>CM077115.1:378566664-379816664 GCA_039619475.1 Icerya purchasi
ATTAACATTCTCATTAAGTAGTCACTTACGATTTTAACTATGTAGTTATTTATTAGGCGCACTCTTCCAAGAAGATTAAAAAATTATTCATAAATATTTTATAATTTTCTTTTTTTCTAAAGGAAAATTAAGTAAAAATTAGCAAAAAACAAGTTTTGTTTATTTAGGGGAAGGTTTCTATCCTTAAAGGTGCAATAATGAAAATTATAGGATAGAAAATTAGAATATATTCTTTTTTTTCTATGGATTTTTCACATTTACTGTGTATACATATATAATTCAAGGATCCATTCATACGATAAGGTGTATTTTAATAAAAGTTAGTGGTCATATTTGTATAAAATAAAAAGAAAAAACAAGTTGACAACTTATCATATCTTTAAATAAATTTCCGTGTATTAAATATAAAATTACTTAAACACTATGCACTTAGTAAAGAAAAATTTATTTTCCAATGTTATCAGTTATAATTTCGTTTAAAAACTAGTTTAAATTATAGATTAATACCTCCACAATTCTATGTCGCTCGTGTGTAAAATTCGAATCTTTGTAATCACTTATGTAATATGAGTTTATTATATTTTTCAGATACACTTATTCGATATTGATATACCCGGGAAAATAAGGTTTAAAGAATCAGATACGTTGAGTGCAGGAGATTCATTAACGACTTTTTATATCGGGCCGTGGAAAATAGGTTTAGGTATATGTTATGATGTGAGATTTTTCGAACTGGCCGCAATATATAGAAACCAAGGTAAATTGCTACACACTATTTAACATGAATCAACTTGTTACGAGTATTTCAAGTAATAACACGGTTACGTATTATATAATAGGTTGTCATATGCTGATATATCCAGGAGCGTTTAACATGACGACTGGACCGCTGCATTGGGAGCTTTTGTTGAGAGCAAGAGCAGTAGATAATCAAGTGTTCGTTGCTGGAGTATCTCCAGCTTCTGATAGCAGTGCAGATTATGTTGCATGGGGTCATACTATGTTGATAAATCCGTTGGGACAGATAGTGACGTCTTCCGAACTAGAATCGAATATTATATATGCTGATATAGGTATAATTTATTATAAATAAATTCTTAGAGACAAAAAAAAGGGAAAGATTAAAGGGAACTTCAAATTAATTAATAGTTTTTGTTTAAACTATTGTTTGAATAAAATTAAATTTTTTCTGTTTTTCTTCATTAGTTTCATGTGTTTTTTTAAACTGTTACGGCTTTACAATGTACGGGAACGGTGCTTTATGTCTACTGTATATGCGGGGTATAGGTTCTTTGAGTTTTCTTGTTGGCTTATGTATATGAATGGTTTGCTGTTATGTCGCTGACAGTCATATGCTATGTGTTGAATCGATGGTTCAGTATATTCTAAATAAAATTGGCAGCTTATCAGGGGCGTCAAATTTTCTAATAGATGGTCGTACGAAAGAGCGGTGTGAGCTAAGAATTCGGAATTCCTTGCAAGAATAGGGGACAATTTTCAGTTGAGAAATATTTTTTTAAAGAAGGTAGCTTTCGTAAGCAGATTGTTTTGCTATTTAATTTGGTAGTTATTCAGCAGAAAATAAATTATTGATGATAGCGATGCGGTATATCCCAATATGTGTAATATGCATGGTTTCTATGCGGATTAAAAATTTACAGAAAAAACGTATACAGTGGTATATTTAAAACAAAAAAATAAAAGAATAATTTGAAAATTTGTGATAGAAAGTAAATTATCCTGCAGATACACATATACCTAATATACTGCTCACATATATACATATATTTAAGACGAACTATGGGGGTCAAAAATATTTTTCTGTATTAAACGATTAATTAAAACAGAATAGTAAAATACACAAAATATTTTAGTATAAACAACCGACTTTGGAACTGAAAATATAAACGATTTGACGCATGTTTCTGTTCATTAAACATTATTAACTAGATTACATTTATAGTAATTATCAAAACATTTTATCGATATTATTTCACATCTGCTGTTTAATATTTTTTCATTTATATTAAATAATTAAATTTATTATAACTAATTAATTGTTCGCCTAAATGATTTTACCCTCAGGACTTTTTTGTTCATTTTGACGAGCTTTATAACGTAAAACAGATTTTCTGAGTTAGTTTCAGAACACCTTGTATATATATATATATATTTTTTTTTTTTTTTTTTTTTTTTTCGATTTCAGCCTCTATGGACTACGCTAAACAACTAAGTTTTCATTTTACATCTTTTCCTTCTTCCTTCCTTAACATCTTTCCAGTATTTCTTGAGACCCTCCATCAAGGCATTTTTATGGCTTATCGGAAGCGACCTCTTCCGGTTAACTTGTTCTATTTTAAAGATTGACGTCGCAACTGTTTTATGAAACCATTCCTTATTAAACATTTGTGTTTCAGTAACATCCATTAATTTCATATCCTTTTCACATTCATTGAACCATGCAGGTCTTATTTTCTTCGTTTTCATAAATTCATAAATTCTTTTGGTTAACCTGTCCTCTTGCATTCTGGTAATATGCCCGTAAAATAATAATCTTCTTTTCCTTATTGATATGGACAATGGTTCAATTTTGCTATATAGTTTATAGTTCGAAACATATATATATATATACACATACACACATATACATATAAATTAATGAAAGAGCACGCATAATCTTGAAAATAAAGGTTTGTAAATGTTCGGATGCATATTGTATACGGACTTACATTTATTGATGCCCCTAGTAATTTTTAAAAAGTAAAAAGTGATTTTTTTTTTTTTTTTAGTAAATATTGATACGAATCGTATCTTTTCTTAATTATTTTTTCTGTTTTATACGGACGACTCTGGCGCTATCTTTTAGTTGTTTTCAGAACAACGTCTCTGGAATATGTTAGCAGATCGTATGTATGTATATATTATACTAGGGAGCTTGTTCCATGATTCGCGTCAAACCTTTCAGATTTTTGATTGTTTCACGTAATATATTAATGTTAGGAACTTGAACAAAATAGATAATCATTTTTTACTATTACCACTGAAGTTAATTTTAGAAAAGAAGTTAAGTATTGCTCAACCGTTTACCGTGATTTGATTCGTAAATCTGCGACTACTGTTTGCAGGCTTATAATTTTAATCAAGCAGATCTCTGATTGCGGTAACTTTATGAGTATTAATTTTAAAGAATATATAAATTATTATTCAAGTGCAGATTTTTATTTAAAAATTATAGAATTGCTTTATATGAAAATTAAAATAAAATACACTTCACATGTATACTTATGCTAATCTAAATATTTATTTGTTATTAGCCAACAAATAAATATTTATTTTTCAACTAACGTAACTTGCCATTTTAATCGAGGAAACATTCTGAATTGGTGCACTCAGAAAGTTTGGGTTTGCGAGATATATAATAAAAAAACCGAAAATATTTGCCATCTTGATAATTAAATTTAAAACATTTCTTTAATTTACACTATTGTTCTAGAATTTTCAGTTTACGGAATGTAATCATTTAAAAATAAAAATCAATATTTAAAATTTTTGATTACAATGTTTCAAAAACGTAAAACCGCTATCTAAATGATGTAAGCTAGAGAAATATTGTTAACTGTGCATGTTTCTTCAGATCTATGTTTCAGTGGTATCTAATAATATTTATCTTACACGCGCTCATCGACCTCTTCATTTCAAAATTTGGGTCGTTCAATTTTAAAATTCTGAGGGGTTCGTTTATGCCCTACTAACGAAAATACGTGAACCAAAAACAAAGAAAATCAACTCCAGCTACTGTGGAACAGGCTGTTGAGCTTTTTAAAATTTTTCATTTTGCCATTTGATGTGTGTACTTTTTAAAATTTAGGCTCTTAAATTCAATTTTGGAGGTTTTAGATTTTTTGTTATATTTCAATGACGAAAATATTTTTTTAAAAGTTTAATCAACATTGGTAACGTATTTTAATAATTATTCTCGACTAGATTAAAGTTTTTTTCTTTTTAAAAGAAAAAAATTTAGTTTTCTATTATCATTTTCTCCTTCTTTTCTGATGTACTCGTGACGTATGGTGATTATTTGCTGCGTTGTAAAATAAATACTTATTCTACAATAATCGTTTTACAGCAAATTCTTAATGCTCATGTAGAAAAAAAATCGGTAATTTTAACAAGATTTTCCTTGCGCTTACGCGACTATTGGGAAGGAGAAAATATCGGTAAAATTCTTTTTATTGGCATCTTTCACCAAAAGGCTTTTCACTATGCATCATTTTTCACAACATTAGCAAAGAGATGTTCTTTATTTGCAGCAGTGACGCTTTAGAACAACGCACTTCTAGTTCTTGCAGCCTTAACATTATTAACTTTTATTTCTTTCGATATTTTTTGTTGGCACAAAAGTCATTAAATAAATAATCGATTTATGGTGAAATCAAAAAATTTAATTTTCCTTAATCGTTTAATAGTAATGGTCAGTTACAAATCGTAGTAATTTATTTTTTTTTGTTAATTGCTAGTTGTAAATTTTCAGATTTTAAGAATAGTTGAATTGTCTTTGGGCGGCTGTAAAAATCATTACTTTATATAACCGTTTCCCTAACTTTTTCGATCAAGAAGACCGGTTTTTTCGACAACATTTTTATGTTGCTCCTGATATTTGCATTTTGTAATAATAAAAGAATTATTTTTAAATAATTAAAATTTTTCTAAATATTTTTATCGCGTATTAGATTTTTAAATTAAACATATAATTTATTTACTAATTGGTATTACTGATACGTTTGCAATGAAATTTTTGTAATGTATAGTTCAATAAAATAAATCTATTAATAATGAATAAACGAAATTAAATAACTGGCTGCCGACCTTCTTTCGAATCAATATTGGATCTTGGACTAATTAGGGAAACACTGTTCTACATAATTTTTTAAAAATGCCCGTAGAAATCAACAAAGGGATTTTTTTATATAAATTTAAAAAATTTACTTAATGTAAAATTTTTCGTATGTGTTTATTAATTATATAAACAGTTTTTAGTTTAATTTCTTCATTTAACATTGTTATTAGCCTTACATTTCTTTTGATAAATATTCAGAAATTTTTTAAATATGTAAACTTTTATCCGTTAAATTAGTGACCTGTTGATTAAGTGAAATTGACTTGCCTGCCATTACACGGAATGTCGCTCTAAAATTGTTAATAATCATTGAGTTATTCTTGATTTAGCATTTTTGGATAATGTTGGATATACAATTGCTAGAAATCTATCGCCGAATTGTTGTCCACCACCACGTCTTAGGGATTTTTAAATCCAACTAATAAAAGATGCCCGATGGAAGGGAGGTGCTTTATCCCCGACTAATCATTTTCCCTACCGATAAGCTTAATACACATAGTGTAACTCGGGTTTACAATTATTACCAACTACATCCTGTCGCGATGAAAAACTAAATTTAATTAATTCGTATGATGTAATATTTTTTCTGATTTGTTGCTTAATTTCAGATATGAGTTCTGTCGAATCGATCAGAAAACAGATACCGATATTTCATCAGCGTCGAACAGATGTATATACAGTGGTGCGCGATAAAGAACTTTCATGATGGTACTATTTGGGTTTTTACATTTCATTATTATCAAAACAAAAGTGGTAATATTACATAAAATTTTACTTCTTATATTTATTGGCGCATTATTCTGGTCATTTATATTATTTACATCTTATCATTTCTATGCGAAAGAAACCAGCTGGGAAGTTAATGTGTAATTATTGTAAGAATACAAAAAAAGGGGAACCTTGATGTTTACTTTGTTACTGTACTTACGGTAATAAAAACTGTTCTTATGTAAATTTGTATCCGACGTGGAGTTGTTGAGTTCCGACTGATAATGCTTGTATGGTGATAAATTTAATATATTAAACGTTGCGAATTTTGAAAAATAAATCAATGAAGCTCATTGGAACGAATGTTTATTTTTTTTACGAAATTTGCGTTCGGTGATGTTTATATCATTTATAATAATATGGCAATCTATCGACGTATTTGTTCATCATTTTTAACATATAATATACGGAATCTTAATAAGATGGTATACAAATGACAAAAATATCAAATAAAAATCAATAATTCACGAACGGCTTGACTTATGAACTTCAAATTTGGAACATAAATTACAATTAAAATTATCTTTAAAACGATCTATAACTTAAAGATGACCGATTACCTTAGGCGGCAAAAAACCCAAGAAACTGTCAAGAATATATAATATGGTACATAAAACGACCTCAAAAATCACTTAAAAAATCATAACTCATTACCCGATAAACCTATAAAGCTGAAATTCAAAATGCAGGAGTCCTTTCATAAAATTAAAAAAATACGGTATAAAAGTTATGTAAAGTTGCCTAAAAGTTCAAAAAATCACGTCCTCCCCTTAGCAGTTGAAAATTTTGAACGCGATTAAAAATACGCGCATCCCCGCATATTTATCTAGTTTGGAACATCCGGATTCCAACTTTAAAACTGGACCCTCGGGGCCTCGAAAGCTCGAGATTTTGGAAAAAAATTTCTTTCCGGGCATGCGATATATTGTTGAAAAGATCGCTATTTGTCAAGAACGAAACCGTATTTCATTTCCTTAACGAAACTTTCAAATTTGTTGTAAAGCTCAAAAAAGCGCGAAAAATTGCGTGTCCTTTAGCGCTGCGAATATTATAGCTAAAAATTTCAAACATGGTTAAAAATATGTGCTTCCACGTATATTTCTGTAGTTTGGAACATTCAGATTTCCAGCTTTAAAAATAGAATACTGGGGCTTCGAAAGCTCAAAATTTTGTAAAAAAATATTTTTTTTTCCTGGCATGTAATACAGTAGAACCTCAGTTATCCGAAATAAAGGTGGAACGGCCGTTTTGGATAATCGATTTTTTCGGTTAACCCATGAACATCAAAAAAAAATAGCCTACTAAAATAAGTACATATTGTTATAAATCTCACTATTCCCGATTAGACTGTCCCTCTTACGGGAGCCATTTGTTACAAATCTACTTTTGATATCGATATTCCAACATAATTGAATAAAAAAATAAAATAAAATATAAACCAAAATATCGGGCGCCAGAGACAAGAACGGCTTGTCACCACCGGATAGACACTCTGCCGCGCAGAGCTCTAGGCTTTTATTACGAAAAAAAAAATATATATAATTCGCGAAAATCCGCCGTTCGAAGGCGTAGTGTGTGTCCCCGCGTTGGAGATATCACGGGCTCACCACGTGTTCAAAAAGAAGCCTTATATAAAAAAAACGCGTGTATTTAAATGGAATTTACAACAAAAATAAAGAAACAAAAAAAACACAGGGGAAACAAATTCCACACATTACAACAAAACCGAAAACGAAATTTTTGTCAAAATTTGCGATATGTACGCGAAAATTCACGATGACTAGCGGTACAAATCGATACACGTAACGACGTGCTTTTACCACTCCATTAAACGATCGACCATTATAGACCGAACACCGAATTAATTCACTCTCGTGATATAGTGCAATGCGCACACGACGATCTCGGTACACGATGGGCCATTCCAAGCGACACAGCCGAATCGCCGAAATTACCCCGTACTTTATCAATTAATTCGAACGCCGTCGAATTTTCTAGAATATTTCTATATAACCCGTGTTATAAAGCGACTACGGATTTCACAAACTTCCCTCAGCTCGATGTTCTCGGCTCAGCTGCTACCCGACGCGCACTCGCCTCGGACTCGTAGAGTACTCTCCACTATCGGCCGCTACCTACAATACACACGCACACGGTCTCACCTGACGCAGTCGTCCGTTCGACCGTGCCCGGGAATTTCGATTTTAGCCGATAAGCATCTCCGATACCCACTACGATCCGCGATTACGTCGAATAAAACGCGGTGTTCGATAAATCACGAAATAAATGATTTCAACAACGAAATATATTTTTATAATTCGAACACCGCTAAAAGATAGCGCTATAGGTATCGAATCCGTTACAATATGTAAGGGAAATGGATTACAAACTATTTCTGTAGGTTACAGTTACGCTTTTTTTATTTTAAAATGATATTTACAACATTGTTATACGTGTATGTATAAAAATTTACGTAATTAACATTATTATACATGTATTTAGTACTTGCGTACAATGTACATAATCTACTGTATTTATGAAAAAAACTTTTTGCGTCCCTCACACCATTTTCGAGCAGCGGTATGCTTCCATCTTTTTATTAACAGGACGTCAGCAGGCGTTGACTCGGTGCACTGTTCAACAAATCTGAGCGCAACCTAAAATACATAACAACAACTTCCGTACTGTACTGACTGACGACATACTGTATGTAGGCACGCAATGCTCGACTTCTCTAAGGCATTGAAACCATCGTCAGCTGTCACTTTTTCTGATCCTTCATTTCTGTAGTGTTATTAGCTGGCTGCAAAACTGCCTCTACAACTGTGACGATCCATTCGTCTACGTCACTTTGATTCATATCTTCGCATCCAGAGATTGTACGAACCATCTCTGACAAATTTTCAAAACTTTCTGTTCTCTCTTCTTCTTCTTCTTCTTCTAGCCTATCATAAAGTTTTCTCCAGCACCTTTGAAGTATTTCATTTTGAATCTTGTCCCATGCTTGCGCACACCAATAGATCACATGTTTCATGTTCACTGATTTCAGAGCTTCATTCATTTCTTTATTCTGTGTTTCGCAATTTTGTAGGATGGTTCTCAGTGACATCGCTCGGTAGTATCGTTTAAACATTTCTATGACACCCTGATCCAGAGGCTGAATCAGGCTAGTAACGTTTTGGGGGAAGGAAGCGAACCACAATATCGCCATTTTTTAATTCACAAAGGTGTGCAGGCGCTTTGTCAATCAATAAAATCGCTTTTTTAGGCAGTCCTTTTTTAGCAAAAAACTTCTCAACTTTCGCTACAAAGTTATCAAAAAAATATTCAGAAAACAGCTCAGAAGACATCTAAGCACTTTTTTTTGTGCTCTATAAAAAAACGGTAAGTGCAATATCCTTTAAGGCTCGGTTTTTTTTTGATTTACTGATGCACGTTGGTGGCAGTCTACGAGTCCCAGAAGCATTTCAAGCTAAAAGAACTGTTATGCGTTCTTTATTTATTTTGTGACCTGGGGCAGAATGCATATAGCATGAGAGAGGGACACAGGAAGTCGTTCACCACCGTGATGAGTCATGTGCCCGTTTCTCGTCGTTTTAACTTTGAAAACACGGTACGCGTCATAGTCGGAAACGTTTCGGTTAACCCGAGTTCGGATAACCGAGGTTCAACTTTATATCGTTGGAAAGATCGCTATTTATCATGAACAAAACCATATATGATTTTCTTTACCAAAACTTTCAAAGTTGTCGAAAAATTCAAAAAAGCGCGAAAAATGACGTGTTCCCCCCCTTAGCGCCGCGAGTATTATAGCTATAAATTTCGAACACAGTTAAAAATATGCACTTCCACTTATATTTCTGTAGTTTGGAACATCCGGGTTTCCAGCTTTAAAATTGGACCTTCGGGGCGCCGAAAACTCGAGATTTTGGAAAAAAATATTTTTTTTTCCGGGCATGCAATATATTGTTGAAAAGATCGCTATTTGTCGGGAACAAAACCGTATTTCATTTTCCTAACGAAACTTTCAAAGTTGCCGAAAAGTTCAAAAAAGCGCGGGCTCTAATCTGTAACCACCTCTTTGCAACACGAGTACTAGCTATAAATTTGGAACAAGGTAGAAAATATGCAACTCTACCTTTTTTTTTTTTGTGGTTTGAAACATCCGGCTCTTCAGCTTTAAAATAAAACCCTCAGGGCGCCGAAAGCTCGAGATTTTTTAAAAAAATATTTTTTTTCAAACGTATCATTATTTGAAAGCGCTATTTTTCGGGAACGGACCCGTATTTCATTTTCTTAACGAAACTTAGAAATTTACTAAAAGTTCATAAAATCGTTTGTAATTTATGTATTGTAGCTCAAGATTTTGAACAAGGTTAAAAAAGTGTGCGTCCCTGTTTATATCTTTACTTTAGAACATCTGGGTTCCCACCTTTAAAATCGAATCCTTAGGCGCCGAAAGCTCGAAAGTTTCAAAAATAATATTTTTTTTCCCGGTCATGTGATATATCGATGGAAAGATCGTTATTTGTCGAGAACGAAACCATATGTCATTTCCTTGACAAAACTTTCAAACCTTGATGTTCCAAACTTGAGAAATATATGTCGAAACGCATATGTTTAACCGTATTCAAAATTTTTAACTGTAATACTCGCGGCGCTAGAGGAGAGGGACTGTTTGAACTTTTTGGCAACTTTAAAAGTTTCGTAATACGGTTCGGAATTATGTTTAGAGGCTCCCGTGGAGCTGACGTATGAATTTCGATTGTTACTGGTTGAATATCGGATGGTAACATTGTCTGTTAAAAGTTAATATCCACACGAACGGCTAATATTACTCCCCCATGCGCACAACCAGCAAGCACCGGATTTGATTCGAGAATTTATAGCTGTTTAGTTTTAAATGTTGGTTTTGTTTTAAGTGGGTTTCTTGAATGCACTGAATAAGCGGGTTGTAAATCGGTGTTATTTTTCTTTTGGCTTTATCGGAATACGAGACTGCAGTGGTTTTTAGAATTTGGTTCGGATTGTTATAATTTTCGTTAGTAGTGTTAGTACGAGGGCTAAGAAACGGAATGGGATCGCAGGTTTCGGTTTGGTTTTTTAATTACGGGTTGTGTTAGTGTTGTTATGAATTGTAGTAAAAGGAACCGACTCAGCACATCATTGTTTAGGCGGTACGTCCGCCTGATGAAAAACAGATTCGAATAGTATTTCGATTTGTTAAACAATTTAACGCACTACGCTAGTAAATAAATTTTAAAAAAATGTTTAATAATGGTCTAACGTATTGAGAGTCGAAAGAAAAAACCGAATTGTTAAAAAAATCATCTCAGTAGAACGACAGTTTTTTTACATCGCGGAACTATATCGACTTTTTTTAGTAAAGTAATCAGTTCGTCTTGCAACCGAAAGAAGTTTGATCCAACCAGGTGCTAGTAACTAAATCGCCTCGAAATTCGGTTTTCAAATTAGTGACATTTATAAAATTCGTAAACTATAATTTCGATTACCGTGTCTCCCCCTCCCATTCTCCGAGAATCCAGGACGCAATCACTAACGTACACCAACCTGCCAGCAGGGAGCACCAACATTCTAGCAGCCGCAGCAGAGTGATACGTAGCATTAATATTATTTCTAATTATTATTTTTTGCGTGTTTTCGTTTATATATTTATTAAATGTCTTTAACGGTCGGCTATTTATGAAAGATAGGTGTAGGGATTAACAAAATTATACATTTTAAAAAATCATAAAACCTTAATATTAGTATTATTAAATCTAAACCAATAATTTTAAAAAATAAATAAAAATTAAATAAATAATAAAAGGATTTAATTAATATTTGTTCATAACCATTACATAGCACTTCAAATTAGCCTAAGCCTTCGATTCAAATTAGTATTTTGCTTTACTGTTTTAAATTATTATTAGAAAATATCTCTGAAGTTTATTAAGATATTAAATTAAAATAATAAAATAAAAATGGAAGTTTGTTGAAACAAATTTTCTTACATACTAAATAATTATAGTCATTGTTAACTTTCACACGGAATCCTTAGCGCATGAAACCTCATGCTTGACAGAACTTGTTTATACGTATACACAGTACAGCCTATATTTTTCTCCCAGTAACACATACGATTTTTCTAAAAGGAATTTAGAAGGAAATTTAAAGACTTATGTTTTCATATTTTTAATTAACATAACAGCTGTTTCTTACTTTATACGAAAATAATTAGGAATGAAATGAAAAATGTAAAAAAACTATAGCCTGCCCCTCACTGAATCTGCTCATCCCTTTATATTATATGTGTAACACATGTTGAATTCTATCCTTATAGCTTAGTGTTGAAAGAATTTAGAATTTTTATTTTTATTTATTCGTTAAAAAAATTTACAAAAATTAAACTATTTAATTTCATTGCTCTGTTATATTTTCTTCGAAGGGAACTGTCATGTATTTTTGTTTTATGTAATTTACGAAATAATGTACAATGGACCAAGTCCCAGTTTAGTCGTTTTTAAACCCCAGATTATAATACCTGCCTTCATCTTAAAATATATATGTATGTATGTATATATATATGTATGTATACATGAAGTATAAATGCTAAAAAATAAGTTAAATTTGGAAAAGATAGTTTCATATTTTTTTGACGTTACTGAAAATGATACAATCCATGAAATCGAATGATAAATATTTGAAAAAAATACGTCAAGTCCCATGCATATGGAAAAGTTACTTGCCTTTTTTTTTTTTTTTTTTTTGCTGTATTGGTAGAACCATAAACAGTGCTCTTGACCTCAACCATATATTAATTATATATTACTAACTTAGGATTATATTATAATAACCTAGAAACTAACCCAGCCCTCTGGTGAGGGACTAGGTCAGTGATATTAATTGATTATATGGAGCAGCAAGATGATCATGACAACCGATACAATTAAGCATAGCCCATGAAACCCTCTGTCAAAATCCATTAGGGAATATTAAAGAATACTATTGGCTATAGGGTGAACATCCCGATATGTAATATATAATACAGCAAAAATAACACGGTAGCCGATACAACTGAGTATGGCCCATGACCTGCTAAACTATCATAAAATATATTTTTAATAGCAAGAGTACCATGGCAACCGATGCGGTCAAGTATAGCCCACAGGCTCCTGTTAATAGAATTAGAAGGATGATATAATGTGCATTTAGATTAATGTATTAGGCTTAAACCAAAAACTACTTATGTTATGTTACTGGAAGACCGTCACGACACCATTTCCTACGTTTTAATCTCCGCTTAGGGTTACCTGACGATGTTTTAATGTACACTTTATTAATATAAAGATTTAAATTTGTAACTAATTTCTCACAGAACTTTCCATACTGTCTGATATGGATGTCTTTGACGAAGGGGATATTCAAATCATGCGGGGTCATGTTTGACATGAAACATATTTTGGAGTCGCTGTAATTATATGGAAAATATTTGACTGTTTTCTTTGAACTTGTAATAGCTTATTCCTACAAAACCATATCTTCAAATTGGTGCGATTGCGGTTTGATAGATTTTAAGCTAAGACTTAAAGTTGATTTTTCCCTAGGAAAGGGTATAACAGTCTAACACATGTAGCCATTTTTTGACAATTTCGAGCAACATAAACATGCCAGGTAAGGCACCGATTCAAATACATCCTCAAATACCTCACGGAGTCCGACTGTTGAATTTCAGTTATTTATTTTTAGGTTAGGACATGTTACGAATTTATTAGTAAAAGTAACATGTTGACATCTCCTCCGCTCATTGAATTTGATTTTCCAATTATCCGCCCATATTTGGATCCTGCTCGTATGTTGCTGAACAGCGACGTTTGCTTGAATGGGATTAGAATCAGCAGCGAATAATGGCGGTCCTAACAAAAGTTTTAGGTGGTACGAGATCTCAAAATGGCGCTCCTTCAAATATAAAACTTAGCATTGTTTCCATGCAATTTCTTAGCCGTGATTATGTTCTACATAATTTACATTCAGACGAGAGGGAATGTAATTTTTTATATATATATAAACAATATCAGACCGACCAAACATCTATAGGCATACCTGAATGTCAACTTGTCAGATGAAAAATAATAACAATTAACATTTTGTTTGACAACTTTTATTTAAACTGTTATTCTGCAGACAGTAATTAATCTTAATAAAGTAAAAGAACAACCAATTTGATAAAAAAAAACAAACTAGATCGCCACCGTTCTAGCCTTTACACTTGCAAATTCATTACTCTTTCAAAATGCTATTTGAAAAATGACAACCGTTTACTGCCTTCGGTAGTTTTCATTGCTCATTTCGTTACGTACAGGACCTCGAATAATTATTTCATCTCTTGTAGCAGAATAGATAAGCGACCGTTTTGAAATATCATCATAATTGCATTCTCTCAAAAATGATGATAATGATGATGCTATAACTGATAGATCACAATATTTTCAAATCCAGATGAGAGACCATCTAAGTTTATTTTCATGAGCTTCGTCTGAAAGTTGATGACTAGTCGACGTGTTACGGTATGTACGAGTAGTATCTCTTAGTAGCCTGTGGTTTCGGTTGATTTTGGCGCCTCCTCCATGACGGACGCACTGCTCGCACTGCCCTAGGGCCGCCACTGGCAGCGAGTATAGCTATATCGTCGAAAAGGAAGCTAAAACAGGTTGATTCGAAATAGGTAGGTCAGCGATATAAATTGAATGTAAAATTGTGAAAACTAAAATGGCTCCAGGTAGCCAACTGATGTTGGAATTATGTAATATTGCGTGACTTTCGTAACTTATTGGTTATTTCGACGTCAAAATCATAACGTCTTTAGACGGCACAAGGAATTCGTTCTTTGCTGTCGTTAGAATACAATTTTTATTTCAGAGTATTATACGAATCATCACTATAAAACGTTTTTTTTTTTCTTTTTAAATCTAATACAGAATGATTAAAAATCTATAATTACTCAAAATAAACTAAATTTATCGATTATTCCGACATTGACATTTTTGAATTAAGTTTTGTTTTTTGCAATACATGGGACACGTTTTAATATATGCCTTATTTATTAAAAGAATACATAAACCTTTTAAATAGTTCCGTAGGCTTTTCAATATACCACATTTGACTTTTTTTTTTTCAACACGTTCTCTTTAACATGTAAATATGTCATCAAGCAGCCGCAGCCTTCTCCGTTAAATCTAAGTTAAGCTGCAAGTATTTAAGTGTGGCTTTTTTTATGATAGTGTAAAATATAATAGATTTTTAATTATTATTTTTATATATGGTCTTAAAAATAAGTGAATCATAAAATTAAATTTAAAGTACCAGTTGATATGTGCCATTTTTTCATTTTTTTAAAGATACCAAAAACGAAAGAATTTATAAGTTTGGACGAATGTCTCATTTGAATAAACATCAAATTTGTTTGCATTTCTACTACAGTACCTGCCAAGCGGTTTTAGTTTTTGAGTTTTTTAATGAAGAATTTTGAAAATTTGACTCAAAAAAAAATTATAAAAAACAAAACGATAAATGAATTCACAAGAGATACTAAAGATTATTATATGAAGATAAAAAGATATTAAAACTGTATAATATTGAAATAAAGTTATATCAAGAAATATATATTGTCAGCAACAAAGACTAAATAGATATTCATGACAGAAAATGGAATTTTTTTATTGTTTTAAAATGCTTTTACAGCAGATAATTAATTTTTTCAGAAAAATGGTTTTTAATTTTTTTTGGCCAAAATAAATAAATTTTTACCAGTTTTTTTTTTCGTCAAAAAAAAAACAAACAAACAAAAAACGTCATTATTACAAGTTGAACTCATACCAATAACCACGTAATTTAACTCCCAATAAAACTCCATGTACATCAGAAATATGACGAACGTCATTTTGACATCAAGTGGTTATTTGGAGCATTACGAAATACGTTACATTTAGTGTTATATGCAGCAAATCGTTAATTTATTTTTCATTAACGGTTGTTTTTAGCTATAAAACGCCTGCACCAATTATTCTGCAGATATAAATTTTTGAGAAATTCTAGCTGTTGTTATTTACGAATCACCCTTGTAACGTTTTCACATTGCTCTATGCAGACTTTGAAAAGATCAGTTTTTTTTAGAATACCTTTAAAGACTTTTTGCACGATTAAATGTATTATTAAAAAGAGTAAAGCAAATTAGAGGTTTTATTAAAATTTAAAAATAACAGTATTATTTCAACTTAAAATTTTTTTTCTTTTACAGGTTATTATTTATGTAAGAAATCAGACCCTTTTTTTACTTTTTAATTCTGTGCAGTACAATTGTACCTTTTGACTACTATTGCTTTCAAGAAAGACTTACAAGTTCAATTACATGTTAATAAGGAAATTTTCTAGATTATTTTTCGTTAAGCTTTTTTCTATCTCTGACTTAAGTACTGTGATCATTCTTTTCAGAATTTCTGCATTTGTATTATGTTTTAATAAATAAATGCTAAGTTTTATAATTTACATTTAATATAAGAGCTTATTAGTTAGTAGTATAATACATTATTACAGAATATTTTTTTCCAATATCCCTTATTTGAATGATTCGGTAGAGTTGGAAGGAAATAAAATAAACGTAATATAAATTATATATTTCCCTTTTATTAAAATTTAAAAATAGCAGTATTATTTTGACTTAAAAAAAAAAGAAGATAGAAAACAATGGTTATTTACTGTTTATTTTGAAAATAAGCCTTTGAAAAAAATTGGAAATATCGATTAAAAAAGAGGATGGAGTTTTCTTTACAGAAGAGATAATTTGTGTCACATAGGTTGAATCGATGGTAGAACTGTAAAAAAAAAAAAAACATTAATTAAAAACAACTAGCTGCATAAGAACTTTAAATTTAAATAAGCGAGATTTAGAGTTGGGAAAAATTTATATATTTGAAGATGGCGGCCAAAATATGTCGAAGAGCATATTTACGTAGAATTTAAAGAATGAAGCTAGAGATTATTAAGTACTAGAAAAGAAATTTGATGAAAATTAACGCGTATATGAATAATTATCAGAGTCAATTTTATTTCATTGTTCCTGGTTTTTAAAGAAACTTATAAAAAAACATAATTTTTCCATTTGCAATTAAATCCGCCAATACTGTCTCCACTTATTTTAAAAAAACATTATTAATATTTCCTACAGAGAACATCAATGAACTTTTTAATGAACCATGCAAGTTTTTTTGAAAAATAGATAATTTTGTTGGATAGACAATCTATGAGTTACTTTCGACGAGAATATATAATAATTTCAGATAATATTCGCTTAATAATAAGAATAATTAGTACTGGTCGCGGAAAATAATATGAAACAATAAATTGCAACAATGAAAAGTAGTAACATTATATTGCTGATATTAAAGATCGAAGAAAGGAAAAAAAGAAGTCAAAATTCTGTTTCTGAGCGTATAGGAATTTAAACTATATATCAAAATGAAATTAAATATAAATTATATAAAAAAATAAATATCGTTAATATTTTTTAATCGATTTCTTTATCAGTGCCAATCTTTGTTTGTGAGCTTCAGTAGCCGGCGGTCGTTTAATTGTTCGCAATTCTGAATTACCAAAACCAGGTATCCACATGCCCCACATTTTATCTACGGAAAAAATGATTCATTTGATTATTCAATATTGCCGAAAAATTGTCATTATTTGTACATAACTAAGCAGACAGCGACTTCGAATTATGCGTTACATATAATGAACATTTTCACGCGCCAAAAGTATTTACATCGACGTTACATTTTTTAATGCACCTATTCAAAGTTTATCAAAGTAGTTCCGCCATTTTTTTCTTATCAACATTTTGGAAACTTTGAAACACGAGGCCGCGTATGTTATAAAAGCAGTGTCTAAAAATACTACTTTTCATCCATTGTTACCGCGATAAAGCGTTATTATACAAAAATATAATATTTTTTCGACTCTCATAAAGAAATGAAAATATAAAAATTAGTTTTCTTCCGAGCGTATAAGAGACAACGTTTTGCAATCTAAATTTCATTCAGATTGGTTCAGTAATTTTAGCGCGAAAAAAATTAATAAAAGCGGAGCCAAACAGACTAATAAATAATACGATTAAAAAAAGCAAAATGACCTCCAAATTTAAAAATAATAAGCAAACAATATTTTTATATTTATATATCTGTACACAAGTACAGAAATTTTCAAGGATCTGAAATTCCTAAATTTAGTTCCGGTTAATGTAATAGCGATTTTTAGGAGAAAAATTACATTAGAACAAAACAATGTGTACATTTGAAAATTCACGGCATTTGTTACAAGAAGCGCTTTGCAGAACGAATAAAATAAATTACGAGGGAGACATTTACAATATGAAAATAACTAATTTCGACATATATAAATCAATATGAAAGTTAAACAAGTTTATATTTGAGGCAGTAAACGTAGTATCAATTCTAAATGGTATTTACGATCAATTAAACTCTACATCGTGTTAGTTTACTTCAGTGCGTGCAGTGGATATATTTTTCTCGCTTATCATGCCGAACATGTAAAGTTAGAAAATTAAAACGATTTACCTAGTAAAGGTTATACAAAACACGTGTAGGTTGGAGTGTTCAAATATTATCGCGATTTGCGTAAAAATCATCGTTTGTAAAATTACTAAATTTATAGGCTAACCTAAGTATAGTTGTACATCTTTCACTTCCACTGTAGCGGCGTTGCGGTGTTTGGCTAATGTACAAGCGGCATTTACAGTACTATCCACAAAGTTATCTACCAACTGTAACAGTAATTCTTCCACATCTTCATCCAATTGCTCGTTCGGATCAATTTCTTTTATTAAATCTAATAATCTTGTCTTGGTAATTATCTATATTAAATCAGAAATATTCTTATATGACTAAAACATTTTAGAAGTAAAACAAAAAATGTAAAATAAGGTTTATTAATAATTAATTTGCACGTGTTCTTGCGAATTTATACAGGGCTCGACATATATCTTAAGCACTCCAGGACCTAATGGAAGTCCTCTTTACACTGCAGTAATATTTTGTAACTCCGGTATTATATTTTTCTAGATCGCGTTATGACTTCATCGAAAATGAACGTCTAAACGCCCTTTTTAGTTTTACGTTTTACACGCAAAAGGTAATCCGCTGGGACCAATATGTGGGTATTACTGCGAGGTATTACGTAATGGTGAATTATCGGGCAGAAGAATGAATTTCTGTTTAGTGCATGCAAATCTGGATCAATAGGTGCGATGAACTTCAGCGGACGGTTCATTTAGAATGTTACACTTACTGTTTATCTTGTAGAACAAATTTTCCGCGAGTTGAGAAAAAATCAGTGTAATTTATCTGTGATTTTTGAAAACAAACTTTTTCCACTTTTTGCGTGTTTAGACAAATTCACGTCTGATACTTAGTTTCCTTGTTTTAAAATAGTAAATGAAGCATTATCCGAAATGTTTTCCGTTTATTCCACTGTCATTTCTCTTTTTCGTGTATGAAGTGAATATGTATAAAACTTTTTCTTCTGGGCAGCTCAACTGCTAACTGACGATCGTCTGTTTACCGATAACCACATTGATATACTTATTTGGTATCACCATTGATCGGTACACTTTCAAATGAAAAAAGAATCGTTAAAATTAGCCTACACGAGCAAAAGTGATGGGTAAACAAACGAACAAAAAGAAAAAAGAAAAAAGAAATAAGCGACGAACATACCCCCCCCCACATGTTTTGAGGTCAGTACAAATAGATTTCACTTTAAAATTCGTGATTCACATAATGTTTTTAATCATTTACTCTACAAACCAAAAAAAAAAAGATTTGTTCTTTATGACGCATTAAATTTTTATTTTGAAGTTAAATGAAATTAAGAAACGCATTTGTAACAAAAATTTCAGTTTCATAAATTTTACGGTTTTTTATTTTTTTATTTTTGGTGCGAAGAATTTTTGTCGATCTGCCGTGTTGCCGATAAAATAAACAGCATTAAGTTGAAAAAATTTATATTAAAAAATAACGGTAAGAAAACTTAACTCTGAAAATTTATAATTACTAGAAATTTTCGAAATCGAGCGAACAATGCGACATTCACTGTTTCTTTTGTTTTCTTTTAAACTCTTATTTTTCTGCGAACATTTTAGGTGATTGACCATCAAACTTAATGTTTGGAACTAAGGTTGTTCGGATCTAAATAGTTGCCTGTTGTCTATCCAAAACTGGACCTAAACTGCATAATCTGTGACACTCTATGGTGTCAAAGGAACCATGAAAATGTTTATTATTTGTTTAAAAATTTAATTTTATCCGAGGGAGTTATTTTAAGATGGCCCATGAATTGATTATAACGATTAGAATGAATATATATAAACAGAAAGAAAACTGATGAGTCAACGAAGGAAAAGTTGAATATGGAAAATATAAAACAAGAATATCGTACGCAAGGAGAAATATTTAAATACGTACTAAATTAATCAGCTAGCAAAATGGAGAGGAACTGGTTAACGTTACGTTTAGTAGGAAAGAATGGCTAAAAGCTCTAACTAAAGGTAAATTGAAAAAAGAAGCTAATGAAATGTTCTACACATGTTTTGTTGTATGAGTGAAGATGATAAAAGAACGGAGGAAGAAAAAGTACGATTTATATATTTTAAACTACAAGTAAGAAGGGGATTGACGAGAGAATAAATCGACGAGTTCGAATTCGAAATATGGAAAATGAGTAGAGACTATCTTTTTTTTTTTTTTTTTTTTGATGTGTTACATAGCACGGAAAGGGAAATTGGACGTGATAAGTATCACAAGGAGGCCGTTAAAAGTTATTAAAAAAGAAAAGAAGAAAGAGAGATTAAAAAAAAATACATATGATGTAAGTATAAATATGAGATGAAGCAGAGAGACAAGAGCGAGAAGGCTAGAATAAAAAGATACGAATAAAATGGAATTAAAAATATGAAAGCGAACGAAGGTCATTTGTAATTGGAATTTGGCTTTATTCGGTTTTCAGAGAGAATAAAAATATTACTTTATTTATGCATATACTATATGATTGTTTCTTTTCCATGAAAGATGCTGAAAACTTAGCAATATTTGTACTTGTATCTCGAATTTCAGATATCAAAGTTGTGTTCCGGTTGATCGTGATTTTGAAGTAATAAAATTGAACAGGACATTAGAGAAATATAGGGAAAGTAAAAGTGGTCTGGTGAATTGTTAATGTTATAAGTTCCCAATTTCCGAGTCCTGTGTAAAGGGTATATAATGCACTTTTTCTGCTAATTTTTTAAAAATATATTCAAGTACGGAAAATGTTCAAAAGCGTCAGACTAAGGCGATAAGTATTGTCATATTTCACTACGTCGCATTCAAACCAGTTAAATACCGAGTAGTATATAAAGCCTTAACTATATTTAGACGTATTACTAATTTTTTCGAATATACATATATTTGTAAATTACACGGTCGCAGCTATATGTTTCTAATAAATTGATTTACAAAGAACTGAAATTAATTTTTTTCGTTTTCCGTTGAATAATATAAACGTTATTTTTTACATATACTATATATGTTTATTTTGCCGGGTTTTTGATATAATGTAAAAATGAGCTTGAAATAGATTGATTTAGCGCATTAGGATACAAATTTTTGATACATCGAGGAAAATCTGAAGTCATAACAAGAAATCTCAACGATGAACTTACGTATTTTAATACATCGTAAAATGTGAAAAAACAGTATATCTATATTCTAAAAATAGTTAAATATTTTAAATACCGATTTATACAAAAAAGGGTTCTATTTTATGCACAGTGTATTTGCTGTCGCTTTTTTGTTACTATATTAAAGTATTTAAATAAAAAGATAAAACGGTAATTTATTAGTTTGGCATAAATTTTTTTCTGGGATACTCATAAAAATTGAATTATAAGATATATTTCTGAACTGTTTTTATAATACATAAAAAAATGAAATATATACATCTATTGATCTTTTTTTTAATAATGAGAAAAATGTTTTTTATTGAATTTTTATTCTGTTCATAGGATATTTACTTTTTAAAAATATTAACTATAAATTAGTATTTTTTCCAATATGTTTTTACTAGTTTCGTTTACTTTTATAGAGCAAAAAACAAAAAACAAAAAAAAAAAAAAAACGTTTTTTTCTTTTTAAGCTAAGTACTAACAAAAACAATGATTTCAAAGATATCGTACTTGTTAGTTGACTATATTTGTCGTCCATTTTGGCTAATACGATTTACTCGGAACCAAGGCCTACAACTATAAATAATACGGTAAAGGAAACTGCGTTATTAGACACATTGACACGGGTTCGAGACTTGTTTCGTTCCAGATCCGAATCGCTCCCAGGTTTACCCAGCCTGAAATAATTGAGTACCAGAGAAATCTAGGAAAGTAAAGGCGGCCCAGGGAAAGGAACTGGCCCCCAGTATTCTCCTTAGATTCATTAGGCTTTGTACATTATGAAAAGCTTAAATTCACAATTCATGATACCTTATCAAGGGTATGGGACTTACTTTACTTAATAGTACCGTTAATGTTTGATCTACCAAACAATTGTACGATTTTCTACATTTATGTCGCAGCAGTTACGCTACTTTGATATTTTTGTTGTATAATCAGTGCGAATAAATAACACTTTCTAAATTTATACAGGATGCAGTTTTTATTTCTAAAAAAATATTTTTTTCTTCTCCCAGACTCTACACAATTTTTTCAAAACTCTATCAGTTCAAATTATTCGTAAAATTTCAGAAGATTATCAACTTGTTGTTTAAATTATGTATTATTTTTAAAAATCTATATTTAGAACTTGTTAAAAATAGAGCGGCGCGTAATGAAATAAAATACGTTATATAACATACATGATCGCCATCTACTCCAGAAGTAGCCGCGTGCGTTTTCTGTATCTGACTTAATAATGAACTGCTATGTAAAGAATGACTAGTATTTTCAGAAGGCATAGCATTCGAACTCGACGAGGTGCTGCTACCACTATTAAACATCACCGCACTAGTACTAGTATTAGTAACATTATCTTTGTTCTCGAGTAATGTTGAATGTGAATTACTTAAATTATTCACGTTAACGATACCGTTCAAATTGTTCGTTAAATTAGTACTACTACTAATGTTCATGGCTGACTGAATTGACGATGAGGGAATATCAGTTAAATTCGCATTGATCCCGGTACTCATGTTTGATTGTAGCGAAGCCGGAATATTCGTTAAATTTACGTTATTAATACTGGTAACGATATTCGAGTGAACCGAAGACGGGATATTCGTTAAATTAGTATCGACGCCGGCGTTCATGGTTGATTGCATCGACGAAGAAATATTTCCTAAATTCACGTTGACGCCGGTGGTATTCATATTCGACTGCACCGAGGACGGAATCAAATTAACATTGATACCGCTACTTATGTTTGATTGTATCGATGACGACGGAATATTCGTTAAATTTACATTATTGATATTCGAACTACCGATAGTTGATTGTAACGATGACGGAATGCTCGTTAAGATGATATTATTGATTTTGTTATTTGATATTGATGAGTTAACGTTTGCCAAGTTAACATTATTGCCGCTGTTGTTGTTACTATTATTATTCAAATTTATATTTGTCAGCGGAATATGCGCCATGTTCGTGTTGTTGATATTTAAACTGGATGATACGGCTGAAGAAGGCATATTTGTCACTACGTTCGCATGATTAATATTCATATTGGATGACGGAATATTCACCAAGTTTACATTTGGCACCGAAGAAGCGATACTGGTCGTTATCGAGTTCATATTATTCGATGATGGAATACTTGTTAAGTTTACATTACTCATAATCATATTGGACAATATAGACGATGAAGCGATGTTCGTCGTTATTAAATTCATATTCGACGACGGAATGCTCGTCAAATTGACATTATTAATATTCATATTGGATGATGGAATACTGGTCAAATTCGCGTTACCGATATTTTTATTAGATGACGGAATATTCATCGTTAAATTTGCATTATTTATATTCATACTCGATGATGGATTAGTCGCCAAATTTATATTGCTGATTATCATACTGGATGGTACTGAAGAAGGTATGCTTGTCAAGTTCACATTACTGATGATATTCGGCGGTACGGATGAAGAAATACTTTCAGACTGAAAGAAAGAAAAAAATAAATGTTTAAATATATCAATATGTTAAAAGAATAAATGCCAACATACGTATATATATATATATATATATATTTTTTTTTTTAAATTCATTTTGTACTTAACGAAAATATTATTTACACTTTAAACTAATGCGTTACATCTGGTAAGGTTCAACAGACAATGGGGATACAAAAATGGAATAAATTGAAATAGACGTTAAGTTCTTTTTTATTATTAATAATATTAGAATACCTAGACTTTCGGAGTAAATCGTGTTTACATTTCTTTAAATTTATACGTCTGAAAAGAGGTGATAAGTGAAATTTTTAGATATTCGCCCTTAGTTCGATAATATTAAATACTTTCTTTTAATGAGAGTTACGTTTAATTTTAGAACATGATTGTTTTATAAAATTTTCTTAATATTTACCTGTTAAAACGTAAGGATTAAACATTCATCGAAGAAGAGGATATATATAGCGATTATTTTAAAGTGCAGATCGTACTTTTTCGATTGAGAATACAAACGTTGTAATCGAAAAAATGTCTAGTGTTTTTTCGTTTATTAACATTTACGTTGACTGGTCGAAATTAATTTCAGTTTTGCATAATGTGAAGGAAAACATCAAAAATACTTGGGGACACGGAAATTTTTGTTTTGCCTGACAAAAAAAAAAAAAAAACTAATTGTCGATCACATTTACCGATTAAAGTATGTGTATTTGTAAAATGCGATTAAATGGTAGATATATAAAAGGAAAAATATAATCGAGCATGATCTTTATTTTCCGAAATAACTGATAACTTTAACAATAATGATATATAAAAGGACTATAAATGTGATAAGTTCATATGTTACTATTAAACGAATTGAACATTTCAGAAGTATTAGCTGATGTTTAAAGTAATTGATTAATTTCTTTTACTTTTTCACATAAACAGATCTATATTTACACGGGAGAAAAAAAAAAAGAAAAGTACTTACGACTGTTGACTGAACTGATGAATTTGCAGCAGATATAGTTTCGATCTCCATCGGAATTATTTGAGATAATAAATTATCCGCTCCTTGGATATTGTTGTTATCGATCATGCCACTGGTAAATGACATTTTTACAACAAAATATTAGATAAGGTTAACTTTTTTACTTTTATCAAAAGCGAAGTCTAAAGAAAAACATTGAGACCGAAACACAGCTCTAAAAATAATACGTTATTAGCACTATATTTAGTCAAATAAGACGTTTCAAAATTATATCCATTTACTTTTCTAATCGTAAGAGATAATTTGACGGTTTACGAAAATAAACTGTTGACGCTAAACATCACGATACAACAACAAAAATAAGAACAAGGTTTTGTTCGCGATAACATTGGATTTACATCTCCAACTTTATTACGAGGAGATAAACGAGTAAAGTGAGACAATTCGTGTACAACAAATCAGTAACAGCGTATGCACCTGTCATTTACTACCGCAACATACATCGCATTATGCGAAATCGTGCTTTATAAACGTATGTAAATAATTGCATATTAAATAAATTATATAATTTCACATTCTAATTAATTTCGGTTAAATAACAAATTAGTGGCAGTGTACTCCGCAAAATTTCGAAAAATATAAACTAATAATTTTAATTTTCTGCTAATTTTTCGCTAATAATTTTTTCACTACACCTTTTTAAGAAATTTATAAGAAATATTTGTTAAAATTTTTTTATTTTAATACCGTTAATGAAAATAATCACATACAAAATAAACCTATATAACCTTTACTTGTATAATTAGTTACGTTTTAGCTTTTTTTTAAAAGTTTTATTATGTTAGTATTTTATTAAAAATTAAAATGAAGCAGTAAAAGGAAACAGTGTTTAAGATTTTTGTTTCAAGTAAAAACCATAGACTACTAAATTCAATTAAATAGTAACAGTACCTCGTACAAAGTATAAAGCCAATACATAAATATACCGCTTTAATTGAAACTCGTAAACACACACTTTATAAATTTTTTTAAAAATGTTTAGTAATTTGAAATTACCACGATACATTTGGAAGCGATCTGTAATGTTATACATAAGACAAGTCATGTAAAGATTTAGTTCGAAATTAAAATTTTTTTGATATTTCGATAATTGTAATCAGGTAAGCACACTTACATTTTTAACGGTAACTATTTTTTAACATTTATAAAACTATGTGAGTAATTTTATTCGAATTCTAGTTCAAATATTTTCGTTTTTCAGAAATCAAACGTTATATTCCTCAGAGTATGTTATATAGCACAAGCGCATTTTCGTGTCTTAACGACGGCCAAATACCTATATGTGTTTTTAATGGCTGTGTTAAATATTGTTATCCTCATGAAGCCGATCGAAATCTTAATGCGTTAATTCCATTGGTTAGTACGCTGTCTGGCAGCCTTTTCTATAAAGTGTTCAATTTTTATTCAAAATGCTTTGTAAATTTTTAATTTTTATTTAGGTTTTTTTTTTTTTTTCCTTCCTATAATTTCCTAAGGTAAATATAAACGGCGGTAATGGTTAAGGCGTGCAAAGTTATCATAAAATACTTTTAGAAAAGTAACGATCTTCGAAAAAATTGATAGTAGAGAAGATTCTTTTATGCACATCTGAAATTCATTGAAAAAGACAGAGGAAGTATATAGAATAATTTAAAAATGATGTATAAGGGGTTGGTAGACTTGCGTATTCTTGAATTGTACAACTGTCGACTCTTTTGGGCGATAGAATTTCGAACATTTTGCATATGCGTTAGATATGAAGTCACGCGATTTTCATATCCAGTTTCGAAAGAAATATTAAGAACATTTATTTTGCTTCAGATGTTGAAATAAAGGACGTAGAGTGAGGTTGTAGATTAAGAAAACACTTTGTTCTAGTCATGTATTGACTAGCAGAATAAATTAACTGAAATAAGCAAGAATGCGTAGTTGGAGCGCCTATGCTGAAAAATACGAATAAGTTCTTATAGTCCAACAGTTTTCAACATTTTTCAACTTGTAAAAATTTTTTGTAGATATATTTATATAGCGGGGCTTCGTAGGCCAACTCTGCGTTAGGGGAGTTAATGGTGTTTAAAAATGGTATTGCGATGGAAAGTAGAACGGATTTAGATAAGAGAGTATAAAGTAAAGAGATGTATAAATATTTGAAAAACACCTAAGCAATAAAATTGTATTTAAAAGTTTCGAAATTTACTATTACATTTTAAATGCGTAACTTGTTTCACATTTAATGCTCATTTAAAATCATCAATCTTTTGAACTCTTGGTGGATAATGTTTAAACAAATTTGTTAAAGTTATAGGATGCGCTTGAATATTTTTGTTCAATTTGTAGAATTTTCTTTGAATGTTAATATTTTCATTCAGAAACGTTTTCGTTAGAGGGAAGCAATCGGTGTCTTTCCTTTTTTCGTGCACTCTGCCAGTACATAAGTTATTTCCTCATACAAAAAAATATTTTATAATTTTCATCGAAAACTGTGACAGTATTTCCTGTAACAATAGATTCACTTTATTTATTTATTTATTTATCACTAAAGGCAGTGTCGCTGCAGCTGATCTGACCATAGCTATCTTCCGAAATTCTTAATATTGACCTACATCCAATTCGTAATATAACATTTTCATTATAGATGTTTGTGGTCTTGCTTTCGACCTTTTTTGTCTTCAATTTTACCCTCTGTAATAAAATGTACATTTAACCTGCCCTATTTTTCTTTTAATATTTTTCATGCTTCTATTATCATCCGTTATCACACTGTCTAGATAATATGTTTCTACTAACTAATTTAATTCGATATTATCGTTTTAAAGTTTGCCTTTAAGTTTTTGTTATACTTTTACTAATCCTCATTTGTTTTCTTTTCATTAATATTTATTTTCCCTTTTGTTCTTGTGATAGAACTGCTAACATTTTATTCATATTCTTTCTTGATTCTGCTAATAGTTCATCCGCAAAGCGTATGTAGTGGATTTGTTTCTTATTTATTTCTTTCGATGTTTTTTTCCATCATTATGATTAGTTCTGTACATATCTTGTTCCTTTCTCATTTCTAAACTTAAACTCTTCAATTTTATTTCCGCTTTCATGCAGTTTATCATTTCAGCAAAAAGTAATTTAAAAAAAAACACGAAAAAAGAGGATAATGTAAGGTGTGTTTGGCTATAGATTTTTTTATTCGCGTTTTTGTAATAATATTTCATTATTTTTCTGCTTCAAAGGTTTTGATAATTATTTTTTTCCCCGCTGAAATTTAGGTTTGAACTAATTCAGAAATTTTCCATTTTTTTTTACCAGTTTGTATTTTCATTTTAATTGTTTTAATTTATTCAGTTACCTTTTGTCGAGTATAGTTCTAAAGATCAGCGTAATATTAGTGGTTGAACTAAAACTTTTAACTGTAATACGTTCTTATCGTAACTTTTTTTTATTAAAGTGGATATTTTTAATCAAGAATATACGCGTGCATTATGTAAAAATATTTTTATAGGTTGGAAAATTGCCAAAAGTTAAATTTCAACAAAATTACGATGGGAAATCGGGGTCGCAACTTCATCAGCTTTATTTGTCACAACCAGAAACCGTATTCAGAAGAATACAAGATGCTTGGTATGCAGAGTTAAATATATTTATACTTTACTTACGTTAATTTTTACTTTCATTTGATATTTGTGAAATGAACGCTCGATAATGTGATATGCAGATTTTCCTGTCAACAATTAGAAAAAAAATCGCTAATTTTTATTAGTATTGTTACAACGTGTTTCATTTATGTACTTTTCGGTTATTTACTTTTAGCTTTGTATCGAAATGGTTAGGTTTTTTCTTATTAGACGATAATTTAAAGTTACATTGCAACTAGCAAAACTATCTTTGATTTAATTTTTTATCTGTTATATTTTATAAATTTACTTTTTCACAGTACTTAAATTTATGGGCTATTTTTATTTTTATTTATTTATTAATTTTTTTTTTTTTTGGTGGGGGGGTCATGATTAAGGTGCGTTAATCAGTCATGTTAGTCGAATGGATGAAAAGGCCGAAGCTCTGCCCTCAGGATATCTAATAACGGCTTTATGCGTATTTTTCCCGGCAAATACAGCAAAAACGATGAATGTATAGTGAATTTTGTTATGCAAACTGATATATTCAGAACAGAATTCTGCGCACTTGAAAATTACCTTCAATTCTCAAATAAAATTTGGAATATTTTAATTAGTTCGCGTATTTTTGATTTGTCCTGCATATGTCAGGTTAATTATTTGTTCAATCTGGTTGTATTAAAAAATTGGAATATTACCTTCCTAATCGGTTGGCGGAACGTTTCGTAATAGTTGGCTTTGTTGCAGTTTCTGATATTTGTTAAAAATATCGTCGGTGAGTTTTAAATAATTTTGCGCACACCCCGTTATGTCCGGAAAACAACTTTTAATTTTTTTCTTCAAATGTCGGTTTATCTACGCACGCATCACGTTGGTTACGCGTGTTTGCTTTCCTGTTTACGTTTATTTGCAAAAAAAAAGACACTTTTATATTTTACGATTCGCGTGTATTAATAAATATTAGCGAGAGAAAAACTGTATAAAGTGAAGAAATATAAACAAAACGTACTTGTACGTAAGTATAATTTACGTACGTCTAAGCCATCTTAAGACATATATACTAGGAAGCTACTGAAGTACTTATAAAAAGCGTCTGAGTTGAACACAAATTGAAAATATGTTTGTATTACTAAAAGTACAGTTAAAAGAAGGGAAAGCGCTGCGGCAGTTATCTTAGGAACATGGTAGTCACGTAATCGGATTTATAATTCTCGAATCATGAAATTAATATCATACTTTAATATTATTGTCGACCCTCTAAGGTGCAAGTTGTTGTAATCATTCTAAAAACTAAAACTGGAGATGTTATGATTTATATTTTCCAATATGAAGAATCTAAATGAATACTTTCGGCAAATGGTAATGCTAGTTGTTTGTTTTTTTTCTCGCCTTATCTTTTTTTACCTTCCTGCAGAAATATAAGAGATGTATGTATATGTTATCGTGCGCCGTAGAAAGAATTTTTTATCAAATTTACGCTAGACAAGTCACGTTACTTACTACTGGTTCATGTTAGTGTCTATGCGTGTGAATGAGAAATCATAACCGTTCAATTTTGAGCACAATTTAATCCTTTTTTTCTTGTAAAAAGAATTTGAAAGAAAATAATTTAGTTATTTCTTAAAAACTAATTACGATATGGAGTTGAAATTGATACAGAATATATGTGGTTCAATATAGTCGTATGATTTTTCTTTGTTTAATTGTAACCGTGTTTTTATTTTTCGAAAACAAAACTTCCCATCATTGATACTATTAACTTCTGCTGAGTGAATATTATTGTAATCATCTCGATCGTTGAAAAATGTAAATCTTTATAATTCTTTGTATAGAAAATGCAGGAGAAAAAAAGATTAAAAATCTGTTTGTAGATTTCTCTTTATAGGTGTACAATGGATTCTTGGTATGCATAGAATTTTGCGACAAATATATACGTAAATTATTGCGTGCCCTTCACTGATCATAGTGTTTTTTGTTTTCTCAATCATCGTTTACTTTCTCTAATATACTATGTTAGGATTCTGTATGCACACGCTGACGTATTATATACTCTCAATAGAAAGGGAATAATTTTGAAATAAAAAGAAGTAACTATTATTTGAATAGTGAAATTTTCTATAAAATAGTAAAAAAAAAAACAAACATGCGCGTTAAAAAAATTAGTTTTGAAAATTTTTGCATATACTGTATTAAAATTAGATTTAATCATTTAACATGACTAATTATGAAGAAAAAAGTTTTGAATTTAGTATTATTAGGCGCATTTATATGCTACTTTAATGCTTACGAAGCACGTGAAATGTTCAGTGCATTTTAATAGTGGTTCTTGACCAACCTTTGTACTAAATAGTTTCGGAATTATTGAGTTTACAACCTTCGTGTAATATTGTTGCTGTTCATTAAATGTAAATAATCTGCAATTACAATGAATTAAATAACTGTAATAATTATGCTAGATTATTACATACAACTTCAAATTTCAGGTTTGAACGTGGTCTAAAGGCTGCTGTGGATATTATATTGGAGTATCAAACACCAGATTCATCGTTAAAAAAAATTATTAAATATTGTACACATGCCGTTTCAAAGGTCTCGTCATTTTTACTTCCGTTTATATATAATGAGGTATTTGATTTTTTTTGTTCTTCATTTTTATAAAAAATTTCTGGTTAATAAATGACGCGATTTATGTACACACTCGCACACTCACACAAATATATTATACATTATTAATATATAATTATTTTGTTATTCACCTCAAACGAAACGTAGTTGTCTAGTTAATTACGCTGCGTTGTTATGTAATTATTTAACGATGATTTCCTTATAATCATCAAAATTGTTGTAATTTGTATACCTGTTAAATTGCACTAATAATTAATTCTTGTTCGGACAAGCATCCTATTTTGGTAGCATACATTTCTTAAAGGAAAATTTTTTGTTATAACTGGACAATTGCGTAATAGAATATCAGAAATGTCCCAACTGTGGTACCTTTTCTTCGTGCTTTTTTAAAAATACGATTTGTTAATTATAAATAATTTCATATTTCCGCTCGGAATCCCCAGATAATCTTTCATAAATTATTTGATAAATTTTTGGCCAATTTTTGTTCAGGAATAAATCTTAACACCTTGAATTATTCTTCGTTCACTGTGTCAAAACTGATAGATGCTTTTTATTTTAATCGAAATGAAAAATCAATTTGTGTTGTGATAGTTGTTTAAATCGCTGTTTTTTTTTCTTAGATTTTGACCAATCCCCCCCCCCCCCCCCCCTTCAGTATTTCTTCGTTAATTCTCGATGTTTAATTTTTCTTTCATTTGTTCAAATTGCTGCAGTTTTCTTTTTTTCCTTTTCTTTGTACTTTTGACATTGTTTTATCTTTCTTCGGAATATACATATTATTATTATTATTATTATTATTATTATTATTATTATTATTATTATTATTATTATTATCATCATTTTTTATACTAATTTTTGTATTGATTGCTGGCGAAACCATTAAAATTTAAAAAATTTTAAACAACCAGAGGCATTTAAGCCGACTAAATGCGCTACAATAATGATCAGCGAATTAATGAAAATTGAACGGGACGTATTATGTACGATTAGAAAATACAAATATATATGTTTATTTTAATTTTTCTTTTTCTTTGACGCGCGTTATTAAATTATTGCAATAATAATATTATTTTAATTACAATGACGTAATTACTGTTTCCAAGTTTCAAACATTTTGTTTGTAACGTGTAAAAAAAAGTCATTAAAACATTAGATTATCGCCATTGTCCTTTTCTTTTCAATTTCGTTGTTCCTTAATTTTTTAATATTAGCTTTTATGATATTGCTGTCAATGATGTATCGGTGTCATTTTAATGTAATATGAAATAAAAATTTATGGCTTACAATTTCAGTTTAATATCTCATAAATAAAATTCTCATTAATAAACCTCGTTTATATCTTTAAAAAATCCTTAGCAAACTTGTAAATATATCCTGCATGAGTACACATTGACAAGAGATTGGAAGTCGAATCCTGTTCGTTACTTGATTTGGCATCCGCACTGTACTAAATTTGCAGTTGCAACAAGTAATGACTGCGTCATCATTTACAGTACTGACAGTGTAGTTACACCGATACTAAAACATCATTTGCAGTCGGATATTACTTGCATCGCTTTCAGGTACGTTTTTTAAATATTTTTTTCTTTTCGAATTTTAAATGATGTGCCGCCATCTATTCGTAAAAATAGATTTTAAATTAAATGTGTTATTGAGGTTTTAAATATAATTAAAAAAAAAAAAAAAAAATTAATATACGAAAAAGATACAATAAAATCGCAAAAACCCTGAATAGTGTGGTTTGAAATCTCTTAAAAATATCAGTAAAAATCGTTAACTATTAATTACTTCAAGCAACAGGCAAATATAGTGAAGGGAGGAAAATGAACATGGAAATTTTTAATTCTATAATGAACTGAGATATTCGTATAAATATTCTTTTAGCGCGCAAAAATTATTCGGCTTAAAACTTTTCATCGATTTTTAATTAATTGAAAATTACAGCTGGGTTTGAAAATTTATTGAACACTAAACGTATCAAATAGTATCGAATAATAAATCGCGGGATTGATTGCTCCGTTAAAGAAAATTAAAAATTTTAATTGGTTTTTTTGTTTAAAAAAAAAAAAGAAATATACAATTGGTAAAACATTGCGACTTCACACGTAAATGTTTATTGTATTACTGATCACATTTGAATTATGGCGTCATGTAGAATGCCTAGCATTATGTCTCCCTCTAAACTTGTTGAATAAAATATGAAATAGAACTCATTTCGTACATTGTTTAATGCGGGATATTGAAATGACAGGTTTCTTCTGATTAAAAGAAAATATTTCGCGTTTATTTTTCATATTTGAAAATACCTTTTTACGTATCATTCTTAAATTACATTTCTTATAAATTATTTTCCATTTTGCGCTGTGTAATAAATCGAAGATTACGAAAAGAAGAAAATGCTGGAGAAAGGCTGTGATTAATTTGGAAGTAGAGGAACAAATGACGTAACGAAGTTGTTAGAGACAATTGCTGAGCAATACATTGAAAGAGTATAATTTGAAAATTGCGTTTTAACTTTAAAAAAAAAAAAAAAAGGGTTCATTAGGAGGACTAGACAAAAATTAATGAAGATTATAGAAATGAAAAGAGAAAATAGATTAGAGAGACAAGATTAATTGATGAATTGCGTAGAAAAGGATTTACAGTTAGAAGAGATTAAAATAAGACGAGGCCGATGATATGCAAAATACAAACGTGAAAAGAGGAAAATAATCAGTTCGGCAGTGCCAACTGAACTAAAATCGTATCTCTATCTTTTGTGATTATCCGTGAAAAGGATTTGGTTCGAATGATCGTTATTTCAGTTATGCGAGAGTACTCTGATGTAATGCGTTCGCTGCTTACTAAAAAATGTATGCGATGAAATTGATAAATCTACATACGCCAAACATTTAATAAAAAATAGACATAAACCTAATTCACTGGAAAATATAATAACAGTCTTAGCCTTCGTATAATAAAGGAAACTTAATGAGTATAGTTGAAAATTATTATAAGTAAATATAAAAATAATCTCTTAAATGATCAAATATCGAATAATAATAACCCTCTTTTTAATAAAAAAATTTAACTCTTTTTCGATTTTTGTTCTGCATATATTTTTAATATTTGTTTCAAATATTTTGTCCATTTTTGTAAACAGAATTCCGCCTTTGATTTATTTGTAAACAATTTTCCGCCTTCAATTGTAGTTCTATCGCCATTCGCCTATTATTTTCCTATATGTACACACGTGTAGTCCCAATATTTCTCGGGAGTGTGTTTTTAGTTTTAATTGAGTGTGTACTCTGCATTGTCAGCTAATGATGGACCATGCCTGAAAACGTTTCCTTAAATTGAATTATTTAGTCTAATTTATTAAAGTAAATTATTTTTGTTTTTGTTATTAAGGCATTTATTTATTTTATATTCATAAATATTAGCAAACAGGTACGGATTTATCCACATTTAAAAAATTATACGTTTTCGTATTTTTAATTAATTGTTATTGCCGTTAATTTTATTCTTTTTAGTCAGGAGATTATTTACGTTTACGTCGTCTTTTAATTAAAATTTACTAAATATGTTTAAAGTAAAATTTAAATTTGGTATTTGATTTTTGGTAATTTCATTACGCATCGTTGTATTTATCAGGCCATTAAGTACATCTGAAATAGCTGTAGGATGTGCAGCGGGTGTTTATTTGTGGAATATTGATCCAAGTTCAGTGATCAATATGCCGTCGTTAAATTCTGCTACACTATTTTGTTGGAATAATCACAAATACGTAACCAGTATTGCATGGAACGATGAGGTAAGTAAACTTGTTTGTATACGTCCAGAATTGAATATTTATTTTGTAAATTATTAGCAATTCATTTCACTCTAAAAAGATTAATCGAAAAAAAGTAATTCGAACTTACGCAATCATCCCGCAGTTAAAACCAGTAAAAAAGTGTGTGTTTTATATAATACGTATCGGAAACAATTATTACCATCTAAATAAGTTAAGTGTAATTGATTCCATTTAATTCATAGAATCGCGAACGTTTTGCGAAAGAAGTTTAATATTTTAAACGTTTTTATACATTATACGTGTAGAATTGCTAAGAAAGCATCGATTTTTCAATGATGTATTTATTCTACGGGGCTAGCTTCTAAGTGTACTTTTTGAAAATATTTACGCTAAAATTCTTAAAATTGAAAGAATCATTGAGCACCGATGTATTAGACAGCGGGATAGGTAAATAACAAAAAAATGTAAAAATTGCAGACATTATTGAAATAATAGCTGGCACTGACTGCTTTTTTCCTTTATATGACAACTTAGACGAATAAGAGCAATTTCTCAGTAGTGTCTATCGTTGAACGCTGATTAATTTGAATTTAACAGTGACAAATAATGTAGAGCCGAAAAAATTTTTGTAATAATTTTTCGTGAAATTTTCAAACGAAAAAGTTATAAGTTACCGGGAAATAAAGTTTGCTATATAACATAAATCATATTATAGAGTTACCTGTGACGTTACAGTTTGTTTCTTTTTTTTTTCCCGGTCCGATTTTACTCATTTTGTCAGTTATTTACAATCAGGAAGTCTGATGTGTTGTTATATTTTAATTTAGTGTCTTTTGTATATAGGTATAATGTTTGAGTCAGTAAATCTGCAGGATTTGCCACCATTTCATCAACAGATACTTTTTATGTCTATATACTCTTAAATTAATGTTACTTTGTGTGCGATATATTTCTCGCATTTGCGCATAAGGTGGGTCAGCTAGCCTTGCTTCGTACAATTTTCAAACTGATCACTAGCCACTAAATCTAAGCGTTTTAAATAAACTGGATAGTGTACATGACCTGAACTGATTCTATACATTATGCCAATGTAATCTCGATTTGCATTTACCGTGGTAAACCATGGATTTATACTTATGCGACTATTCATCTTGTAGCATGTTGTGCTCGTTTTTATAATTTTTCCTCTATGAAAATTTTCCCATTATTCAACTAATTCCTCTTTAATTTTAGGGAGATAATCTGCAGCTAATTTCGTCCATTCTCGATCTAGTACGCGATTTATGGTAATGCTTTTTGCTAATTTATCCGCTATTTCGTTTTTCCGATCAATCCCATTACTTAAAAACCACGGTACACGGTACTTCCTATTTTACTCATCTTATCTACTGACTGTTTTATTTTGATTATCCAGTATTCAATATTATTATTATCTTGCAGTTTCTATAATGCATACTGCAGTCTGATAAAATAATGTACTTAATGTCGTGTTTCTTACCTGGAAACATTAACGTTTTGTAAATAGCAAACATACTCGTATCAATGTTGTGAATTTGCCCTTCTCTTCTTGTTCATGAACATTTCTCTACACATAGTAGAATGCAGCACTAGAGACTTTATACCTTTCGTGGTTTCAGTATAAATTTCTTCAAACTAGGAAATTTCTGTTCGAGATCTGTTTTTAATATAATATTATTGTTGTCTCATTCTTTTTCGTATTTTCTCTTCATTCCTTCACCTAGGTCTACTCTAAGTATTGATTTAATTTGAGGTTTTCCGTCAGCTTTAGATTTTAGTAGCTGTTTATTGACGGCGGGAGTGTTTTCATTGTTACGGTTCGCCTTATACTCATTATTGCATGTAAGGTCGTTAGTTTATCATGTAAGGAATTGAATTCTATAAGTCATGATTTTGATGTAATATTTATTTTCCAGGTCGTGTTGATGTACAAGAAGAGGAACTTTGCCTCTGCTTGACGCATTGGAATCGACGTAGAGGGTAAAAGGTCAATCTTCAAACTTCGATTTTGTATCAACTGTAGTTGAAGTTGCTCCCTTTCGCATAAATTCATTAGTATTGCAGAGTATGAAATACGTGCCCGAACCGACGTTTTGTGTGCATCATTAATGTATTGGGTGGATGCGATCCCCACTTTGCTCTTGCTTCTTTTTAAATGGATGATGCCGAGGAGTACACCACAATGTTATTTGAACATTGTATAATTTTAATATATTTATCTGCAGTGCTACATAAACTAGCAGAATATATATTAAACAGTAAGAAATCAAGTATTGACCCTTGAGGGATTCCTCCTTATCCACAGGTAATTGGGCAGTAACTTTTACCTTTAAATTTAGCATTTAATTCCCGTTTTCTGTAATAATTAAAGATCCAAAACGCAAAGTGGTACTCCACTCTTAATTAATATCGTGTACAGAGTTGGTAGATGCATGTTTTATCGTATGCAACTTTCAAATCTGTGAATATTGTTAAGAAGTTTGTATGTCGTATGTGAGGAACTTAAGGCATCTATAGTGCTGTATTCTTTTTTATAACCAAACTAAAAGTTGGGTATAATGTTCATTTTATTTACCCATCAGTATTCTTTTTTCCTTTCTTTTTTTTTTTTTTTTTTAAATTCCCTCATGCATTTTTGCCACGCATTTATATAGTGTTATAGGCCTGTATGAAGTATGGATGTTTTGATTTTTTTTCTGTTTTAAGGTGCTGTGATAAGTGAGTAAATCTATCAATTCTTTTCTACTATGGATTGATATAGGTACTTGAAATCTTCATGTCAAATACCATCCACTACTTTGCTAGTATTCCCTTTATGCAACAGACTGAGCTTTAATTTCTGTAGTGTAACATCGTGTTTAATTTCTTTGCATTCTTTTGTTTGTATTTCTTGTCGCCTCGTCATATATAGACTCTGCTTACAGAGTTTCGAACTGCCCGATAAAATCTTTAAGCCACTTTGGTTCTTCCTGTATTTCGAAATATTGACGTATTTTTCGTATCGTTTTAATTTTTTCCCCTTATATTAGTTCTGGGTTGTAAGGTAGCGCAGAATTTATGTCATTCTGAATGTTTTCTTTGTCTAAAATATCGTTAAGTGTTTGTTCCTTTTTATATTTTAAATAGTTTTCCATATTTGGATTTATATTAAACCGACTTAGGGGTGATCTTTTTTTTTTTTTTTTGCAAATTACTTGTTTCATCCCACCAAAGATGCTGAGTTGTTTTCGCATTCCTGGGTGTATAATGAAGCTTTTGTTTTTTAGATTGATTGATGTTATGAATTAGGTTATAAACTCTTTAGCATTGCTGAATACGACACGTTCTTATCTTTGTCGTAGTTATTATTACTATCATTTGATGAAAACCACTGTTAAAAACGGAACCTCCGTAACTGTGGAGGAACCCGGGTTATGTTCGATTTTATTTTTTCGGCTCTATTATAACAGTGATACGGACGTGTGTTACAAAAGGAGACTAGCATGATAATGGTCGTTGCTTATGTCATTATACGCTTTGCTTCCTACATATTGTTACGAAATGTCGATTTACCGTTCTTTATTTGCGGGCGCCAGTGGTAAATTACGGACTACCACGACCGAATTAACTCTGCCAAGCAGAGCGTCAGGCTTTTTTTTGAAAGAAATTTGCCGACAAAGATAAAAAAAATAATAAGCCGTTCTCTTTTAACATAACGTGTATCTAATAACAACTATAACATAGCAAAAAATGCAACCGCGTAACAAAAGAAAAAAAATTCATTAGGACTAGAAAAAAAACGTTGCATTCGCGGCGATGACTTCGACTAGATCTCAATATTGATCGAAACGGTAACTCGACCGCACAACAAGATTTAGCATATATCACATAAGACGAACGACTAGATAATACGCGATTTTAACAACGGTAACTCGGGTAACTGACCGCACAACAATATTTAATGCATCAGACGAACGACTAGATAATACGCGATTTTAAAAACTAACGGTACATTACCGAATCCTTATCAATTAATCACATAGCCGCTGCAGCGCTGATCTTCACACACGGCTCACGCGGCCGACAGGCACTATCCTGTTGTCGCGGACCACACATACCAGGACACTTACACAACCCCTAACACTACCCGAAATTTGACGAGAATCGGAAATTACCTATTCGGTCGTGTAAATATCCCGGCCGTATTCTCCGCCGACAACGAACAATACGATGATGCCGAGAGATCGAAAATTAATGATTTTAATCGGAGAATAATTTCTAGCTCGACATCATCGCTAGATAGCGCCGTAAATGCCGAATCCGTATCACTACCCCACCACCATTTCCATCCAAAACGAAGGTTTTGGATGAGAACTTAGGTGCACAAGAACCAACGGATTCGGACCACCCGTTGCCGAGCAACGGAGCCCTATACAAATCTCTACCGTCTTAATCCGCCTGCACACGACACACACCACAAACATTCCATAACTGGTCACTGGGACGACCACACATACACCAGGTCTTCTATACAAGAAACCAAAACGGAAATAGTACGCCAAAATCCAAAAAATTAAATTAAATTCAAAACTTTGCAAAAGTCTCACCTAAAAAATCTCTAAACGACACGACTCGTGACTAAAAACTCGAGGACACCGAAGTCCGAGACCAAAATAATCAAACGATCTATCTATAGGCAAGCTCAGGGACACCGAAGTCCGAGACACGAGCAACCAACACAACACCAACAACACATCCTTACAACAATTTTCGAAGGCGCAAAACAGGAAAAGTGGAGGTAAGAGGAAAAGAGAGAAAAGTGTGCACGTGTTCGCCATACCAGCACACTAAACAACATTGTGGTCCCGCCACGAAAAGTTTGTGCCCACGCACCAAACCAAAACATGAGCACCAACACGCCCAGGCGCATCCAACCAACATGGGCCCCAGCACGTGCGGCCTCGACTACCAAAAAAACGACAAAACGGGCACCACAGAAACATGAAGATATGGCCGAATACGCACCCCACCAGGAAAACTAGGAAAAGGATTAGGAAAACGAAACTGGAATACAGAATGGGAAATCTAGGAAAATGCCGAAAGAAAACCATCACGATAACTGGACATCAGAAATGAGCCAGCTTTTATACTTCCGAAGGCGATAAAACTACCTTGCTTGCCTTCCCACGGCGCAAGCCACCGGAGCAAAAGCAAAATAACAACAAAAGAACTACTAATAAAATACATCTAGACCTGGTGTAATCACACACTCCCAATGCTAACACACACAGAAATTCTCCGATCGTCTGCCGGAATACAAAACGGTTGCGCATATATTTTACTAAACGCATGCAAGATAAATCATAAAAATATATACTCCGTACGGCGGCACCTAAACGAAATTTTATAAGCGAGATACTCGCCCAACCCGGCCGCTTATAAAGGAAGAATACGAAAATAAGCTTTCAAGGAGGTCGCGTTCAGCCCCATAGCCACGACTGCATGAACAGCGCCCACGGAACCGACGAACTACGAAAAACGAGCATGACCAAGTAAGGATCTACCGTCCAACACTACGGCCACGACTGCCTGAGCAGCGCCCACAGTGCCTACGGATCACGAAAGGGATTGAAGGAACGACTACGGATTACCTACCGCAAGCCGGGTAAACAACTTCTCTTCCGGTGCCTAAAGTCGGAGAAAAAACATATACAATAAATAAACAAAACTAAAAAAATTAACAATATTAATCGTACGGTCAAAAATCGCACGGCAGAAAGTCGTCCGGTAGGGAACCGCACAAAGAAAAAGTCGCACAAATGACTAAAAAAAACGCATGGCGATCACGAACGAAAGAATCGCACCAAACGTTCGGCGACGAAAGCCATCGCCATTACGCCATAGCAAACAAAACAAAATAACACAAGGCACACAAGCAATACAAAACAACAATAACAGATCTTGAATAAAAAAAATCGCAGCAGTCTCTCCCGACGGGAACTCGTCGTCGGAAGGGACGGAAAAACTCGCCAAGTGGCAAAACCAACGTCAACACTCGACGATATGCGCCGAAACACCTGACGCCAGAACACGAAACAAACACAAAACAAAATCTCGCTAATACTAAAAACATGAAGCATAAATATATATATACGCCGGCTATAAAATATCGCACGGCAAAAGAAAACCGCACGGCGGGAAACCGTCGGAAATTATAACATGACGCACGGACGCGTCGCACCATGACAGGAGAAACATAGAAACAGAAAAATGGCGCTAAGGCAAAATAAATATACACAAAATCCATACCAAAATAGAAAAAATAATTTGGCAGCCCGAACGAGCTGCGGAAACACCCAATCGGGTATCGACTCAAGATAACCAATGGTTAAGATAGGACACAAAGATGTTAAAACAACAAACGGGAATAAAACCCGAAGACAAATTATATATAAAAAATTCTAGACTTTATGAACACAAGATAAAGCATATCCTGACAGAGGCTGGTCAGACGGCCCACAAAACGACATAAATGTCCATTCCGGTAAAATACCGGAGCATCAAGCCGGCCGCAGTTCTACTACGTTTCTGACAAGCACGTCTCTCTTGTCAGCGATATTCGCCAGACGGTAGGCATTTTTACCAACCACTTCAATCACATCGTACGGACCTACGTACAGCAGCTCTAACTTTCGCATCCTTCGCTTAGGCTTACAGGAAAGGACGTGGTTCTTGATAAATACCCGATCTCCTACCTGATATTCCCGTGTCGAGGCCGATGCGTCGTGTTTCTTTCGTCGCTTCTCATTAATCATGCGGATACGTTCCTTCACCGATTCTATCATGGCCTCGTAACTTTCCACATTAGTCGGTGCCGGAAAACCAATTGCCTCGGAAACGGGATCGGAAATACGACCCCCGAAAACAACCTCGCTTGGAACGCGACCCGTAATAGGGCTCGGAAGGCTATTCATACAGGCTTCGATTCCTCGGATGTGTGACAACCATTCCGTGTGCCGATGATGACACAAACATCTTATCATCTTACCTAATTCCAGATTTATCCTCTCGGTCGGGTTGTTCTTTGGGCAGTACGCCGAAATGTGACGTACCTCCACCTTCCTCTCTTCGAAATACCGATTCCACTTGAAACTCGTGAATACCGTCGCGTTGTCCGAGACTATCGATCGCATTAATCCTACCGACCGGATAAACTCGCTCACTTTCGCTAACAGATTAGGACTTGTCAACCGCCGCATCGGGAATAACCTAACATACTTAGAAAAAACATCCACCATCACAAATATCTGACACATTCCTTTCACCATCGGCAACGGGCCAAACGCATCTACTGTTACCACATCCAGGGGACCTTTCGGCTCGTAACAGTGCAATGGACCCACCGACGGATGCGTAAAAGGTTTCGTCATACGACACAGGTCACACCTTTTAACAACTTTATTAATATTTTTCCGCATCTGAAATTTTGTATTATTTATTTTAATTAAATCGAATTTATTATTTATCTCATCGAATTTTTTGTTTATGTGATTATTATTTTCCTCTAGTTTCTTATTCATACTATTTATGTTCTTATTATTTTCCTCTAGTTTCTTATTCATATTATTTATGTTCTTATTATTTTCTTCTAGTTTCTTATTTATGTTATTATTATTTTCTTCTAGTTTCTTACTTATGTTATTATTAAATGCCATAAGCATTTTTTCCAAACGCGAAGTGCCTTCCACAAATGATGGCCCAGGATCCTCAAACTCGTGTCTCGTTGGACTCGGAGGCACATATCCTTCCGGCCCAGTTTCGGATGAATCGTCCGCGATATCAGGCCGTGTAACACTGCCCTCATCGCTCGAATCGTCCGGGATAGGCCGTACCTCGCGATACTGTCCCCTTCTGGTCACCACTCTAGATAACTCCTCTTTCTCCATACTCAGGCCGGAAACAAAACGCATAATATAAAAAAACGTGTCGCTTATCTGTCCTAGCTTGGCAGTTTCCTCCGCTGCTTCGATCCTTCACGTTGTACTTCAACTTCCAACTTGACGTACGGCTTGGCCCTTCCGCAACGTTTTTTCCACAACCAAGGTTGACCGCCGGTGTTGATTTCCTCGGGTCCCTCTTTCGGAGCGCCAATGTTACGAAATGTCGATTTACCGTTCTTTATTTGCGGGCGCCAGTGGTAAATTACGGACTACCACGACCGAATTAACTCTGCCAAGCAGAGCGTCAGGCTTTTTTTTGAAAGAAATTTGCCGACAAAGATAAAAAAAATAATAAGCCGTTCTCTTTTAACATAGCGTGTATCTAATAACAACTATAACATAGCAAAAAATGCAACCGCGTAACAAAAGAAAAAAAATTCATTAGGACTAGAAAAAAAACGTTGCATTCGCGGCGATGACTTCGACTAGATCTCAATATTGATCGAAACGGTAACTCGACCGCACAACAAGATTTAGCATATATCACATAAGACGAACGACTAGATAATACGCGATTTTAACAACGGTAATTCGGGTAACTGACCGCACAACAATATTTAATGCATCAGACGAACGACTAGATAATACGCGATTTTAAAAACTAACGGTACATTACCGAATCCTTATCAATTAATCACATAGCCGCTGCAGCGCTGATCTTCACACACGGCTCACGCGGCCGACAGGCACTATCCTGTTGTCGCGGACCACACATACCAGGACACTTACACAACCCCTAACACTACCCGAAATTTGACGAGAATCGGAAATTACCTATTCGGTCGTGTAAATATCCCGGCCGTATTCTCCGCCGACAACGAACAATACGATGATGCCGAGAGATCGAAAATTAATGATTTTAATCGGAGAATAATTTCTAGCTCGACATCATCGCTAGATAGCGCCGTAAATGCCGAATCCGTATCAATATGGTGCGATAAATCAAGTTTGTTTTTATAATTTCTAAAGAAAGGTAGATGCGCTGCTGTTGTAATATTAATAAGTTATTTTCATTTATAAATTTCAGTGGTTTTTTACGCTTTTTGTATATCGAAGCAAAAAAGTGCCAGCGTTTACACTAATCGAATAATATCAGTGCCAGCTGATTATGTTAGTAGCGGCGGACACTCACAATAATGCTAGGCAATGTGAGCTTCGCAATTTTTAATTTAGGAAACAAAACAAAAATGCAATTACAACTTTAAATGAACGTAACCAAACTCAAATTGCATTGCGAGTATGTTTAAAGTTTAATTAATGAGATTTTATTTTATAATTTAGGGCAACTTATTGGCAACGTGTTCGGTGTACGACCGCTCCATATATGTCTGGGATGTTTTACTACGAATTCCCTTAATTCTTACTAAGTTTGGCGGAGGAAGTCCTACTTTGCTTTCTTGGTCACCGGACTCAAATTATTTATTTTCCAATACTCAAGGCATAGTATTTCGGTACGTATTTCCTGGAATTACCTTTTACAGCATTATGAATAGAACTAACTATACGCTTTAAAAATGCTGAAAGTTTTTATCCATTTTTAACCGAACTTTAAAATTACCGTTTTAGGAAAATTTTATGTATGTTTGTTATTTGGAGAATGCATTTATTATTTGCTAATTATTACGTTAGAAAATAAGTATAAGATACATTTATTAATTTGCACTTTGTAACATCTACCAAAAATATTTTTTTTTTTTTCGATTATGAAGTTGAGGGTCCCACAAGGCTTAATATAATATCGAAATATTTAATAATAATAATATAAATGAAGGATTGATGTATCATGCGTAATCCGTGAAAAAAATAAAAATAATAAAGTTAATAATATATATAATAAAATAGTTTTCTTAAAAAATAACCGGTTCAAGATTTATTCTAGAAATTTAATAAAAATTCACTAAAAAGTAAAAAAATCTATATGATAAAAATTATAAAAAATAATGCATTTCAGGATAATGTACATAAAGATATTGGAATTATTCTTAAACATTAATTTTTTGTAGCCGAAACATAATACAATTTATAGCAATAATTAGGAACCATGTTAAATGAGTATAACAACACAATCACGCGTTTTCTATAAGCCATATGTTTGAATTATAATTATAATATCTCCTTAAGGTATATATTCCTCTGAAATAAATTATTTTGTATCAAATACTTATTTTTTACTTTTTAATACATTTTTATTAAATTTTCAGAGTAATCAAATATCAAATCAAATACAGGGGTGAACAAAAGTCAGGGTGCAAACGCACACGTGCAGTTTTCGACATTGCACCCTGATTTTTGTTCACCCCTGTATATTGGAATTATATACAAAAACACATACAATAGCAAATCGAAATAAGATACCGCAAATGCGCTTAGGTAGCATGAGTAGCGCGGAAGTAAAACTATATTTACATAGACTACACCAATATGTTCGTATTAAAGCGCGATATAATTGAAACATACTCTGAAAGTCCATGTTTACATTTGTGTTCATGCGCAGCAAGATAATTATATAAAAGAAATCCTTATAACTAACGAAAGTGTTACATTAAGTCCTAAAATATAATTTTAAAACATTAATTGTACAAAATAATAATAATAACTAAAATTTAAAATTCTTAAAGTCGGTACTTTTTTTTTTTTTTTTTTTTTTTACGAAGAATAATTTTATTTCACAATTTTTAATATAAATACTTTTGAGTGATAATACGAATAGACTAAAACCTTAAATACTGCCAGTTTTTCTATACTCCATAAGGAACCGGATATTGGTTAAAGTATATAATGTTTAAATTCCGTCATAAGTTCGTAAATTGCACTTAGAGGGTTGCAGATTTATTATCTTTATTCGAATCTATATTTGTATAAACTAAAGTTTATAATAGTTTAAGTCACTCGTGTTCATTATCTCTTTAATTTTACAACTTTGGCGGATTCATATTTTCCTTATATTCTAATGAAAATTTTTTGGCCAATTTTTGTCTGGTCATATTAAGCAAAGATTGTATATCTCTAAGGAGACCACTTTTTTTAACGCTTATTTTAGTGACTACTTATTAAATAATCACGATATTTATCGGTACTTTTATGTGAAACCTCCACCGATCGGTAACATTTTTAACAAACAAAGGGGATCATTCAAATCATTCCACCTGGTCAAAAAGACAGTAATGAGAAACGTAATATTTCCTTCAGTGATCAGCTCTTAAATAACACTATGGGTATTTCAGTTATGCTTATTGGAATCTATATTTATCGGTGATAATCACCATTGATAATATTTGAAGTTTTTGACCGGTTATATTAAAAGTCACATTTCTTTTAAATTTTTGTTTCCACGGAAAGTAACACTGATAATATTTTAAGTATCATCGACGTTTGTTATATTGCTAAAAACTTTTCTAAAGGCACTCTATTTTTTTTTTTTAACGTTTAGTTTAATGACTATTAAGTATTTTCACCGATACTCGACGTTGTACTTATATGAAGCCAGTACTGACCAATATACGAGGGTGGTTCAAATATAAACCGGAATTTTTAAATAAACGCGCGAAAAATTTATTGTGGAAAAAGTGGTTGCACTGGCAGTTAGACCGGTTTGTTACGAAGCGTGTAGAGCAATTAGAACCGCGTAAGCTCACTTTTTAGTGTAGTTAGAGCCATGAGTGAAAAAGAAGTACCAGTGTCTGTTGCGCAACGCATCATTATTCGTTTTTTAGTCAAAGACGACGTAAAATAGGTGGAAATTTACCGAAAATTACGCGAACAGTTCGGGGATGAGTGTCTCTCCAAAACTCAAGTGTACGAGTGGTGTTCCGCGTTTCGAAAAGGACGTGAAGTGGTGTCAAACATAGCACATGCGCGGCGCCCAAAAACCAGCATTACAGATGAACACGTCAAAGCCATCGAACAACTCATTTTGGCTGACCGACGCGTCCGTGTACGCGATATGACCGACGAATTGGCCATCAGCATAGGTAGTATTGAGACAATAATTCATGATCAGGTTATCGCAAAATTGCAGCCAGATGGGTGCCAAGACTTCTGAATTTTGAACAGAAATTCACTCGTTGGGAAGTTTGTACGCGTCTCCTGCAGCGGTATGAAGAGGAAGGAGAGAATTTATTGCGGCGAATATTCACCACGGACGAAACTTGGGTACACTACTACGAGTATACGCCGGAGAGTAAACGCTCGTCTATGGAGTGGCGGAAGGAAAAAGAGGGAGCGCCAGTCAAAGCGAAGGTTACACAGTCAGCTGGGAAGGTGTTGTGTACCGTGTTTTGGGACATGAAGGGAGTGATCGCAGTCGATTTCCTAACTGAACAACGTACTGTGACGGCGCAGTATTACAGTAACCTCCTAAAAAACACAGTCAAACCGGCCTATCGAACAAAAAGGCGCGAAATTCCGATCCGTAGTGCGATACTGCTTCAAGACAACGCCAGGCCACATACCGCTCGGCTCACGATGGAGACATTGGCCGAATTGGGCTGGGAAACACTTGAACATCCTCCTTACAGTCCAGATTTGTCGTCTTGTGATTATTATTTGTTTGGCCCGTTGAAAGAAGCACTTGGTGGACAACGTTTCGACAGCAACGATGAGGTGGAATCGTTCGTGCGCAAATGGCTATGTGACAAGCCGCGAGATTTTTACGAAAAAGGAATAAAAAAATTGCCGGAGAGGTGGAAAAAGTGCGTAGCGTGCGAGGGGGGTTATCTCGAAAAATTGTAAAAAATATGAGCACTGTAAGTATAAAATAAAAATTTTTATGACGAAATTCCGGTTTATATTTGAACCACTCTCGTATTTTCGAATGAACAAAGAATCATAAATACTACGTGGCATGATGGTATAATCTTCAAAATGGTCAAGACTAAATTTCCGGCTTACCTAATTAGACTTACCTAAGCAATAGAACATTTGCTGTTCACATCTCTGATACCTCTTCGTCATTCAAAACATGCTTAGCTGGCGTCCCGCAGGGCAGCGTGTTGGGGCCAGTTTAATTCAATATATTCTTTTACGACTTTCCTGTATCGCTCTGCATTAACACGGCACTCTTTGCCGATGATGCTGCGCTGTATTGCAGCTCATACAGGCCGAACGCAATCGCCAACAAGCTCCCCAACTTGGGGTTGACCGCATCCTTCGTTTTTTTTTTTTTTTTTTTTTTTTTGAATGGCGCATTTCTATTAATCCGGCTAAATCTGAGGTGATTCTATTTTCTCGTAGGTACCCATTGAAAAGTGCACATACAAGATCTTGGTCTGATCAAGTTCGTTACCTCGGCGTGATATTAGATAAACGGCTAAACTTTAATAAACATATCGATCATGCTATCGTCAAAACCTATCGTGCTATCTGCGCCATTTACCCGATATTTCATTGTAGATCGTTTTTAAATATTCATAACAAATTAATTCCATACTTATTAGGCCAATCTTAACCTACGCATCGCCTGTGTGGTCCTCACTATCTAACGCCCGTTATAAACAACTACAGCTCATACAAAACAGATGTCTTAGGAGCGTATTAAACGCATCCCGCTATGCCAGGATTCCAGTGATGCATATTTCAAGTTGCCATATCTTCGTAATTATGTAGTTTGTTAGGCAAAAAGAAATTTTTTGAAAATTGCTTGACTCACAGGAATCCTCTTATTAATCTCATCGGGAATTACGATTCCAGGTGGCGGTTAAAACATAATCTATTGTAATTTTTATGAACTATCTCCTTCTTCTTTTGCTTGCAGTCTTGTTCCTCATTTGTAGTATCTGTATCGTTATTCCTAAAACAGATTTAATTTTAACTAATCATCGTATTTGCTGGTAGGTTTTTTTTTTAATTTTTTTTCCTACAACGACGTTTTGCTAAATTTTAGTAACAATTTATAATCGTGTTTCATACGTTGCGTCGTGCGGTAAGACGATTCGTCAATACGCTAGTTCAGCTTGCATGAATATATATACTTTCTTTCTTTCTTTCCTAAAATTGACCCACACGGGCATAACTTGCGTGTTAACAAACATGAAAAAAAAAAGGAAAACGGACTTATAATCATCCTTTTTTAAAGTTCGGTAAAAAGGAAAAAGAATCTGTATTAATTATTTCTTAAAAATGAATTGAAAATAAATGTGAAACATACGTCTTAATTAGTAGGTAAATGAAATTTCTTTATGTAATACATAAAACAAGGCATCGATAGCCTTGACAAATTTAGATCATGTATATCAGTGGAAAGTAAAAATGAAAGAGAAAATATGATTTAATGGAAAGGAAAAAGAGAGAGAGAAAACTTTAAAGAAAAGGTATATTTTTCTTTGATTGACGCAGCGAGTCATATTTTTATTTTTTGTTTTCGCATTACTTAGTTTTTATTTATTTTTAATTGGCTCAACCGTTTTTTCTAGAAGTTTTATAAGACTTGATTCGCTTGATTCGTTAACATCTACTTTTTTTGTTTTGTCTTCTATCGTATATATGTACATATATTATATATTGAGTTTTATTATAATTTTTTGTTGATTAAGTTTTTGTACTGCTAAGTTAACTTTTTTTAGTTTATATTTTAAAAGTTTATGGGAATAAAAAACATTTTGGAGGACTATGTTCTTGTTATTTTTGGCCACCAGGACTTTTGCTTTACATGATTAACAATCTTGTAATAGGGAGCGATGAGTTTTCAGTATCTTTTTCATAATTGTGTATTTTGACTAATTTCAGTTTTTTTAGTCTATCCTAGATTCCGTATTGTGTTATCAACATTATCATTGTGTTAAAAAATATGCTCAGTGATTAAAAATTTGCCGTCGCGATAGCCTAGATACTAGAGTGCATGACTTTCGTTACAGAGGTTTTGAATTCAGTTTTAAACGTCGAAAGAAATGATAACAAATATAAAGTTAAATAACCGCTAAAAAAAAGAAAAACAATAACCGCTAATAATCGCGTAGAAGGCAATGGCAACCACCACGCATAACATCATATTCCCTCTAGGTAGTATACCGACAGACACACTTAAGGGGTAATGCATTTGCATATCGGTAAATCAAACAATCACAATATCAGTTCCCGTGGAGTTTTACGTGCACATTCGCGTAGTATACAGCAATTGCCATGAGCACTATACCTGTACAGCTGAAATGTACAAGCAGATAGTTGCGACGCTTGGCATGGAGCAGTGCGACTAAATGAAGAATAGTTTGACTTGATTTATTTTAAAAACTTTTGAGTTGTTAATCAGTATAATAAGTAATGTACATTTGATTAAAAAAATGGCAATCGTACCGACTAGTTTTGGATAATGTAACTCCATGATTACCGACTATATTTCTATATAAAAAAAAAATGTTGGTAAATATTTGATGTATAAATTTCTTTTTTTGTTTCTTATTTCGTAATGTAGAAATGTAAAACATTTTAATAGCCAGAAATAATTAAAATGACAATATTTGAATAGTACTTTTGATAGTTTTTGGTGCGTGCTTGCTGTCGAAGCGAACAGATTCAAGAGCTTCCTTAAGAGTTAGCGGGTAAAGCTAGTAGAGATTAATAAAAAAAGTTTTGTCATTTTTTTCTGTTTTTATTTTTGGATACTTTTCAATATTGCAAGAATCCATAATAATAGATTACGGTGTTTGGGTTAATGAGCGGAACGAGCAAGATGCGAAGCCCTTAGATTATTTGTAATTTTAATCATCACGTCATGATTTTAGTTAAAATTAACCAAAAACAATAAAATTCTGTTCATGTTAACGAAGTTCGGATAATCATATTACAATTCTTTATTTCTTCTGAATAAGTAATTTTTTTCTATGCTCGTTTCGGTATGAAAAAAAATTGACATTGTCCTACCCTTTTGGTCTATTCATCTGTTCAGTTATGTTCTACAAAAAAACTTTAATAGTTTTGTGATAACGAGCAAAGTATCTGTCCTTTTTGGAAAATCACGTTCTTTCGTAAGTTTAACGAAACGTCTCTAAAAGAGTAAATTTAATTTTCAAAAATAACAAATAAAGCTTTGCTGAAATTGATCAAAGCAAATAAGGCCCGAATAAACTTTTATCTATCACAGATACACTGACGTTAAATTTAAATCGAAATAATCTAGGACTCAGATCTTCATTAGACCAACAATGTATAAATTATGTAAATTAGTAACATTTTCTCAGGGAAACTTTCGTAATTTTTTTTTTTTCGATGCCGGCATTTAATGAAAATTAGTAAAATAGTATTCAAACAAGCGTGAAACTGAAGAGATGTTCTTTTACTGAATATATTTTCCAAGTAAATAAATTTAAGGTTGTGGAGGCTTATATACGTATTCTTTTTGAGATATTTTGTTCCGAAATTTCCGTTGATAGAAATTTTGAATTTGGTTGTTTTATTTGCTTTTTTTTTTTTTTTTTTTCGTTAATGATATAGATTTTCTGCAAGGAAATTGTATAATATTAACGGGTGCAAAATTTCTTGGTGTGCACTGAAATAGTCGTTAAACATACTAGAAATGAGACTTATTTCATTAAGATATTTAAATGCAAGAACAGACCATGGATAGGAATAATTTCCCGATTAATGATTATTAATAAAAAGCTTTTTTTTACTACGTAGCTGCGTTACAAAGATTTATTTGTAGGTCTTTTGTTTAACTAATGATGCAAATGCCATATTAAAAAATTTGGGTGTGGCTGCGCTCAGTTAAAATAGTTGATGTTAAAAAAATATTAATGTTTTTTGGATTCTTGTAATATGTAATTTTTTTTTTTTTGCTTTTTAAATTAGTATTTGGTTCGCTAATGAAAGGTGGAAAAGTGAGAAATGGTACACGCAGTCCGGTCGAGTAAAGACTGCTTGTTGGTCACCGTGCAGCAATTACTTGTTGTTTTCGATAACTTCGGAGCCGACGATTTTCGTGTTAAATATGTCGCCGGAACACTATTACGACGGAATTTCGATTAAAAGTTCATCGTATCGTCTAGCTGATGTCTCAAAGTGTTCACTGGCTTGCGGAACGACGTAGGTTTTCTATTTTACTGGCCTTTTTTAATTACGGTTTTGCGCTCTTTTGATCAAAAACGGTGTTCGGCGGTTTTTAAAGGCAGCTGTCGATAATTTTGATGTTGGCGTTTGTTACAGAATTGGCGGCGAAATTGTAAATATGGCCTGGGATAAAACGGGAAAATTTTTGGCTCTAATGTTCAAAGATACGGATGCGATTCTTTTATTTTCTACAGTGATCACCGACGATCACGATGTGCATTTAACACCTAAGTAAGAAATGAATGATGCTATTAAAAGTAACTTCGCTTTTAGAATTATCGCACGTGAGCATTTTTTTTGGTCATGTTAGTTTGTTCAACCGTAAATAACGAAAGTTGAAATAAGCAAATTAAAAATTTTGAAAGCAAAAAAGAAGGAAGAAAGTGGGAGGGAAATGAAATTCAAGGAAGCTTTTGCATCATAGAGAAGACTTTTCGACATCTGTAATGTACTTTTTTTAAAGGTAAGGAAAGTAATCTGCAACCGGATAAAATTTTGTATTATTTTTTGGTAAATAAATAATCAAGCGAACGAAAAAATTTTTAAATTTATGAAAATTTTAATTTGTTTACAGTCTCGAAAAAAAACAAAAAAACCGGTTGTAAGAAATAGTTTTTAAAAAGTGTATTAATTTTTAATGACGACTGAACGGGTCAATTGTTTACTTCTTTAACGATTCATATTTACAAATTAATTATGGTGTAAATGTGCATGGCTTATAATCTAGAGGTCCAATGATTTTAGGTCGTAATATAACCAATAGTCGTAATATCTGATTTAAATTAAAAAAATAAACCGGATTTATTCGGTATCGCAGTCAATTTGTAAGAAATACCAGAGGGGTGTAAAATAATCGCCGAAAGCTTATGTTTTATGTTAAAAATCCATAATAAACAATTCCATTAATCAGATTAGCTTTATAAAAACAGTTGAAATGCAGGGTATTCATTATGATTGCCAGAAATTTAATTTGGTATAACCGTAGCATATAATCCCTGATATTCTTAAAGCGATTGAATCAACCAAAAATTATGTCTCATACCGTGATTTATTAATAATTTTAAGAAAAGAAATCTACAAATATATATATTGGAAAAATTTGTGTATTTTAAGTACTCTGTAAAACTGTTTTATGAATTAGTGAGCTAAGTTTTGATAAATAGTTTTTTGCTTTTTTTTTTTTTTGTAACTGCTAAACAGCATCGATAATTGTGTATGTATATTTATTTCTTATTTTGTCTACGTTTTAGTAGCGAAGCTTGGTCTAATTGGGAATATCGAGTTTTTAAATTTTTAGAGGTGCCATTATCACAGAGACCAGTGAATGAAAATTCTGTGTTTCATTATTAATTCGTACAAGTTACTCGTTTTGAGTCAGACAAGAACTGTTTTTTTTTCCGAAGAATTAGAGAAGGACCCATGCAATGTACCTAATTAAAAAGTAAGTAGTGGTCGCAGCAGTAATTATATTTTTACAGCCGTGTGAAAGTACAAAATCTGGTTGACGGGCGTGTATCGTTGAACGAAAAGAAAATTCGGACGAAACTGACTTGCAGAGTACCTTGTTCTTCCTTGTCGGTGTCATTTGCCTAACAAATGAAATTGTTATATAATGACGGTATTTCGAAGGCTGATATTTTAAAACCTTTTTTTTTTTTTTTTATATGAATGATTAAATGTGTAGTGGTATAATTAAGATGGAACGAGCGCAGTATGCGAATACAGTACACTACACAAATGAGCAAATTAACGAAGTTGTAGTTGTAATCGAATACGGAAATGTGCTAGTTTGTAGCAGCTAGTTTAAATAAATAATGGTCAGTTGATTAGTTTTTGTTGGTTTATATGGTTGAAGTAATCGATTAAAGTCGAGTAACATTATACAGGACGACACATTACCGGTTTAAGTGAGATAAAATATTCTCTAGCGTTTTCGTTTAATGTCTACATTAATCAAACACAGACAGGTACAAACAGCAGATACGGTACTTCAATCGTTGTTTATTTGAGCATGATGCTTCCATGACATTTACCAGGGAAGTATTTCATAAATTCCCGTTACTTTTTGTTTTTAATTTACTTATTCGAAATACAGTAGGTCTCGTTTGTAACGATCACGTTAGCAGTTCGATTGTTATAAACGAACGATCACCATGAGCGGGACGCTGAGAAGAAAAAAACACGATTCAAAAAAAACTAAAACACATTATTCGTCATTTTGTTTCGAAAATATGAATGAATATAAAATATGTTGAAATGTAAATTTCATAAGTAAATTATGGTGTATATGTATTCGTCTAATACAAAAACATTTATTATACTGTTTGTTTGACGTTTGTTAGATGTCAACATGTTAGCGATGAAGTCTTTAGTATTTTAAATAAAAGTTCTCATAATGATGTTGAACATCTTGCCTGATACTTGAGAAGAGCTTCCGTCATAATTTTGAAGGAGGTAAAACTTCAGTATTAGCTTTGTCATTATCGGGAATTTCGGTGTCTTCGTTGTGTATATTTTTGAATAAATCACCCCTCATCAGTCAGCCGGAGTTGCAGTTCACTCGGCAAACTTAATGCACTGGAGGTTCATGTTAATTTTTTGTAAACCGAGCCTTCGTAAATCAATTTTTCACAGTGGATTCGCTCGCATTATTCTGTCTTAGCAATCGAATAAAGCCCATTCAAGCTCAAATGTTTTTTTCATCATTTCACCGAATTTGAGAATATAATTTTTGATGCCACCATCCACCTGTTGAACAATCCTGGCTCCTATACCCTCAACTTTGATTACAAGGTTACATAAAAGAGGCGGTGTTATGAGTAAAGAGAACAACGTTAATGTTCTTAGTGTGAGGTCAACTTTGTATGCGATGCCCGTTTAGTATTGTAATATTTTTACGTCGTGTTTTCTAAAAATATAATTTGTTACCTTTTTTTTTTTTTTTTGGCCTTCTACAGGTTGCGAACAAACATGTACAAAAAATTAATTCTATAGTGAATTTGTTGAACTAATTAATTAAGCGATAATTTTATCCTGTTAAAAAAAGAGAAGGAAAAAAACAGTAACCTTTTTTTAATGAAAAAGACAACGAATTACGGGCTACGTAATAATTTCCCAAAACACAACAAGCACTGCCTTTAGGTTAAAAATCGTTAAAGAGAATTGGGAATTGGAGCCTTTGCTTGCGGATATGCGTATATGCGTATATGCGTATATGCGTATAAGCGTTGCCGCGGTAAAAATTGCAGGTGTCCGGAAACAATTATATATTACAAATTATCAATAAAGAGGATAAAGGACAAAAAAGTAGAAAAAAAAGGGAAATTATTTACACGAAAAAAGTCTGTGTTTAGTTGCAGCGTGCGAGTAAATTCGAGTTGTCTAACAATAGTAGCAAAGTGTACTTATGGTTTTTCAGAGCTTAAACAGGAGTTCGTTTATTTTGTACATTTTTGTTGACAATTATTTTTAAATATGCACTTTCTTTTTTTACCTTTATTGAAAAATTTTAAAAAAGCCTTTAAATGCAACAAATTCCGTTTCAAATCAGCTTTCATTTGTTACTATCGGAACGATAAACATGTAATGAATTTTTTTTTGTGTAAGCATTATTTATGAACAGTTTTATGATAATTAGAATTGATACATAACATATATAAATATATGTGTGTATATATATATGTATGTGTGTGTATTTATATATGTGTATCAAATATACAGAAATTATAGTTGAAACGGAATTTTAAGAAAACATGTTTGATGAACGAAGAGCCCGAAATGTTCGTAAATTTCTTACAATTTGAATTCCAGTTTCTGTTATTTCCGTGCTTTTTATTATAACAAACTTGAGCGTGTAATAAATTAATAAATACTGTACAATTTGACAACAAGTACCTGGGCGACCGAGCTTCGCTCTGTATTTTTTTTTTTTTTTTTGTAACTTCTTAACTTTATATTAATATTATACATATTCGCAATATATAAAATATTTTAAAACTAATTTATGAACACATTTATGAATTTAAAGCCTCTTCCCATACAACTTTGCTTTTCAATATTGAATTCAACAAAAATGTAGATATCTTTCGAATTCGCTTTCCGGGTGGTTCGAAAATGTTTTCAATGACTTACGAATATATTTCTATACGTTTTTCATTAGAAAAATTATATTTTAGGTATATAGGGTCGTCAGTTTTATCTCTATCGGTTTATTCGTTATAAAAACAAATAAAAAGCGTCTTGTAATTTTACCTGTGATCAGCTGTTTTCCAACCAATTTGAAAATATTTCCGACTGCACATAAAGGAATTTTTAAAATGTGCACAACATATTCTCAGTAATTCACTTTCACAAACAAATATATAAATAACATTTAATATCTGTATATAAATACGCAAAGTCGTCCTCCTTTGTTTATTAACCGATTTTCTTTTTTTTTTTTTGTTTAGTAGCTATTAAAAAACAGTTTATTTTTCTTATTTAAATATAAAATAATACAAAAAAAGTGCTTGTTAGAATATTTTCAATTAATTATGTTTTTTTTTTTTCGTTTTTTTTTTTTTGTTATATATACATATATATATATTTTTACTGCATGTTGATTTTCGAACAGCCATTATGTGACCGCTCGCTGATCGGCTGAGAACCAAGACCCATGTTTTTTTACCTATTTGTTTCGCGCTGTTTCCAGGTAACTGGAATTACCCACTCGCCTGTTTTGCCGACCATATATTTTATTGCTTTGCCCTACCAGTATTGACGCCACTGGGCCGTACACAAAGACACTATCAAAGCTAATAATTGACGACGTTCAAAAATTAAAAAATAATACTAAAGGCAGAACAAATTATGTATTAGATCGTCGTCGAAAGATCGTGCCACCAATCCTGATTTGTATCATACTGAAAACATTAAAATTCATTTAAAACTCTCGAAACCGAATTTATCCATGGATTAGACCTTGACAGATCGATTTATTGGTCCAAAATACCCCTAGTGTGCAAATTTCATCCAAATCGTTAGAGCCATTTCCGAGATACGCGAAATAAATTTACATACAATTATTGCTCATTTAAAGATATTAGATAAGTTTTGTATGGTTTTATGAGGTTATTAGTTATCCACGCAAATAGATGTATAAACAATACTTTATGTATTATATTTTATGCAACGCGTTTTTGATGATTTTAATTAATAAGCGTGCTAAATTTTTGTTTATACTGCAAATTTTACTTACATGCGTGTGTTTATTTTTTCTTGTTCTTTTTAAGGTGCGTTATAAAAGGAAGGGTCGATGAAGTACCGTCTGGGATAGGTTTCCAAAACAATTTTATCGATGGAACAAATCTATTAATAGTGAGTATAAATGATATTTGGTATTTCTCGCATTAGAGAGCGTGGACTACCAATTGTTCTTTTGTGTTAATTACTAAAATTAGTGATGAATGGTACTTTTATGCTCCTTGAAAGACGGTTTCACCTTAAGTGTGCGTCGATTCTTAAGTACCAGTCGATCCGTTCCGGGTTTTGGATCAAACGTGCGCTAGTGAAAATGCATGTACGGAAATTTGTTTTAATTCGAAGTAATTAAATGATCTGAAGCGGAAAATTTTTCAAGTCATTTGTCTTTGAATAAAAAATCACTGGCAATTTTACTTTCTTTATCGATATTTTAGCACGATTAAACTAATGTGTCATATTGTTGTGTTTTCGTTATTCGTCTGTTTGTCGTTCAAATTTTATTCTGTTACTAACCATGTATACTGCAATTGCACGGTAAAGTCTGAAGAGTCGGTAGGTTTTGTTAATGATTTTTTTGATTCTCAAAAGCCGATTTTTGAAAAGTTAAGTTGTTTTTAAAACATTTATTTGTAATTTTGAAGTTGTCTGAAGCCTGTGGCTTCTTTTGGTTAATGAATATTTTCATTCTGGGAATTTATTAAGTCGTCCTTTCGTACAGCTACAAGTCGGTTTTGAAATTCAAATTAACTACGCTCTCCCTATCATCGTCATATTCTGTTCGAAGTGCATTTCGATCAGTCAGGAAGTAACTAAAATAAGAATTTTCAAAAAAAAAAAAAAAAAAAAAAAAAATATTTTAGTTTCATATCGCAAAACCTCTTACTTCGATTTTATGTATTTATAAAATAAAGCTAACTTTATAACGCTGATTAGAAACGCAAAATCGGAACTCACAAGACACCGCTGATAGGAAAACGGAGGAGGGTTCACTTGTTGAAGGTGTTCATTTCATTAAATACCGTTAAGCTTTTTATTGCGTAACAATAGCAGACTATCAGCAACTTGTTCGTGATATATGTGCTCCAGTCGGATTGGTGAATACTAATCTAGAGTGAGTAGGCGGGTGTCGTCCGGCGCCTTAAAACCGGACTCTTTTGGCTAGGGGAGTAAACCCTGACAGAAAATCCGCTGGACGGCAACGGAAAACCACCGGCGTACGTTTTTCCCAGGACACTTTTATGTTCTGCACTTCTGCTACTTTCAATGATGGAAAACAAAAAGGCCAAGTCTCTCAGTCCGGGACAGTTGTTTAGTCAGCAGAGGGCGTTAAGTATCTCCCCGTCCAAGTTGAAAACTAGCAGAAATTTCGTTGTTGCTTTCTGGAATGTTAGAAGCTTCGGCCATCTTAGCTGGAAGTTTGGAGGACTTACAGCGAAGGATAAATAGAATCTGCAACATAGGACAAGAATTTTGAGTTAAAATTAATCTGCCTAAAACAAAATTTATGGTAGTTACCCGCTCACAAATTGCAGAAGAGGCGCTATATATTAATTGAGAACCAGTTGAAATGGTTGAGAAATTCAAATACTCGGGCTCAGTGATCAACTGCAATTTGCATTGTGAGGAAGAAATCAGAATCAGATGTGGAATAGCCAAAGACGTGTTCAGAAAACTCAATAATGTAGTAATACAAGCAAAGTTTCCTTTACCTGTAAGATTAAAGGTCATTAAGTGTTATTTTTTGGCGGTATTGCTATACGGTGTAGAGACGTAGTCATGAAATACCTGGAAAGCGGCTAATGGCGGTGGAGATGTGGTTACTGAGACGTCTGCTGAAGTTACCTTGGACAGAAAAAATAACAAATATAGAAGTTCTAAGAAGAGCAGCAGTTAACAGAGAAATGTGGAATATCATACAGAAAAAGAAAATTACATATTTTGGCCACATAATCCGTGGAGAAGAATACCGCATTTTACAAACTATACTACAAAATAGAATAGAGGGCAAACGGCCAAGAGGCAGGAAGAAGTTTGGATGGATAATGAACATAAAAGACTGGACAGAATTAAAGAAATTTGAAGATTTGATGAAAGCGGCAAGAAACAGAACATTAAAGATAGCCGACGCGTCAATGATGTAGGGCCCCAGAAGAAGAAGAATTGGATATACCGCTAAAAGCTATCTCATTCACAACAGACTCATACAAAAAATAAAAATTATTATTCTTACATGTTGTATTTTTTCAAATATATAATTGCGTGTGCACGTGTGTGTGTATGTGTGTTTTATTTGCATAAAATTATTAAAAATATTTGAATGAAAAATATGCATAAAACCTTTCAAAATATTCATTTATGAACACTATTAAATTAATCCATTACGAATTTACAACTCTTGTAATGTTCAGATACGAAGTATTAAAATGGTAATTGAAGGCAAAAAATGTATGCATTATATGCAAAATTTGAACCTTAATAACACAAACTTTCCTTTTTCTTTCTTTTAAGATCCAATTTCTCACGTGTAATGGTTTTGATTTTATTTAAAAAAAATCTTTCTCAAATAACCATTTAAAGTGTCTAATAAAAAGCTGTTATCAAAGTGTATATTATATACTCGTACTATTCTTTCAAAAATCTTTATATTGTAACAGGAAGTTTCAGAAATTTCTCTTGTATTTGTTTAAATGGTTGTTTCAATGTCTGTTGTATGCATCTACTGTTTGTCTGATAGCCGGAATTATTTGGTTACATTGTATCGTAAAAGAAGTAGTCACTAGTCTGGTGAAATCTGTGTTGATGTTGGTGTCGAAACGTTATCTAAATAACCGTTTGCAACTGGAGACTTCGTTTGCCGAAGTTTCAGAACCGTAAAACCCGAATAAATTAGACCCTGTAAATGTTTTTATTTTACCAACGACTGTTCTGAATGTTACATTGGCAACTGGAGGAAAACTACTTAGTCGGTTGACGATACTTCACTTTTTATAAACCAACCTCGTTAATGAAATCGGAAGGCTTCATTTTTATTTTATTTTATTACTTTTTTTTTATAAGGAGTTTAGCCGGCGTATCTGTAGAGTGTGCCGATATAATAGTCCGGTAAAGGCAAATGAGATTCGTTTGAAAATTTGCAGTTTATTTTTATTTATTTATTTTTTAATATATATATATGTTTTTTTTTTTCTTTTTTCGAGTGTTTAATGTTACCCTTTTATTTTTAATTACAAAGAAAAAGACTGTATTTTAATTATTTCAATATAAGGTTTCGGAGGTTCTTTTTAATAGATTTAAATTTTTGGGTAATAACATGTAAAAAAAAAAACATATCTTTTCAATTTATATATCGTGTGCTGTTCCATCATATCGTGTGGGGTTTTTTCATGGTGATTCTGCGGTAATTAAAACGTTAACATGGAAAGACACTGGCAGGTGATACTGTAAATATACGTATTTTTTACGCATTATTACCTAAAAATTTAAATCTATTAAAAAGAACTTCCAAAATCTTATATTAAAATAATTAAAATATAGTCTTTTGTTTTTTCTAATTAAAAATAAAAGGGTAACATTAAACACTGGGAAAAAAATATATAAATTAACAAGTAAATAAATAAAAAACCGGCATGTTTGTTAAAAAATATTAATAAATTATTAATATTTTTTAACAAATATGCCGGGTTTTTCTTTATTTACTATTTATTTATTTATTTTTTTTTTGAAAAAACGTAACGTTGTTTCAACCACAGTGAAAACATTATATGCAAGAGATGCACAACATTTCGGTGACACTATACTATTACGTTGGGAGTCTTTTTTTTTTTAATTTTAGAAAAATCATTACCTCTTAAGTTCGAATTCCGCTGTTAATAAATTATTAATAAATTTTTTTTATTTATTTATTTTTTTCTTTTTATTTCTGCTATTATACGCAGCTTACTGAAAATCTACATTGGTGAATAATCGAAAATTTCATTTATTTCAATACAAAGTAATTTATTTACAGTTTTCTAATACCGTTTTAAGGCGAACAGATGCGCGCGGTGTAAAAGATTTAAACAAACAAAACAACTGCTAACTGGTTGTTCAGTTAAGGAATATAGCTTAATACAGAGTGCTTCTTGGTAGATAAAACTCTTTCTACCGGCTCATTTGTTACCGCAAATATTTAGAGTTTCGATATGCAACAGCGGAATTCGAACTGAAGCGGTACTGACTTTGCTGAATTAAAAAAAAAAAAAAAGATCCCCAACGTGATAGTATAATGCCACCAAAATGTTGTGTATCTCTTGCATATAATGTTTTCATTGTGGTTAAAATAACGTTAAGTTTAAAAAAAAAAAAAAATCACGTTGTTACGAAAAAAAGATCGCGCCTATAAAGTTAAAAAACAATATATATATATATATATATATATATTGTAATGGACCGCATTTTTCGGCGAAAATAATAATAAAACAACGAACGTTAGCGATCGCAGTCATGGATAAATACTTCTCTTTTGATGCTGATTATATCGCATTTAGCTTTATATAGACATGATATATCATAAACAGGTAAAACGGCTAACAAGGCATGAGAAGCTTCCCTTTCCTCTAGGACATTCTTCATATTTTTTCTCTATACATTTATTTCCCTTCGGACTGCTAGTTGTATGGGTTTTGGTATCGATCTATTTTGACTTCTTTGTTATTTTCTGATAGTAGTTCTGGCCGTCTCCTTCCTTTCCGAATAACTCTCTTAGCGACCTCATTCTTCTTTTGTCCTACGTTAAATTTATTAAAAAAAAAAACAAAAAAAAAAAAACGGACGCAAGCAACGCACACGGTGCCACACTTAAATAAACTCCTCTCGGAGCATTAGTCTTTTTTTTTTTTTAAATAAAAAAACAAACAAAAAAAATTTTAAAAAGGAAAATAGTAACAAAAAAAAACTTAACTGAGATTCTGCCACCCCAAACAGCGATGGTCTCTCCACACAGAAGATCTCACGGAGCCCCAAACCACCTGTCCAGTAACGAAACTTTTCAAATAAAACGCATATATTTTTAACAAAAACTATAAAAACAGGGTTCTGACGGCAGAACAGACGCGTTAATTCGACGGTGACTAGAAAACGGGAAAGAAAAAACAATTACCGTAATAACCAAAATTTAAAAACGTTACACATGCGACATGGCGCATAAAATTTAAAAAAAAAATGACGGTGCTGCGCATGACGAATGATGACCAGAACAATGCATGACTGACTATCGCAACATCTAACCGAATAACAATTAACATCTGATAAAGTAATAATTTCATCGTTGTTTCTGGAACTTTTGAATACTACCGCGTTAGCCACCCTACCTGACTTTTACGGGATTTATAAAACTATTTTTTTTTCTTTGGGACTTCCTTCAGCTCGGCACAGCTTCTACGCGGCGCGCACTCGCCCCGGACTCATGTAGTTATCTCCCCTATCGCTCGCTACCAGCAATACATACGCACGCAGTCTCAACACCGACACATCCAGACGGTTCGACCGGGTACCGGAATTTTGGTTTTAGCCGATAAGCATCCTGGATACGTACAGGCTGCGATTACGGCAAATAAAACGGTGTTTGATAGACCGCAAATTAATGATTTCACTGGGAAATGTTTTTAAAAGAAGTCGATCTGACGACTCATTATTTTTTATTCGACGATTTTCTATGCTTTTTTTTTTGTCGTACGATTAATAATCTTCTAATTTTCTTTTAAGAATGTTAATTTATCGTTATAGTCATCGATATTTTGATGCGTATCTTTCATTTTTTTTACTCTGCCGTTTTGCTTTGCTTTGGGACGTAGCAGTACCATTTCCGTTTTAGTAAGCCGCTAAATCTCAGTACGTCGCCATATTTGTAATTGCAAAGTAGGTTCTACCATTTTTTCTGCTATGATATGGGATGGGGAAATGCGTTTCGATCGGGAGTTGAATGGTTCAAACGCAGTTGGTACATGATGCTTCTACGGATTATCCACCAGCAACAGCTGTCAGAAATTCAGAGACCGCGCAGCATAGCAGTGAAGGTCATTGATTCTTGATCATTCTGTTTTCCGGTACTCTAGTTCTTTGCTCTTTCATCATAAAAAGTTACACGGACTGATAGCAGAAACGGAAATCGGCATATCGCTCACGAATATTCATATTACGGCGTGTGTTCGTCAGATCTTTGTATAGTTGAATTAACGGTAAAAAAAAAAAAAAATTTCACACAACTTATTCCTTAAATTAATCAAGCGAATTCTGTAATATCCGATTATTAAAAAAAAAAAGTGGGTAAAGGTAATTTTATACTTGCGCTGTTTGTTTCGTGCATTTTTTATTTATTTTTTTAAAATGAAGTGTAAATTTGAATAGGTCTGGTCAAGTGGTCGTGCTCAGTACTTTCCATGTTTGGATGAACGTCAGCCGGATGATGATAACGAATTCGAAATGTATACTACTAGTTACAGAAATTCTGCTAATCTCAATTCGGAACTTCCGCCTCTTATTGAATCATTCTAAAAAATGATTCATTCTATTTCATACGTCCAAATTTATTATTTGGTACGCGATTATGATGTTTACGTATTTTTGATCGATTAGCGTTCATTACAAAATTCATTGTTTCCTACAGATGTTCATTCGAGGTTCTTATTTTTAAATATTTTCCACAGATAACTTCGTAATATTCATAATCGTTTAGCGCATAATTTCCTTTTTGTACATTACGTTAGAGTAAATATTAACTATCGAATAAATATCAATTGAATTATTAAAATGTCAAATGTAATCTTATTTGTGCGACAAGGACGCAGAAATAAAATATTTTCTTCTAATTGCTAAATACTTTCTATAACACATTTTTCAATATTTTACTTATTTATTTATTTATTTATTTTTTTTTTTTTTGTAATATATTATGACAGCAATTTCAGAATATAGAGTTATTTTATAAGGTTTTTTTAATTTTTCTTTTTCTTTTTTGACCCCGCAGTACACCATTTGGCCACTATTAATCAATATGACATAAAATGACCATACTTACTTGATCTACATAAATAAGTTATAGCATTTAAAATTTAAAAAGTAACGAAGGAAAACAAAAAAGTAAAAAAGTAGAAAAAAAAGAATAGGAAGAAAATTGAAAAGAAACCAAATCTGCCAGTTCAACTGTTCCGACCCATTGCAGAGATCGAAATTATTCTCGGAAATCATAATTCGTAAGTATCGCCCCAGTTAAATAAGTATGTGGTTTATATGTACACACTTGAACAAAATAACTAACGTACGGTCATTGCAATACAATAAAGAATATGTGCAATGTGGCGGACGAATCCGAATGGAAATTTAATACATGTATATATGCATATGTTATGTAACATGCGGTTATTAAAAGTGCTCCAGTCACGATATAATAATGTTCTTTACTATTTTTAAATATGTATATTTAAAAATTTTATTTTGGCAGTTTTATTTTATTTCATATTTTTGTTTTTAGAGCTACTTTTCTTTACGTGTCTTTTTTCAGTTTTTATTATTATTATTATTAAAAACTTACTTTTACTTATTTTCAGACGGAGACGTAACAGCGTTAAAGCGGTTTTAATTAATAATAATGAATATTTTGCATCAGTTTATTAACCGTTACGTTTGTTTTTTCTCCATTTTTAACTAATAAAGTTAGCGGAGCATCTAGAAACTGTAGTTTTCTTTTCCGAGATTTTTTGTTTTTTGAATTCCGTAATGTTTTACACGAAGTATGTATAAAAAGGGAACAAACTTTTGTAAAGCGCGCCAACCAGTGCTCCAACAAATGACGCTTGCTAGCGGCGATTGTTAGGAACATAACCCCATTTAATGTGTAACCTATCATCGTCAGTTTTCAAACTGTAGTGGTTAGAGTAAACGAAACGAAGGGAAAATGAGAGATTTTGATGAATAATATATTCGCGTTAAATTTTGTTTCGAACTTCGTAAAATTTTCACAGAAACGTTTAAAATCCTTTAACAAGCATTCCGGAAAGACTGTGTAGACGGAACATGGGCTGTTACATGTAGTTCACAATAAAAGAAGTAACTTGGCTGACGGAAATCTGCCAGTATGCTAGATGTTCTCCCGCATCAAAAATGATACAAACATTGATATAGGAGTTAGCACAGGATCATGATACGTGATTTTAATGGACATTTACTATTAACTAAAACGGGGCTAGCTACTTTTGAATTCAAATTATTATATTTGTTAAAAGAAATTGTGCTTTGACGCTGTTTCCTGTTTTAATTACATATGTGTGTATATATATATTCATACATATATATATATATATATATATATATATATATATATATATGTATATATTCATACATATAGAATAGAATAAAGTATATTTGTGCAAAAATTACGACATAACACAACGTTAGCGTATCGACAAATCGTCTTACCGCACGACGTAACGTATGAAATTCGATTATAAATTATTACAAATTATAGTTCAGCAAAAGTCATTGTCGGAAAAAATTTAAAAAAAAACCTACGAACAAATACGATGATCAGTTAAAATTAAATCTGTTTTAGGAATAAGAATACAGATACAAATGAGGAACAAAACTGCGAGCAAAAGAAGAAGGAGATAGTTTATAAAGATTAAAGGAGATTATGTTTTAAACGTATATATATATATATATATATATATATGTATGTATATGTATGTATATTTATATACTCGATCGGGGAACCAATGTTAAGAATTATGTTCCTCGTTCCTGTTTCGGGCTGCTGATGAAATAAATCTACGTAGGTCCTTATTTTGAGAATTCAGTGAAATTAATTTGCGGCTGGTGGTTGACTTTTGACTAGCATTTCGCGATCCAATCTTACAAATTGTGACTAGTATTTTTCTAGGCAAAATCTTCTTTCCGAGCGCCAGTGAGGATAGGCCGCACACCTTTATACGAGTTTAATTAACTGAATTTGTTTGTTTTTTTATTTTTTATTAGTACGTAAGACTATTTTCAAAATTCGATTAACTAAATAATAATGGAGAGTATCGTGTTTAAAATTAAACGTTTGATACACGGCGTAAATTAACACAGAACGAAAATATAGACAGCTGGTAAACTTGAAATATAACATGACGTATCTGTAGTAGAGTATAAATGCGGAATGCATACGCCGATAATATTGAACAGCGGAATATCTGTAAAACCGACTCGAACAGGCGCGCGCAGTGCACCTGTTGTCAATAAATTTACAGCGCGGGGAAGGAAACAAAAGTCCGGGGCAATTATTAGATTAAAAGACGGTTACAGTGATGATCAACGAGCAATCATCACATCCCCGTCCGCACTACTTAATTACATCGCAATCTTCCCTCAACTCAACTTTACTGACCACTCCCGGTTAATGGCGTACCTGCCGCGGACACGCACTGTACCGCTGTCATCAGCCATAACTACAAGCACTCCCACGTGGCCACTACACTAATAAGCGTCAAAAATTTTTCAACGCGCAAACATCCTTAATGACAATGATATGAATAAGTTTTCACCGGAAATTTTCAACTCATGTAAAACAATTTTCGAACGTTTTGCTCGCATAATATCATTCTAATTGAAGATAAATCTCGAAAATGCGTACCGATTATATATAGGGCGTTTATTTTTCTATCGTAACCGTTGCAGTAATCCCTCCACGCTTTGGTAAAGGAATTATCATCTAGTTCATGCACTAACGATTCGCCTACCCTGATTAATGGTTGCTTCAAATAGTATAGTTTCCGAACGTTGCCAGTTTTTGGATTATTGATAATTAATTCCAAAATAAACCGGCAAAATCGATAAAACCACGAACATTACACCATTAAATTTGGATATTCCGATTTTCGGCAATTTTACAGAAGTATTCGATTTGGACGCATTGGCAAACAACAAAAGAGAGCCGTGTTAGTTCTTATTAGTTAATTTATTGCGAATTTTACAATCATTTTCCATAAGTCGGGGTTGTCCACCAGCCCAATACTTCCCCATAGTTTCTTTGGTAAAAGTGGTTTCGATCATTTCGACTTTCTTTCATCTGACAGGTTTAACAGCGGGATTATTTGCTGCCGAATACCCTCAAAATAAAAATGCAGTTAGTTCTTCTGAATCTAGTAATAAACTGGGGGGAGAAGGCTTCGCTTTTGCTGATTTCGTAATATTTTCATTATAACTATTTAATTGTTTCGGCAAACGCGAGATCTTTCTAACTGATCCATATTACGAATTACTTTAAACAAGTCAACCATCGAAAGTAGTATTAAATTTATAATTCGCCGGATCAAATTGCGACCAAAATAATTCGATATTTGAATCGCGTCACTAAACTACTGGTAGGATGATGAAGTAATATTTTGCTTCAGTCCGGAGGACTAAAAATTTTGCCAGTAAAAACTGGGTACGAAAATAGCTCCTTAGGTGTTAATCCTTCTTACACCAAGGTCCGGAGTAAAAATTACTCGATCAATATTCGCATTATTATTACGCGGCATTGCGCTGGAATTTGGCCTTGGCCGTATATTAATCACCTTGCATACGGTAAAAATTGCTTTGTTTACCAAAAAAATATATTTGTTAGTAGTGTCTGGTAGTCGGGTAAAAAATATCCACGTTGTTGTGTAAAATTGTATAATATTTTTCAACGTTTAGTTTTCTTCACAGAGATTTCAGTTTATTTCTTGCGTTCGTGAAATAAGTCGGTCTCGTTATGAATTTAAATTACCTACGTACATCGGAAAATATTCTGAAAGAATTAGAACGACAGCATACTGAATACGATTTAGAAGAATTATACTCTGAAGAATATGCGTCTTCAATTACCGATAACGATATTGTTGATGTCGAATTTACTGCTAGTACTAATAACGATCGTTTAGATGAGCTGATACAAGAATCTGATATCACGGAATTTGTTATTGGAAAAAATTAAGAAACCGTTTGGTCAAACACAACCTTGTATGGAGGTACCAAGAAGACACCGAATAAAAGTATTATGAAAACGCATTTTCCAGGTTCTAAAGATCGAGCAATTGGTTTAGTGGATTCCAGTTGAAATTCATACTTTATTTATTACCGATGAAATGATCGATATTATAGTTCAGTTCACAAATCATGAAATACAGACTTCAGAAATGGTATATTGAAAAATTCGGGCCTTATAACTGAGGATATGTTTCCGAATCAGTACGGATGCCCGATTTTTAGAAGCGTAATCACTGAAAATCGATTTGTTTTCCTCGTAAGCAAATTGCGGTTCGATGATAAATCGCAACGTCAAGAAAAATACGACAAATTTGCAACATTACGGGAAATTTGGAATTTATTCATCGATAATTGCAAAGCCATACTAATATATACTCCTTACGAATATATGTAACTGTCGATGAAACACTTTTTTCAACTTCACAGGAAGAGGATGCAGTTTTAGAACGTATCTTCCATCTAAACCAGATAAGTACGGATTAAAAATTATTACTATTTTTACAATGGTATTCTATACTTAGGAAAAGAAGATCGAATACAGAAAAAGAATAACCAACTCTCGCGACCCACTGAATATGTGCTAAAGCTAAACCATCCACGGTACGAACAGAAATGTCACCGTCGATAACTGATTCGTGTCGTATGAATTAGCTGAAGAACTTGAAAATGTCGGACTTACCGTTGTGGAAACAATGAGGAAAAATAAACCGCAGATTCCTTCGTTTTTATTGAATAACAGAAATACCGTCGCATGTTCTCCGCGATTTGTCTTTCAACCTGATAAAACTATGGTTTCGTTCATTCTCAGAAAAAATAACAATGTTATTCTACTATCAACCATGCACTTCACTATGGACATTGATCCCGTAACTCAAAAATTGGATATACTTAATATTGTTTCACAATTCCACGAAAGGTGGTGTAGATTCCTTTGATCAACTTTGTCATGAAAAATCGACCAGATGACAAACAAGACGTGTTGGCCACTTCGATTTTTTTACGGTGCATTCGATTTTTCTGGGATCAACGCTTATAAAATTTATCAGTTCAGTGTTTAGCAAAAGAAAATGGCCAGTTAGTTGCAAGAACTTCATTTCTAAAAATTCTTGCGAAAACTTTGGTAGAACCTCATGCGAAACTAAGGGCTCAAAACCAATGCTTACCTACAGAGCTTCGGATTTGTATAAAAATCAGTTCTTAGAAACCACGTCTTCCGTTCAGTGTGAACCACCGTCCACATTAAAGAAACGAAGAAGATGTGATTTTTGTAGTAAAGCGAAAAATCGGAAAGCAGATAAATCGTGCCATTATTGCAACTGATCGATATGTGGAGAACATAGAGAACATTCATATGTCCTGCTTGTATTTCAAATAATTTAGAAATACAAGGTATACATAATAATCCATTATGACTTTTTTGATTTTAATGAATTTTATTAAATTTCTAGTTTAATTTTGGGTTATTGTTAAATTTTGGGACATGAAAGATTTATTAAAACCTGATATCTGTCGAATATATTATGTGTTTATAAGCTGTTATACTTTTTCGTATATGTCTTTTTTGTCGGGGAGGGTGGTCACACAATGCGAACAAGTGTTTGATATTTTCATGGTACCCGATGTGTATATTACTAAAATTTTCATTAAAAATAAATACTCGTGGCTATAAATAAATATATTTATGAACCGGGTAAAAAAATACTCGCCTTGTGTAATATGCTACTACAACACACCTTGTCTAAGAACGGTTAAGTAAGAGATTGTTTATTAAAAGAAACCAGCGAAATGAACAGAAAGTTTGCCATTATAAATATTTTATGCTTTGACGACGCGATTATGACTGTAAAAGGGGAAAACTGCCAACAAAATTTCGCGATCTCAAAAAATACTCTTCTGAGTACGATAATAGAACGAAGAGCTATTTCAAAAAAATCAACGAGTGCATTTGAACAAAACAGACCGACTCGAACAGAGTGATAAGAACAAATTTATTTAATTTTACACGGCAACTGATGAATATCGACTCTTCGATAGCTAAAAATTATCAAATTTACATTTACTTTTCACTAACCGAATAATATATTAAGTACAAATAAATTAGCCTTACGTAAATGCGAAAAATAAAATGATTAAATTGCATAAAATAATACTAATTTTTCTTTAATTTAAACGTATCGATTCTGAACAGATAGCATGCGAAATGAAAATAGTGATAAGGTAATTAAAAATATCCAAAGAATCGTGAAAAGTGCAGAGCACATAACCGTAAACAAGAGATGAAGGGGCATAAGGAATGTGATCTCGGTAATAGCATCTTCAGTGCAGCTGCTAAGTTGGCGAGACAAGAGGGAGTTTTTTGTTCCCAAATTTCCTCGTAGTGATCTTCTATACTTTATTAAGTATCCTCACAAGGAATATTGGAATGCCGCCTAGGTTAACTCGGTATTATAAATCGGTGCAGTCGAAAATTCCGAATATACCTTGGTATGCACTTTGAAACCCCAACGATACTATTTCTCGTAAATTTGACATTTCTGTTTGTAGGCTAAAACTGGGACTCAGTTAACTTCCGTTTTCACTCTACCAACGCTTAATCGGGTGTCGTCTCCCTTTTGTCAACATGTTTCTGATATAAATGAAGTTGCTGACGCGAATCATGTCTTTTTCGAATTCTTCTTTTACCCTCAGTATCAACAGAAATTGTATGCAGCTTTAACGAATCATCAGGTAACACGTTCCTCATCAATATTGGAACCCTTCTTGCCAGCCAAAATTTAATATATAAATTACTGTATAATTTTAACGTGGAAACAAACACAGCAATATATAACGCCGATGGATTATGTTGTCGGAGCCTCTCCAAAAATTAGAGAAAAAAAAAAGAACGCGATAAATATTTCGAAAGATACAGTAAGATTTTTTTTTTTTTGACTACTCAACCAGGGACCACTATACCCAGAAACGATAGGATGAAGAGTTAACTGATTAGAAGTTAAAATTCAATCATAAAAAGCCGAAATAAAGGAACCAATGGCAGGAACAACAGACCCGTAAAGGAACGGATCGGATATAGGAAGCACAGTAGGGAGTAGGAAGCCTTAACTTTAAAAGGAGTAAATGACGGCAAGAGTGTTCTGCAGAAAGACCAGAATACTCAAAGAAAATATGATTAGCATCGTAAACAACTGCATCGTTAGGATGTAGAGGACAATAAGGAGAGGAGACTATAGAGAGACGATAGCAGGAAGAGGGCAGTGAAGTGTAATTAAAGCATAGTAGGCGAATAATGGAGATAATAACAGAAAGTGGAAGAGAAGGGAATTCTGAGAAGCAAGGGTTAGTAAATAGGTTAGGTTGAATTGAGAGCTAGAAGGAACGATCATTGGTAAAGGAGAAAGGGTACATATCCGACCAAAATTTAAAGTCAAATTTCTTACTTAAAGATAATAGATTAATACTAAGGATCTTTTTAAAGTAAAAGCGTGAACGGGCAGCAACCTGAGCTAAAGCATCCCCATTTCGCTACCCTCGATGCCTCTGTGACACCGGGAACCTACGGCAGATCAACGTGGATAGAGTGATGAAAGGAAAGATCGTGAATGAGAGGTTGTATGCGAAGAATGATGAAGTCCGATAGGGAGGAGGAAGAGGTAAACTGATAGCCTGAATGGCAATCGTGGAGTCGGATATTATCAGAAAGTGGAGAAGTTACGATTAGAGGAAATATAAATAATTGCACGTGGGATAATCATTAATTTATTTGTGAAAATAGTACAGAAAGACGAAAGGACTCGGAAAAAATAAAATGTGGGAGAATGAAGGAAGTCCGAACACCACTAGGCTAGAGCCAACAGTGAAAATGAGTACATGAAAAAAAGAAGAGGGAACTAATAGTACTGTGAAATTCCTGTTTAATAACCGCCTGGGGCATAAACCCGGAGGAACGAGAGAGAAAATATACTTTGGGAGGGTGTGAGAGATCAAAATAATTAAAGGAAAATTAAGGGAGATCATTATTGGAAATTATATGGGACGCAAAATAACTAAGACGACGAGAGATAAGGGCTAAGATGGGGGAATTTCATGAGAAGCAAAGCGCCAGTTTCTGGCGATGGAAATGTAGGAAGGGATAAGTTGAGAGGAAATGCAAGGTGCACGTTTAGAAAGAAAACGATAACCCAAATAAGATCTTCGAACTGGCAGGAGATGTATTAGATTCAGCAAGCATTGCTGAAATAGGAGAGGATTTAAGAGCCCCAAGATATAGACGGAGACAGTCATTCTGTATTCTATCCGATTTGGAAAGAAGGGATTTGGACGCATAGCCATAGATAAATGAATAATAATCAAACTTGGAGCGAATAATGGACCTATACAAGGAAATGAGTACAAGAGGATCACCTTCACATTTGGTTGGTGATAAGGATTTCAGAAAGTTCAGTTTTTTAATGGCGGAACAAGAAAGATAATTAATATATGCTCGGAGAAGATTAGTCAACTATTAATAGAAACACCAAGATAGCAGAAGCAACTGATACGAGGAAGAGGCGTCCGATTTAGGGATATGTTAACAGAACCGAGATTATAGGCACGCAGAGTGAAAACCATGCAAGGAGATTTGGAAGGAGAAGTAGAAAGATGAACAGACGACAGTGGATGCTATAGGGTAACCAAGCGCCTCGTTGGCAGCTGAGATGTCGTAAGAAGAGGAAGAAAGAATAATATCATCAGCAAAGAATAAGGAAAGAAAGTTTGAAGGGAGAGATGCCATAGCAATAGTGTAAATGTTAAATAGAGTAGAACTGGGAGAGAACCCTGGGGAAGACCACGGAAAACACTTCTTAGAGCTCGAGACATCGAAGAGGAAATATGGAGAGTACGATTTTCATCGTAAGATTAATTGTTAGGGAGGTGAATTTGACCGGGAGGTGAAGTGCTGCCGTTGCATCTCTCAGAGTTGCCAAATGAACGTTGTCGAAGGCTGAAGAGACATCAATAAAAGAAGCTACTGTATACTGCTTGCGAATGAATGAGAGCAAAAAAGCTAATCGCAATTGGCAGGATCAATGCTTGGCCGAAAACCAAACATATAAAAGGCAGTAAATTATTATGTTCCAGCTACCAAACAAGGCGCCTATTCAGCATAGTTTCAAAAAGTTTCCTGAAACATGATGCCAAAGAGACAGGACGTAAAGAGAAATTTTTCTTAGGGATAGGAATGCTTGTGAAGGAGTTCCAGGAAAGGAGAGTGACACCTCTGGACAAGAAGGAATTAAAGAACTTAAGGAGGAACACAAAGGACTGCTCAGACAGATTTTTAAGGATAATATAAGGAATACCTTCTAGACCCGGTGTAGGACTGGTACAGTTTAGAAGAACAGACTTTAATTCGTTGATATTGAAAGCGGATGTAAGAAGGTGAAGGAAAGAATTTTGTGCAGAAGGGAAAGGATAAAGTTCGTCGAAGTTAGGAACGTAATCTGGGGCAATAGATTTGTCAAAGGATAAAAGACTATCAGTGGAAAGGTTGAGGTTAGAAGGACGTTCAGAGGATGGGGATTTGAAAGCTTTGGCCAATTTCCAAATATGGAGTAGAGGAGTGATTCTGGCGAAGGAAGAACAAAAATTTTCCCAAGGGGACTTCTTCGCGGCTTTATATACATATATATACCTAGCTCTTGCATTAGCTCGTTTACGAGTAAGAAAATTCTCTATAGTAGAAATGGAGCGGAAGTTTCTAAAAGTGATTCGGCTGAGACTAAAAGTTGCATTGCATTCCTCATTCTACCAGAGTGTAATGGTATGTAGCTGGTATGTTGCTGCTGCTGCTGATAATGATTAATGATGTTGTTAATGATGATGTGTTCGCGTGCAAGCGTTATGGTGTATGATAAATAAATATTAACTAATTTTTGAATTACACATAAGCAGTGTATGAGCATCCCCCCTTATTTACATACCGTTCTTTACTAAACATGTTTTCAGTATACTGTCATTCCTTACCGTCAAATTTGCCGTTGAGTTTACAATTCAGTCTAATTTCAATGCTTTTATCTGTACGGACTTTTTTTCCTTCCTTCTTTTTTTACTTACAATTCACCCTAAAATTGCAACATCCCATCGCGGAATCCATTATTTCGTCATTGACCCGCCTGCTGTTACGTTCGGGCGAATACAATATGAGGTCATGGTAGAAAATGACTTCGTCGACTTTGCCGCGAACAAAGTTCTTGCTGGTTTTTCCGGATATCACGGTTTTACTAAAACGGATTTTGTAATGCTGGTTAAAACACTGTTCAACAGTAAATGGTCAACAATTTTTAGCATGCGCTGTCTAAAGTTCATTCTATTCGACTGCAAAACAGTGGAATAGATCGTTGCGAACTAACAGAACGGAGCAATTGCCACTGTGCTCATCACGTATTGGCTAAAATCTTCCACTCCTATATCTTAAACAAAATTCCTCAATCTATTTGCAATATTTGTTCCATTACAATTTCCCATTCGGTACATGCTTTGAGAGTGTTCCGAATTTTCTCATATTCGGTCATTACCTATTCGTAGATTTCAGCTGTACAGACATAGGCATAGTGTTCATAGCAATTATTATATTCAAATTGCGAGCGTACGCACGTAAGACTACACTTGCAACTGATAGTGTGATTGTTTGATTTATCGATATACAAATTCAGTTTCCCGTGTGTGTCTGCTGTGCACTAACTAGCGCGCATATGATAGTATGCATGTTTACCATTGCCTTTGATATGATTCTATTAGCGAATATTTAATTGAATTTTTCGTAATAATTTCTGTCGTGTAACGGATAACGGAAGTCAAGCGCTCTAGCATCTAGGCTATGGCGACGACATAAATACTAAATACTAAAAGTTTACTTTGACTCTATTTGGTTGTTTCGTAGTTTATTCTTTAATTTTTTAAGTATTAAATTATCGTATTGCGAAATGATAATAGATTAAAGTGTCGTCCGTTTTGTTTGAACGATTACTCAGAAATGTTTCTAAAATGCTGCACTCAGAACATTCATAAAGATCGGAAGAATTCATTTTGTTTATGATACGGCAAAATCATATTTAAAACATACGCTAACATTTGCAGAAAGAAATAATATAGTATATGCAAAGGAAATTTTAAGCTCCGAAAAGATTTTCAGAGTTACACCTTCACGAACTTTTTAAAAACAATATCGAGATGGAATCGTATATCAAGACAGTCCGCTGTATTCACGCTAGTTCATAATTCTTTTTTAATCATTTATTTCGTTACGTGCGTAACTGTGCAATAATTTTGACTAAATTTAATGACAATATATTTAAATTGATTTTTTTATAACACATTCATTACATTATCTATGTTTAAATGATCGCGGATTATATTTTAAAAACGCTCGAATTGAAAAAAACACTGGTATATATTTATTTTGGACATGTCTCAGTAATTGCATGATTTTTCAACATTGCTTGAATGCTTTTTAAAATCAAAAATAAATCAATATATATATATATATATATATATATATATATATATATATATATATATCAGGGGCGGATCCAGAAGAACATTCTGGGGAAGGGAATTATATAATTATGTAAAGTCTTCTACGGTAGGCAGTAGATTTGAGAAATTTCATAAAGAAAATCAAATAGCGACATTTATAGGAATTTAAAAATGTTTTAAAAATACGTAATTATTACAATTTTTAATTTAACTTTTGTCTTATATCTAGGGATGAAAAATAAAACGAAATTATAAAATTCTAGCTAAAATGGTAGTTTAGAAATAGTAAGAAAGATAGTATTTTTATTAGACACTTTACTTCTTTTTTATTTTTGTTAGTAATCCGATCCGAATTTTCTGTAAGCAAGTTTAAATATACATATTTTTCATTGAACTATTTTTAATTAAAATTACAAAATAAAAATTAAAAATAAATAAAAATGACAGAAAATCAACGGCAGTTGCATTTCAGAATAGAATAAAAAAGGAACATTAATAGTTTTACTAGAAAGTAGTATTAAATATTAATTATTAAATCCCCATGGGTAAAATTCATACAAATCTTTTATAGCATAAATTAAGTTTTTCTGTTATAACAAATTTTTTCATAGAGGCTTTGGTTCTTTGTGGGGAAATGTCCTCTATCCCCCTCCCATGGATCCAACTCTATATATATATATATATATATATATATATATATTTATATATATCAAGTGTACAAATTGCGACCCTTGGAAGATGTGAAAACGTATATATGAGCCAGCAACGTAGCTTTATTATGCAGAATCTTTAATAATTATTCTTAACTTTAAAAAACACACGCTTTCATACTATTTTTAGGATCGGCTTTTTCAAAATTTAAAAAAATTCTATTTAGCGCTGAGTAGTTTCAGTGGTACATCTTTTAATATTGTAAATAAATTGAATTGAAATTGAATTGAAAATAAATGTTGGAAAATGGGATCATCTCCTTAGGAGATATAGTTTATTTACTTAATAGTGCTAGAAAAAAAAGTGGTCGAAAAATTTTCATTAGAATATAGGGGAAAAATACGAACACTTAAAATTTTAAAATGAATAGAACCTCGAGCGACATAATATTCAATATTATTGTTAAATTTAAAATATTTCTGTTTCGTAATACTATCATTCATGTCTTTACTCATGTATTAGTATGCCCGTTTAAATCTGTGTTTAGAAATTAATAAATGAAATTTTCGTTTTATCTAGAATTATATTTATGTAAAGATTCATTCTCTATTATTTGAGAAACATGTTTATCACCGTCCAGAAAAAAATGGTCTTCGCATTTCACGTACAGCAAACTGCAGTAGTTGAGGAAGGATTTTAAATTTAAGTATAAATATAACATTCCCGCGGTTTCTTTCTCTGGAGGTTCCAAAGCTTTATCATTGTAATTGATTTATTCCCTATCCGTTATTTGCCACTTTTATTATATCATTCATTTATCCTATAAACGGCCGCCCATTTACCTACCCGCTAGCTTTGCCCGTTGCTTCACCCGTGTCTATTAAACTGCTTAAATATTTAATATTTTTTGTCTTTTTCATACAGGTGATTTCTGTATTTTCCCAAAAGATTTATTCCTCCGGTATTTTTCCTCCTTTTTTAGGGACTATTACTAATATAATAATGAAAACAAACTTTAAAAAAACCCCATTTACAACAGGCAACACAGTGTAACTCTCGAAAATTGTCACTCCTCAAGCGAAAAACGCCCCGTATAAGTAACATCAAAATACGTACTATTTCCATCCGTGACGAGCTTATGATATACTAAGGCGATTTCAATTTCCTTTATTCGAATTTACATTTCCACGGTAATTAACATTGGGATATTTCAATGTTTTATAAAAAATTAGCTTTTTTCTCCAAATTATAATAATATTTTAAGTTAGTCAAGTTTATTATGTTGCTAAAGGAACACGTTCGAAAATTTTCACTTCCCAAGTGAAAAACGTTCCGTATAAGATGTTCTCATATGAAAAATTTATGATCATTCTCAAATTTGACAGGTATTTCCGTTAATGCTAGGTTGTAGATTTACATCTGTACCGGAAATATGGTACGAACGTTAAAGCAACGAAATCAATTGATAAAATCTTAATTACTTAGATGTCCAGGAAAACAGCTTTGGTCTATTTTACAACAGAATAAGCAATCAACAATTGTTCGATTTTTATAATTTTATTTGACAGACTCGGTAACGTTTCAAAGGCAATAATTGAAATTTCAAAAAGATCACATTTGTCCGTTTTATTGCTTAGACGTTTTAGAACTATAGTCAGACTTATCCGAGGTTCTGGTCTCGAGTATGGAATCTTTTAAGTTCTGGAAAGCGCCGAAATAACGCGGTGACGTTAATGAAAAAGTATCGCGGTATAGTTAAATTAAAAAAACAAAACAATATAGCTGATGCAAAATCGATATGTATATATATATATAGTCGATTCGAAAATAATATAATATAGTCGATATAGAATTAGCCGATATAAACTTTATATTTTACTTTATAAATAATACGAGATATACGTTAATTTTTTCTTTAGTGTTTTGCTTTTTGTTCACTTTGAAGATCGACTGGCGTAATAATTGTTATTATGCAGGAAGTCTTAGGGCCGAGATTTGATCGCATCGAGGCGGCAGAAATTTATGTTTACGTCTGCGAGACCGGTGGCCGTTGTTTGCGGGTCGAATGTAAATGACTCGTTTGAAATTCAGGAACGGTTACTGGAGGACGCTAAGAGATTTAGTGAAGAGTAAGGTCGTACGTGCCTTTGCAAAAATCGTGCGCTTGCTCCGATAACTGGCCGTGCGAATGCCTCACACGCAGAAGTCGTTCCTTTCAAAAGAAGCCGGCTGATGTCATCGCGCTGCTGCGTTAAAATGTTTATTAATACAAAGGACGGCCGCGCCTCTGCTCGGCCTGTCGACAAAAGAAAGATAAACTTAATAAATAAAAATGTTCATGCGCGTAAAATTCTCGTTAAAACGGCCTTAATTTGCATTACAGTGGCGCTCGTCACCGGCTTGACCGCAGCCGCTAAGCCGACGCAAAGGGTAGCGGCGAAAGACTGAGGATGATCCGAGCTTTGGAGTCGTCGGTTTCGGGTCGTGATCGGTGCCCGAAAGTTCATGGAGCGGTTTTCATTGGGAATATCGGGCTGATGGAAGTGATGCGACGCTGCTACTCTCTGTGCCAACGTTCGTTCCCTTTAACCTGTAGCGTTCAATATGTCGGCTCATTTTCGGTACCGCTCTCAGTAACATTTCGGCGCCGAATACGGAGAGGTGTAGTTTGTTCGTCCGAAATTTTACCTGATAACGCGAAATTCCAGGCGAACGTTTTCCTATTTATCTCGATATTTTACGACATCGTTTTAATTGAATTATGTTTAATAGCGTGTAAAATTTTTTTAAATCGGTCGCTGTACGTTGCGAAATAATTCGTTTCTCATTTCATTTTATTTCGTTTCGTTTCGTTTCGTTTTTATTTCGCTTCGTTCGATTTTTTATTTTATTCGCTTCTTCTTCGTCCGCTATGAATAGTAGTTCGAATAATATTTACGCCTTACCATCAACTTCTTCTGACGAAGACTTGGAAGAGTTTCACTGTAAAATTGTTCTGGTCGGCGACTGCAAATGCGGCAAGACCTCCCTTATACATCAGTTCGTTAACGAAGAATATTTGAACGTAAGTGTTTTCTTCTAATATATACTTTGGCCTTTTTTTCGTCAAATTTGTTTATTAAAGATTCGAGAAAAACTCTGCAAATAAAATGCTTTTTTTTTTTTTTTTAAGTTCTCCAATTTATAAAAGGGTAATAGTAACATAAAAATAAAAATAATTAGTAATTCCAGCAATAGTGAACTATAATTAAATAGGGAATGTGGAAATGCGTTGAATAATGTCCGCTACACTCGGGCGGCGACGATGTTGTTGGAAAATATCTATGAATTTTCTATTATTGATCACGTATCGTTTGCCGAAGGACACACTTGTTTAATTTTTACGACTGTTTTGTTGACTATCTATCTTAAAGGTTCGACAAACTCTCTTACAATATTTAATAAAATCTGCCGTGTCTCGCGAATTCCCTTCTATTTTGAAAATGGACAGCAGCCATTCCGTCGCTAAATCCGTATCGCGCTTTAGATACATTTCCTATCGATAATTTAGAAAAAATGTTTTTTGAAACAGTTGTAAACAGCAGACCACCCTGCGGACTTATTTCCATTTTTGTTTCCGTAGCCGTTCGAGAATCAGATCAAGCGATCACCGGTCGACAGTGTTTTTTGATCTAACAAAAGAGCTCGCAGACACCACGTTTAGTCTACGATATTAAAAAACCTCTATAAATGCAGCTTTCACGACTGCTTACTTCTGTTTGCGAAATGTTCTTATATCAGAATATCAAGATGAAGACACTTTCGCAGGAATAAGCGTTGAGTCCAACTTCATTTTAAAGAAGTTACATTTCTCTTTGCCGATGACACTTCCTGAATGGAGCTAGGAGCATCTGTTTTACACAGGAATCCGTGAAACTTTTTTGATGGATTCCCTGAAAAGAAAATCAAAAAAAAAAAAAATCGAATTTTTAATAGAAAAAAACCATTAGAGTTTATTTTTGTAGACATTGTATCCATAATACTGCGGGGATAACTTTCCCTGTGACTCACGATCGTACCTCGATTCTTGGTATTTACAATTGACCAGAAATTATGTTTTGAAACATGGTATATCGTTGATTTCGAAAAATTCTGTACCAGTTAAATCTTTTTAAAAAAGTCATCGTATATATCGATCCTACTTAATGATTACATATCGTGTTTGACTGAACGTTGTAAATGTGCCGCGCTTCTTTTTAGCATCTAATTCTTAACTTCGTTAGACATTCTCTTCGACTTGAAACTTTTTTCGAGCACATCTCCCAACGCTGATTCTATAAAATATTTTTTTATTGCATCGTTCAGCTTCTGACATCGTGTTTCCCCTATCCGTTGTGACACTTATCCATACGCCGGGGGGTTAACTCTCGTTTTTCAAAATTCAGTTATCAACCGACGATCCGAGGAGGTTAAATCCGGCAATTGCTGAGCCGATCCATACGGTTTATTCTTAAATACGTGAGATTAATTAATTAAAAGGACTTTTTCGGACTGCCTTTGCGGCGAAATGAAGCAGTCGATGAGCCGCTGCTGCACCTTCCTTCCTAATTAAAAACCATTTTTTATTACGTGCCGTACGAGTATGAGGGGAAATCAAGTGTCGCTTTTCTTCGCGCATCAGATGCACAAACTACGCTCAATTTGTCTGAAATGCTTCTTCCATATGTAATGGATCAACCTCTTTTTCGTAGTTCATTCTGCCCTGTCTAATCTTACTCTAATATTTATACTAGAAAAAAAAACAAAAAAACATAAATTTTTCTTTCAAATTCAAACCTGAACTGCAAAATGACTCCGTAACTATCGCTTTTATATTTTTCCTCAAGAGTCAGGATTGGGTTAAAAAAATATGAAACTACGTTCCTCGCGATCTCGTGGCGCTGATGTGGTGATTAAAAGAAAAAAAATTAATTATAGTTTTAAACCAAGTCGGAAGTTTTATCGTTTTTAATTTTTTTTTTTTTTTCCGAAGAGGAGGTCTTTTTGTATTAAGCGGTCTTATTTAATTCACCATACCGAGTGAAAGAAATAGAAATTAAGCCCTAAAAACAAAAAGAGAGAAAAAAAGGAAGAAAACATTGATTAATGATTAATGATAATGTTTTTTTTTTTTTTTTTTTAAATACGCTGAATTTTTGCAGTTTTTATGAGAGTATAAGACGCACTAAGTGTTACACGGTTGTTCGTATCTCTCGTCCGATGAGGTAAAATCGAAGCGGAAGTTGTCTGCCCACGGGCCTAAAAAAAATTAAATTAAATGATCTTGATTTTATCTCGGAAAATTTGAGAATTAAAAACGGAACTGATCAATTCACTTCGACACGTATAATGGCTGGAGACACAAATTACCGAGGAAATTTAAAGATTTGGTTATTTTATATTTGAAGAATACGAGTTCTGCGTAAACTGTTATAAACCGTAATATTAACAAGTCGATTTTAATCTGAATAACAAGCGGTCTATTTATACAACTTGTAATAATAAAATTTGTATCGACGCTGTGTCGCCATCTACATTTGCAAACTCGAAATTACATACATCGCCCTTTTGATGAAACCTTTATTGTCCGAAACGGCCTCGCAATTTGTGTCTAATAAATAAATTCTGTATTTAAAATTCCGTACTATTTTTATTCATTATTAAGAAAAATGTATTAAGGGCGGTCATTAAAAGATTTTTGCAGATTATATTTTTGTCTCATCTGTTTCAGAACGCGCAGTGAGGATAAGACAAGCGTATAAACTACAATCTCTTTCGTTTGTAATTTTCTTAATAATTTTTTCTTTTCGATGCGCACTAATATTCAAAGAAAAAAAAAATTAACTTGTATGTCGTAAAACTCCTGCTATAGAGTTAATTCACCGGTTCGCCGGTAATGAAATACGTGGCTAATTCCAGGACGAATGGGTTAAAAACGAAAAACATGACTCCTTTTATAATTTAAAATGTTAAACTAGCTCCAATTAGTAAATAATTATTGCACACCATTCTTAATAATAATAATAATAATAATAATAATAACAATAATAATAATAACAATAATAATAATCGTAATAATAAAACCGGTGAGGAACCATTTAGTCAAAAACCTCTACACAGATGTAGCGAATATAATATGTTTTAAGCTATTTCATTTACATATATTAAACTAAATGATCGCAGTTTATATTCCACGCCTCCCCAAGTAGGTGCCTGTTGTTTTCAGGCTGGTGCTCATTATCGCTAAAGAATTACTTTTTCCATCTCTGAGCTTTGCTCCGCCATTACACTACATACGTTTTAATTATACACTTTAAAAATTCGATAATGAACAAAACAGTTCGAGTCATAGGCCAACTTAAAAACTTAAACATTGTCAAATGCCATTATTTGATGACATCAAATGTGTAGTAATCGGGATGCGAATAAAAACAAAGGAAATAAGACTGCTGTTTATTGGCGAGTACATGGTCTACGTTATTTTGTATCATCAGCCAAGGCTCCGAGTGTCACAGCGAAATTTCTCTTACAAACGAAAAAAAAATAGATGTTTAGAAATAGCGCTTAATCAGTTTTTAGTTGGGCAGTGGTTCGCCGATTTTAGATTGTTTGACACCTGGACAATAAAAGTGGTAGATAAATGGAGAATCGATGCTTTCGAGTTATCGGTTTAGAAGAGAGTTCTAAAACTACCACGGACAGCATGTATATTAATTCCACCGTAATTAACGAAATAATGGAGCCAAATAGGCTGAGTGTAATTTGCAAGAAACGGGTTCTCGAGCATTTTATTGAAACATAGCAAGGGATGGAACAAACGATTGGGAAAAGACGGTGTTGTTGGAAAAAATGACAAAAACAAGAGATTGCGGCGATGACCATTACGATGGGCGGACAATATAAAAAATCGGCTGGTTGCGATTAAAGGAGAGATCTGGACGGCCCAGGAACAAACAGAACGGGGGCGACAACAGTCAGATTGATTACGACGAAGAAGAAGAAGAAGAAGAAGACTTAAATTTGTATTTCGTTAATTGTTAGCCAGTATTTCAGTCTCAATTTTTTTCCAGTTCATATTATTTTTTTTTACGTATAAAAAAAAAAATTAAATAAAAATGTTGGGTTTGTCAAAAAAGACATTGACCCAAGAAGAGGGAATACTACCGTGATCAGAAAGTTTCAGGAATGATCACTGTGTGGCGCTACCAGTCACCTGATTTCACTTCTTTTTTTTTAAGTCGCCACACTGTCATTGATATTCCCGCTAAATTTCAGTGTCACAGTTTGACATCTGTAAAAGTTATGCCATTTTAAATACATCTGTTTTGTGCGTGTTTTCGATTTTTTACGATTTTAAAAATGGAATTAACTTTGCATCAACGAGATTGCATTAAATTTTGTGTTAAAAACGGATTGAGCGGAACCAAAACCTTGAAAATGTTAGAGAAGTGTTTCGGCAGCGATATTCTATCAAAAACGAATGTTTATGTGCGTCATGAACGCTTCAGAAATGGTCGTGAGTCCGTTGAAGATAACGAACACAGTGGTAGGCAATCGATATCCAAAACCGAAAATAAACATCGATAAAATCAAAGAAATGTTGACCGAAAATCGCAAGTTGACCATTAAAGAACTGGCAGAGGACATAAATATCGTTTACGAATCCGTCCAAGACATTTTGGTTAACGATTTGGGCTTGAGGCGTGTTGCTGCAAAGGTGGTATCGAAAAATTTGAATTTCACGCAAAAAAGGGCCCGCATTAACATCGCGAAAGACATGATTTCTCAGTTCAAATCCGACCCAACATTCATCAGACGCATCATCACTAGTGACGAGGTGTGGCTGTATGCATGTGACATGTAATCTAGACATCAAGCGAGTGAATGGTGTACGCTAAATGAGCCCGGACTGAAAAAAACACGTCGTTTTCAGTTGAAAAAGAAGCAGGTGTGCTTACGGTTTTCATTGATTACAGAACATCAGACAGTCAAGAAGGATTATTATTTGAGCGTTATGAGGCGTTTGCGTGAAACAATTCGCCGAAAAGGACCAGACTTGTGGACAAACAATTCCTGGATTTTGCACGTCGATAACGCATCGTCGCACAATGCCATCGTTATTCGTGATTTTTTGGAAAAGAACAGAACGAATACTATTCAACAGCTACCGAATTCACTTGATTTAGTTCCCTGCGTATTCAATCAACTCAAGAAACCGCTCTGGAGAACGGGTTTCAGCAAACAAGAACAGATAATAGAAGAATCGAAGACGGCTCTGATGGCCATACAGATAATCGAGTATAATAAATTTTTCGGGGATTGGGTCAACCGCTGGCATAGGTACATTGCAGTCAGTGGAGAGTACTTTGAAGCGGACAAAATTAGTTTTGGTGAATAAATAGGTATTTTTAATTTTCTAAACAAATTCCTGAAACTTTTTGATCAAGGTAGTATTAAAATTTGATGTGTTGTTGATTTTATTTTATTACCATATTAGCGTGCATACAAAAAACGGAAAAATTACGCAGTTATTAAGCATGCACGCATCTACATCTATCTTATAAAGCTGCGAGAAAAAAAAAATCGTACGCCCGTTCTATAGTAGCTAGAGAGTTCATTTATTTTTAATTGACGTATTTTCTTCGTGCTAACGCCTTGCTATGCATAATCCTTAAAAAAATTTCTATCGTTTAAAGTGTTCTTGGTATTAGAAACTGACTTTCCAGAGGCAAAGATAAGCTATAGAACTGAGGAACCATGATAGCTCTTAGACGGATTAAAATTTAACCGTCTAAGACCTACGACTTTCTTCGTAGGCGAGGTCTCCGGCTAACTACTTTTCTCGTTCTTTCCCGATGCAAAATGTTGTTTATTATCATGTCACCTTAAGGTATATTTCAGTGTAATACATAATATTATCTTCTTATCGAATAATTTTTTTTTTTTTTAGGGCATTTTTATTAAATTCTTAACGGTAAGTCGGTATTTTTTTTTAGAAAAAATTTTTTATTTCACAATTTTTTAAATTTTTTGTTTTGTCGAAAGTGACAAACTAGTTCCATAATCATGGTATATTACAAAAACCAATATGGAGTTATGCAGCGTTACTTTTGGAATGATATATCGCGGATGGCGTGGTATGTTACAAACAAAGTGATACATAGGAGAGACCTGACGGTTGGTGAAGTTGTTGAAAAACAAATTCACAAGCGTGTGGCGCGATCGCATAAACATTTGCAACGAGCTGGTGGCTGCTCTTCCAGATAAACCGGTGTAAGGTTCAAAACTTAGGTTCAGGAAAATAGGGCAATGGGTGTATTCCTCACACGTATGAGAACATGCAAGAGATCATTTGTTCGATAGCCAACTGGGTACAAGTTAGGAAAAAAAAATCAAAAAACTTTATATTTAGAGTTACAATGAATCGGTTCTATGCGTACTTACAGATTGGGCAAAAAATGGCCTGCAACATTCTGAAGTGCAGTTGCGTCTAATTAACTTTTAATAGCCGAGGGAAACGAACCAATCGAATAATAGGATTAAAAAAGTCGAATTTAAAGCGTAATTTTTAAAATTTCAGTTCGATTTTTTAACTCGTGCGTTAAGGAGGAAAATGGAAAAGATTAATAAATAAATAAATAAATGACGATTTTTACCGAACTAGATTTTAAAGATTCAAACTAATTTTCCACTAAGTAATCTACGTGGCAATTTGGTTCTCTCTGAATTCCAAATTTCCATTGCTGAAGTTTTCTTCTCGGGGAAATATATCGGGGACTGTGTAAGTTCCCCATTCGCTGTCAGTTACAATATGCGCGCGACGACCACATTGTCTAACCTAGCGTGACCATGTTTCAGTTGTTAATTATGTCATTTTGTAGACGACGGTGCGCTTTACATCAACTACATGGGATAAACGAATTTCTTCAGTGTGCAATCTCCGACATGGTCGTCGCGAAGGTATTACACATCAACGAATTACAGCAGAAGGGTTTTGCGGAATAATCTAGTCTGTACTCATGGCTGGGGGCAGATAATGTAGACTGAGAGTGAATAGATTTGAAATACTATGTCACAAAGTAAATTTTTCAATTAGGCAAATAATGAAACAGACCGTAAAAAATTATTTAAAAAAGAAAACACAGATGTTTTTTTTGGTTTTTTCTTATACATATCTATCTATCTATATATATATATATATATAGATATATATATATCCGGTACCGAATTACCAGGAATTGTACCTCACAAACGGACCATTATGTATCTGCCATGTGTAAACAGTACACTTTGGTGTCCGGACGTGTACCAAACGATCTGGACTGCTGCATGGATCGTTCGTGTAGTGTTCGTAGAAAACATTATTCCTTCCTAATTCCGGTGGGATCTATCATTTACTGATTTATTATCTTTGATCTGGTAGGACCGAAGTTGAATAAGTTATTTTTCTCTGTTCAAGGTTTTTGAATTCCTGTAGCAAGGAACCGTGAGAAGCTGAGGGGAATGCTAGACCGGATCCGGCATATAATTTAGCGGAATTTGCGATTTTTTTCTTTATATTTTTTTTTGTGAAATATTATTAATATGAATGGGTCAAACAAGCTGTAGCAAAAAAATCATTATAGTTCTAGTAGGGCTGGAGGTTTAGTATATTCTATTATTACTACTCGATGTATGCATGTTGATTATCGGGAGGTCATTTTATTTACTGTTATAATTACTTTTGATGTAAAAGGCGCATTTGATAATTGTAAACATTCGACAATAATCGAAATTTTAAAATCTCATAAAGTCAGTCCTGATTTAATTAAAGTAATTTACGATTATCTAACAAACAGAACTGCGGTGATCAAAACCGAAAGTTTTACTATCGAACACAGTATATCATGCGGAGTGCCTCAGGGTTCGGTCCTCGGACCAACACTCTGGAACGTATTATACTTATATATTCATAAACAGATGGAAATCTTTTGTTCGCGATATAACTACGATGCAGAATTTATCAGCTTTGCTGACGATTTATGCTCCGTCGTTAAACTAAAAAACGCAACGGAAGCTGACAACGTTAGAGTTATCTGTAAAACCTTGGACAAGCTTTTTTATCACTGTGGTCTCGAATTTTCAATTGAAAAGACAAAAATGATGGTTACTGGTAACAGGAAAATCACGCAGGTGATTAATAAACTTAGCATACTTAACTTGTTATATGAGAAACCTATTCCAATAGTAAAAAATTTTAAATACCTCGGAGTAATAATAGATCATAGATTTAAATTTAATAAACATGTAAACTACATAACAGATAAGGCGAACAAACTCTTTTATATGCTATTAAAAATTCAGCCTAACTTAGGTGGTGTTAACTATAACCACAGAGTGATAATGTATAATAGTGTTATTCGTGCGATCTTTAATTACTGCTCAAGTATTTATATCACAAATATCTCTGTTTCTGATATGAATAAAATTTTAAAAATTCAGAGGAAGCTTCTTCTGAGTGTAGGCTCGTTATACAGAACGGTGTCGATTGCTGTGGCTCCCGTTGTCACTGGAATCCTTCCGGCTGACTTGAGCCTGCACCATGCTGCCTTATTAGCAGAATACAAAATGTTCCGAATAATTCACCACTTCTCATAGATCGCTACAACTTTTTAACAACAATTTTAACGTAAACTTACAATATGATAATTTTCCAAACATTAATAATTTCAATAAATACATGAAAGTAATTATTTTAAATATTTGGCAATGGAATAATCAAAATAATGGAAGACTAACGTACAAATTTTTATATGATATAAATGTAAGATTTAGGCTAAAGAAATTACTAAGAATTAATTTTTTTATAAGTCAAGCGTTGACGGGACATGACAGTTTCGGTACTTACTTGGAACGATTTAAAATTACACCTTCTGACATTTGTCATTTCTGTCAACTTGGTGTTCCGGATACAGTCAGTCATTTTCTATTTGAATGCCTCTTCACTAAGGAAGAACGTTTGAAATATAATTTAAATGGTTACTGTATCGATAATCGAATTATTATAAATAATGTTAACGGATTAAACGTATCGAACTGTCGTGCATTCGTAAATTATTGTAATCTCGCTTTGAGGAAACGCATTACTATATAAAATATACCTAACGTTAAGTCGATTATATGTTATGAATACCGTGACTAAGCCAATAGGCATTGCGGTCGTATATAAAAAAAAAACAAAAAAAAACGGCCGTTTTTATTTACTTAGGAGCCATGTCCATTTTCGTTTCTTGTCGTATTTTCCGAAAATTTTCGGCTACATCAAACTTAAATGATGCTTGTTTTTTCCCATAATGTCCTTCCATTTAATAAAAGAGACGTACGTACTAAAGTTTCAGTGGTCACACATTTTCTGCCGTCGGTCTCTTTTCCGAATGTGGAACATGTACAGAAACACACTCCTATTTGTTTCTCAGAACTTGTGTAGTTCGAGAAAATTTTTATCTTAGCCTGCATTGGAAAGAAAAAATGTTTCTTAGTCACTTTGATCTCAACTGAGTTTTTTTTATTATTATTATAATTCATACTACATTCAATAATAAACCGATGTCGTAAATTTAAAAAAAAATTAAAGTACTTGCACGTTGTACGATTTTTTTTCTTCTTCACCAAGAAATTATAAATAAAGTTTTTTTCGAAAAAACAAAATCCCTTTACAGGCTACTTTTTCAATTATTATTTTATGAGTGTTATGCTCCAATTCGCGGTATGGGGTTTTTTGGTGTTTTGAACTGAAAAGCATAAAAACAATCAATATGTGCTACACGTGGCTAAAATGACAATAAAAATCGGTCAGATAAAATATGAAATTTGTTTTAATATTACGTTAATGCGCATAAACATTAGTAATTTTTGTTTCTATTATTATTATTATTACTTTCAGTATTATCATCGTGATTGTCATTGTTTCTCCATCCTTGGTATAGCGTTCTTTGTCGGATTCCATTCCTTGTAAGTCTTAATTGCTTCTATTTACACTTGTTGATGGGTAATCTTTCGTTGCTGACAAACCCAGGGAAAAATCCAAAACAAGAAAAAAAAAATCAATACTAAATAATCGGTTTTTTGTCTTATTATCCTGATGTAGTATGGAATAAGCTAAATTTATTTATTTTATGGTATTCATATTTTGTAAAAATTATGATTTTTGATTTATATTAAAAACATTGTGCTTTCTTTTTTTTTTTTTTTTTTTGGAGTAAATCGATTTGATTTGATTTGATTTCTATAATTTACATTACAAATGTTTGTATCCATTTTCTGTACTAATATTTATTAAATACACATATAAATCACGTATTACAGAAAATTAATTATTCAAAAAAATATATAGTAAACAGCCGACATGTTTCGGATTTACTCCGGAAATCGTGGCAATAATAAAATAAAGTTAATGATAAATAAACGAGATTATATTTGCGTTTTAATTACAACAATTAATCTATTCGATATATCGCGATATACGTTACAATTAAATGTTGATTTTAAACAATGGATTATTATTTATAATTAGATTATTATTAATTAAAATGTCCTTAAATTTATTAAGGGGGTATTCTAGTCTAGAGGCACGAATTTAGGTTTTTTCGACTTCAATAAAAAAAAAAAACAATAAATATTTTTACAAGCCATTTTTTACCATTTATTTATTCATGTTTTAAGAATATACACAAAAAAATTATCAAAAAAAAAAATTTTAAATTCTCAAAGTTATAGGCTAATGAAGTGGAGGGGTAAAAAAAAAAAGGGTTTTTCCTCGTTGACACGATTCCAACTCTTCTAGTCATCTGAAACAAAAAAAAAAAAAAGATTCTTAATTAGTAAGGATGTGGTTTTAGTCCCTACCGTAGAGAAGAAAAAAATAAATAAATTCTCGTAAAATGTTGAAAAAAAAGGTCGATTTTTTACCGGTTTTTTGACTTTTCTAAATTTTTTAAAAATAATAAAAATCAAAATTTCGACTTTATTCTGGTAGGGGCTATAGAGCGATATATAAAGAAGATCCATACCCAATTTCAATTAAAGGGGTTTATCAGAACTCGACATGTCAACTGTGTTGAAAAAAGTAGTTTCGAGAAAAATGCGCTTTTGAAGTTTCGAAAGATTCAAATTAAGTTCTGAGGCAGTCTAATTCATAGAACGGTACGTTATACTTTACATTTGCTTAATCGGCGATTCCTGCTTCATACAATGGCGACCTTTTCTACTTCAATTTGTACATTTTCTGAAGTTCTAAAACTTGACGAGCAGTCCTAGCTTCCTTTGAAGCATCAGAAGCTCGGATTTCAGAGCATTCAATCCGAGTCCTGCCTGACAGTTTAAATGTTCTTTTTTTTTGTTTATCTGGACGCAAAGAACTTCCTTTGTTACTTTTTTCATTCATTTTACACTTAATAAAAAAAAAATATTCACTCAAAATTGTATATTTTTGGACTGTACACGGAGTGTCTACGTTGCTTGAAGATTGAAACGAAACTCACCTGAACTGAACACTAAACAAGAAAAGATTTCAACAAAATACGTTAAAATGACCTTCAGTTAGTCGAGTTTTAAATATATATATATATATATATAATGTATAAAAGAGTTTGATTTATACTCCTCAGGTAGCCGAAGAATGTCTACCGTGTCTATTGTTTGATCCACTCCGACTGAGCCGATTTAGTTGTCGCGTCACGAAAATAGCTGTAACTCTGTAAATAATTTTAATTTTTGGAAAAATCTTTTTAGGGACATATTCTTAAATGTTTGAACTTTCAGAATATGAAAAAAATAATTTCGATTTTTTCAAATTTCTAGACTAGAATACCTCCTTAATATTATAATGTGTTACAGCGCTACTTAGTAAATGATTATTAGTTATATATTTTATTATTTCTAAATCGTCCTCAATATTTAATTTAAATTTATGTTTATTAATAATAATACGCTCAGCGACAGACGATTTATTTACATGTCCCCCCCCCCATGTCTAATTGCAGCCATGTGTTCGTTATAACGAAATGTACGACGCGTTTGTCCTACATACATATACTATTTTGTTGCATCTTTTACATTTAATCTTATATACACCAGATTTATTATATTTATCTATGTTTATAAATGTATTAGTGTATTAATTAAGTGTTCTATATGAAATTTTAACCGTTTTACGAAGTAAGTTTTTTTATTTTTTAGAGGAGAAGTTACAAAACTACTTTGCTTGCTACCTTTTTATTAAATGGAAAACAAAAAAAAAAATCATAAAACTTTTTGTAATACTTTAGGGTTTATACTGTAAGGTATAAATCTTATTTCTTTTATTGCCTTCTTTTGGTGATATGCACTTTTGAAAAAAGAAGTTACGCGGATTTTAATCGCCGACCCCCCCCCCCCCCCCATTAGTTATTTGTTGGCCGGCTTTCGGTTCATAAAAGGTACGTGTATTTCTTCAAATGTTCAAATTTCTATTTTTTTCAAGCGGTGCATGAGTTTGCAAACAGCACGATTTTTTAAATCGATCCTGATGCGATTCTTTATCTTTTTCATTGATAAATCTCGCATAAGTTGTTATTTTTGTGAATTAATATTTTTAAAAAAGTCTCCTATTTAAGGGTATTGAATGAAAAGTAAGTTGAATAGCTAAAACATAAACTTTGGGCAGTTATTTAACGTGATGAACAATTATTCTTTAATGAAAATTACTAGGCGGCGTAAGCTTTTATTTAGTTTTTTCCTATAATATAACTTTCGTACCGTATTCGTTATTATCGTAAACAAGTTCGTTTTCAAAATGAATTTGTTTTGCTAAAAAGCGTTATGCGCACATTTATTGTACATTGTAACACATGTACATTTATATATATATATATATGTATGTATGTGTGTGTGTGTGTGTATACAAGAAAATTACTTAGTAAACTTTCCATTCGCAATCATTTTTCTACAGCAGCGTCTTTGTATTTATAATTTTCAATTAATTTTTGTAGCAACCTATTTTACGTATAACGGAGCGGTTACTCTTCTACTGGAACAAATTATTTTCATTTTGTTTTTGCATTCATTTTTTTTAAAAAATAAAACGCTTACTGAAAATTTGTTAAAATTACGCTTCGTAATTCCGCGCAATATGAATTAATTTTGGATATTTATCTATCGTTGTTACTCTTTTTAATCCGGCGAATATTCATTAAAGTATTTTAGCATTCCATTTCTAATTACAATTACTTTCGTAAGTATATAGCGAAGGTTTTACATTCGCGAATATACCGTAAAAAGATATCCGTAAAAATGAGGCAGACATTTATTTTTTTTTATGAAATAATGAAAAAATTTCGGTTACATTGCCATCCTGGTAAAATTTTTTTTAAAATTATACATTTCAATATTACTTAAGTTAAATTCAATTTTTCGATGTCATTTGTAAATTTTCAGTATAAATTAGCGCTAAGGTTTTTTTTCTTTTTTTTCGCCTGGCAAGAAACTATTTTTGGTCATTATTAAATGAATATAAAAAAACGAAACTAAACAAAATTGTTTACTTTTATCATTACGGGGATAGGAAAGATCAGTGAACACGCATGGGTAGGATCTATTCGCTATACCATCTATCCGAGTTATTCAATTAAAATTAATATTACTCCTTACGAAATATGAAGATATCAAGCAATCATGGCCATTTATTAGCATCGCAGGGTTGCTTGATATTGTTTTTTATTTTGTTCATCTCGATTACCGATATTAGGGAAGAGCATAACCAGCGGACCTTCAACGATGCTAGTGAGAAGGTGCGGAGTAAGGGGCGAATCTCTCCGTTGAAAGATTGCCTTTAGAAGGCAGTTATTACGAGAGCCGTAAAAATATTTTTCGGACACCGTGACGACACAAGCACTAAAGTTACTATGCCTTAAATTATTTTTCGTAATTCGTAATTCTTTGCCAATCATCGCGCACACGTCGTTTTTAGGGAACGTTTATAATTATTTTAATAAATTTCAAGTTAAAAAAACTAGCGGAGAATGAGAAACATTTTTTCACATATCACTTATAAAAAAAATCAGAATGCGTATTTTACTGTAAAATATATTATTACCTTTTTTAAATAATTATTTCTCATTTTTTAGTTCGTTTTTATTAAATGTTTAGACTAAATCCTGAAGTCGGTACTTTTGGTGGAAATATTTTTGAGCGATGATAGGGCAACACTTTAAATGCTGCTACTTCCTCTTTACTGTATAAAGCCGGGTATTGGTTGAAGAGCATAATGTTCAAATTCCGCTACTGACAAACTTGTTAATTTCGCTATGGTTATTTTAAATTTACTATCTTTATTCGAATCTAGATGAACTAACGTTGATAGTATTTTAAAAGGCTCGCGATCGATCAACGGGTCCGTTTAATTTTGAACTTTTGGTCGGTCGTATTTTCCCGATACTTTAACGAACATTTTTTGGCGGCTATCTAGTTACATTAAACAGAGAACGTTTTATGGAGACGGCTTTTTTTACCGCTTATTTTCATCGACTACACCGTTAAAAAAGCAGCGGTACTCATTATTGATATGGGACCAGACCGGTACAATTTCTGATCAACGAGAAATCATTCGCGCTTTTCGATGTGCCAAAATACGCACTTATGTTAAGAGAATCCGTGTCATTTATCAGCTTTTAATTTACAATATGGCGCTTTTGAATTTGTTTTCCTTATTTGAATGTTATCCGTCGCAATTGCTAATATTTTAATTTTCGGTCTTATTAAATCTCCAGCTTACATTTCTACGCTTAATATCGATAATATTTCAAGAATCATTGGCGTTTGTTATATAAATCACTAAAAACTTCTCTAAAGAGATTCCATATTTTTTAACGCTTAATGACTGCTGAGTGTATCTTCACCAATGCTCGATGTCTTACCTATATTATGATAACATCACTGACCACCGATACAAACGAATAATGAAAAGTTACGCGCGAACAAACCTTAAAATGACATAATATAACGTTCCCTTTCGGAAGTCAGTAAAAATAATAAGAAGTGATTCATGACTTAAGTAACAGTTTTCTTAGGTTTTAGAAACTGGGAACAATTATTCTACATTAAAACTCACATTTCCCAAAGAGGGACAAACTTGTTACTTTTTTTTGATAGATTCTTTTTATTCTTGATGGTTTCTATTATTCGTGGTGTTTAGAAATTCGAAGAACTCGTTTTAAAATGTTCTGGTTTCTATTATAAACTAATTTATGACACCAATGCCAGAGGACGCAGAGCTACCGTCATCAATTGCATATACATTCTTAAAGGCGTGCGAAAACCAGTGGAGAACTGAATGGACAGCTGCTACAATATTCTTAAGAATCATTAAGCTCACAGTTGAATCATGGTGGCCACCGGAAGGAACATTCCGATACGACCTCAAGATCCTCTGCCGGCTGCGAATCATCGGCCACGTCGCTATTTTCCACAAACATATAATCGATAAAACGCCGCCTCCGGCTATGTGCCCCTTGTGCGGACAGGCAAGTGTACCGACAGTTTCTCACATACTGCTTACCTGCCAAAAGTTTACGGTATTTTACGAAAACAGCTTGGCCTATTGTGAAACATAGAGCGCATCCTCTCAAATGAGAAAATTGCCATCACCAAGGTTATTGCCTTCATTAGAATGAGCGGCTTAACTCAACATATTTAAATTATCTTCGTTTTGAATGTCTGAGCTCATGCGGAAATTTCTTATAGATTGACTAAATTCGTCGCTTCTACAGCTTTTCGCGAAAAAGGTTGCGCTCACGGTTTTGCATCGAGCTTCATCCTGCGTTTAAGCTATATGTATTATTTCGATTTTGAATACTATGTCGCTAATTAACGCGTACATTTTACATGATTTTGCGGTTTATAATAGTAATAAAGATTTAAACTTAGAAGAGAATTAGTATTTTGGCTTTCGCTAATTTGTTTTAAATATCTGTTCTAAGAAGCATCGTTATCTATCAATTCTCTCTACCAGCTCCTATAGCACATAAGCGGCATCATCTGCGTGTCCGGATAAATTACGAAGAGATTTTTCGAAATTTTATGTTAAATATTTAGGTTCACTTTTCGACACTAAGCTAACTTAGAGGAAACATCGTATACCTCGACCATCAGACTCTCAGCATTATTAACCTTCTTGGGACCCCATCCGTAATTTACCTGGGGAGTGGATTGTTTCGGAATTCCTTTCCAAGAAGACGGTATCTCAGCTCCAAGTTTGACTATCGTTGTTTTTTTTGAGAAAGCTTGGAAATACTTTAGAATATGTGTGTTTTTCAGATCGATTACACTGGTAACATTCAAGCGTCTCAGGTGGTTGCTAATTTTTTAGGCGGAAACGAATACCTCTTCTTTTCGTAAGAAGAAATATTTTATCCGGTAGATTCTTAATTGAAATCTGCAAATATCAGTCGCCCTCACTTTCGACGTCTATTTCGGGAAATTAATAATAACTAAAAATTAAAATCCTTCTAAATTCTGACAAGCCAGAGTTCTTGTACCTACAATTACTTCCGTATTTTGCTTTTAAACCGATATTTATTCAAAATCTGTCAAAGGTGTTCAATTAACTCTTGTTAAAGTGTTGGCTCCTGTTTTAAGGAAATAGTGTGTGAATATTATCCTGACTTCATCTGCAGTTTCATCGAAACGCGGTCAATTTAAATTTCCTACTTGTTCTATTTGCATCGCACCATCTATTTAAAGTAGAATTGTAGGGCGAACAACTTTCCTGGCTCGTAAATCAAATGGATATAATCATGGAACTTGAAATTGTTTTACTCAGGGAGCCTTTTACATTTTTAAATTTTTAAATATTTCCTTCAAAAATCAAAGTACTTAGTAATAACTGCGAGTCGCAGAAAGCTGAAGTTTTTGCTACCTATGTGCAACTCTTTTGATTTGTCCGGAACAGAAATATGTTATGAAATAAAGCTCGGAATGCATCGAAATTATCAAAAATTGTTCTTTATTAGTTTGATAATAAAGAAAATTAAAATTTTCACAGCGATAACTTTACAGATAATACATTTTTTCGACGGGGAAGTGTCGTGTGGATGGAGAGGATGTTCCTTCAAATTTTCAAATATTCCATCATAAAAGAAGACTGCCGCCGCCCCGTTTGTTCGTAGTCGATTTAGTTAAATGGAAGAAAACGATCGGTCAGTTGTTGGTTTTATATCTTTAGAGAAAGATGGCGCTGTACGCCTTTAAGGAAGTAGATCATCGCAGGGGGGGAATCTCCCCAGCTGAACCTTGAAAACTGTTTTCTGTTGAACGGTGATAAATATGTTCCGCAGAGGGAGAAAGAATCTCTACATAAAAATATACCGATCGAAAACCGTCCAAAAAATATATTTTTACATTTAAAGTCGAAAGAAGCGGACGGGTAAATATAAGGATGGACATATAGGTGAACGGTATGAGAAAAATAAAATAGCGGGGAATGAATAAGGAACAGATGATTGCGATGGTGAAAGCAATCGGTATCTTTAGAAATAATACTCGTTAACTCAAGTATTTAGGCAAAGAAGGCGAAGTTAGCGCCGGAAAAAGCTTTATAACGGTAGTATTGAATTATTGCATAAGAATTATGTAAAACGTTGCGCTATAAATAATTTTTTATAATAGTATTTTGTATTTTTTTTCTTCTTCTTAACTTTGGATACGTAGTAACTACATGTTTTTTGTTTAAAAAAAAGAACATTTTAAAATATTTTAGAAATTTAGTGTGCCCACTACATTCTTGCTCTTCCTTCTCTTTCTGTTGTTCCTATATTGGCTATCTTTATCTCTTTTGTTTCTAATCGCTTCCTGATTTAACTTTCAAGTCGCTACGTTTTCATTATTTGTTAGTCCTTTGTGCTGGGTAAATGTCCTGAGTTGACGTGCAGAAAGAGGAAAAAAAAAAAAAAGAAATTTAGAATTCAGCAACAGAACTTCCAATATTTTTCATTCCGGAAATTTTTATTTTCTTTTAATCAATCTCGCCAAACATTGCGGTTTGCTGTTCTGCACACGAAAGTTTATAATTAGTAATAGGCCCCCGAAAAGAAAAGAAAACTGAACAGAGGAAATACATTTTTAGCGAAAGTATGGAATTTACTTAAAAAGGGAAGAAAAAATGAAAGATCTAAATAGACATTAATATGCAACGGTTCTAGTATATAGATAAAAGTATATCTTTCTTTGTCATAATGAAGTTTTTCATTCAGACAAACTGTTTGTCGTTTCTAACGTATATGTGCCATATCGTATTTCCTGAATATTCACACACGTTGAAATAGTGTTCATCGGTTATAACGTCACGACTTCGAGAACTACAGCTTTCCTTCAATCACACCTTCGGCATTTACTTGATGTTCTTAGGCGCGTTCTTTTTGCTTTTTCCACGTACACGCCACGTTGCGAATTAAGCAATTGTTATTTCGCGTCAGTTATTACCTTAAACTACTCTATGCAGAATGCTAGGAAGTCCGTTTATAAAAAGATTCGGATGGAATCTTTCGAATTTAATCTAAAGGGCAGATTAAAATGTTATACGTCATCGTTTTTGGCCGTTCCGTTGGTATTCGAATCGGAGCATCCTTATTGACTAAGAGCTTAGAGAGCAAGTTGTAAACTTTATCACATCAACGGCAATTTCAAGTCGGTTTTTGGCATCGTGTCTGGTAGAGTTCTATTTCGCGTACCGGAAAATCCGCCCGTCCACTCGTCTATGCAGATGACAGAGCAAGGGCACAATTTGAAGTAAGCATAAATTTAATTCCGTTACCAAGCGAACCGCTTAATCGTGGACACGTCTTATATCTCTATACGCAGCAGTGTCACGAAAGCAGTTTTATTTAACTCGCGCTGATGCGCATTCGAGCGATACCGGCAACCGAATTAAATTCTGCTTCGAAATATCTCTCTATACACGCATCGTTACGTACAACGGTTATATTTTCAACGGAAATTTTATTTATATAATAAATCGCAATTGCCAACAAGGACCGCGATGCGTAAGATGCTCTGAACTTGTTATGTTCGTTGTTTGATGCTTCTGATGGACCTAATTGTATCCTCAGAAACATCTTTTTTTCCTTTCCTCCTCCCCTGGGCGCTCATTAACCCAGAAAAAAATAGAAAAGAAAGAAGCGAGAACAACTACCTTTAAAATGCTATGCAATCAGAAATGGAAAGCACGAAGGAAAGAAGTAGGGTGGAGTAACAGTAGGAGTTGGGAAGGAAAGGACAAACGAAGCACTGAAAGGAAGGTCCAGCACCGGGAGTTTTTCTTTTTTTTCTTTATCCCCCTTTGGACACGTCAGCTACGGACCTACACTCAGAAACAACAAGAATGAAGCACCAGGAGTTGAGAGTAGAGAGCATTCTGTAGGGAGAGCAAAGCATTCAAACAGGACGTGATTGGAGTTGCAAATAAGAGGAGGATCGGAAACGTGTAGAGGACAAAATGGAGAAGGAAAAAAAGAGAAAATCGAAAACGGGAAGAAAGGAGGGGAGAGTGACCGTGTTTTGGTCTAATTAAGGAAACAATAACAGAACGACGAGAAGAGGGAAAAGTTCGAAACCGAGGCTGAGAATTTGGTGGGAGGATAATGGGAAGAACGGTTGAGGAAGAGAGAAGGGTGGATGTCTGGTTTGGAATGGTTACTTGAGGAAAGAAAAAGGATGTCTGAGGTAGGAAAATTTTGGAGGGGCATTAAGGAAGAAAGCTGAGCGGGCTAGCGTAGAGTTTAATAGTCATGCGATTTTCGGACGCGCGGTAATTGTAATTACTTGATCGTAGCGTAACCAAAAAAATTAGTTCAAAACTGCTCGAAAAATCAACTCCAAAAAGAACTAAGCTGCTAGATTTGGCTGAACTTATTAACCCGCGGTGGTAATATGGGGACTTCGTCGCTGGATGAAGAGCCCGCATGTGATTTAATTGTATTTATATCATCTATTGATAGCTCGCGAGCTAGGAATAGATAAGCAGAGAAAAAAAAATTTCCGATTTCAAATCCGATCATTCCTTTTTCAACCGCATCTGTGTGTCGTTTACAGTACTGTACTATGAAGTTGCAATTATGGTTTCGGCCCGGTTTCGTGTACATTATTATACTGATCTTCAATTGTGAATGTTCTTGTAAATTGTTATTTACGCGTGAAAAACAGAAATTCCGGATCACTTTAGTTCAATAATGGATGGTCATTTATAAAAAGCTAAATAAGTTAGCCCTATTCGTCAGTTTTTGATATTAATTTCGCAAAGCGGATTCATTCACCAAGAAGACCGTTGTTACCAGACAGATCAGTTACCAAAAAAATAGGTCATAAATCTAAATCGCAACATTCTAAAAATGAATAAAAAATTAAATTTAAATAAAAATAATGTCAAATCAACACAGATACTGTTCTATTACTTTATTAATTAAACGGGATTTTATTCGTGTTTTTCCATTTTATCATTATAAACATTTAACATTTGTTGTTTGCGCGTGTACTTGTAATTAAAAATATTATAATAATAATAATAAAGTTTATCGTTGTAATAATTATCATATAATATCATTGTTATTAATTCCATTCGATTACTGTCCTTTTTTTTTTTTTTTGACATAAAATACTAAACGTAATTACAATTTAGTTGCTTTTTTTCTCTTATAGATGGACGTATTTCATTTTACGCAAATCAAAGTTAAATGAACCATTTTTTACTACTTCTGTTTTCTTGTTTTTTGATATTCGCTTTTAAGCGTCGTTGTCTTTTGGTTTATTTCAACTTTTTTTCTAAATACTCGCTATGTTGTTACTTGTATATACCAACTACCCCACTGTTAATTCTATTGCAAACTTAGCGATTACTGTTAAAACCGATTTGTTGAATATTTTCACCTTCTTTTTCCGTCTCGAACCATTCTCGTCGAGTATTTAAATTATTTACCAATGAGTTGTTTAATTTTGTTAATCTGTTCGATGATTTATTGAATGAGAAGAAAATTTTTCATAGCGTAGAAAACCGACCGTGAGTATGTGTTAGGTAAAGTGGTATAGTTGCATCGTTGAATTAGCGAAATTTGCGATTGCATCAGAATTAATAAAATAAATATTTAAATTCGAAAATATACGAAAAACGAAATAATAACGAAATTATACTGCGAAATGTTAAAAATATCGTAAAAAGTGTCATAATGAAATTTGTAAAAAGAGTCGTTACCGCCATAACCAAAAGGCAAAAACTTGTATCATGCATAAAACCGGGGATGATTGCAGGAATGAGGTATACTTAAATTCATATATGGCTCTGCATTAATTTCGGAGCATATTTGTTGTGCAAAAATTTCTCCAAATACACGAGAGAATCGAGAGAATTTTACGGACTCATCTGGTTATTTCTGTTTTTGCATGAAATCTTATCTGTGTGTGGGGTGTTTAAACTTCGAAGCTGTATCGTTCCCATATCGAAAAGCTGCCGCTTCCAGCTATCAAACTGATGTGTCCGATAATTGGGAGCCTGACTGACTAAAATGTTGAGCCTTATTTATCTTATTAATATCTGCTGTCAGGACGTTTTTTTTGTTTTTTTGTTTTTTCCTATTTGAAACATATTTCAAACCGCGTCATATTTATTTTTATCTCTTTTTCATTTTTAAAAGCTTTCACTAGGTCGACGTAATTGACATTCGGATAGATTATTTTGATATATTTTGCGAAAAAAACAAAAAAAAAAACTAAAAAAACCGCAATGGTTGAGTGCTTCATTTTTATTTTTTCCTTTTTTTAAACAAATTTAAAAGTCCCCCTTCCTACACTTCTGCTATCGTTAAATTTCGCGTTTGCTTACACTACACTGTATATATACACACCGAACAGAAACCTGTTTCTCTCGTATTATTCGTGTTTATCGGATATCGCTCGAAAGCTGTAATAATATTGAGGCGGGAGTAAAAAAAAAAAGAAGCTTTCCAGTAGCTTTAATTATTATTATTTACACCGAAAATTATAAGTGGAAATTTTATGATACATTTAAATTTTCTATCGAAAAAAATGAAAAATTTGAATTTTATTGTACGACTACACTCTAACAGATCATGTGTCAGCTTATGTTATTCGATATGCGTATTAAATTTTAAGTAAATTTAGGCTGCAAGGATTTTTAAGTGGTCCAAGAAAATCTGTGGTAAGAAGTCACACTTTGTTATTTTGTAAAAACTTATCGTTTCAATATCGGTCGATGCGTTCAGACGTAAAAAGTACATTAGGTTTTCTTAAAAAAAAAAAAAAAAAAAAAAAAAATTTAGAAAAGAAAAAAAATCGTGATTTTAAAAATATAAAATAAACAAATAGTCCCGATTAACGGACAAAAATATTTATAAATATAAATTAACACTTTAATAAGTATAAACATCTGGATTTACGCTTTCGGGTTACCTCATCAGCTAACAATAGACAGTATACTTAATTAAAACCAACGTGTTTTTAGTTTTATTCGAGTACTTTTCTTTATTGTTAGCTAATGATATAGCCTGAAAACGTTACCTTAAATCCAGGTATTTATACTTATTAAAGTGTTAATTTATGTTTATAAATATTTTTGTCTGTTAATCGGGGTTATTTGTTTATTTTATATTTATAAATATATTAAAGGAATAGTTATGGATTTGTTTGCATTTAAGTAGTTTTTGTATTTGTGCAGTGGGAATGATGTAATCCAGCGTGCATAAGATTTTGTTAAAAATGTATGCATAATCAAGACTTAATAGTTTTTGTGAAATTCGAAATTCTTATTATTGCCAGTATTTTTACTCTCTTCATTATTTTGTTAACTTCTTGAGAATATTTAAATTTTCCTATCCATGCCATTATGTATCTTTAAACAGCCGACTTATACACCAATTGAATCAGTCAACCTTTTTCTGTAGCTATATCCATTCTCTATTTCCTTCACTCGCGGTTTCTCTCGGGGACGTTCGTTTCTTTGAATCCTTCAGATTTCATTTTTCTCAATATTCATAACTGTCTATTATTTATCTATTAATTATCGTTCTTTCTTCAATTATTTGATTATTTTTGACTTTATGCGAGATCTTTAAGCTACGACGATCTCATATTCTCATTTACTCCTGCTAATTTATTATTCTTCATATACGCTCTCTCATTCATAAGTTCTTTTCTTCGTATTTAATTAATACTGATTTTTTATCGGTTCCCAGTAGTGATGGGCAATATAGTTCTTTTTGAGGAACTAGTTCTTTCGGTCTAGTTCTTCGAAGGGAACTAGTTACTGGAACCAGATTCTGGAACTAAGTAAATGTAGTGTGGGTGGTCCGTGAACGAACTATTAAGTGGAACGTATTTTCAAAGTTGTGTAGTGGTCCCGGATGAATACGCGAGCACCGATCAATTCCTTTTCGGATGAAAAATAAACTAAAAACGTTCTGATTCGATTTCGCATTTATTTTACCAAAAAAACAAGAAGCGAAAGTGGCGAATTACGCGGTAATAACTGATATAAAGATTCGTTAGCCCGCGAAGACACGATTAGCGCTACGACCGGCGAAAACTAATCGAAGAAAATTAAAGAAATTCTATTCTCAAATCATAATTTTTAGTTTTCTTTTAACGCATAATATCTTTACATAATATCTTTTTTATGCCCCCTTATAAGTTTATTCTTTACTTGTATATATTTTTATAAATCAATTTCCTTTATTTTAGTTACAATATAGTTTTAAAATCGTATTTCACTAACTGTAAATTGTAATGAACGGGATAGAGATCCGTTTGCTTCATAGTCGCGGTACGTAACGACTACACTTATTAATTCATTATAATCACGCTGCTTTGGATCGAAAGTCCTTAGGTTGTAGAATCGTTCCGACCAAATAGTTCGGTCAGTCAGATAAAATGAACGAGAACGATGAATACAGTTTAGTTCCTTCGGACCTATTTAGTATCTTCTAACACTAGCAGCATATGATATGAATTGATGAATTACTGTGCGTGAGTAAATAACAATGGTAGTAAAGTATTGGAAGAATAGAACGCGCTAATACAATAATCAAAACAATATGGTTTTGCTTGCAATGGTCAGAGGTTACTCTGGGGCCAGACAGTATGAATAAGTTGTGTATGTGCGAAGTGCGTGTACCTATATCTGATTCTACTGCGTATGCCGTGTAGCCGTTCCTACACCAAATAGTTCGGTGTGCTTCAAACAAGTTTAGTTCCACCGGAACTATTTAGTTCTGTTGTCGGAAACTAGTTCTTATAGTTCCTTCAAATGAATCGTTCATTTTAATAGTTCGTTTGCGAACTACACATCTCTAGTTCCCAGTCCCGTAAGTATAACGCTGGCTCGACTTGCTGCCTATTCGCATTTTTCTAAAATTCCAGATTCGACTTTCGTTCTGTTTGTAAAAAAATTCAAATCATAAATTCCAGCGTTTAGTTCCCTTGTTTCTTCGAAAAACTACTATCTTCCTTCTAAACTATGGTTCTATGATTTTCCTTTATTCGGGCTTTCTGCTGACATTTCTATTATTCGCTTATTAAAATCATGTTCTACTACTTTCTTCTATATAGCTTTCGTTATTTCCTATAATATTTTTTTCGTAATGTCCATCTGGACGATAAAGATTTCTGTGACTTCATCCACATTCTTATTATTAAATGTTTAACTGAATGTTCTTCTTTTTTTTTTTTTATGTTGATTATGCTTCTTTTATTTTGTCGATTCCATCTTTATTAAAAAAAAAAAAGAATGTCTTTCGAATTTGATCTGAAGCTTTTTTACGGGCATTTTTAATGCTCTTAAAATCATAAATGTCTGTCGAACGACTCCGACCGTGAAAATGATTAGAAACCCTATTACCAGTATGATTGTGATCATTTTTCGGAGCCTCTTTTTCAGGTAGTTGTCTATTCCATACACATTTGTGTTTATTTTTATTCGCACACCCGTTTCTACCAATTTGTGTAATATTTTGCATTTTTCTAATTCCCCCTATTTTTTGTTTTATTCGCGTTCGTTTATTTATGTGCTTTGATATGTTTCATTTAGATCACAATCTCTGCTGGTAATGGAGTTGAAGGTATGCGCTGATGATGTTTTAACGATAAAATTGAAAACCGAGTGAAAGTCAGCAAAAAAGGGTACGTGAAGATGAAAAGAAGAGATTATAGTATACGCAGTGTACTTTTGAAGCCGATCAACTCTAGGAAGTAGCAGCCGGAATATTTTATTAAAAAGCGCTGTAGCGGAAATGAAGCAAGGTAAAATAATTTTGAACAGAGAAGGAAAATCGGCCATCATCTACGATGATGACATCTGAAAAAGATGAATGAATGACGCCCGGGAAGGAAAATGCCGATGAATGCGTAAAAATTTAACAAAAACATCGGAAAAATGTGTTATAAAACAGCACACTTAATTCCTGTCAATGTAAAATTAAATTTCTTGAACATAAATGATTTTGTACTCCTTTAAACGGTGATTACCCGGCAGTTTATAAACTTTGTGCTTTTCCGTTATTTCTTTTTGAACTTTTGCGGACGACCTCTCAGGTCAAAAGCTGCCTTAGTTAAAGTCAGTAAAAAGGGAAGTGGTGTAAAGACGGAAGAATATTTACGCTAGAAAGATGGAAAGCAAATGTTAGAAGAACTATTTTTCGACAGCTAAGATAAATTAGGTACCGCGCATGAAAGACCGGCAGATAGAAATCACGAAAAAGAACATAATAATACGAGCAATTAAAAGATAGAACAATGAGGATCGAACCAAATTGACACGAAACATTTTAAAAATATCGTCAGAAAATGACTCTCGAATGGCTTCGTCGTGTTTGCCGACTTTTTTAAATAAGCTATGGCATTCACTAGAGATGTATAGTCTGATATATACTCGTAAGCTTAGGAGGTTGTTTTGTAAAAAGCCGCGGAAAATTTAAGCGATAGTACAAAAGTAAGCGGTGTTTATCAATAAATAATACAAAGTGCGCAGAGACAGTACCGTAATATACTGGTGGCAAGTATCCAAAAGAATCATTATGAATCATTATGAAAATAAAAAAGCGGGACTTAAGCATGCTGGTTGAATAACAAAAATTATAAACCCCGCAATAGAAATCTTATGAATATTAAATAAAGTATTTTGAAAACGTCTTTTGGGAGAATGAATATCCCATACTGGGAAGCTGAAAAATTTAGTAGTATTATATCATTGGAATATTTAAAGATAATATACGATCAGAAATAGGAATACATGTTATTCGTATACTTCTCAGTATGTCGGCGTAATAAGCACCGAAAATGCCGAAGAACTTTATTATAAATGTGTTTATTCTCGGTGTTTATTTTATTACATTTATTTCGTAATGGTTCTTTTCCCCTGAGGTCGGGTGCGTTGCAAAAATATGGCTTAATGCTTCCAAAGCACTGTTACATTTTTTTTACAGTCTCTATCTGTTTTACCATTCTTTTTTTAAGTGTACATCCGCGTTTCTGATACGGTACAATCGTGAAATCGTTCATTTCTGGGCACAGGTTTCGCTTTCTTTAGCCATTGGTTTGCTTCGGTCATATCCGAGTTGTGATAATTGGCGGGGCTAGTATTTCTCACGGAAAAAGAGGTATAAAATTTCCCTCGTATTTAATTAATTTCTCCTTTAAGCTTTAATGGTGAAAATATCTGGGCAGTTTTTATTATCTTGGTAATAATATCTTTTATTTATTTTTTTTTCATCTAAGCGTGTGCTGATGCATTTCTTTTTTATCATATTTTGTCAAACATTTTCCAGTCCACTTAATAATCTCAAGAGAATACACGAGAATGCTGGTATAATAACTTAGTTATAGTTTTAACCGCACTTTCAGCATTTTGTTCCAAGTCTATTCTGAAACAATTCAATTTTTTTTTTTTTTTTCTCATGAAGTATTCGTAATATTCATTTGTAGTCCTCGACAATATATACTAATAAAGTCTGGTAACCATTTTAACGGTGTTTAATTATTCCTTTAGTCTCACCTCTTTATGTTAAACATTTTTTATATTTTTCCCGGATCAGAGGCTTTCCAATTATGCGTTCTTTCGATAGCCCTAGTAGGAATTTCTTTTATTTTCTCAATGCATTTTATGTATTTTATTCTTCTGTTCGCTAATTGCAGCTTTTATTATACTGCTTTGGTCCACACATGGTCACCGTTATTCTAATGTAATTTTATATTCCATTGGTTTATTTAATTCATTTTTTTGCTGTTTTAATGAAACTCGAAATTCGATCATAATTATTATTAAAAGTTTGAGGGAAACATATATGCCAAAATTTTTGTTTTCCACTCTTATACATTCGTTCATTGTACATATCTGAGAACATACACACTTTTATATGTACTTACAATACAAAACAGTTCGGTAGCATTATAATTGAATAATAAATTCGATAAAGGAACAGTAAATCACAATTTAAAAACCCTCATTTATCGATATTAAATGACAACTTAAGATTTAATGTACGCTGTAAAAAAACCAATAATGATGATTATTAAGAAAAATTAAAACATTTTAATAAGAACGGGTTTACTAGCTATAGCGATTTAATTTTTTTCATATTTTGTGTCAATTTTTTATTTAAATAAGAAAAAAAAAACTGTTTCCCAAATTTTTTTATTGATAAAACTAAAAAGATCGTTAATAGCTATTAAACGGGAAAAAAAAAGGAAAGAAAATCGGTTAATAAATAGAGGAGAATGAGGCACTTTAAACTGTTTTGTCTTTGCCTATTTACATATATATATATATATATATATATATATATATATATATATATATATATATAGATATCTCTTATTATTTGCGAACTGAACATAGCGTATTTTGTTCGGATGAAATATACTAGTATCTTTACAGCATACATATGTATGTTTGCAATTTTTGTACTTTTTATCTAGCTTTTCTATAACCGGTACATTGTGTGTGATTAAATTTTATTGATCTTGAATTATTATCTAGGTAATTGTTTTATTTCATTTTTAAGCATACATGTTGCGTTAATACGTTAATTTCCAACTTTAATCATTTAAACGAATTTTATATTATTTTTTGACCATTAATATTATGTACTTTTTCAAAAGTATTAACATTCTATATCTTTTTCCGGTAACACATGGTTAGTTGATTTCGTTAATTTATGTACTTCATCAATCTCTTAATTCTTAGCTTTACGTCTGATTCGCGGAGATGTTTAAATTTTTTTAACAAGTTTCAATTCATTCATTCTTCGTTGGTGTTTCTAATAGTTATTTTTGTTACTTAAAATCTGCTCTATGTTCAGTCGTTCGTTTTAATCGCGAACCATTTTAAAGTTTTTCCCCAACGTATTATCCGCTATTAATTTTTTCTTTTCGATTGTACGCATTTCATTGTCAGCTGTCCAATTACATTACCCGACTAGGCTACTACCTCGTTCGCAACAGCATGCTACACAATTTTTCCATGCGCTATTTTCATCGTTTCCCCTTTTTCGTTTAACATAATTTTTGTATTCATATTATAATCCCGTTCGCGCTTTCCACCTGTTCATCTGCTTCGGGGCGGTCTCGTTTCAGAAAATGCTTTTCACAGGTGCAATTCGCATAATATTATTATTATTATTATTCTAAAGGTATACGCTTATTTTCTCGGTCTTTATATAAACCGAGATTATTCCGTGCTTTTGGGATAAGTTGTTTATTCTATTACTTTTCATAATATATTAGCGGTTTCCAACGCTACAGTGCTTTGTCTTGCTCGCATATCATTGATCATATTTGATATTGTTTTGATTGTAAATCTCTGCCTCTCCTGCAATAATCATAATTATTTTTACCGTTGTTTTTGGGGTTTTTAGCATTTTTCTGGATTATGTCTTAATCAAAACTAAAAACCCGTAACTATTACAAAATATTTTAATTGTTACTCTGTTTTTCTAGGTGCATTAGTACCAAAAGCATATATATATATATATATATATATATATAAATATTCTGGGGCGGATGCAGAAGAACATTTCGGGGGAGGGGGAAATTATAAGAAGGACATTTGGGAGATGGAAATAATATAGTTACGTAAAATCTTCTACGGTAGGCAGTAGATTTGAGAAATACCCCTTGTTTTATAAAGAAAATCAAATAGCGACATTTATAGAAATTTAAAAATGTTCTAAAAATACATAATTATTACAATTTTCAATTTAACTTTTGTCATAATTAGGGGTGAAAAATAAAACGAAATTATATAATTCTAGTTAGAAAATGGTAGTTAAGAAATATTTTTATTAGACACTACTTCTTTTTTATTTTTGTTAGTAATCCGATCCGAATTGTCTGTAAGCAAGTTTAAATATTTCTCATTGAACTATTTTTAATAAAAATTAAAAATAAATAAAAATGGCAAAAAATCGACGACAGTTGCGTTTTAGAATAGAATAAAAAAGGAACATTAATAATTTTACTAGAAAATAGTATTAAATATTAATTATTAAATTCCGCAGGTAAAATTCATACAAATCTTTTTTTCATAGAGGCTTTGGTTCTTTGGGGGAGAAATGTCCTCTATCCCCCCCCCCCCCGTGGATCCACCACCGATATATATATTAATTACAACGTAATTCTTAGGCTACCCCCATTTGAAAAAATGTCCCAATTTTATGTAACGCTAAATGTCCCAAAAAAATGTCCCAAAAAAAATGTCCCAGAAAAATGTTCCAATTTTATGTAACGCTAAATGTACCCAAAAAATGTCCCAAAAAATGTCCCAATTTTATGTAACGTTTGTTATATTTTGTAGGATTTTTGTTAATGTTATTTAAAAAATGTCACAATTTTATGTAATGAAATATGTAACGAAAAATGTAAGGAAAAAATGTCTTAATTTATGACTTTTCGGTTGTGACAAGTTAGACGATGTCGTGCTTCTTCGCGTTTATTCTTGTTTCAATTGGGTAAGAGCGTTCTATATTTTGTAATATTATCTATTCATTTGCGAAAGATAACGCGTTTACTTAATTCTGACATAGTATTTCTGAGAGAGTGCGTGTGTGTAGCGTATGTTATTCTGTTTACAAGTGTGCAAGTGGATTTGTCAGCGGTACCTCGTGTACAGTGCAGCTCGAATACGTGCGGTCGCACTGTACCGTGCGTATCGTGATAACAGTAAAATCGGCTTATCACTAAAATGAGCCAGACGGCGGCTCAACAGAGCCGTTCGAATAAATCTGCTGTCTCTGTCTTAAAACCGCCCGTTATTAAACTTAATACGAATGTCTCGAACAGCAGCTCATCTCTAGCGAGCTCGTCTTCTCACTCCTCAGTCATTACCGCTACTACTACCACAGACTCTACTAGTACTGCTATTGCTAGTATTATTGCTAACCCTGGTACTAATACAGACACTTGTAATATTAATGATAACAATCGGGCTACCGCTGCTAATGTCATTCCTCTAGACCTGCCTGAAGCCTCTGCATATAAAAATGTAGATAACGGTGTTTCGCCGATACATATGTCGCTTAATAAAAACGACCAACGATGGAATATTGTTCCTTCGAAACGCAAGCGGCCACAAAATAAATCGACTAGTTCCTCTGATACGCCGTCGGTTGTCAACACAAAACGGAACATTTTTCAATTTCTCACAGTAGAAGATGATAATGACGAATCCGATAATTGTAGTAATGTTGATAAGAACATGATGCAGCTAGACAATACTAGTTCTAATGATGATTCTGGTACTGTAAATAATAATATGAAACATTTAAATAATGATAAACCGAATAAACCGTTTACGAAACCTCCACCAATCATGGTCAAAAATATAAATAACTTCAATGCATTTAGGAGGTTTTTATTAGGCGTACCCGACATTGACTTTTCTTTAAAGTCGACTTTAACCGGTGTTACTATTAACCCGGCTAATTCATCTAGCTATCGGAATATTATTAAATCATTAACTAACAATAAATATTTTTTTTACACTTATTCGTTAGCGGAAGATAAACCTTTTAGGGTTGTGCTAAAGAATCTTCACTGGACCACTGACCTTAATGACATAAAAAACGCTATAGAGGAAAAAAGTTTTGATGTTATTAGAATCATTAATATACTAAAACATAAAGCAAAACAACCTCTCCCAATGTTCTTCGTTGACCTAAAATCTTCACATAAGAATGAAGAAATCTTTAAAATAAACAGACTCTTAAATACTGTGGTTAGCTTTGAACAACCACGAAAAGACTTTGGTTTAAAGCAGTGTAAGCGCTGTCAATTATTCGGCCATACAGCGAACTATTGTAACTTACCGAATCGATGTGTCAAGTGCGCAGGTAGGCATGAGACAAATAAATGCACTAAAAATTCGGAAGACCCTGCAAAATGTGCTTTGTGTGAAGGCAATCACCCCGCGAGTTATAGGGGATGCCTGATCTATAAACAACAAATACAATATTACAACAAAACTAGTAAAAAATATCAACCAGAATTAACTGGTTATAATATATCGCCGCAACCTAGAACAGATTTTTCATCGACACGGAATAACACTGAAACTTATGCTAACAAAGTTAAATCTTTTTCGCATAATATAAACAACTCTAATAATAGAAGTACGTATGATAAATCGTATAATATCAGTGATAATAATAATAATAACAATAGTAATAATAATAATAATAATAACAATAAAGAATGCATAGATAGTAAGGATAATAATAATATCTCTGAATTATTAACATCATTCTTAACCGAATTTAAATCCCTACTAAATCCGTTAATCTCTTTGTTAACCAAAGTTATAGATCGACTTCTCCCTTAAATGGCAAATAATCCCAGTTTTATAACTCAACGATCATTCGTAATAATGTTGTGGAATGCCAATGGAATTACACAAAGAAAAAACGAACTTGAAATATTTTTGAACCAAAATGTGATCGATGTCGCACTAATATGCGAAACTCATTTAATTCATTCAAGCAGCTTTAAAATGCCGGGATATGTAACATATACGGCAAATCATCCAGATGGAACCGCGCATGGCGGCTCAATGATCTTGGTAAAAAAGTCATATATACAGCATATGCGTCTATCTCATGGTTCATATGCGTATCAGCTAGTTGCGGTTAACATTCGAACTGACAAAGATTTTATAACAATAGCTGCCATTTATCGTCATCCTGGTCTCCATATTCCAGATAGTGAATTTAGTGCTATATTTAGAAATCTTGGAAAAAGTTTTATCTATGGGGGAGAATATAACGCTAAAAGTCGAACTTGGGGATCAAGGATCACAAATAAAGCAGGGCGGATACTAGATAAAACACTGCGTAATAATTCGCTGTCCGTTCTCTCTCCCACGTCCCCCACTTATTGGCCGGAACATGCAAATCGAACACCTGATATCCTAGATTTCTTTATTATACGAGGCCTACAAAGGTATCATAAAAAATGCGAGACAGTAGTCGATCTCTCTTCTGACCATGTTCCGGTTATTTCAATCCTGGATATTAACCCCATAGTCAAGCCCACGCAGCATAAACTGCATAATTACTCGACGGATTGGGAATATTTTGCAACTGCAATGGAAAATGGCACTGACCTGAAGATCAGTTTAAAAACCAAGGACGACATCGAAGCAGTGGTAGATGATATAACGGACCTAATACAGACAACATGTAGAAGTTCTACCACATATAAAACAGTACATAGTAACCAAAATAAATATGTTCCAGCGGAAATCAGGAAGTTAATAAAAGCTACTCGGGCAGCAAGGAGAAGATGGCAACAGAACCGCTATCCGGCATTAAAAGCTACATACAACAATCTCCGTTACAAGCTAAGAGAAGAAATTAAGAGATATAAAGAAAAAACATACAGTAGTTACTTGGAAACTCTAGATACACAGGATGGATCCTTATGGAAGGCAACCAAAAGAATACTGCGGCAATCTTCAGAGACTCACAACATTCGGATGCAAGACGGTAGTTGGGCTAGAACAGATAAACAGAAAGCAGACGCATTCGCTTCGTATTTAGAGGCTACGTTCATGCCTCATGGAAACATTGATTCAGAACATATTAACGTTATATAACGTTATCTAGAGCAACCACTACAGCTTAGCCTTCCCACCAGGCCATTCTCTCCAAATGAGGTATACAAATGTCTCAAAAAAGCTCCTCTAAGGAAATCTCCTGGACTCGATGGAGTAACGGGAGAAATTCTAATTCACCTGCCCAAAAAATCTGCCACTCTTCTCTGTTTTATATTTAATGCCATCCTACGAATAGGTCACTATCCGAAATCATGGAAAAAATCTAAAATAATTATGATACCAAAACCCTTGAAACCGTTGTCTCTCCTATCATCCTATATAGACCAATCAGTCTGCTAAATACTCTCTCAAAAGTTTTCGAGAAATTAATCCTACAAAGAATAATTCCAGTAATTGAAAATAAAAAATTGATACCAGTACATCAATTTGGTTTTCGAACACAGCATTCTACCATACAACAATGCCATAGACTAGTGGATGCCATATCATCAGTGCTTGAAAAGGGAGAGGTATGCTCTGCGGTCTTTCTGGACGTCGCCCAGGCGTTTGACCGGGTTTGGCATACTGGGCTTTTATATAAACTCAAACAAATACTACCACCGGACTTATACTTATTTTTTCAGTCCTATCTATTAAATAGGTCATTTATAGTAAATGTCAATGGTTCAATGTCCACGGAAGGTATGGTATCGGCCTCTGTTCCGCAGGGTAGCCTCCTTGGCCCGATTCTATACTCCATCCATACGGCTGACCTTCCTGTATCAAATCAGACAATTCTGGCCACATTTGCTGATGATATAGCAATACTGTCCTCAGATACTAATTGTACATATGCGAATAATGCAGTTCAGGACCATTTAAACAGGATAATGATCTGGGCCAAAAAATGGGGAATTAAATTTAATGAGGAAAAGTGTCAGCACATAACCTTCACGAACAGATACGTTACATGCCCTAAATTACAAATAAACAATGTAGAGCTCAAACAGGTAGACACAGTCAAGTATCTAGGCATGTACCTTGACCGTCGCCTTACGTGGCGCTTCCACGTTGCACAAATACGGAGAAAGCTAATCGCACACACTAAAAAGCTATCCTCGCTGATAGGCAATAAATCTAAATTAAGTATAAGGTTAAAAAGATCTATCTACTTGATGATTATAGCTCCGGTGTGGAGGTATGGCCTAGAACTATATGGAAATACAAGTAGAAGCAACCTTGCTCGTATTCAGAGTCAGCAGTCCATTATCCTCCGAGGGATTGCAGCAGCACCAAAATATGTTTCAAACCTAACTCTCCATCGAGATCTGCATGTTCCTTTTGTTAAATCAGTTCATACTCAACAGTACAGCAAATTTTTTGAAAATCTAAATCTACATCCCAATCCTAAAGTTAGTAGCATGTTTATAAATACTCTTCCGGGTAATCCGAGAAGAAGGTTAAAGAGAAGGAAGTGGTGTCGTGACGCTCTTCCCATAACTTAAGTGCATTTAGTTTTAAATACGTTAGCATCAGTTATTATGACTCGAAACTTTTATCAATTATTTACTTCACCGGACTCTGTTGTCCGACCAAACAGCAACGGTTACTATGGGATCCAGGTCATCTGACCCAAATAAACATGACATGTATGGGTCACTCTTAACTTAGTGATTTCCATGGTGTTCGAGTCTTTATCAGATATCATAAGAAGTAGACTTGCTACGTATGGATAACGTTCTACAATAAACTTGACATGTATGGGTCACTCTTAACTTAGTGATTGCCATGGTGTTCGAGTTTTTGTCAGATATCATAAGAAGTAGACTTGCTACGTATGGATAACGTTCCATAAGGCGATTGCTGTGGTGCTCGCACTCCTGCACACTAAATGCGTGCCGAGCTTTTATGAAATACACTAAATAGCACTGTTATCATGACGATTGTGCTCTAAATATTACATTGTACACGCTGCTGTACTAATCTCATGTTGTTTTCTCTTAAAATCCATCCCATTCGCTTTTTATATCCTAAGAGCCATATGGTCAAAATTGTGCTGTACTGCTTATGTAGCTTTTTGTCCTTCTCTAGACTTTGTATCCCTTTTTATAAGTTGTAGTGAACTATTATAAGCCAAACCCCTCACTGGAGGGCTTTGGATTGGTCACATTTCTATCATCATAATACATATATCAAAATTAATACTGGCGCTGTTTGTGGTCCCTCGACTGGTACAGTGGAAAAATAAAAAAAAAAAAAAAAAAAAAAAAAAAAAATTTTATATAACGGAAGGTAAATGTTAGAATAGGATTTTTGTGGTTATGTTATTTTTTGTGTGTGTTGATGCCAGTAAGAATTATGTTGTAAATTTTGATAATTTTATACAAAGTATAGAAGAGAAAGAGACAGAAATGAAAGCAAGAGGGGTCACACAGCCCCTTGCGAGGCCAAAATGGCCGAGTTTATATATATATACACATATACATATATGTGCGTGTGTGTGTGTGTATTTGTTAGACGGTAAAAATCGATATGGACTAAAATAGTTTCCACAAGAGCGATTAAAAATTTATTTATTTTCTTTACTTGCTTTTTTTTTTTTTTATTCGGTGCCGTTGGACGACCAACTCTAAGCAAATCGAACGCGTCAAAAAAAATGTAGGAAACGTGACGTTACAATGGTTCAATTTAACGATTATTTTCTGAATGTATTCCAATCAAAACATTTTAGCCTGAACAGATGAGAGGAAGAACCCTTGTAGAATGTTCTTAATGAACAGCGAAAATAAGGAGCATACGATAAATGAAATTATTATGTAAATTATTATTAGACTCTAAGTGGTCATGTAGGGCGTTAAAAAAAATCGTGTGATGCAATAGGTTAATGTTTTTTTGGTAGGGAAGGAGGGGAATCAAGAACCGTTACGGAGAAACATTTAGAAAACGAAAGAGTCAATTTTATTTTCGTATAATCCAGATACGGTTAAACAGAAGAAACCGCATGGTGTAATTTTCTATGATAAATAGAAAACTAAATTACTTCAACTTCCCAAAATGACTGATTAGAATAATATTACTTTTAATCATTTGATATTTCGTATTTGTTTTTAATGTAGCAAATCAAAGCAGCCGTATGAATGAACCAAACTGCCTTTGAAAATCCGTTGTCCACGAATTCTGAAGTCACCCCACTGATCTTCCTTCTGATTAGAGCTTTCCCTCGACTACTGCCTAAGAATTTCAGACTTCCCGCGATGGTGTGATGAAAATATGATGTCTTGTTTCGATGAAATGCAGTAATAGAGTGTTTTTTTTTTTTTTTGTAATTTTTCAACGGTAACTTATTTATTTGTGATTTTTTGGGTCCGCGGAATTTTTAGTGTGCGCCGGTACTTATGTGGACGAGTTGCGCGCGCTTTTATGGAGTAGTATCTTATGTTCAGCTTTCGTAGTCGTGCGTTGCCACCAAGAGTATGCGGTACCTTAGAGTGGAAGCCGCAGTCATAAGTTGTTCAATTTGATTAATACTGAAGTATTTACTGCACTTAAGATATCGTAGAGGTTACTTTGTGGAGCAGTCTATGATTTAATGTAACTCTACCTGTGGCATATATATATATTTCGCTTGCGGGGAATGTGACAAGTGCGCGATCGATGTTTCGATTGTGCATCAAACGTGATCGTTACAATTAAAATTTGGACACTTCACTTACAATTGGAGGAGTTTTAAAAATTTTGGAACAAGATAGACCGGCTCGATATATTCATCGTCGGCTATCCGAGAGGAATGGGCGAAATTATGTAATTTTTCTAGATCGAGTTTTTGTATTCAAGATGCGTTCTATTTCTATATAATAGGGGAACTGGTCACTTTTTTAATCGCCTGATACTGCCCTTAATTAGGGGTCATTGCGGGCAGGCAATAAGCAGTCTGAAAACCAAAAAAAAAAGACTGCTAAATTTTTAAATGTTCCAACGTCATCACGCTCTTTCAGCAGTAGTAAGTAGAAATCCTCAGACAAGAGCTGTCGCATTTTAAGCACTACGTCTGGATGTGTCGAAGCTGGTGAAACATAAGCAACGGGAGATACATTAATTCTGCGTAAGCTATAAGGAAGTACCTTCGTTTGTTTCCTGCGTTAGGAAAAACGTTTGTACAACTACGTTTAGAAGATTGGCTGACGGTTGTTGAATTAAAAGTGTTTTCATAAAGTAGCGAAGATTTTTAACGTTCCGTACTCTTTCTCCACTTGACTGATTTTTATTGTTCGCAAAGCACCATTACTGTTGTACCGTTCAAAACGATTTTGAAATAATTGCAATAGCAATCGTAAATAAATCACGACTTTAAAAGCATTTGTGCCCGTTTTGAATGGGTTTTTTCTTTTTCGAAACGCTGTTAATCCTTTTGCGACGCGTCCGTTTAAATCGGTTAAGTATATAATCATTGATTTTCAAGAATCGCCGAACATGAACGAAATTCGCCGAAAATTATTTCGTAGTACAGTTTCAATTTTATTCGTTTTTCCATCAAGCCGTCATCAAATTTCTAGCCAGTATACATCGTCGGCTACCACCGGTGTATAATTTTTCCCTAGCGCATGTTGTATTAATTGCAGCACGATACGATGTTGACCATTGCGAACATTCTTTAAAATTATTTCGGTTTTGACAGTTTTCAGCCATTTATTTTACTTTTACTTTTCCATTTTTTTATTGTTTTATCTGCTGTGTCGCTAAGCTAAAATTACGAAATTCAATCTTCAATATTTTTTATAACAGAGTAAGTAATTTTTTTATGATTAGCAGCTTTAACCCATCAGCGAGAACTAAAGGATTAAAACGATAAACGACTAGTAATGGAAAGCGTAAAGGAAAGTATCAGGGTACTAACGGCAGGAGTTGGGAAGGAAAGGATAAAGGAAGCATTGAAGGGAGCAGGAAGATTCAGTGCTATGAGTTGAAAATATAGGAGGGAACGTTCAGTATAAAGAGCAGAGTATTCAAAGAGGGCGTGATTGGAGTCGCATACAAAAGAGGGATCCAGAAACGTCGAGAAGGCAATAGGAAGAAGTTGAAAGAGAAAATTGAAAACGAGAAGAGGAGAAAAGAGAATGTGATTTGATCTTAATGTAATTAAGGAAATAACGGCAGAACGACGAGACGAGGCAGAGGTTTGGAATCAAGGCTGAAAATTGGGAATGGGCTGCAGAAGGAGGCAATAAGAAGGACGGTTGGAGAAGAGAGAAGATTAGATGGCCAACAAAGTCTGGAATGGTTACTTGAAGATGGAAAAAGGACGTCCGAGACAGGAAAACTGTCGAGAAGTGGACCGTTGAAGGAAGACGAGCAAGCTAGAAAATCTGCTGAATCGGTGCTTTTGATGCCACTAGGAACCCATAAAAAGTCAATAAGGATGGAACGTGTCGAACAAAAATTGGAAATGGGAGCGCCGATAGAAAGAATAATGAATGAGAAGGAAGCGAAGAAATAGTTTGAATGACAGATTTGGGGCCGGAAACAACGAGAAATTTGCAGATCCCTCTTGTAGAGGAAATAAAGGAAACAGAATGGAAAATAGAGATAGCCTCGGCTGAAAAGATTGAGCAGAGGGTAACGAGTCTGAAAGATTCCGAGTGATTAAATGAAGAGGCTGTAAAAGCATCAGCCATTCCGCTGTCATTCTTGGAACGATTAAAGATTTTTACACGAAAGGAACAGGAAGAATTTAACATGTGGCGGAAAGGTGAAGAGAGGAGAAACAGTAGTCGAGAGAAAAGTAAGGAAATTTATTGAGGGAAATGACGTAAAGAGAGAATTTCGAAACTCGAGCAGCTATGTGAGCTAAAGCCGGGATTTTATGATGAACGAAACGTCGGTGGTCTTTAATATACCGATAGGAAGAAATAAGTTTGGATGAGAGGATCGGGAGACGTTTTATTAGAAAACGGTGGCCAACTAGAGATCTAAGAATAAAAAGAGGTTCAGTATCGGATAGGGACGGAATAACAGAAATGGGAAAAGATTTTTAGGCTTCGATACAAAGCCAAAGGCAGGAATTTTGAATTTTATCAGGATTGGAGAAGAGAGAATTAGAAGCGCCGCCATATAAGAAGGAATAGTATAGTCAAGTTGCGAACAAATCATGATTTTGAAAAAAAATTCAGAATGAGTACTTGAACTAATTTGTATTATGCTTATTCGCCGTATTTATTACAATTAATAAAAACGGGGAAAATCGTAACCTCCGCATTTGGTCAAGTACATTTCAACATCCGGCAATTTTTACCCCTTCGATTGTATATTTCAATTTTTATTTTTTAGTTTGCTTCTTCGACAAAAATATGTACCTACTATTTCAAAAATCCTTTGGTATAAGTCATTAGCATATTATCTTTTGCTCGTTTACATGAAGTATCGAAATTACCTAGATTTTTTATTACATAAAATTTTCGACGTGTAAGCAGATTTTTCGTGTGATTCGTTAATTATATATTTCTATTTTGGATTGAATTTTTATTTTTAAAATTGTAGTTGAGTTTTTGTTATAGAATCGATAAATAACGGAGAAAGTTTTTAACAGAAGAAAAAAAGAAATCGAAAAAAACGAAAATTACATTTTTTTGTTTATTTGTTTATTTGTTTCGTACCGCGCTAAAAAATGATGAAAAAATTCAACTTCTAAAAGCGCTGATATCGCGTATGATTATTTTTGTATAGTCTGGAAGGCATTAAACACAAATTTATTAAATTCACATGATTTTTAAAAAACTGACACGTTTCGAACTGTTTTATTTGAGATTAGCGATTAAATTAATTTAATCAAGAATACGGAGTAAGTTACTCCGAAATATGCCTGTTTTTTTAACATTTTGTGAATCTAATAAATTTCTGTTGAACATTTTCCCACGACGGTTGACCTCAAAAATTGAATATCTTGTATCTAAATTTATTTATGCCTCTCCCATACACACACACACACACATGTATATATATGTATAATATAATAACTCGGCCATTTTGGCTTCGCAAGGGGCTGTGTCCCTGACCCCTTTTGCTTTCATTCCTGTCTCTTTCTTTTCTATACTTTGTATAAAACGATCAAAATTTACAACCTAATTCTTACTGGCATCAACACACACAAAAAATAACATAATCATAAAAATCCTATCTTAACATTTAACTTTCATTATATAAAATTAAGACATTTTTTCGTTACATTTTTCGTTACATAATATTGTGACATTTTTACTGCAGGTACGACGTATCAGCCCGATTGACTCGAATTAACGAAGGCTGGATTCCTCAGTGTACTTGAAAGAATGAGGAAGACTATGGCCAAGTTTGGGGGGGGGGCGAGGGCCAGTGGCCCCGGGCCGGACACCAAAAGGGGCCCTTCACTGAAAAGAGACTACCCGCTAATCAATCAAAAATTGAAAATTACAGGTATAAAAAGTACGCCTACTCAGATGGTGAAACGATATTCTTTATGATTTTCATGGGGTGATGTTGAGTTCCGAATGCGACATATTTCGTGAATTAAATTTTGATGATCTAATTGAAACTTTCGCTATTAAAAAATCTCGACGCGTGTCTCTCGTTTAGAATTAAATCGTAAGCATTCATTTTATTAATTTACCGAATAAATAAAATAAAAAATGTGTACTTCAATTATTGGGGGGAAATTAAGGGGGCCTTCAGCAATTATTCGGCCCCGGGGTATTTTTTTTCCTTAATCCAGCCCTGGGAAAGACCCTTGAAGTAATGCAAACCATCAAGAAACGGAAGCTGCGGTACCTCGGACACATCATACGAGGCCCCAAATACAAAATTCTGAAAGATCGAGAGGAAGACGTCAAAATTCATGGATGGACAATCTTATCAACTGGTTCGACTGCTCTTCTATCCAACTCCCTCGATCAGCCATTGTAAAAGAAAATTTTCAATCGTGGATCGCCAACCTTCAATCATGGATAGACGGCGGATGAAGAAGAAGAAGGACTCCTCAGCTCCACCAGCAGCTAAAGTGTAGATACTGGATACTTTTCGAGCACTTTTGTCCACCCTCGGTCTTTAACGTTTCAACCTCCGGCTGTTCTGTCTTATGAGCTGTTTCTTTCTCTTTCTTAACTTTTATTTTACTTAATTATCCGCGACTGCTTCTCGAAAACAATTGACTTTCCGTGGTGACTAGAGTTGTGATGACGACTTCCAATGAAATAAAATTATGAATTTATACGAAAAAGACTAACAACTGACTAGAATGTACATATAATAACTCGTTTAGGGCGTAGAGCCGATTATCACAGCCGCCGACAAAGTTAAAAGCAATTTCCGTATACCGAGATCGAGCAGATTGCGTTCTATTCATCGGTCTCTTATCACATCACACGGTCACTTAATAGAAATTCCCTTTAGATTTTAAATACGCCGCCAGCTGATCGGCTGTACGCTCATGAATTGCCGATGTCGATGGAATTTCTTACTTTTATGTATACATATATTTTCGATATAATTCACTCGCCTGCATTCTAAACTATTCCATCATTTCTTAGTTAGAATAAATTCAATTTACTCATCGACCCTCTCTCTGTATCATACCACGATAACTTGTATAAATTAGACATTTATAATCGGCTTCAAGAGTGTCTTATGTACACTTGCGGTGTATGCAGAGTATTGCCATGTTACAACTATATTTCATATAAATACATAGTATACAATAAAGGAGTGAATGTCTATAGTTGATGAGATATCGTATATAAATATAAATCTGTATCTATCGACATATAGTATAGTAAGTATATATTTATTTTACTTACATACAATTATATATATATATATATATATATATATATATATAAATATATTAATGACTATGCCATTTTTACACCGGGGAAATTATGTAACATTTCTTATGGAAGTTGTAATAGAAATTTTTAATTAAATTTATCGGTTTTGAGAATTCTTTTGATTACAAGAGAAAATAGGTTTTTATCTTGCCATGAGCGATATAGTCGATTGAAGATGACTCAGAAAATCATTGTTCTCCAGGTGAATTTCATAAAATGATATTAGCAACAATTAATATTGAAAAAGTTGAGCAGTCCTTAGGCATTTTCGTCTTCACCTCGGACACAGTTGCGAGTTAAAATTACGTAGCCGATAGTTGTGTAAATTACCGGACTGCAAAACCGGAATACGGTTATTTTTAGCCTTTTATTTATTACTAAATAAACCGCTTTATAGACCGCCGATGTAGAGAGAAAAAAAAAAATGTGGGAAAAAAGTGAAACAAAGAATTTCAAAACAGAGAGAAAAACACGCCATTAATTTCCAAAGATAAATAGCCGGATTTTAGGAGCTGCTAGCAGTATAAATCAACTTTATTACTCCGATTATTTACATCTTTAAACATACAGGTGCTATCCGACGAACCGCATTTGTTTGTAAAAAAACGTGCACGTTTAGTTTGTAATTACCGTTCGTTTCGGAACGGCGTTTATGAAGCGACAAAAAAAGCACCGTTTCTACCTGCTGTTTGTGGTTTCATTTAGAACTAGGCGGCGAGTTAGTGGTAATGAAGTAAAGAATTGCCAGGTATCCGATTTTGACGGTAAACAGTGAACAATTTGGCAAGAGAGACGCCCGGATATCAAAAAAATAAATTAGATGTAGTTAAAATGTAACCGAAGAGCAGATAAAATGATGAAACATCATTACAAATCGGAATGGAAAGAAAAGTTAACTTCATTAGGCATTCGCGCATGTACCAATAGTGGCATATTTTTGTACTTGAGCAACATTTTGAACGACGAATCATTTATTTGTTCTGCTGCGTTTTGCGTAATAATTAAATGGAATGAAATAAACCGTAAAAATAGTAATTGTTTAAAAATTCGGGTGTTGAAAAAAAAGCAATTTTTCTCATCCTCGCTCAGGAAAGGTTGCCAGTGAACGAACTTTAGTCTTAAAAAACCAGGGTGCGCAAAGTGGGATGAGGGCGGTTATCAAAGCACAACACGTTCAGAGGATGGCGGATAAAAATAATTTTAGAAGTGGGGCAATAATACAGAAGATGAGGAAATGAAACAAAAGAGTAGAGAATAAAAACAACTAAAATTACACCGACAGCATTGGATGTTTGAAAGTTGACGGATCGGCATACGGTAGAATTTAATCGATACAACGAAGCAGGACTATAAACGGTCGCTAGTTAAATGTATTTAATACAGACTGGCCGTGTCGAGTACTCACGAATCCTATTCAGTCTCTGTTTGAAGAATTCTTCCGTCACCTTTTGTACGATGTAATTAAGATGAATCTGAATGAAATGAGAAACATTTTCGATAAATATTTTAATACGAATTTTCATTTTTTTAAATATTCATTTAGAATCAAATTAAACACACTTTACCGTTCAATAATTACACATAAATGTTTACAAATATTAATGACTGCGCTATTTTTACGCCGGGGGTAATATGAAAAATTATGTGTCTTCTTTTTCGTATTGATTATATCGTTTTTATGTAACGGAATATTAATGAAATCCGGTAGTTGTAAAATAAAGCGTTGTCAATGTACGACAATTAAACGTTACCACACAAATTTTAAATTAGAAAGTGGCACATAGTTAAATAAAACCAACTTTACTACAAGAATTACAGAAGACTATTATCGTCTGCAGGTCCAGCGGATGCTCCCATATGAAAAAAAAACGTTAACCTTTTATTCGATGCGTTTTAAACAGTTACGAAATGCGTGTCAGGTTTTAAAATAAACGTGCAGTAAAAATTGAGATAAAATGAAACTGAAAACTGACTTTTTTTGTGACAAGCCAAGAATAAACTAAATGCAATCAATTTAAGTAACTCTTCCATAAGAATTGTAGAATAACTAGTGCGTGGAGGTTTATGAGGCTTGCCCTTAGCGGGGTCTAAAAGGTAAAGTTATAATATATATATATGTTTACACACACAAATTTATATGTATAAAAATGAATCCCTATTTCCTTGGTCACGTCATAACTTCCGAACGGCTGCACCAAATTGGATAATTTATTTTTATTTTTATTATGTTTGTTATTGTCACAGAACCAGGTTTGTATAAAAGAAAATTTTTAAAAAATCGTACGGAAAAGTTTTTAACATCTCATAATATGAAAAGTCAGTGAGAGAGTGTGTGTATATGTGTGAGATAGAAGGATATATTTTCCGATACATCAGTGCGATTGTAAAAAAATAACGAAGATGGGTCTGACTATCGGTGAACAATTAACATAGCGAACAAAAATACTGTCGTCTAAAAGACGAAATACTTTTTTCTTCGTTGTACGTATGCAGACACGATACACATTTTCCCTTGCCGTCATCATCGTTTGCACAAATCGGTTAATGATTCGTCACCGATACGAAAGAACGAATATTATACCCCAATCAGTTATAAAATATTTTACGGTTTTGTGAATATGATTTGGATGAAATTTTGTATTTACGTAAGGTTTTGTTTTTTAAGTTTACCTATATAGTTGTTTCTTTTTTTTTTTCATTTTTTCTCCCCGTACGTGCTTACATTTAAAATCTGTGAATTGTAGCGGATCACATTTACCGACGTTAAATGGTGGCAACGCTAAATTAAATATATAATAAAAAGGTGTAGGAGAACAATGTAGGCGAATGATCGTTTAGCGAGTTCGGTGCAAACCGGTGTCTGCATTTCTCTTAACACGGTACACCCTAAATCGGGAAAAAGAAAAGAAAATAATAAACGACCCGGCTTCATAAGTACCCGCGAGAAGTATCACGAAAAAATTAAAACATTCACACGTCTCGGCAATCAGGTCACAAAAGAAATTTGAGGAGCACAAAGAGATAATCCCAATAATGAGACATTTATAATAACTGAAAGGTCCTTGATCCGATAAATTAACGACCGGCAGGAAATCGAAAGATCGACTGCGAACACTGCAATAAGTGCATCAGCCATTTTTTGTATGTTTTTCGTGTTCCGAGTTATTCAGACCTATTCGTATTTTCGTTTCGGTAAATTTGATCCATCGGCCGTTACTCGCATATTATCCATGTGTATTCGAATCGCTTAAATCGATAAAATATTGCTAGAATATTTTTTTCTTTTGTACGAGTCTGGAAAAAATATGATTTCGCAGAAAAGCACCCGTTCCGCCTTAATAAAATTATCGCACACCTGACGTTGTCGAGAGAAACCCGGAACCGACAACGATTTAACACTTCTTCAAAGTGAAAATTTTCCACAATTCCCACTGTGCGGGGAGTTAACTGGGGACCGATGATTTTGTGACTGCCCCAAATCGATGTAGTCCACTGAAAAAGGCTCGTCCTGTTCAGCGCAGGTCGAGCCCATTTAAAAATGTGTAAGGTCGCCGAATAGGAAGACGGGCGTATGAAGTTAAAGGCGTTAGATGGACGTGTCGCGCTGAAAGAAGAGAAGCGGTGAAATCGAAGCAAAGTCGGCCTGTATTGCGGATCGCAAAAGAAGTGAAAAATTCCTTACGAATGCGCGGAAATATCGCGTTCTTGTTCGATATAATACGATTTCGTCATGACCAGAGACCGGTGTATGTTTCCAAATTGATAGAGGACGAGGTTGACGGTAACGTTCGCTCTGGAGTTTTTCTAAAGAAAACAAAAATCTTCAACAGAACTCGCCTCTATATTCGGAGTAATTCGGACAAAACTTTGCGGATTGAGCAAATCCTTATCGTAGTCGTCATCGTTATCGTCGGTTGTCTATCGAGTAGGGGTTCTAATCGGCAGTTCGCAGCCTGGCAACGACCAACTGACCACTGACACGTTGTTCGCGCTTCGAAAGCATATATTCGTCCCGTTCATTACTCTAGCACGCTTCGCAAAGAATCGTTCTTCTTTAATGAGCCGTTCTAACCCTTCTGTTTTCAATGCCGAAACGCTTCTCCGCCTTATTAATGAATCCGTTTCCAAACTTGAATACGCGCCGAACAATGCATCCGTTATTCGCGTGCTGCTCCATTTCCATTTTCCCGCCTTTACTTTCATCTAACCTCCTGCTAAATAATAAGACGAGAGGAAAATTTTAAACAGTTCTTTTCCGATTTACTTATTAATTAGTAGCTTTCTTGCAGCTATGTCTTCTAAACCGACGAAAAAAGGAAAAGCTGAAAAAATTCTTCAGACATTTGAAAATGTGCGCCACAACGGTGGACGACCGTGTGTGAAAACTTTTCTTCCTCTTTTGTTTTTTTGGAGCGCAATTAATGGTGAACAGTTAAAGTCGAGCTAGAGCTTCGCTAGAATGGCCGCGATGACTCAAAGTTGAATAAAAAAAAACGGGGTCTCTTTAAGCACACACTCCTCCCTCTAATATCACATATACGCAGGCTATGCTGCTTCAGCCACCGCGACTTCTTGTGCATTCTGTTCTGTTCGATTCCGGACGACTGTAATTAACGCGTAGACGTTGTTTCCACAAAACCATATTCTTCAAATTACTGATATATGTTTATATTAAAAGTAAATATATTACAAATAATTTCGTTTATGTGAAACCATGCTATGGAAACAAAATCGCACTTGATATATATATATATATATATATATATAAGTATTACTTTAAATTTCACTCGCGGAATAAAATAAATCAAAATATCTGAACAAATTTTTAAATTAGTAACAATTTTATTCAATTTAATTGTTCGTTATTTTTTCGATGTGATAGGACAAAGAAGGAATTTACTTTTGGTTCCTTAATTGTATCGCTAAGCAATTCCTAAACATGTTAAAATTATTCCCGGGCCGATGAGAGTGGCATTGTTTTTTTTCTTCTTAGCTTGACGTAAAAACGTTATGGATTTCGTTACTAGAATTTTCGATTACTCCCGCTGTAAAAATGACACAGTCATTAATAACATGTATATATATATATATATATATATATATACATATATATATATATATATATACATATATATATATATATATATATATATACATATGTATAGAAGTACAGGTTGAAGCCAAATGGTAGAAATAATAAATAGTAGGTGTATTGTGGAAGCCGTAATTGAAACATGTTTTACACTATTGAAGAAGATCTGTGTTAATTTCAACTACATGGAAGAAAATAAACATACACTGGCATATATTAAAACTTAATGATTTTCAGTGGTGAGATAAGTTGTCTTATTTTTATTACAATTAACAAAATATAAAGAAAAAAATAGAAATTCGCAAAATACATTATAAATTAGTGCGGATGATTAGTTTAGATTTTTCTTTCGGGTTTCCTTTACAACATTTTGTTCAATGACATTCTTTATCGATTTATACTAAATCTTTTTTTTTTTTTTTTTTTTTTTTTAAATATTTTTATTTAACGTCGCGCAATCAATATGGTTTTTTGCGACGCGAGTATAGATTTACAACAATTTAAATATAATATACGGAGTTTTTTATATCGAGTATTGAGAACATTAATAATCGCTATACTAGATTAATTATACTACAGTCTTGCAAGTAGTTGAAGACAGAGTTAGCATTTTCTCCAAGTATCTCTGTAACCTTTGGTTCCGAGCCAAGTGTCTGTATCTTTTATTTGTGTAAATTCTGCATTCCAGTAAAATGTGCTGAATTGTGATTTGAACTTCACATTGATCGCAATATGGAGCTGGTGTCCGACTTAGTAAGTACGAGTGCGTGATGAGGCAATGTTTAATTCGTAGTCGGGCTAGAATAGTTTCCTCCTTTCTTGACGTCCTATACGAGGACTTCCACATTCCGATATTTGGTTTTATTTCGTAAAGTTTATTATTGTTTGTTGCGTTCCATTCTACCTGCCATAGATTTTCCACCAAGGTTGTAACATTTTTGGATTCAGACTTTAATAGTCCTTTTTTAGGTTTCCAAAGGTAGGTTTGTTAGGTGGTTTAGTTTGGTTCGAGGATTGTAGTTTAATTCTTCAAAGTATAATCTGCACCTGATGCCAACTGGTTTCGGTTTTTTAGTTTTGGTTGCGTATAGTCCGACGTACTTTGGATTATAGGTATTTTTGTAGGTAGGCACTAGTTTGCGATAGGAGAGGTTTATGAAATATTTCAAGCAGAGTACCTTTCTTCTATGGACTAGCGGAAGTATGTTTATTTCTACATGCAGACTTGGTACTGGGCTCGAATATAAGGTTCTAATGATTAATCGTATCACCTTGTTTTGAATGACATTCAGTTTTTGAAGTTCAGCTTTCTTAGCACTATCGTACACTATAGCCCCGTAATCTATTTTCGAACGCATCAGAGAACTATATAAAATTTCCAAGTATTTGCGATCTGATCCCCAGTTTCTATGAGCTACCATTTTTATAATATTTAAGAGATTTTGGCATTTTATTTTCAGCTCTTCGATGTGTCTTTTCCAGGTCATTTTCTGGTCGAACCACATTCCCAAAATTTTTATAGTATTGGATGTTTTAATGGGAATATTTCCAAGTTTTAGATCGACGGTGGAAGGAATTTGTTTTTTGTTGGAGAAAATTATATTCAGTTTTTTCGTTTGAAAGTGAAAGTCCTCGATCTGTGGCCCATTCCAAAATTTTGTTGATGTTTTTTTATAGTAGTTTCTCGGCATTACATAAATTTTTAGTCGTGATGTAAATATGAAGATCGTCTGCAAATATGCCGTATTTTACTGGAGCCTCAATTAAATGTTGCAAATCTGTTATACCGATTATGGGCTAATATTTGATCCCTGCGGGGTTCCGCTTTCTTGAGTGGTTGGCTGTGATAAAATGTCCTGGATCCGTACTTGAAAGGTTCTATCTGTAAGGAACTGTTTGACAAATTTATATAAGTTTCCTTTTATTCCCCATTCCGCAAGTTGTCTTAGAATTATATGGCGCCAAATACGGTCGAAAGATTTTTCTTGATCAAAGCTGATTAGTATTGTTTGTTGATCATTTAAAAATCCATCGCATATTTCTTGTTGTGGTTTAACTAGATAATCTGCAGTGCTTCTTTTCGAACGAAAGCCAAATTGCATCGGGTCTAATAGATTGTTTTCTTCCAAGTACGACTTGAGTCTATTATTTACCATCTTTTCAAGTACTTTACACAATACATTGGTCAGTGAAATTGGCCTATAACTGTCAACTACGGATGGATTTTTGCCTGGTTTAAGCAGAGAAATTATGTGTGCTTTCTTCCAGGTCTCTGGAATGTGATTTTCGGTCCAGATTATATTTTAAAATATACTAAATCTGTTCCATAACATGTCGCAGGAACTGCACTTTTCCAAGCTTTAGGTTGGCTCATTTCCTTTCTCATTTAACTTTCTTCACTGATCGCTCCAACGAGTCACCGGTTTTGGTTTTGCCTTTTTTTGTCCTACCCTGAATTCGATTCTGAATGCTTTTGACTTTCTTCCTTTCGCTCGATTTTCCATGCGGGATTTACCCCACGCGTAGTTCTCTTCCTTTCTTCCTCTGCAGTTTTCCACAAAATTCCCTTATACTCTTAGGTTTTGAAAGTATTTCGCAAGCCCAATTCCTCTTCCGCTTTTTCTCATTCGATTGAAATACGATGATACTTCTTGTACGTTCACCCATGTAATTCCTCTTACGCTTGCTCGAAATCAATCTCCTGCTGCTTTCTGACCACTCAGGTATTGAGTATAAGTTTCAATGAATTCGTGTTGGCTTGCTCCTTCATTTTTAGCTGCGAATTTTTGCTTATGCCTTCACCTTACGCTATCGTGTTCTGCTTTCCTTAAATTACGTTCTTTTTTTTTCCTGTTTCTATGCTGACCCCTTTTCCCTCGTTCGACTCAACCATTTTTATTCCTCCCTCAGCTGGCAATTTTTAGATATACTTTCCCTCTCTAAAGACATTTTAAATCTCGGCTATTTGTCGCCTTTGATTTTATTTTCTCGCTTTTCATCTGCGCATCTATTCTGTCCTCTTCACTGCCCTCTTGCGTCATTTTCTTTTTGCGACGCCGATCAAAACGTTCGGCGTCTCTCTATTAAAACTTGTTGTTCGCGCTTCCGTTATCTTCTGATATGCATCCTCACTTCTCCTGCCGGGGAATTTTTGGATTTTAAACGTTTAAGAATTTAACTTCTTTTTTCTTCCGCTTTCAAATTCCTGAGCTAATGTTGACGAACAAAAAAGAAAAAGAAAAAAAACGAAATTAAAAGTGTAAATTTAAAAGGACTGAGAATGTGTTCGATGGTGAACACGAGCCTGTTTCGGAAAACGCTATGAAAGTGGGAACGGTGCATGGAGGGGGGAATCGCCGCCATAATAAGGTCGATCTGAAAGTGTGGTGAATGATTTTCCAGAGAAATTTACGAGTATGTCGAAACTTGCAAAAAAGTAATTTCGTCCTTTACGGAAGGAGAGAAAAGTGAAACGCGTTGAAATGAAAAAAAGCTAAAAGCTAAACTGAAAATTTCAATTTTGTTTTCATTTTGGTTAACTTTCTCCCTTTTTTTTTTTTTTTTTTTTTTAAAGATTTCCTGATTTTATGTAAATTATGAAAATACATCGGAGAATACGGTTATATTTCAATTTATTAATTAGCTATTCCATTTAGGCGGCTAGAATTTTGTAATTTATATTTTATCGGAAGCTTGGTTTATAATTTGGAACCTAATAAATATTCGAGAAAAAAGTATTGTGATCTTTCACTTGCTCTTAAGAAAATGTATTTTAATTAGATATCTTTACCGTTGAGTGCTTAATGAAGTATCGAATAGTTCTTTTCAAATCGTTGTTAAACTTTTTAATAGTAAACCGATTTTTCGTTTTGTCGTAAATGTTGTTTCATTAAAATTATAATTGCCTAACATTTCAATATAATAATTGATTGAACTTCGGAACTTTCTAGTTAAAAGTCGATTCCTTTCGTCCGTTTCCGAATTTATAGAAATTAATTCAATGCGAAACAGAAATTATGCCGTATACAAATAGGTATGTTCTTCGTAGATCATAAAATCTATACACTGTGTCCGCTTTAATAATGAATATATATTAGTCTTTCACGTGTCATTTATATTTCAGCAAAAAATAAAAAGATCGTTTCAGGATATTTCGGAATGTAAATATGAGAACAAGATCCTACGTTAGAGTTAAACGTTAATCATTAACCGATGCCATTTTAAATTAGATATTATCCTAGTTCTCCTAGCAAAAAAAAAATATATATTCTCGATAAAAACATTGGTTAAAGATTTTTTCGCCCTTCTCCGGTCAAAAATTTATGGTTCAGGATGTGGCGACTAGATCAGCTTGTGTACTTTAACGAGGTTTGCAAATGGGCGGATTTTTAGGAGTCTTGTGTTCGTTCTACAATTTAGCGATGAGTTTTTTCGTACTTTATTCGGTGAAAATGATGTTTGCTACAGTTCTGAAGATGGTTTGACGTTTCGAAATATTTGTACCGGTATATCTTTGATAAGGCATTGAAATGTACGTATCGGCGAAAAGTTTTTGATTACTGTAAGAAAAAAGAAAAAAATCAAATCCCTTTTTTCTCCCTTACAGAATGAATTCTTAGATTAAAAAAAGGAAAAAGGCTGCCTTAAATTTAAAAAAAGGTATTCCCTGCACCGGAATGTAATTTGCCCCCCCCCCCGTGGAATTTTTTAAGCGATTACTTCAAAATTCGTAAAAATTGCGGACAACATCATAAATAACTGAAGAAAAACCGCTTGACGTGGAAAATCTTGTGCAACAAACTTTTAAGTTTAAAAGTGGTTTTATATGTTACGAAACGAAAAAAAAAATTGGAAAATTATAGTTTGTTTCGAAGCTGACCGAGACTTTAAGACCAAATCGGAACATGGCTAAAACTGTTTTTTTTAGTTTTTTCTTTTTTTACTTTTTTATTGGGCTTGTCAGCTACGGACGATTACCCATCAAGAAGGAAGAACGTAGGACAAAAGGAAATTGAGGTCACTAAGAAAGTTATTCGAGGAAGAAGGAGACGGCCAGAACTACTATGGAGAGATAGCAAGGGAGTCAAAAAAGATCGGTACTAGAACCCGTGCAATTAGCAGTCCGAAGGGATATAAATGTGTATACGAAAAAATATAAAGGATACCTTAAAGGAAAGGAAAGCTCTCATGTCTTGTTAGCCGTTATACCTGATTATAATATATTACATCCATTTAAACTAAATGCGCGATGTGACCAGCAGCATAAAAAGAAAAGTATTTTGATCCATGTCTGCGATTGCTGGGCAGCGCCCACAAAAAGATCCTCATCAACAATATGGCCGCAACTGCAATGCAGTGCCCACAGTGCCCGATGGGGCAAGAGAAATATAATCAACTGAATGTGATTTAAATTAAAAACCTTCATCGAAGTCGACATAAACTATTTACGGGATCGATTTAGTTTTCTCCTTTATGGACGTCTGAAGGACCGTTTTTTACTTCAGCAGAAGTCTCAGCATTCAATAATAGACCGTTTTATTCAAACCGCTTTTTTTTTGTTGTTTTTTTTTTTTTTTTGATTGCGTCAACCACATTAATCCTGCGCAGGTGACATTTTTGTACCCGGTTCTGCCCGTGCAAAACACCACTCACTGCCTAACCAATTCGTGTTATTTATCGAGTGCTCTTTTTTAGATAAAAAAATGCGACGGCGACATCACCTTTCGAAATTACTTAGGAAGTTGCGTCATCATTTTTTTGCCGATTTCATTCCACAAACTATGTTTTCATTAATGATTAATACAATTTTCGTAACTATGAAGTCTGAATAAAATTATACACTTTACATTAGGTTTATTACTTATAAACTTTGGTGCCTGTCAGGCCTTTTCTTGATAAATTAACATTCTCCTGCACGTAAATGTGGTTCCAAAGGCTCCACACGTGTAAAACTTTTATACTCTCTGCGTACATATTCCTCTTTAATTAAGCAATTTTTATTCAAGTTCTGCTTTTAGCGCGGTAGTTGTCAGCAACTGGAGCCAATTAATCTGATTTCAAGTAATAACGGAAAAATTCAAATAAATTTGTTTTTTTTTAATCATACGATTTCATAATGATAGTATATATATATGTATATACTTTTTTTCTCCTTTTTTTTTGGCCCCGCTAGCGGAGGGATACAATGTATTAGTAGTTGTTTTTACATTTTTATTTCGCGACAATGACTGCTATCCGAAATAGGTAATTGATTTGTTGTAAAGGAAAAAAAAAATTGTGATCTGTAAGATGTCAACTTCAAAAAGGTGTACGGATATTAATAAACAAAAAAAAAAGGTCGAATTTTATTATTTCTGACCACGTTCACTTTGAGCATCTCACGTTTTTTGGTTCCTTCTTTTTTTACCCTACCCGAGATTTTAAATACCAACGGTGTAAAAATTACAGCATCTGCATTTTTTATATAACGTAAAATTAATTTAGATTATAAAGTAGCCTTTTACATTTCTTCAAAACATCCCGAAATCTATCAGTTCACGGTATTTCCTGTGTCCTTCACTATTCGTTTTTTTTTTGTTTTTTTTTTAATTTTATTAAAGTCTGTTTACAATTTTATAATTAAGTACCCCTCTAAGTATCGCTGTGAAGCTTAATCTTAGCCGAGAACTCTGTATAAAAATCACCTAATTTAGTTAATCCCCGCTAGATACGTAGTTGATATATATTTTTTTAAATTTTTTTATTATTTCAAACTTTAGTGGTCATTTAGCGATAAAGAATGTTTTGTGTAGGGGTAGTACTTAGTACTGCTCCCTCTAAACTTTATAATGGCTGGACAAGGTCTAAAGGCCTATTTCGCAACGATCTGCGTGTTTCACCGGAGTTATCCAGTTAATTGGCGTCAAGTGGATTCATATGAATGCTAAGTCGGGCGACATGTTTATTTGCGTGTCACTTCATCCTCCACAAACATGACGTTTAAGAAATTATGGAGGGTATAATTTGAGACGTGCCAGCGGGCTGTAGGAATGATTCTCAGTACCCTATTTTGATATCGCTATATTTTCTGTAAGTTAGATGTTTTTGCGCAGCCGCACAGCTGTTACAGTCAGATCGGTTTTAGAGCTATTTTATACAATAGAGTTTTATTTTCCAACGATAACCCCGATCTCTTAGCTAACAGCCACGGTATGGTTCTAGTTTTAAACCTCAGATGGTCGATTTTTTTGCGAGTACCGCAGGTTAGCCTAGCGTCCAAATGCATGCCTAAATATTGTACGTTATTGGCATTTGTGGTATTTCGACGTCATTTATTTTGATTGGCAGCCGTTCAATTTTTCGATTTGTAAATGAAATATGCGTCGACTTACTTCTTTTTTTAATGGGTACGCGAACGAAGAGCAACAGCCCAATTAATCAAGGAATCTAAGTAATAGCTCAAAAGCAGCATGAAATATTAGATTTTAATCTGGTGCGAGATTGATTGAATGAAAGAAGCTAGAATAGGAACAACTAACAAGGCAGGAATGAGAGAACATTAGAGTCATTGTACGGAGTAGGAAGACCAAGATCCAAAAGAAGCTGAGAATAGAAGAGAGGCATGGTTGACATCACACAGAAAAAAGGAATCTTCTGGGTGAAGAGGGTACCGCGGAGGGAAAAACGAAAAAGTGACGAAGGGAGAAAGGTATGACCGAAACGAAGACGACATATGGCAGTGATCAGGGGATGAAAAAGAGAAGGAAACATGTCACACCATCTGGTCAAAGAAGACAGGGCCTGGATGGAAAGATAAAAATAATTCGGATTGGAGAAAAGGGAAAAATAAATATCATTCCATAATGTAATATTGAACTGTTTGGAAATATGATTAATATTATGAGCAGGAAATTTATGAAGAGGATGTCCATTGGAAGCTCCTAAGCGAGCCAAGGAATCAGCTACCTCATTATCCTCAATTCCAGCGTGGCTGAAATCCGCAATAAATCAATTTGGATCGAACGGAACAGGAATAATTCGTGAATTAAATTGCGAATAAGGAGAATGGAAGGTTCAAAAGAGGGCAAAGGTAAGGGAGAAGAAATCGCCTGCAGGACACTTTCAGCTATTAAAAGAAATTTTCCGAGAGGATAGAAGAGGAAAAGATAGAAAGAATTGCATGAAGTATGACAGCAGATTCAGCAGTAATTTACTTTCATTGACCACTATGCGCCACTGTTTTAGCGAAGTCTCTACATGCCCAAGTGACTCTTGCAGTTTTTCTTGCGTTTTCATACTTATCCACGGCCAAGATGGCTGCGTCATCCGCGTACAAAGCTACTTCTGTATTATCCGGCATCGGGAAGTTGGACGTGTTTTGTTTTAATATCGGACCCAGAACTCTTTCCTACGGGACCCCGGCCCTTACCGGAAAAATATCTGAGTATTCATCGGCCATTTTCACTCGAAAATATCTTTCTTGTATATGCGATTTAAATAGCAGATAGAATGAGTGAGGAAGTAGAAGTTTAAGGGGTCAGGGGCAGTCAGGGGCGTGAAAAAACAAGTATTTTTAATATTTTTTTTTTATCAGTAATTTTATTTATTTTATAAAAGTAAGAATACTACATCATTATGTCATGTTTCAACTTGATTTCACCCAAATTTGAAAAAAAAATATTAATTATGTAAAAAGTTATCGCTATATGTATCGACCCCTGTTTCACAAGTAGCCCTTTGCGGTGACCACCATAACTTCTCAACAGTTTACCTAAAATCATTCAAAGAAAAAAAAATTAGTATTTTAATAGTTAATCTAGTGCCTGATCGAAGCTTTTTTTTTTTTTTTTGAAAATAAACAAAATGGCTGACTCAGACAATTTACTCACGAATTTTCAGGAAAAAGAGCAACCGTAAATTGTTTATAAAAAATCGATTTTTTGGGGGAAAAAAAATCCTTCGATCAGGCACTAGTTTAATATGTTTTAAAAAAGTTGTATAAATTTTCGTTCAAATCCACCGAGCAGTTTTTGAATGATAGTGGTCACCGACCTTGAAAACATAGTTTTGAGAAAAACGCGTTTAAAGTTTTACACTCGATTTATGTATAGAAAGAGGAATCATTTAATTACTTACACCGAGTCATCTATTCCTGGGCCATATAATAAGCTTCTGCAATATCGATTTGCTATTGTCTACGTTGCATTCTGCCTTCTCGAGTGTTATCGTTAGCGCGCTTATCTGCCACCTTCATACGGGCGGCATCCGTTTTTTCGGCATACCGATAAGAATTGGGCCTACAATTTAATCCCAGTCTATTCATAATTATCAATAATGATTGTATACCTTCATTAAATATACCAGTAGCAATGTATGCAGCAATCTGTACGATGGTACATATAACTAGTATTTATAGTTTTTGGGCATATTTTCCACACTAGTTGATTAAAGCTTTCATTATTGTTTTGATTAAATCCACCGACACATCTTGAGAGTAAGTTGTCACTACGCAGGTCGTTATAAATTGGTTCGATGGCCTTTAAAACATCAGGAGGTAAGGAAGCAAAATCTTGAGTGTAAGTATCAAGTTCTCCATACGCTTCAGAGCGCTGATAAGAGCACCAGGAATCTTCGCCTTTTGGACACATACTGTGATTTGGATTGTCATTGGTTGAGCCGTAGTGATAAAATGTCGCCATGATTGCAGATTTCATATCTTCGACAGAATCACAGTGTCGACGTATTGCTAAACCATAGTACACAGTTAATTTGTCAATTATTTTTCCTGTAAGAACATGTCCTACACACTCCTTCTTATTTACGGATGTATTAACGTAAGGATTTGCTTTTACAATCCCTGAATAAGTTTTTGAGTCCCCATCTCCAATATAATTAGCATATTTAATTTCAGACTGCTGAAACATTTCGACCATTGAATCTACTTCCATCTTCCCAGATGACCCCTTATGATTTAGCAGTACACTCATTTTCGTGCGTATCATGCCACTCCTCGTATTCAGCCGTATTTATTTTGTTCTTCCAATATTCACATTGTTTACAATATGCACTTTTAATATTTAAATCAAGAATTTTACCGGTAAAATAACCAATTAAAGAAGAAACTCCAAATGAAGATGTATATCCACGCTTGTGCCATGTTCCATCCCCAGATACAGTCAATTCATTCGTATCTTTATTTACACTTGTTGACGTTGCTTGCTTTTCTTCGTTCACAGCTTTTTTCAACAAAGATTCTGCGACAGCTGTACTACAATCTAATATTTGCTTCAATAATATTGTATAAGTGTTTTTATCTAAAAATGACGGCATGTCCATTAGGCCACAAAACTTTCGCATTCCTTCGAATCCTATTCCTAGTATTCTCATTACTAATATAAAACGCCTATTTATTTCATACGAATGTCCAACGAAAGAACAGGAAGGAATGTATTCATTTACACAATTGTCACATGAAACTACAATTTTAAATCTCAGACCACGTGTGCTTGCCGTTTGAAATTTAACATTTCCGTTACACTTTTTACACGTAACAATACTCGAAATAGCATTAAATACCATAATAAAGTTAATAACTCTAAATTCAGTACTACTATCTTCGGGTACATCTTCTTTTCAGTGTGCTCCGTTTCAATTTTTTAGATGGCCTACTGCTAATACTTTCATCACGTTCCGCTGTTTTCGCATTGAAAACATTTTTTTCTCTTAATGACACGCGATTCATGAAAATTCTTAGAGCTCCGAAGTTCTCTCGAACCTTTTGCAAAATTACGTCCCATGATAAATTACTCGAAAAATTTTTTTTAAACGCTTAACTATTAACTGCTCACTGCAAAACTACCACAGGCGGTATACTGATGCTAAATAAATAACTTTCAGCACTTTTGCAACCTAAAATTGGTAAATGTATGTATGAGTGTATAATAACAAACAATCTATGACAATAGAACCCAAAAAATCAGTTGTCTATAGCTGCCGCCAGCTTCCTGTTCTCGAGCGTCAAAGAGCCCGCCGTTTATTGTTGAATAACTCGAAAAGTATTTATCGGATTCTCTTGAAATTTTCAGAGAATATGTTAAAAATATTATACTTTGAGAAAATTCAAAAAAAAAAAATCGTTTTTTTGAAAATTCTGACTGCCCTTAACCCCTTAAGTTTATATAACAGTCTTTGATGCCACACCCTATCGAAAGCCTTTCGCACTTGGAATTAATCTGTTGTAAGATCGCTTCCGATGCGTATTTCTGCCTTTTGTCCACAATAAAGATTCCGGATTATTCTAATATCTTTACTATCTACTCTTACTTCGCGGAGCAATGGTGTCGAATGCTTTCTGGTAATCAATAAAGCAAACGAACACGTCTTTTCTATATTCCCTATACCCGCTGCAGTTAGATTTTCATGGAGAACAGGGCTTCTCGTATCCCTAGACCTTTCCTAAAACCAAACTGCGACTCGCCGCTTAGTTCTTCACATTTAGGGAACAAACGCTTATGCAGGACTCTCAGGAATGTTTTTAAGGCATGACTCATTAGGCTGATCAAAATATTCGCAGCTTTTAGCTTGAGTTTTGTTGGGTAGTATCACGAATGTCGACTTCAACCAGTCTTTTGGTATTTGGCCAGTTTTGTATATCTTGTTGAATAAGACCGTGAGTAATTTTGAATCCGTTGAAACATATTTTTAAATTCGTTTAAAAATGCACTTATACCGTAACTTGCGGGAAGATTCGGTTTGTCAGCAGTCGTTTTCTCTGCATTGTATTTAGCATTATATAATTTGCGATATAGCTCTTATAATTAGAAGGATGTTTGTTGCTCAGCGGTAAGTCTTTTTCTTTTTTACAATTAGCGTAATTATGAATAGCCGCGCATTTGACGAATTTACACTGGCGATCACAAAATGATGGTTTGTGTCCATACTTTTGATATCTGTTGAGGTATGTCTCTTTTTACGTGAGGTGTTTCTACTCTAATTTTTGAATGTAACAATAAATCGAGATCGTATACACGTTTAATGTCATCAGTCGGCTCCAACTCGATGAAATGTAGGGAAAGAGGTACTTTAGTTTTTTCATTTTTGATATTAAAGATAGACCTGCCTTGAAATCTTCGAGAGCCAGCTGTTTGTGAAAGAGGGGTGTGAACTCCGAATTACGATTTTATACGCTCTTCCGTGTTTCAGTTAGCAAGTGTGGTAGTTAATGTCTTCTTTTTTGAATGTTTGGATTATTTTCCCTGTAATCGTCAGGAGTATGTACGTTGATTTTGACGGCGTTATCTTTCAAGGATTTTGCTCTGAAGTCTTGTTTCCCTAGTACGTCTGTAATGTTTTTCAAACCTTGCCGAATAATTAATTACATCGTGTACGAATATGGGTGACAGAGAAGATTCTTTTGTTACGTTATTAGCCGGCTGTGCAAATCGAATTCTCATTTTGCGTAGTTTCGTCTTCGACGTGAAAGTATTAAAACGTGTTCTGTTTCATACGTGAGTTATTTAGTTTTTGTTCGTCCAATGGTCTTTTCCTAACCTTCTTCTTAGCAATCTGCCAGTCGTTCTATGTGTGTTCATCCACTTGCAATGATGTCGATAATGCGTTTCCCGAGTAATTTGATAATATTGCATTGTTGTCGTCAGTCATGTCCCCTCATCTCTTATATGATTATTAGTAATTTGGGAAGACCGAACATTATTCGAAAAAGGAACGAAATGCGTGTTCGGAGTTAATACGTTTGTGTAGGTACTTAATAGACAACGTTTCGATGCGGATATGAAACAATAGATGTAGATAAAGTTGTAGCCGTGCTGTGAATGTCAGGGTGTACAAGATGATGGCTTTGCGGTAGTAATAGTGACATTAGTAACATTGGTGTATAATGGCGACGATAGCGACGATTGCGCATGATATGAAGATAATAAGTGTGTGTGGGTTAGTGTAATGCGACGTAGTTACAATCGCCGTCTGCATGCCAGCAACGGTACCATGCGTGCACGTGTAATAAGTGCAGATGTGTGCATGCGTGATTCAATAACTGTATGTTGTATAGTTTTATGTGATAAATTGGTTTCATTTCACCGACAGCAATCCAGGTAAATGCATATAGAAATAAATAGTACGATAAGACCGAAACAACGAACGATAACGAGAAACGAGATAATAAATAAATGTGCAACATAGGTATCGGACCGATCAAGCTGAAGATATATTTATTTGTATGGATTCCAGCCCATGCGGGTGTATATATGGGAATGAGGTTGCCAACAATTGGGCTAGGAACGCGGTTCATAATCGTAGGATGTTACGACATATTCCATCCGAGGATTTATTAAGTATAATTAAGTTAATGCATAAAGAGAATATCGGAAGGAATTGTGAAAATGTGTAAATGTAGATAACTTTCAGAATTATCACGTGATGGTGTTACAGTGGTGATGATGATCTCGTGGAATTCTATTCTATTGGCAGTGTTGTTCAAAAAATTCGAGACTATTCTTGAGGATAGATTTACTACTGCTGCCAGTTCTGCCTGGTGCGCGCTGGTTTTACGCACGCATTTTAATAATCATCGTTCTTTTAACTTTGCACACACATCCGATATGCTCGTTCCAATACATATTCCCGGTGCAAGTTCGATAAGTTTTTGTCTTCCCTCTTAGCATTATTCATTCCGTACATCCTTTTTTCTTCTGCTACTATTCGTTTCGGAATAATTCTGGCGACGATTCAACGACGGCCGGAGTACTTACAGTTCTGCTGCACCTGATTTTTGCGTGATTTTACCTGTTTCCGATTCTGAATCTTCATTTTCAAATGAAATGTCAGCAATTTTATCTTTCTTTGAAGAATATCGTTTCAACTTGTTTCCGATTACAGACTTTCGGGTTTCCATTTTTCGTTTCGTTTTTTATCTATATCTGCTTTGTCTTGCAAACTACAACCGATCCCTCGAATCTGGAACGTTACGAACGAATTTAATATCCTTTATTTGCTCGAATGGGTTACACGTTGAAAGAAACCAGGTTTTTTTTTTTTTTGGTTTTTTCTTATCCTATTCGCAGCGCTGATTTCCTTATCTTATTGTTCTAGAAAACAGATAAAAGCGTATTTTAATTAAAGACAGAATCAATCGGAGCGATCAGTTTTTCTTTTTTTTTTTTCTTCATAAGAAATCAAATTCGCAAAAGGCTGAGTTAATTTTTTTCGTTATAATTAATATAAATATACAAAGCACAAACACGATTCGTCGACTAGTTCTATACAGAACCCCATAATTACAGCTTATGCAAGAGTTTTTTGGGTATTTATATTAATTGTATCATTCAGGTAGTTTGTATAACGGATCAGTGTGTATTAATTTTGTCAGTTTTCGATTGTATCAGTTTTTGATTTTATCGGTTTTTAACTTCTTTCTGGCTGGTAATTTGGTCAGTTTTCAATCAAAATGTCTGTTCCAATTTTTCCGGATTCATGTTGGAATTTATTTCACAATTGTGCGCCACGGCCGTCGTTTTTGGTTTTTAAAAACATTTCACATTTTAAGAACGAAGGAATACTCGGAATTCGGTAATTTTTAACTGCTTCTTCGTTTTTCTTCCAAATGACGTTCTATGAGACTGACACACATAAGCAAAAACTCGATAATGCGTAAAGGAAAGATATGGGGCAAAAAACGAAAACGAAGACGTAAAGCGTTTCTAAAAACTGCGCGCCAATATTATTCCGGGGCACATTTCAACATTATGCTACAGAAGGCGGTTAAAAATCTCAAAAGGAGATTCGAGTAAACAAGTCTCGCAGTTTCAGTCGGTATTACGTACGAATTGATTTTGAAAATATTATAAAAAAAATTTGAGTCGAAGGGGAGAGACCTCGTCTCCCTTAGGAACCACTGTTTGAAATTCGGTGAACATAAATAGACGTCTATCGATTATGTAAAGGATTTTGACTGAAAATGTCGAATAAATCGAACGGCGGTGATTGTTATAATATTATCGAAAAGTATAAAAAGAAAAAGGAAAGGAAATGCTTTTGAGAAAAAAGTTGAACTTTATGAGAATTTTTTAATTCCGTCCGAAATATTCCGACTTACATTGCGAGAGTCGCTGCTGCTGTCCGCTTTCTGGAAACCATCGAAATTTGATCGGTTCGTTTAATTGGCTCTCCGGAATAAGAACTTTGTCAGGAGTCATCAATTTGTTTACTGGCTTTTCGTTAGCAGGATTAAATAAATTACACTTGCATTGAACGACGAGCAACTCTCAGATATATATATGTATATATATATATATATATGTATTATGAACTAATAATTAGTTAGGCTAATTAAGCGTCATTAACGATTTTTTTTCGATTTCTGTGATTAAAAATTTCTTCAAATATTTTAATGATTTCATCGAATAATTTTCTTTCGGAATTACGCGTGTTCTATTTAATGTAGTTGCGATGGAAATAATTACTAAAATTGTAAAAAAAATTATATACTCGTTTTATTCACTAATACGTTATGTAACGAGTGCACTGGTGAACGAAATTTCCAATATATATTAATTACAACGTAATTCTTAGGCTAGCCCCCATTCGAAAAAATTCCCCAAAAAAATGTCCCAATTTTATGTAACGCTAAATGTCCCAAAAAAATGTCCCAATTTTATGTAACGTTTGTTATATTTTGTAGGATTTTTGTTATTTTTATTTAAAAAATGTCACAATTTTATGTAATGAAATGTGTAACGAAAAATGTAACGAAAAAATGTCTTAATTTTTTATAACGGAAGGTAAATGTGTTAGAATAGGATTTTTGTGGTTATGTTATTTTTTGTGTGTGTTGATGCTAGTAAGAATTACGTTGTAAATTTTGATCATTTTATACAAAGTATAGAAGAGAAAGAGACAGAAATGAAAGCAGGATGGGTCAAGGGGCACAGCCCCTTGCGACTCCAAAATGGTCGAGTTTATATATATATATATATATATCAAAAAAATGTCCAAATTTTATATAATAAAAAAAAAATACAACCAATAATTTATACTATAAATTTTATTAAATATCGAAACAACTTAATATACTACAAAAGAATATAAATACATTAACTTAAATCACTTCTAATAAATTAATAAAATATCTTAAAATGTTACAAATTTCAAAACATATTCTTATTAATATAAAACAAATAATGATATTAATTTAAATTTTTAAAAAAACATAATTTAATAATTTTAACTTATCTTTCTCATATTTCGTCAAAATATATTAAATCTCCAAAAAAAGTTAATGTTGCATAGAAATTACTGTAATATCATCTTAAGGTATATTATTTAGAAATATATTTTTTATCGAATAAAAAGTTATGATTGCATAAGAATTACGATAATATCACTCTGAAATATATTTTTTATCGAATAATTATTTTTTGTTTTTTCGTGCATTTTTATTAAATTTTTATAATAAATCTTGAAGTCGGTATTTTTAAAAAAAAAAAAAAAATAATAATTTTACAATTTTTAACATTATACTTGAATATTTTTCTTGCCTAATAATCAACTTTTTGTCACATTATTTTCCATATTTTACGTTAAAAAAAAAAAAAAAAAAAAAAATCGATTTCTTTATTTTGAATTGCACTTCCACGGTAAAAAGTGTAAAAACATCAAAAGTTGCATTTGCATGGTAACTCGGCAAATTGATACTACTTAAAGTCAATTGCCTCTGTTATACTAATAAAAAATATGAAGAAAAAAAAAAGTGATCCAAAGAGGTTATATTTTTTTACGTTTTTTGACAAATACTCAGTTTATATTCATCAATGTTCATCTGGTCTGAGTGGGGTACACTTTCTAATAGACAAATAATCCGTGAAATCGACCATATGAATATAAGTTATGCGCGAATAAACATAAAAAAAAAAACAACATACGCGACGAAGTATAATTACGAAACATTAAATTTTAGTTGATCTTTTTTTTTTTGTTTTGACCCGACTTACGCCATTTGGTCATTTTTCTCTCTAATTATCTTAAATTTCTATTTTCGCGATCGAAATAAATTTATACAAGCATATACGTTTAAATGAAGTCGGCTGATTAACAATTTTCATCACTGTCAGGGGGGGTACATGAGATGTCGCTTCAGTAACACGAGTTTAATGAAATTCCTTCTTTCCAACTCACGTTCTATACGCTGCTACACTAAACACTCTAGGCTCCCAATTTCCATGCAGTTATTGTCAACCTTATTACAAAGAATTAAATTAAAAATACTCGCTAATAATCACGTGGAAGGCAATGACAAACATGCATACCATCATATGCGCGTTAGTTAGTACACAACAGACACACACGGGACTGCACACTTGTAAAACCAAGTTAATTCAAACGATTGTAATCAGTTCCGAATGAAGTCTTGCCTGTGTACGCATTCGTACTGCATATAAACAATTGCTATGAACACTATGCCTCGGTGTCTGTACAGCTGAGATATAGGTAGTCGCCGACGTTCAGTAATTAAGTATGGCACCATAAACGTACCTAATTGATATCATTTATCCGAAGTCCGATAATGGCCCAGCCTTAATCTACTTACGCAAGTCATGTAATCTGTTAAATAAATTAAAAATTGCGCAACCAAAAATACTCAGATCCTTGTTCTAGACCTCTCCGTCACGTTGTCTTTTGTCTGACGACGATGGCTTGATACCAACAATGTTTCCATAGCTGAGTGTTCTTCGTGTATTTGTAAAATCGGTGAAACGTTCTTATAAACGGTGAGGGGGGATGTAAAAGACCCTCGCATTATTTCATTATTATATGCGATCTTAGAGCTATGTTTCGAATTTTTTTAATAGAAAAAATAAACAATAAAATTGAATATAATTTTACCGTGACGCATTTAACTATCAATTTGTAAGCTAATGAAAAATTATTTTTCCTCGAAAATGAGAAATAGACGAAAATATTCAATGAATACGTCCGACGTAGCGGGACGTGCTAATTAAACTACCGCTTCGCGGATAATTACAGTAAGATGGAAGTGTACGCTCTTTTTATGCATTGTTCTACTCATTTATTCGCCTTTTTTTTAGCACTTATCGTATACTAAAATTTTCGCGGTTTTCTTCTTTTTTTATACATATCGATATTTCGATATGTAGCGTGTTACTGTGGCACATCGAATGGGGCTTGTTTTTATACTTTAAACCTACTAGCCCGCCGGCTAGCCGGTCAAACTTTACAGAACGAAAACTTTCATAGTGCAAAAGTCATATCGCTGGCTACAGCAACTAAATGATACTTTATATCTGAAATTACAAAGTGTGAGTTTGGCCCGGAGATTTTTCGACCGCAGCCGTTAGATTAAAAATCAGCGTTGAAACTTTTTCCCAATTATTATTATTATTATTATTATTATTATTATTATTATTATTATTGTTATCGCATTATTTCGATATATCGCTCGCAACATAAATCACGCTGGCAAAAATATTATTAAAAGCGCTTAATGAGATATCGAACGGCCGATTGTCGGTTAAAATTGTTAGTAATAGAGCTGTTGTCAATGAAAATGGTTGCTGTTGCAGGCGCCGTCTAAACGAATTTGGAACTTATAGAATAAAACAGACAACGTAGTATAGCGCGGTCGGTTAACCGAAACGTTTCTTCTCGCTACACCAAACGAGTCTGGTAATACGTTTTGACCGACTCTCAGGTGTCTCCCTGTCAACAGTACGGAAAAACGATAATTCTTTGTAAATTCCCTCCTTCCGCAGTCGGATAAACGGGTCAAAATATAATTACGACAAAGTTCCCCGGGGCAGTCGCTAAATTTGAAAATCTTCAAAAGTTAATGAAAGTGGAAACGGGCATATTTTGCAAAGGGCAAAAAAGGAAATTCTTCGAAAATGGATAAAAGGATTCGCGTTTAAAATGCGTAGGAAGACAGAAAAATAAACACGAAAAAAGACTGGACTTAAAAATTGTACCATATAACATGGCCCTTTGAAATTTCAAATTCTTCCGTTTAATTATTTGTGAGGATTAACAATAATTTTCGCCTTTTGTATAAAAACTACCCCCGTAGCAGAGTTTTTAAAAACGGGCGATATTGGAACTGAGTTTTCTCATAAAAATTTGCTGAAAAATAAAGTTCGAACAATCCATATTGTTTAGGAAAATAATCGTTTTTTTCTGCCACCGCAGCAAAACACCAAAACGACCGAAGATCTCGAATTATTTGTAATAAATTGAGAATTTTTTAAAATAATTAATGTAGCGCTACAATCCAAAAATAATAAATATTTCTACTGCATAGGGCACCTGTAGTAGATGCGCAATTTTACATCTCGCATTAATTATTTTTTGCGTCCGCGAACGTTGAACTCACGCGTGTACAAACAAGCGTCTGCCGGTTGACTTTCAAAATTACAGTATCGTCGTCTAATGATGAAACAGTAATTTTCGCGGTTAAATGCGGTTACATCGAGTAAATAGGCTCCGTTTGTTTAATTAATCCACTCGATGTATGCGACCGGCATTGGCTATTGCGAGCAACTACTAATCAAGCGGTTAATCGGATTGGCGTTACTCCTCCAGCCGGAAAAAAACGATGAAAACCAATTTTTCTTTTCACGATGAGGCAGTTTTCCCAGCGTAGGCGGCTAACATTGCTTTCCAAACTGTGTTCGATAACATCGAAAAAAATATCTATCGAAATTAAGCCAAAATCAGAAGAAAAAAAAATACTATATGTATTAAGAAGAACCTGTTCCCTGTTCTTTTCCTCTTTTTATATGGCAGAGCAGAAGTTTAGAAAGACTACTTTTTGGTATCGGACTTGGTTGTTGTCGGTGCGTTAGTAGTAACATTATTATTATTATTATTATTATTATTATTTCAAACTTAACTTCCACTTTTCTGGCCAGTGTAACAATTTATCATTTATTACATTTTTAATTTAAATTTAAATGTTAGTGTTTTTAGTAAATTTAAGTAGTTCATACGCTGATTATTTTTCCGGTTCTTTGTTGAACCGCTATTGGTGGAATTATTTAAGCTGCTATATAGTATTTGCATTAGAACGATGAGAAATTTGACAGATCCTGTAAACAGGCGAGCAGTTTAGGTTGCGCGAGAATTGTCGTAAAAATAATAGCGTATTGTACTTTCGTATCAGTTTTGAACTGGAAAATTCTGGAACATATTGCCTTTCATTTTTCTCTTGAAGTTAATTTGCAGAAATTTACCGAATGTTGTAATTTTTTAGTTCGAAATGAAAATGAACGTGCAAAAATATTTTTCCGTTCTAGTTTGTATATGCGCGATACTGTTTTAAGAAGACGGTGGTAATAAAGCTGAAGATTTTAATGTACATATAGGGGGAGGAACGTTTGACGAGCTAATGTGTGGCTACAGTTTTTTTTTTTTTTTGTAAATTGGCGTATTTCTATCCAAACATCTTATAACATGTAAATTACGCTTCGAAAAAAAAAAAAAACACATACCCACATGTATGAGGAACGTTTAAAAAGTAAGATTCCCTATTTTTTATTTTCGAAACTAATAAAGTTAGAAAAAAACGGATACCGACATTGAATTCAGCATACTTCTATTTACTTTTCTACATATTCACCTTTTAAATTTAAGCATTTGTCAAGTCGAGAAATTAACTTACGAAAACTTTCCGCTAAATTTTGTAGCCGAGTAAGAACGAAATTTTTTAATTCCTTGTCGGTCTAGAATTTTTTTGTATGGTACCTCCTCGTGACACACTCGGAAATTGATCAAAAAGATCGGAAATGGTTTGGCGGCGATCGGATCGCAGAATTTCTTTGATTTTTCGCACCAGTTCGTCTGAGATTACGGATGGTCTGCCGCTCTCCGTTGCTCGTCTTCTACATTCGTTCTACCTCCTCGGAATCCCCCACACGGCACCATTTACGAACATATTAAACACTCATCACAGGACCATTCCACTATTTGTCGATGACTTTCAATTGGTGCAATTTTTTTTTATGGTTTAAAAAGCGAATTAACTCGAAAACGAAAAAACATACAGTATATTGCGGGTTGAACTAAACTTAAATGTTGTAGCTACAAAATAAGACCACACTCATTCCTGCAAATTTATTCTAACCGGTTTTACGGTGGTGGGAAACTTACTTCTTAAACAACCTACATATATATGCAGGGTGTTCTGAAACAAATTCAGAAAATTTGTTTTATGCCACAAAGCTCGTCAAAATTAACAAAAAAGTCCTGAGGGAAAAATCATTTGGGCGAACAATTAATTAGTTATAATTAATTAAATTAATTCATTGTAATAGAAAAATAAATATCCTTTTTTTTTTTTATGATTCAATATGTTTCAAAATAAAAATTAAGTATTGTAAAGAAGTAAAATATGTAATGTAGTCGTGAGTGTATAGTGAACTAAGTAAAAATTCCACCCAATCGAGTCGCATTTTTTCAAATTATCGGGGCATGTATTTTATCACAACGTAGCCTCAGTGTTTTCATTTATTTTTCTTTGCTGTTTTGTAAACATAAGAAACAAAATACAGTCATTGCTTTAGAAGCTAGCTGTGCCATATTGTTTCATCGGTGCGATTGTAATCACCACGGTAAACCACTTAGGCAATGAAGAAACGTTTCTGGTTTATACGCTACGCTTTGGCCGAATCGCCGTAGGTCCAATCTGCAAACGTTTGGTGCAGTGCACCAGCGTTTTATGGACATTGGTAGCGTACTTCCGTTTTATGGTGACACGTGTCGTCCACGCAATGTGCCAGCCATTGAGGAGAGGATCGAAGAATTGTTTGCCGATGATCTGACTAAATCTGGACGTTTTTCGTCATGTTAGTGTAATACCGAGCAGAGTGCATGCCGTAATTAAAGGGACTGGTAAGCACCTCCGTATAATTAGCGTCGTGTGCGAGAGATCGTGCAATGTGATTTTGAGTAGCCACGAATGAACTTTTGTGCTGGAATTTCGGCGCAGATTCGTCGGAAGGAAAATTTTTTTGAAAAGTATTTTGTGGACTGACGAATGCGCATTCGCAAGAAACGGAATACGGAACCAACGTAATTGTAATTTTTGGGCCGAAAAAAAAACAAATTTAACACGGGAAGTGATATTTCAATATCGCTGGTCCGTTAATGTTTGGGCGGGAATGATTGGCGATAAGCTGTTTAGTAAAAATTTTTAAAAACTTTAGCTACCATAATGGCATTTTATTCTATGCTATCTCCAAAACATTAATTTTTATAACTTGATAGTTCATTTTCTAATTTAGATTGAACCCTTTTTTTTCCACCGAGACTGACCGGTGCAGCACATATCTCGAGTTTCTTGAAATGGTTTACCTGGTTTGTCGTAGGATATTCCTCTGTAAATTAGATTAGAATTTTCTGTTGCAACACGATGGAGCATCAGCACGCTACAAAATTTGGATAAAGTCTTTTCGGACAGGTGGATAGGAAGCTTCGGACCGATTGAATGGCCAGCGAGATCTCCCGATATAATTCCTCTGGATTTTTTCTTGTAGGGTTGTATTAAGGAAAAGATGTATCGTACACCAACCTACACACAAGGCGACTACATACAGCGGCTCGTCGCAGCGTTTGAACACCATCCACGTACACCAGAACTTCTACAACGGGCCCCGTAAACAACGTTACGCGAAGAGCTGAGTTGGCGCTGCAACAAAATGGTTAACACATTGAGCACTTGCTCTAGGCAATTGACAAATCACATTGTTGACTGTATACATTTACGACCACATTTAATACGTACTTTAATTCTTTTAAATATTTATATTCTTTTTATTTTACAAAATACTGATTTATAAAAAAAAGATATTTTTTCTCTTATATATATATATATATATATTAATTACAACATAATTCTTAGGCCGGCCCCTATTCGATTTTGTAAAGAAAAATGTCACTATTTTATGTAACGAAAAAATGTCCTAATTTTATCTAATGAAAGTTAAAAATGTTAGGATTGGATTTTTGTGATTATGTTATTATATTCATATTGACCGATTTAGAATTACGTTGTAAATTTTGATAATTTTATACAAAGTATAGAAGAGAAAGAGATAGAAATGTAAGCAAAAGGGGTCAAGGGACACAACCCATTGCGAGGACAAAATGGCCAAGTTTTTATATACTATATATATATATATATATAATGAATTTTTTCGTCTTTTTTAAAGAACAGCCACAAATTATTGTGGCACAGGGCCGGGAAATGACATGATAAAATCGCATCAGAAGCGTAACAATTAGTACCGGTTGTCAATTCTGTTGTTTTTAATACGTGATATATTGCAAAAAAATTGATAATTTTATTCAACTTGGTGGTGTTTCGCAAGTGTCTGTATTTAACATATTTTTTTTTCGGTGATTCAAGTACGTAACGATATTGCAATAGGAATAAAAGAGACCGCTTTTAAATATCTCCGAATGAAAAATTAAAAAAAAGTTCTTTCGAGTTAAACGATAATTTCGCGCCAGAGTGAAATTTTTATAATTCCAACTCGTTTACATGCTATATACTATTTTTACTCGTCTTTTGCACTTTTAAATTTCATAAAAAATTGAGCGGCACATACGCTTCTCTCACCTCCTATTTTCATTGCATTCCTAGTTTTTAGTATTTCAAATAAACGGCTATTCTATTCGGCGTAGCCTGAAATTTTTCACTCGATTGTGTCAGTCGTCGATAGTTGTAGAAAGTTTTTAAGTTCGATGCAAAACTGCTTTAAGTTTTTTTTTTTTTTTTCATATTTTGACGTTATTCGGAAGAAATAAATAGCTCGGTTCCATGGGCTACAAAATTTCAGCATTGAAAAATTTAATTTTTTCGAAGGAAAAATGTAGAACTTGTAAGCATTATAGATATCCCGACTGTCAATTGTTTTTCATTTCCGAAAACATTTACATTCCGTATGTAGTTTAACATATTTTAAAATTTGCGTTACACATACTTGCCAACAGAGCGGCCTATCACTCGTTTCTGTCATCGCTTACTAGAAATCTTTTTATCCCGGAAGTTAAAATCATCCGTGAGTTTTGAAAATTAGTAAACCGCTTCTAAAATCGAAAATTCGATGTACTCCACATCGAGTTACTGGTGCGGAGCAATGCGGAGATTTCTCTGCTTGAAAATCATGCTTTTTTGTGCGGCTGCAATATCGCTTCTTCAGCGAAAAACCGATTAAATCGTTAGACCGTTTCGAATCAAATTACCAAATCGACACGCTAAACGCATAGAAAATTCACGCGTATTAAAATGTTTCTTTTGAAGCGCGATGACCGTAAGCGCCTTCATGGAATATTAATGGCGCTTTAAATCGTCATCTCCTAACCCGGTTTTGGGGGTTTACATTTTTAAAAATTTTTTATAAAAATACTTTTCGTATAAAAATGGAAAAAGTGTAGTGCCTCGTTTTCTCAGATACCTCACCGATGTTCGTGAAGAGCGGCTCCGACATCTGCCATTACGCCACTCCATCCGGTTATACCCATTTTTTCTTCTTCTTCCTTTATTAATTCCGCATTTTTTGTACTTTTAGCCTTAAAAACAAAAGACAATACCTTTCTGTTTTTGATCCGCTTCCTTCCTTCAGCCGCGGAGGGAAATTAAGCTACTTAACGAATCAAGTCCCCGAAATAAAAAATAAACTCGACTATTCTTTTTCCTTTTTTTTGTTTTTGTTTTTATAATAAATACTTTGATTTTCTGCGAAAGCTTTTTCCTTCTTTATTATCGCAATTCAAGTAATTATCGTGATTATTATTAATTATTTACTGAAACAAACAAAAAATTTCAAACTGAGTCCTTCCTACCAGTAATTCTAAAACGATTTTGATATTTTCTAAATTGATCTTGTTTTAGCGATTTCAGTGTTATCGCTGTAGTATCATTTTGTGTTAACAATATTGGAAAATGTTGAATTTTTGGTATTTTTTGTTACTTTTTCCCCCTAAAATTTGACATTGATACACAATCATATCTTCTTAATCCCCAAGACCGGTATACCGACTCTCTTTATTTTTTTAATTTGATCATCATATCATTTTGCGCATCTCTGCTAATCGGATAATTATCGAATTTTTGACAACTTCATTGTGTGATGTACGTGGTGGGCGTTAAATTTGTGTATTCTTAAAAAAAAAGGGTTTAAACGTTTCAAGATATTCGATACAGAAACGTTACATACTTGTATAATCGATACAATAAGCGGTATAAAAGAATGTGCTGATTTTTGACAATATAACAGCTATTCATTTTTTCTTTTATTTTATTTTTTTTTTTTGACCCGGCGTGGAACCATTAGCTTATTGACCAACCATTTTATCTATATTACCTTCCCGTTTTCTTCTTCATTATGATAATCATTACATTTTATTGCGATCCACCAAGCGCAATTAACATAATGCAAAAATAACACCTGAAGAATGAACTTTGTTATAATAGATATTTGAAACAGCTCTAGCCATCAGTGATATCCCCATACGACTCACAAAAGTCGAAATAGAATAAGTGAAAAGTCAAACCGACCACATCACGATTGGAGTAACACGCGACAGACATTTCGAAATGATTATTAAATTTAAAAATGATGTTGGACACACTTCTATCCGTTGCGTACATCTTCGCCCGCATATTAATAACCGGTTTAAATCTTTACCCATTCCTCTTTTTCTTTTTTTATTGTAATATCTTTCTGAAGAAGAAACCTCTGTTCTGCAGCGATTCTCTTTATTTGGGCATTTTCAAAACCGAGAGTAGAATCTGGCGAACAGCGCACGCAGAAAGACAGACAGACAGACGTGACTGAATTGATATTCATGCGATTTATTTAAATTGGACAAATTAATGAACAATATCAAAATAAGTAATTAACGTAATTGAGACTAACCGAGTTAACGACCGAATCTGCAGCTGTTTTTGCATTTTCAAAATCCATCGTTATCCTCGCTGTCGGCAAAGGTTGAAGTTTTTAAGGACTTTTGAAGAGATGAATTCGATGAAAACTTGTATATTTCTTTTCTAGCTGAAGATGAGTTATTGCCGAAAAAGATTTTTGGCTTTTCCATTCTCATTTAGTGTTGATTACTTGTATTTGTAAAGACGCATTACTTTATTTTTTTTTTTATTAATTAGATAGAACTTTTAACTTCATCGCACAAGGAAAATCTGTAAAACCGACAAAATTTTGAACATTCCGAATTAATAAGCCGATCGATTAATAATAAAATCAGTACTATCTAATATCATTTTTACCACAAAACAGCAGTTATTAATGTGCGATGCTACACGATTTTCATTAGTATCCTGTAATTTTACTCTATCGATTTCACTTTTATTAATGATTGATTACGACTCAAAAGTTTTTTTTTCTTCTTCGCAACAGTTTTTTCGGTTATGAGGGGATTTAGACAATTAACCTTTGGGAGCTTTTTTGAAAGCTGCTTAAATCTAAACGAGAATGTTAAAGCGTCATCATTTTGGAGTTGCATTAATAACTTACAAAACTTCTCTTTTCAAAACATAATATTAGGGCCGCGTCGGTCATAATCCGAAATTTATTTATTTTATTATTTACGAGGTACATATTGCCAGGGAGGGGGCTATCACCTCGGGTGAGGTTATTTACATTATTTTAAGGTTTGTAATATTTATAAATTTAATAAGTCTGTATAGGTTATTTATTGTTAAATTCGCGGAGTGATCGTCTGTAAGTGTGGATTGTTGGCGTTCGGCACTGTAGATGGGGCATTCAGTGATGATGTGTTTGACTGTGATCTGGCAATTGCATTGAGTACAGGCTGGATGCTCCTGGTGGTCCAGCAGGTATGCATGGGTGGTTAGAGTATGGCCTAGATAGATTCTGTTCAAGGTCGATTCGATATCCCGGTTTGATGCAGCTTTGCCTATAACGTAAGTCCAGTCAGTAATCGTCCGTTTAATTGCCAGTAGTTTGTTCGAATAGCTGCTGTTCCACTCAACCTCCCAATCAGACATTATTTTGTATTTTGCGTATTTCTTCAGTTCGCTTGGGTGTAACACTGGTACGGCGGCGTTGGTCAATAGCGTGGGAAGGTGATCAAAGATCATGATGTAAATGGTGCCTTCATGGTGGTTTGGACTCCACGGTGGATTGGCGGAAGGCATGCGCTTAAGTAGATAATTCGGGATGTCCAGCGTAAATTCGTCATGACATTTGAAGTAGCCTTGGGCAGCGAGGGTACCGTCTCTGTATAATGGGTTTGATGGACTGTAAAGGGCGTAATCGACCGATAATGTTTGCCGGCGGTATTTCAGGGGAGGAATACCGGCGAGCACGTGCATACTGGAGGCAGGCGTAGTTTGGAAGGCTCGTAGAGCTATACGGAGGCCCGAATTTTGGATCGTGTCAAGACTTTGATAACCCGAAATGATTTTCTTTATCGGAGAGAATTTATTTCGAAATTTCAGGTAATTTAGATATTTAAGATCTAGTCAAGCTGCGCTGTGATGTATCCGAGATAATATTTATTGAATAATATTGAAACGTATATTTAGGAAAAAGTTGTATTATGTGAACTTACCGACTACTCGAAAGATATCATCAAAAGAGGAAAATCTCTTTCATCTCGTTTATTTCATGCGCGTAATAAATGAAATCTATCGGAACAAAAAATTATAAAAACACCGAAGAAATTTAATTTCCACGGAATGTACTTAAAATTCGAATCGATCTGAACCGTGAGATATTTTACCTGTACTGCTCTCCAAGTTACTGGAAACGGATTTAGCATTCGTTCTTGCCACGATTCCGTTCCGTGTACCGTAAGTATTCATATTGTGTTCGCTCTGTGACCCCTTACTGCAACGAAATTGAAAAGCAAAGTACCCGGTTTAACAATACCAATCTTCGACTAAACTTTTCGGTCCCCTATTCTTTCGTTATCACTGTGTGCCATTGAAACAAGAAGTTAAGTTTTATACGATTTTTTTTTTTTTTTTCGTTTATTTTTTAATATAATATTCGGAATACCTTAAAAAATTCTAAATTTGTTTGACATAGGCTGTTATGTAATCACATTCGGCTCCCTTTTTGAGACTTTATTTCCGAGCTTATCGGTTGGTGATTATGAAAACCAGTTCACGCTGCAAACGTGAGACAAAATTGGCTCGCTTTTGTAATATCGGTGTTTATTTTCTCGTTCGCCATTAAATACCATGGCCTGAGAGGCCTATTTTTGAAATTACGACTTTTCTTCCTTGTTTTAAGCGGCCCCTTTGGCCCCTTTGTTCTACGACGGTTTACTCGGCGATACTGTTTTATCATTTAACTTTGCTCGACGATGATGATGACGATAATCGTGGACGCGAGTTTCTCGTTGTGTCTTTTCTGCATCGTTGAACTCGTTCTACTCGGCTTACACTGGGGCGTGCTCATCGTGGAAATTCTAATACCACGCGAAGAGCGACGTTAACATTTTACGAGCCTCATTCTGTTTTCTAATAGGCAACACGAGCGCAGTTCTGATCTGAAGATTTTATTCACGCCTTAGACGTGGAAAATATCTCATTCCGGAGCAAGCAAGCGAAACGTTAAAAGATGTGCTGCTGGATCGCTTAAAAATTGAATATTCAAAATCGAGGAAGAATGCGAAATGAAAAATTAATTTACAACGTTTGACGATGCGTGCGCATCCGACACTACTCACAGCTTTAACTGAAGTGAACTGAAAAAGTTATTTAGTCCACGCGCATCGTTTACAGCTTTCATATCGAGTGCAAAATAAAAAGGGCGAACGTAGAAAATTAAAAAAATACACACCACCAGTTCAGAAAACGGTACTTTGCTATTCAAGAAATGTTCAACAACTTTAGAACACTGTAAACTGTAAATGCAAACTTTTGCAAGGTTAAAATTTTATTCTCACTCTCTTAACATCGGAAGTGGCCATTTTCCAAAATAACAAGAGTGTGTCAACACACACGTTAGATATAAGTAAAACTTAAAAAAAAACAAACAAAAAAGAACGAATAAAAATGTCCCAGTTAAATTAACCAAACTTTAAAGTTAACAGAAGAGGTCAGGAAAAATTCAACTGGCGATCACTGACTTCTGATACGAATTGAATGGTTTTACGAGGATGGTTCAAATATAAACCGGAATTTTTAAATAAACGCGCGAAAAATTTATTGCGGAAAAAGTGGTTGCACTGGCAGTTAGACCGGTTTGTTACGAAGCGTGTAGAGCAATTAGAACCGCGTAACGTCACTTTTTAGTGTAGTTAGAGCCATGAGTGAAAAAGAAGTACCAGTGTCTGTTGCGCAATGCATCATTATTCGTTTTTTAGTCAAAGACGACGTAAAATCCGTGGAAATTTACCGAAAATTACGCGAACAGTTCGGGGATGAGTGTCTCTCCAAAACTCAAGTGTACGAATGGTGTTCCGCGTTTCGAAAAGGAACATACCACACGCGCGGCGCCCAAAAACCAGCATTACAGATGAACACGTCAAAGCCATCGAACAACTCATTTTGGCCGACACGTCCGTGTACACGATATGACCGACGAATTGGGCATCAGCATAGGTAGTATTGAGACAATAATTCATGATCGGCTAGGTTATCGCAAAATTTCAGCCAGATGGGTGCCAAGACTTCTGAATTTTGAACAGAAATTCACTCGTTGGGAAGTTTGTACGCGTCTCCTGCAGCGGTATGAAGAGGAAGGAGAGAATTTATTGCGGCGAATATTCACCACGGACGAAACTTGGGTTCACTACTACGAGTATACGCCGGAGAGTAAACGCTCGTCTATGGAGTGGCGGAAGGAAAAAGAGGGAGCGCCAGTCAAAGCGAAGGTTACACAGTCAGCTGGGAAGGTGTTGTGTACCGTGTTTTGGGACATGAAGGGAGTGATCGCAGTCGATTTCCTAACTGAACAACGTACTGTGACGGCGCAGTATTACAGTAACCTCCTAAAAAACACAGTCAAACCGGCCTATCGAACAAAAAGGCGCGAAATTCCGATCCGTAGTGCGATACTGCTTCAAGACAACGCCAGGCCACATACCGCTCGGCTCACGATGGAGACATTGGCCGAATTGGGCTGGGAAACACTTGAACATCCTCCTTACAGTCCAGATTTGTCGTCTTGTGATTATTATTTGTTTGGCCCGTTGAAAGAAGCACTTGGTGGACAACGTTTCGACAGCAACGATGAGGTGGAATCGTTCGTGCGCAAATGGCTATGTGACAAGCCGCGAGATTTTTACGAAAAAGGAATAAAAAAATTGCCGGAGAGGTGGAAAAAGTGCGTAGCGTGCGAGGGGGGTTATCTCGAAAAATTGTAAAAAATATGAGCACTGTAAGTATAAAATAAAAATTTTTATGACGAAATTCCGGTTTATATTTGAACTACGCTCGTAATACCGAGCAGCGACCCAACCCATGTCAAAAATTATTGTTGATTAACTTGCTTCAGATGTGATTAAGTTCCCGTTATTCTTTTCTTCTAGCAGGGAGGGAGGCAGTATAAAAAATAATATAACCTTTTTTATATACGTTTAAAAATGACGCAGTCAATTAAACTTCTGTGAGAATTATAGATTATCATCTGGGAGCTTAATATGTAAAAACTGATCCCTCGAAACTCCCCTGGAGGAGAAAGATCCTTTGGATTCCAGGCGTTTAATTCTTATAATTCTTGTAGAAGAGTTCGCTTCAAATTGCTATATGTCTTTTCGCAAAATGAAATATATGTCTTATGAGCTTGAAAAAAAATATATATCTGATTTAGTAGATGAGCACCTTAACCACTATACTGCCACGCTACCTACCTATATATGTATATATATATATATATATATATATGTATATATATTTATATAGTGGTTAAAGTGCTTGGCTACTAGATCAAAGGCACGGGTTCAAGACATGTTTGGATTTGGATCCGACTCGCTCCCAGGTTTACCCAGCCTGAAATGATTGGGAACGAGAGAAATCTGGGAAGGTAAACGTGGATCTTAAAAAGAATGCAACTGGACCCCTAGTCTCATTAGTGCCGTTGGACTTAATATATTGTGATAAGGTTCACAATCCCCGACGTCCTGTCAAGAATACGGGACGTCACTTTATATAGCGGATGATGGATTTATATATGGAGAAATAAGGAGATAAGGATCACCACATTATTCGGTTGGAAATAGGGCCTTCAGCAGGTTTAGCCTTTTGTTTGCTGAAAAGAAAAGATACTGATAAGTTCGGAGAAGGATAACCGACTGTCAAGGAAGATACCAAGATAACAAAAACAACACGAGAAATGAGTGCATTTGCTAGGTATAGATAGACAGAAGCAGGATTATAAGGTCGCAGAGTAAAAACGACATAACAAGATTTAGTAGGAGAAATAGAAAGGTTAATTGAGGGAATGATCCAGCACAGAAAGAGACGAATTAAGTGTTTCACTTACTGATATGATATCATGGGATGAGGCATAAAGTAGAATATCATCGGCACAGAATAAAAACGAAGAATTTAGAAAAGGAGAAGCGACACTGATAGTGTATATGTAGAAAAAAAGCTTGGGGAAGACCTCGAAAAACCGTTCTTGAAGTTTTAAAAGATAGAGATAGAACGATTCAGCATGACGTTGATAATAAGGAAAGTAAACTTAATTGCTATCATCTTGTCTTTTAGAGTGGGTAAATGAACATTATCAAAAGCACAGGATTCATCGATGAAGGAAGCCAATGTATAATGTTTTTGGATAAAAGATTTGTATATCTATGTAGGAAACAAAAAGTCTAATACAGTCGGGGGGACTAATGCCGAAAGCCAAACATATTGCTAGGAAATACATTATTATGCTCTAGCCACCAAACAAGGCGCTTGTTTAACATACCTTCTAGCAGTTTTCTGATGCGGGGTGCCAAGGAAATAGGACGTAAGAAAGAATTGTTTTTAGGAATGAGAATGATGATAAAAGAAGTCCAAAAGGGCGGAGTTGTGCCCCTGAAGTGGAGACAATTGAAAAGATGAAGGAGAGAAGTAAGGGACTGATCGGGCAGGGTTTTGAGGACAAGAAGAGGTATACCGTCAAGACTTGGAGTGAGGCTAAACGATTTGGGAAGAACAGATTTTAATTCATATATATTGAAAACAGAAGTTAAAAGTGTGGTGGGGAATTATGCAGAAGTGGGGTTAGATACAGTTCATCAACGTTAAAAACATAAGCTGGAGGAACGGAATCGATAAAACATTCTAGGCTATCTTCAGAAAGGTTGAAATATGGATGTATGTTCAGAGGATTATTCCTAGAGAACGAAGAACAGAAATTTTTCCAGGAGCACCTCTTTGGGACTTTAAGTATATATATCTAGCTCTTGCATTCGTTCGCGTATAAGCAAGAACGTTTTTGCTTGTAGAATATAAACGAATGGTTCTAAAGGTGGTACGACTACAGTCGAATGCGCGGTTGCAATCTTCATTCTACCAAAAAGATGAGGCTTTATTGTGGTTATTAGGTGATTAATGGCGGGTAAGCGATGATAGAGAATGAGCAGACGTAACGGAGTTTAAAAGGGAATTATATAGTAGTATGGGATCATAGTGAAGTTGAGAACTAGGGAATGACGAGTCAACACAGGAACGAAACAGAGTGCAATATGCTTTGGACATGTTTTACCGAGGAGAATGGAGAGGCCTGAAGGAAGTTGAAGAAGAAAAGTTAACAGGAGTTAGTAGGTTAGGAACATGGTCACTGTCATAAGAACCCGTATGAGTTCTCTAGTTATAATTAAGGCCAATAGTGGGAGCGGCAAAGGTCAGATCAAGAGAACTAGAAAATAGATGGATTCGGGAAATAAGTTGGGGAATGAAATTAAATTATCAGAAACGATACCATTCTTAACGATGGAATCGTTGGAATTGTAGGATGTGCAACCCCACAAGGTCAAATGGGCATTTCAGTCACCCCGATGATAAATGATTGCAGGATAGAGATGAAAAATGCGGAAAGAGGGAATTGACGAAGATCATAATTAGAAGGAACGTAGATAGAGTCAATGTTAATAGGATGCGTAAGGGTGGTACGAACGGAGATGTGGGCTATGTTAGGTTGGTTAGGAATAAGACGAAGGTTTAGAAAAACATCGTGAAAGCGGAAAAGAATGCTATTTTTAACAAGGATTGCGGAACCACCATACCCATCATTCCGATCACATTTAATTAGTTTATAACCTCTAATATTAAAGTTTATGCCTGAGTGAAGCCACGTTTCTGAGATGAGAGCAACATTAATGTCATGGATATCTAATAGATCCTCTAATGAATTTTTATTGGCTCTGAGGCTATGACAATTCCACTGAAGTACATTGAATGCAGCCAGCATGGTGAAACAGGAAATGTATTAGAAGTATAGAGAATGAGAAGAGGGAAGACAAAAACAGTAAGAAGACACAATAGGTGATGTAAAGTAAAAAGAAAAGCAAAGATATTTGTATTAATAGCATCGAAATAGGATGGAAGGTATACGGTGGAAGGAAATTGTAACGATTAGAAATCCGGAGGAACACATTAGAAGGGAATTCTAAAAGTAATAAAAAAAAAGGAAAAAAAGAGGGAATTTGTGTAGAAAATCGTAGGAGGCAAACAAAAAATTTCTACCAAGTTAAAAAAGATTTTGAAACTTTGCGTAGATGAAATGACATCCGTTAGGTTTAAATTATACTGCGCAAAACTTCTTGCCACATAGCTCTTGCTATACGCGCTAGTCAATCGCACCGTTGAACCAATGGAGCAGCAAATGTGAGAGAAAACTGAAATAATTCGAATGCAGCCCAGTTCAAAGACTGAGCAAGTCATCTTGGCGCGAGTACATTCGAAAGAGAAAGAGATGCAATAAATGCACTGAAGCCCAATAATGGTTTTGAACACTTCAGCGACAGTATAATTTACAAATAAGGAAGGAGACAGTGGATATAAACAGTTATACAATTGATTTAAATGTCTCATTTTGTATATTGGCAGAAAGATTAGATAAGAAAGAAGTAGAGAGAATTTAGAGCGTCAGGAGAGAAACACAAAAGAGAACAGAAGAAAATTCAGTCTCAAATCTTTTTACTTTGCTTCCTTTTTTCTTAATCATAGAAAAAGGAATTAACTTATTTGTGCGTTATAGAAAAGAAAAGAAAATAAAGAATCAACAAAGGAAGAAGAAGAAGCAATGTTATTAGAAGAGAGTATTTCCAAAATGGCTGTAGAAATATTTTCAATTAAGGAGAAGAAATTGGTGAAGAGTAATCAGGAGTGACCAAAAACACAGGATAGTCATTAGCAGGATTTAGAAAAATACCATTAGTTGAAGTAGAGTTAGACAGAAGAGGAGTAGATTTGTTGGGAGCCCATCCATTAGAGCAGTGGTTCTTAACCGGTGGTCCGCGGACCACTGGTGGTCCCTGGAAGCACTCAAAGTGGTCCGCGAAGCCATCCTAAAAATATTAAAGATACTCGTCTCTTCAAACAATTGTGCTTTGATATGAACTCTGAACACGAAACTCGGCCTTTCCATACGGAAGTGCGTCGGCTTTCCAAAGAAAATATGCTGTCGGGGTTGTACGAACTGAAAGAGGAAGTACAAATATTATTAACTAATAAGGAGAACAAAGAGTTGCTGGATCAGTTCTGCGAGTCCAAACTTCAAATGTGTTTTGCTTATTTAGTTGATTTTTTCGCGCAACTAAATAAATTGAAACTTAAACTGTGCAAGGGTCATGAAATTTGAAGTTGCAAGGCGCAAGAAATAAATTTGTATATGAAGATAAAATTAATGAATTTATCACTAAAATCAAGCTATGGATCGATAAAGTTGGAAGAAAAATTTTTTCTGCCTTTGATATGCTGAATCGAATTATTGACAGGCACCGTGCTGAGATTAAAGGAGAAATACAAAAGAACATGATACTTCATTTGAAAAATTAAAAAAGTGAATTTAGTCGCTATTTTCCTGACTACTGTGAGGACGAAGGTGTTCCGGAAAGTGATTAACGTTTCTGAGGTGCCTGATGAAATTCAAGAAGAAGTGATTGAAATGCAACGCAATAGTAACTAGAAAGATATATTCGTGACAGGAATTAATTTTGAAAATTTTTGGAGCCAAAAGGCAATTTCTTTCCCAAAGATTCAAGAAATTGCTGTACGTTATCGAACTTTGTTATCATCGACATATCTATGCGAGCAGGGGTCCTCGGCGGTTTTGATAATTAAAAGCAAGCACCGAAATCGATTGGATGCCAGTGCCGATATGTGTTTGGCTGTGAGTAGCACGGAACCAAGGATTTAGAAGTTAATAAAAAGTATGCAGTCACAGAAATCGCATTAAAATAATGAATTTACCTCTATTCTGTAAAATTTTTGTAAAAAAAAAAAAATAGTTGGCTTTGAACAATTTTATGCGTGTCTTATTTATAGATAGATAGAACAACCCTTTATTTATTTACATTTACTGTATATTACCTTCAAACAGTTGGTGGTCCATGGCAGATAGAAATTTTGTCAAATGGTCCCTCATCACTTAAAGGTTAAGAACCACTGCATTAGAGGATGATGTGATACGATTAGATGGATGAGGAGGAAACGCGGAGAGAGTTTATAAGGTGCTTCTAATCTTAAGTTACGGATTTTATGGAAGGTAAGAGATTTAGGACGTGGAAGGCTATATATGTTTGAACAGGTTTTAAGGTAAAAATAATTTAACCGGCTCCATACAAGTGACTTTTTCGGAAAACATAAATGGGATTAGGAAAGAGATATATAATATCAATCAATATTTCTTTTAAACTAAAATGCACATTTATAATTTTTTTTTTCTTAATCAGCAAATAATTTTTAAAAGACCTCATTTTCAATTTTTTTCCGCATTTTCCGTTCGATCGACACATATCTTTTCTTATCGTTTACATGGAAATTATTTCGTTTTCGTAAGTTTTGTTTGTTATATTTGCTGCTTTTTATGTTTTGTATAATTATTATAAATTACCTAGCCATGTAAAATTGCTGTACTATAACTTCTGCGTTTATTAAAATTTATTTAAACGACTTTTTAACTTCTTTTTACTATCTTTTATTTATTTCTGCCATTACTGTCTAAATAACTACCGGCAAAGGCAATAGTTTCCTTTTCTAATTTTTTGTTTTTGAATTATTCGACATGTATGATTTCCAGCAATTCAGGTAATGATTTATGTCTAGTGCAAATGCATTAATTATTAAATTTGCATGTCGTAACTGTTCATTCAATAATTGTTATTTACTTTAATTTTTGCTTTTGTGTTTTAATTTTATTTATTTTTTCTGGAAATTGATTTTTATATATATGTATATATATATATATATATATATATTCACTTTAATTACGAATTTAGAATTAATAATGTATTAATGGTATGGTAGTTACTAAAACAAAAAAATAATAATAATCATTTATACAGGGTGCGGCAGCATAACTTCCTTTTTTAAAATGCGCCAATTTTTTTTCTACTAAATTTTGTTAAAGAAATAATAACAGAAAATCGAAATAAAACTGCAAGAGTAGAAGCATACATATTGCCAATAGGATCTAGAGTATGTTATTTGATTCTCTGTTATTATTTCTTTAACAAAAATTAGTAAAAAAAAAAGTGGCGCATTTTAAAAAAGGAAGTTATGCTGCCGCACCCTGTATTTCCAGCCCAAGGAAGCGAATATTTAAATAAGTAGAGTTTATTGAATAAATGAATAGTATAAGATTGATGAAGTTTTAAAAATCAAATTAAAAGATGATAACAGTGGTCAAAGAAAATGTATCCAAGCGGGAAAAGCCGCAGTTAACAGCTAGTGTATAAATATACATATATAACTCAGCCATTTTGGCCTCGCAAGGGGCTGTGCCTCTTAACCCCTCTTGCTTTCATTTCTGTTTCTTTCTTTTCTATACTTTGTATAAAATGATCAAAATTTACAACGTAATTCTTACTGGCATCAACACCAAAAAAAAAAAAAATACAATAACCACAAAAATCTTATTCTAACATTTAACTTTCATTATATAAAATTAAGACATTTTTTTGTTACATTTTTCGTTACATTTTCGTTACATATTTCGTTACATAAAATTGTGACATTTGTAAAATAACAATTACAAAAATTCTATAAAATATAACAAACGTTACATAAAATTGGAACATCTTTTTGGGACATTTTCTCTAGGGGGGTAGCCTAAGAATTACGTTGTAATTAATATATATATATATATTAGGCTACCCCCCCCCCCCATTAGAGAAAATGTCCCAATTTTATGTAACGAAAAATGTCTCAATTTGATGTAACGTTTGTTATATTTTATATGATTTTTGTGATTGTTATTTAAAAAATGTCACAATTTTATGTAACGAAGTATGTAACGAAAAAATGTCTTAATTTTATACAATGAAAGTTAAATGTTAGGATAGGATTTTTGTGATTACGCTATTTTTTTGTGTGCTGATGCCAGTTAGAATTACGTTGTAAACTTTGATCATTTTATGCAAAGTATAGAAGAGAAAAAGACAGAAATGAAAGCAAGAGGGGTCAAGGGGCAAAGCCCCTTGTGAGGCCAAAATGGCCGAGTTTATATATATATATATATATGTATATGTATATATATATATATATATATATGAACACACTAAACAATAGAATTTTTTACACGATATTACTCTTGGCACTGAAAGGGTCATGTTTTATAGCGATGCAGAAATAATTTTGACAACCCGTGTTTCTTATTAACGAAGATGATAGTATTTAAATAATTAAGCTTGAAAAATATCGCATGCAATTTTGAAAAAAAGCTTTGAATAAATGCTCGCTGGCGCTGAAACGATCGGACTGAAAAGGTGACGCCGGGTAGATTGCGCTAAAACGTAAGGACCCTGAGGAAAAGACACTGCTTCTGGTAATTAATGAATAAAACACCATCAACTCGGATCATTTCGAGCGGAATGTTAAAATAATTTTAATATATTTAATTTCGAAAAGCTTTTAAATTTTTTTACTCTTAGGAGCGTTTCAATTTTTATAGATTTCATTTCTTTTTAATTAAGCGGTGAGTTGCCGATGTCTCCTCCCTTAGTTACTCAAATCACATTGAAATTTGCCCGTTAATTAGTTGAATAACTTGCGAATTACGGTCCGTCGTTATGTTTTGCAATTTACCAAAAAAAAAGATACGCGATAAATTTTGTAAAGACTCGTGCAAACAACGAATGTCGTTAAATTGTCGCAGATATTCCTCTTCAATTTTGTATTATCCGATGGTGCCAGCTGTTTCTGCGGTTTAGAATTTAGCGGACAGTGTGTGGCAAGAATTGCGTAATTTGTTGATTCTGCCACGTGTGTACCGTTATTTGGCTTTTGTTTGCCGACTTTATTATGTGCCGAAAACCAGGCCAATTTTTCGGTACTTCTGTAGATTTTTTTCCTTTTTCGGCGTCTCCAATTGTGTTATTTTCGTTCGTACCGTAAAATTTACGTGTATTAGGAACCTTGTTGTTAAATTACGTGAATAAAGTCGTTTCTGATAGTCGTGTTGTAACCTCTTCAGCTGCTTCTTAGCAATTTGTATTCCTTTTTGAAGTTCACCAGTGGCGAATTTATATCGGCAGAAGCAAGCAGCGCGTATTTATACGGAGAAAGCTTAACCCGTCCTGCTTACAACGGGATGAAAAAGTTTAGGACTTTTTCGGTAACATATCAGACGCGGTCGTTGAAAGTTAATTTGCAATCTGATGTAGAGCGAACAATATTTAAGGTTTTTCATGCACGAAAGCTGATCGGAGAACGTTTTGTTGTCGAACAGGGTAATTTCCATCCAGGTAATTTAATTTGTCGGAGAATATCTTTTAAACTTGTGCGCCAAGATTAGAAAAAGACTTGATATATATATATTAGGAATCCTGTACAATAAATAGCGATGCAACCACACCAAGTATAAGTATCATCAGGCAGCTTTATCAATTTTTATTTATTTACCTATTTGGCTAGTGTTTCCTTATTTTCTACTATCGTCGATTTTGAAAGTGATTTTATAAAAAATTAGGGTCTTTTCTCTTAGTCTCCACACGTAGTTCATTTTTAGTTAAGTTCATTTTCGCATTCATGCGAGAAAGCGTTACTTAAAAATAGTATTAATTCTAAAAAAGAATTTACATATTAAATAGCTTATTAAAACAATTTACAAACGTGATATTTAAGAGTGTATTATAACTTTTCCTTCCAAATCTTCTTGCATGGTTTTCACTCTGCGTCCGTATAATCCCGCTTCTGTCAATATTTTCCTGAATTGGATGTCACTTCCTCTCGCGTTAGCTGCTTCTGCTGCCTTGGAGTTTACCTAAATAGTCGACTAACCTTTTCCGAACATATCAGTTATCTTTCTCGTTCTATCATTCAAAGACTGAATTTATTGAAATCCTTATCACCAACCAAATTGGGTGGTAATCCTCTTGTACGAGTACTTATTTCTTTGTATAAGTCCATTATTCGCTCCAAGTTCGATTACTGTTCATTTATCTACGGTTATGCCTCCGAATCCCTTCTTTCCAAATTGGATAGAATACAGAATTCCTGTCTCCGTCTATGTCTCGGTGCTCTTAAATCTTCTCCTATTTCAGCAATACCTGCTGAATCTAATACATCTCCTCTTTCAGTTCGAAGATCGTATTTGGGCTATCGTTTTCTTTCTAAACGTGTACCTTGCATTTTAACTTATCCCTTCCTACATTTCCATCACCAGAAACTGGCACTTTGTTCCTAATAAAATTCCCATCTTAACCCTTATATCTCGCCGTCTTAGTTATTTTTCGTCCCATACAATTTCCAGTAATAATTTCCCTTACTTTTCGTTTAATTATTTTGATCTCACACACCCTCCCAAAGTATATTTTCTTTTTAATTCTTCCAGGTCTATGCCTCAGGCGATTATTAAACAGGAATTTCGCAGCATTTTCAGTTCCCTCTTTCCTTCTCATGTACTCATCATTAATGGCTCTAGGGGGCCTAGTGGTGTCGGGTCTTTCTTTATTAATTTTTCCGAATTCTTTCGTCTTCCGCTTTTCTGTCCTATTTTCACAAATTACTTAATGGCTATCCTATTTCCGATTATTTATATCTCCTCCAATCGTAACTGTTCCCATTATCCGATAATGCCCGACTCCATGAGTGCCCTTCAAGCTATCAGTTTCCCCCTCCCTCTTGAGACTTCATCATTTTTCGTATACGATCTCTCATACACAATCTTTCCTTTCATCACTCTATCCACGATGATCTGCTGTGGGTTCCTGGTGTCATGTAGGCATCGAGGGTAACGAAATGATGCTTTGGCTCAGGCTGCTGCCCGCTCCCGCTTTTACTTTAAAAAGATCCCTAGCACTAATCTCTATTGTCCTTAAGTAAGAAATTTCACTGTAAATTTTGGTCGGATATGTATCCTTCTTCTTTTACCAATGATAGTTCCTTCTACCTCTCAATCCAACCTATCCTTCCTACTAATTCTTGGTTCGTAGAATTCCCTTCTTTTCCATGTTCCGTTATTGTCCCTATTATTCGCCTACACTCTACCCTTTATTTACTCCTTTTAACGTCCAGGCTTCCTTCCCCCTATTGTGCTTCCTATATCCTGTCCATTCCATCTCAGTCTGTTGTTCCTGTCACTAGTTCCTTTATTTCTGTCATTTCCGATCGAATCAAGATTTAATTAGTTAACTCTTCTTCCTATTGTTTCTGGGTGAGGTCCCTTATTGACGAACCAAAAAAAAAAAAAAAAAAAAAAAGTGTAATTGCCGACCAAAACGTATTATTAGTTTTTTTTTAATACTCCTCGTAGTGACTATAATATATTTTTTTGTTTTTTTTTTGTTTTTTTATTAATGGCTAAAGAACAGAGCGAAAGAGGGGAAGAAGCTCAGGTCTTTGAACGATCAGGATTAGCCGATAATAAAGAATCAAGAGCTTTGAAGAGCGAGAATGAACAAGTCACCACATGGAGTGGGAATATCGTTTGATGAAAGACAGGAGTAAAAAGAAGTTTGTTCAGTTAAAAGTTGCGAACAGTCAGACATTATATGATCGGGATCAAAAATAAAGCGGCTGTTGAAGGGGTGCAATGAACAATAAGGTGACGACGGCACGAAAGAAAAACTGAAAAGCAAAGAAGGGAGCAAACTGTGCCTAAAATGTCATAGAGAGATTAAAGCGACACGTAAAAAAGAATTAGAGAACGAGACGAGGCATAAGAGCTAAAACCAAAATTTAGAATGAGCAGCTGCAGACAGAAGGGTAAATATTAGGGGATGAGAAAATGGGAAGAAACCCACCGGAAAAGAAGATAATTAAGCGAATGAGTTAACTAACTCATTACCGTCGATTTCGGCATGTCCAGGAATCCAAAAGATATTAGTATGTTTTTTTTGTTTTTTTTTTTTTATTGAGCAAGGAAGAAAGAGATTATAAATCAAGGAACGAACGAAAAAATCGTCAGTAAACTGAAATTCCGATCGCGGCTCATACTTCTTTAAAAATCGTTTGCTTAGACTTTTTTGGAACATTCAAACCGTTTCAGAAATTCCTAAAGCTTTACGATTCATCTTTTCCTTTCAAATCAACTGTCTGATTCTCTTTTTTTTTTGGTCTGTTTTTTGGTTCAAAATTACCGCGGAGGCATCGTTCTTCATGCCACTAATATAAAAATGATAAATCCACTTTGCAAATTTACAATGTCTACTTTGAATTGTTACTTATCATCTATGAAGTCTAAATTTCGCTGTGAACCTATTGTTGACGTCCCGGTACATGCATCTTTATAAAAAGCACAGTTTATACTCAACTTACTCAATGCATCTTTCTGCTTTCAGAATAAACGCAGAACTTCCACTTCACGAAATTCGAGAAAAATTATTAAAAGCCTGACTATTCTTAATATCCAAGCACTGTAAAGAATTAAAACTACGAGTATATAACGTAATGCATTTGTCGAAATTCACATGATGAACTATAAATGTTTGTACTATGAAAGATCAAAAAAGGCTAATATTCGGTATTTAAATAAGGAGATAAATTTAAGCTTTCGCGGCATGCTGAATCAAGAAAAAGAAAATGTTTTTTTCTAAATAAAAAGTTTTACTCGAAAGAGACGGGGGAGCTAAAGGCATGCGCATAATTTTTGAATGCAACACTTGTTTACCGGATTTCGGAAATTTTATTTACTTCACTTCAGAACGGCGATAAGTCTACAGTTCGATAAAAACGATAATGAGAAAGAAATTCAATTAATCGTGAGTAAATTTGATTTGATTATTATTGTTGATGTGCAATCAAAGCAGCAGAATTCGTTAAATATTTCCAACTTAATTATGGGATTATTGTAATTTCTCAGTGACAGCGTTCGTTCTGATTTTACATTCTACCTCATTTACTCTGTTCGTCTCCCGAAATGAATACCGGAAAAGATGTTATCGTGATTAGGAGAAAAATAAATAACTATCAACGTTTGGTAAATCTGATTATCTCGTCGTTTCACGCAGAGAATGTCAAAACGCCACTAGGTTACCGTATGACAACTAAACTGTAAGTTCTCTTGGTCTTATAAATAAAGTTAACTTTTACCGGTAAAATATATACCTACGCATACACATACATATATGCACTTAATGTATATATATATATATATATATATATATATATATATATATATATATATATATGTATGTATATATGTATATATGTGTAGATGTTACAGTAAGGAGAATTGTTGGTAAGGTGAAACGTGCCGTCCTAGTAATGGTTCAAAGTGGTATGTCTTTCAATTTAAGATCTGTCTTTTACCGTGAAATTTGGCCTCTGGGGATAGATGGTGTAACCGTTCTAAGATTTTCCCTTCTACTTTTCTCTGGCTTTAAATGGAAAAAATGTAAACGTCTTATTTCTTTAACACGTTCATCGCATTATTATTACCGGTTTCTTGTGAGTTCCGTTTATACTGCAGTTAAGCAAAATTGAATTAGTCTTCTTTTAAACAGTAAACGAAGGAACATTTCGTCTCTCAACAAACGTCGATATTTGCCGTAGGGCTACGTATTTAACGAGAAAATAAAGATGGACGCAAATTTATTTCGGTTTGATGCACCGCTGGGCATCCTGTATCAGCAAACTGTTTGAAGGTATATGTTAAACAAACGGCTTGTTTGGTGACCAGAGCATAATAATGTATTTCCCAGCAATATATTTGGCTTTCGGCATTAGTCCATCCGACTGTATTAGACTTTTTGTTTCCTACATAGATATAGAAATCTTTTATCCAAAAACATTATACATTGGCTTCCTTCATCGATGAATCCTGTGTTTTTGATAATAAAAGACAAGATGATAGTAATTAAGTTTACTTTCCTTATTATCAACGTCATGCTGCATCGTTCTATCTACCTCTTTGCTCTATCTTTTAAAACTTCAAGAACAGTTTTTCGAGGTCTTCCCCAAGCTGCCCCAGTCCTACTTTTTTCTACATATACACTATCAGTATGGCTTCTCCTTTTCTAAATTCTTCGTTTTTATTCTGTGCCGATGACATTCTACTTTATGCCTCATCCCATGATATCATATCAGTAAGTGAAACACTTAATTTGTCTCTTTCTGTGCTGGATCATTCCCTCGATTAACCTTTCTATTTCTCCTACTAAATCTTGTTATGTCGTATTTACTCTGCGACCTTATAATCCTGCTTCTGTCTATCTATCCCTAGCAAATGAACTCCTTTCTCATGTTAATTGTTTTTATTATTTTGGTATTTTTCTTGATAATCAGTTATCCTTCTCCGAACACATTTTTCTTTTCAGCAAACAAAAGGCTAAACCTGCTGAAGACCCTAACCAAATGAGGTGGTGATCCTTATCTCTTTATTTCTCCATATAAAAATCCATCATCCGCTCAAAATTTGATTACTGTTCATTTCTCTATGCTTGTGTCTCTAAGTCCCCACTCTCTAAATTCAGTGTAATCCAAAATTCTTGCCTTCGTCTATGTGCTCTTAAATCCTCTTCAGTTCTCGCAGTTCTTGCCGTATTTCTATTAGCAGATTTTATTTGGGCTATCGTTTTCTTGTTAAGCGTCTTCCACTCACGTCCTCTACTCTTATACATTTTTATCTTTCCCTAGAAACTGGCATTTCACTCCTGGAAAACCCCTTATTTTATCCTTCATCTCTCTTCAGTTCATTTTGTACTTACATATAATGGACTCTGTCAATCTCCCTTATTTCTCTTTTAATTTCGCCGATCTCTGCCATCTTTCAAATATGTTTACTGTAACTACGCTCTCCAAATTTCTTCCGCAGGCTCTAATTAGACAGGAATTTCACAGTACTATCAATTCTCGATGTCCATCGCATGTAACCGTGTTTACAGATGGTTCAAAGAGGTTGCGTGGAGTCGGTACCTCTTTTATGCTCCCAGATTTTGGCTTTTCAGAACCTTTCGTCTGCCTCCTTTCTGTTCCATATCCGTAAACGAATTAATGATTATCTTACGTTCCATTATTTTCATTTCCTCTAAATTCCTTATTATATCAGATTCTATGTCCGCCCTTCAGGCCATCTGTTCTCCCCTACCTGATCATCTGTGATTTTATTATTCCCCGTATACGCTCACTTATCCATATTCTTTCTATTCAAATTTATTCGCTATGGGTTCCAAATCATTCGGGAATTTTTGGTAATGGTGCGGCGGACTTCTTGGCTCGGGTTGCTGTTTCTTCCCACCTCTCTGTTAAGAAGATCCCCCATCCTCTAATCCCCTTACACTGTGTAAAAGTTTTCATCTAAGGTTTTTTGGTCGGATATGTATGTTTCTTCTTTCTCTAACAATTGTTCTTTCCATCAGTCTGTTCATCCTAGTCTTCCTTCTAATGCACGGATCTCTTTGTTTCTTTCACTTTGTCGCTCCGTTGTTGTCTCCGTTATAAGTCTGCGCCTTATCCATTTCTTGTTGTGTTTTTCCCGTTTTCGTTTTTCGTTGGTTGCCTCTCCATATTGTCCTCTCTACTCAAGCGAAGAGTGTGCTTGCGTTGCTGATCATGTGTTCTTTTTTTTTTTTTGTGTTCATCTCATTCTGCTGAGCGTTCTGCTTTCTGCTTCAGTCTGGTGCGATTTGGTCTTCCTACTCCACATTGCGCCTCTTATAACCTATCTTTTGCCTCTCCACACATTGTTCCTATTATTTGTTCCTGTCTCCTAACAATGTCGTATCAAGATATAATTGGCTCCTTCTTTTTCTAATTTTTTCTGGGCAAAGAAGTCCCCAGTTGACAATTCCAAAAAATTGAAAAAAAAAAAAAAGATAGGGTTTTGTTTGAAATAAAATCGCGCATGCTGCTGGTTATTGTGATTGCGATGAAATTGGATCTTGTTCTACTTATACAAATGATTATGTTGTCTATGCATTTGTTTGTCGTGTTGTTTTTAGGCGTTTGGTTAGTGCTAGATGATGGCTGTTTGGAAATGTCCTTTAGCGGTGAGCTTGTTTTATTATTGAAGACTTCCATGGTGAGACCAGTTTAGATATTGAACTTAATGAGTTTTTTGCTATAAAAATTTAATCAGCTCAAAACGCCAAATACAAAATCGTTTGAGTAGCGATGAATAAGGAAAGTTCACAATATGTGCGCAGGTTAAGGGGAAGAGAATTTCGCGTCGATTATCGTACTCTCTATAGCATCATGAAGCTATATATTAATACGCGAAGAAAGAACATGGTACCTCTTTTCAAGTACATTGCAGGTACGGAGTGTGAGATTCAATGCTTCCTTTATCTTTTCCTTCCCATCTCTAGCCGTCCTTCTTCTTTCCTTTATACTCTCTATCTCCGATCGCCTCAGAATCTGAGTAGGTGATGTAAGCTCATATAGCTCTGGGTCAGTGCCGACACCGAGCCCATTTAATAAAAAAAAAAACCTTTTTCTACATTTCTTTTTTCGGTATTTAAAAGGTACACTCCTCTGTTTAATGTGTCTGTTTTTGTGCCTTAACTGATTTTGTATATGAATAGGATACTTCGATTTTTTTTCCTTTTTCCATACATGAATTCTTTTTTTGTTCAATATATGATTCTTATTAATTTAATTAAAACTGAACCATCTGTGTTATCAATTCGTAGATTTGTCCCTCGAAGATCAATATATAAATTACGGTCGAATTTCGATCACTGGGCGACCCTACTAGTAGAAATTTAATCAGCTGAGGACGCTGGATACGAAATTGTTTGAACGGATCTCTGTAACAATAAATATAGCCATATCCGATGAATTTTTAACTTTTGACGAGTAAAATAGAAAAAAATATTTTTAAGGCTCGCGCAATTGACAATATATTTTTTAAATGTACTAGCTATACAGTGTGGAAAATAGCGATATTCATCTTACAGCTTCAAAGTTTTAGTTTTTTGATTAGTAATTTTTCAGCTTAAAAAACCTTTTATCGGCTAGATTTTTTTTTAGTCGGGTTTTAAAAAATAATGTCATATTTAAAAGTAAATTTTGGATCTTGAAGAAGAAAAAGTAGTATAAATTAGTTTCAAAGATTATTTAAAAAAAAAAAAAAAAAAAAAAAAGTACAAAAATAAACAATCTTTTATTTCCTCGTCATTTTTATTCAATAAATACGAAGAAATATTTTTCAATCATCAAAAATACAATATACTCGTACAACAAAATAACGGACCTTGTTTTTCAATAATAAACACTCCGCGAATGTGCCGCTTTAAAATATAGATTTTAAATCGTGTCGGATATATTATCGTTCATCCCTCGTGAAAAATTTTATGACCGGACAGACGCTTAATTTAAAATTCAAATGGTTTTTTCGAGATTTCCCCCATACAGGCGGCTTCATCTTTTATGTTGCGGAGAGGCCACTTTATTTACAGCATTCAAATTTATTGTAAAAAATAGAATTTTAGTATAACCCCCTTTTATATATAGATCCATCTGCTAGTCGGTGGCCAAATGGTTCCTCGCCGGGCCAGGAAAAAAATCCAGTTGAAAACCACGAAGCCAAAAAAAAAGCTAATAAGAATGAAATGTTCCCGAAAAGCCATTATCCCAATTTGCTTTAATTCTCCCGTATTGTCTAAGTAAGGCAGAATGTTTATATAACTTCTATTTACAAAAAAATTTAGCTCTCTGTCTCTGATGTTGTAATTACCTACAACAGAAAAAAGAGAGGTACCTTTCGTATTACTATCCAAAGTCATTCTTATGTTCTCGATTGTCAATATTTTTTTACCAGCAGTAATCGTGCCGATATAAAATAAGTTTATTTTGATCCAAGTACGACTTTTGAAACTTACAAAATCACAAAAGTTAAATGCCACGATGAATGCAATTTTGCATTTTTCTGAGTAGTAAAATTTTTCCAACGCGCGCCAGGAATTACACCTAGAGATGATAGTTCGTCTGTTAAATTTACGCCCGGCGATTGTATTATTGTTTGTATAATTTTTTTAATACCGGTTCTATTTGATAGTTTTGATCGTTGCTGAAAGAAAGAAAAAACATTTTTTTCATTTTTTTTTGTCTTTGTCGTAGGGGGGATTTTTTTAAAAATACATGCTCGAAGGATAACCAGTAATTAGTAAAGATTCATCAGTAATAAATGCGGAATCATTTTTTTTTTTTTTTTTTTTTGGCATAATTCGCTTTTTTATTTAAATCGTGTTTTTATTGGATTTGATTTTTAGACCATTATCTTCATCTTGTTAAGCAATCCGAGATAAGCTCAGTGAAGTTAACGAAGCGCTATTCTTCATAATTAACTCGATTTGTCCACAATTAACGAGCCCCCTAAAACTTAATTCTACACAATTTTTCTTTCTCGTTGTTGAAAGTTTACTACTAAAAGTATATATATATATATATATAATAAAAATGGTTGACGTAATAATAATATTCTTGTCTTTACTTTATTAATATTATTTACCGGCTGTAATTAATGGTTTATTAAAGATTTAAAAATTCCTTTTTCAAATGCAACTTTCTTCTATAGTTCTTTTCCGTTTTTAATGATTAAAAGTGTTTCTTGTTTTTTTTCGCCTCTTCTCACTGTATTATGTGTTTAAGTAATTTTTTAAAAAACAACATTGCTTGACCAGCTTTTTTTGTTTTTTAATCGTACAATACGAAATATTTTGTAATTCATTTAGAAGGTATAATTTGAAGAATTCATTTTTGCACGAGTGTCAACAATTAATGATATTACTTTACTTTTGTTCGTTCACGTGTATGTATCGCTACATTGATTAATGGCGCGTAAGGACAGTAGGTATTTTTGTAAAGATTATACTTAAAATAATGAAAAAGGAGACGTAAAACTTGGAGCACTCCAAAATGATGTATAATTGGAATGCAACAAATGTCACAGGTAGGTCGAGGAGTTTTGTATAGAATATGATTTTAACATGGCAAATGCGTGCAGTCAGAGGACAATGCCACTTTTTCATGTCTTCCACGAAGTTTATTTGAAGCAAAACGTTTCTATTTAATTGTTACCGATTTATCGTCTATCGACCGTGCAGATAAAAAACTGCCCAAGTTATACTGAATTGCGAAGTTAATGGAATATTTGATGTAGCGAATACTGCGCGAGCGACAGTACCGAAAACATATTTGGTAAAGAATAGCGTACGATACGAATACGTATTTGGAGTTATGACAACCGTAGATCTGACTGAATCTGATTTAGAAACATCTATGAAATTTTGGAAACTGCAATTAACTATAGGCCGGTAAGGTACATTTACCAACTGCTTGAAGTGATAGACCAGCCGCGGTAGAACAATTGGAGGTGATTTGTTACACACACACAATTCGAGAAGGTTGCAACAGATGTTGAATTTAAAATTTTGGTAGTATTTAGTGTTGAGCTGTATTTGAGAGGCAGAGATCGGCACTGGTGGTTTTAGATGAGTCAGTAAGGTAATATACAAGTCACTGCCTGAGATGAAAGAAACCCTCGCCATTCTCGCATGAAAGGTTGATGATTAGAACGGTACCGAAAACCTCGGCAGCCAATCACACTGCAGTGTATTGAATAACGTTTAACTCGCTTAAAATGTTTTTCTTGCAGATTGAAATGCAGCTTAATATTCGTGACTTTTTATTTGCGAGCAAAAAAATTAAAAGAGGAATGAGCAGTTTTAACATTCGTGAAGTGTACAATTTTCACTATTTGCGGGCACGTATTTGATTTAGATCTGCTAGCAAACAAAAATTCTTTATTTACTATCAATGCAACGGTGAAACAATTCATATTTACATTTGTCGCAACTACAACATAAAACTATGATATTATCCATTGGCGTCGCCCAGGGGGGGCAGGGGGAAATTGCCCCCCCCCCACCCATCCACCCATCCCCCTGGAGCTTCGGAACTTTTTAATCAACTGGCCATGATGAGTATTCATAGGCTCGTAATCACGGACAATCTGACTTTTATAATAAAGTAGTAAGAAACCCACGAAAGTTATGTTTTAATTAAGATTTTATTCTTGTTTAATAAAATATTATTATAAATTTTATTTTTCCCATAACTCATATCCTCTTTTTATCATCTTGCCCTCCTGCTCTCGGCTGGCAACTCATGGTCATCAAATCAGAATTCATTACTACTCGACTCTGAACGGTGTTTGCACATTAAGCATTTTTCTTCGCATCGCCTACTGGCAAAGCAGAAACCATCTCTTTAGCCAAGTCGACACCTCTGCTGCCAAAGAAATAGTGATAGATTTTCTTTTTCAGTTTGCTTTGGTGCTTCACCGCATGACTTCAAATACCCGAGGAGTTCCCTGTGATATATACATATATATATTAATTACAACGTAATTCTTAGGCTATCCCCCATTAGAAAAAATGTCCCAATTTTATGTAACGTTTGTTATATTTTATAGGATTTTTGTTATTGTTATTTAAAAAATGTCACAATTTTATGTAATGAAATATTTACCGAAAAATGTAACGAAAAAATGTTTTAATTTTATATAATGAAAGTTAAATGTTAGGATAGAAATTCTGTGATTATGTTATTTTTTTTGTGTTGATGCCAGTAAGAATTACGTTGTAAATTTTGATCATTTTATACAAAGTATAGAAGAGAAAGAGACAGAAATGAAAGCAAGAGGGGTCAAGATATATATATATATATATACATATTGTCGTGATTCACACATACACACATTTCAGGTAACGTAAATTTAATAATAATAATAACAACAATAATGATAATTGGTAGAGCGGGTAGGCTGAGGCATTGCTGGTAAAATAATCATCTTATTATATTATCATCGGCTGAGAAATATTCGGCAGGGTGTTTCGGACGAAGGCTACTTATAGTGGTGTAGTTTTTCTCTGTTCACGGTTATAATATATTGAAATGACCAGCAAACGAATTCGCCGGAATTTAGCTTACGGAAAAAGTTTCATAGAAAGACTCGGAAAGTGAAGAAGAGATGTGCTGCTATGCACGACGTAATAAGCAAAAAGAATATCTGTATTAATTTCTTATTTATTTAAATATTGTCAAGTACGGAAATGGAATATGAAATTAGTATAAGAAACGATCACGTGGGAGCGGGCTTAGTTATTTCAGAAATACGGCCAGTGTGGTTCAACCTAATACGAATCAATGACAATTTTCCAATTTCCGCATTAGAAGTTCATGCAAGTTCGCTTGAAGCAGCAGGTGAACGAACGTTATAAAAAGTAAAGAAGAAATCTGTAGCTGCTCGCGAAATGTTACTGAACTTTTTGTATATATATATTATATGTACTGCGTTGATAAATGTATTAAAAAGAAATATCTAACGTATAATATGCGTACACTGAATTTCTCGTGTTTTTACTTATGTGTGTGTGTAGTTATATCAAAAGTTTCTGGTGATACATTATAATTTGTAAGTTGAAATTGCAAAAAAATTCATTACAGTATATACAAATATAGATTTGATCTTCTGGACTTTGGCATTGGGAGGTTCACTGGTCGATGCTCTAGCTTCTACAGTTATCATGGAAAAGTCACTTTCAATTAACTATGCAATTCACCGAAAATTAAAATAAATGTCTTAGAGGCGTGACACAAAATCGTTAAATTGTTACAAATTTTGTTACAGGATTTTCATATTAACCTGCGACACGCAAGAATGACGTACTCAGGCCCGCCACATAAACATGGGGGGTTGGGGGCAAAAATATGATTGGATCCCTCTTAAAATTAAAAAAAAAAGCGTTTTTTACCGAAAAAATATTAAATATTTTTCAAAACCCACTGACCCAGTATTTCTGCAAATAAATAAATAATAATAATAATGAAAAAAATTAAAAAATTAAATACTCCCATCAATCTTGGTTTGGAGTTACTCCATGCATCCATGGAGTAACTCCAAACCAAGATTGATGGGAGTATTTAATTTTTTCATTTTTTTCATTTTGTTTTCCGTGCTAGTTATTTCATTCAGTTCATTCAAAATCAAGTACATCTAAGTTTTGTTATGGAAGGTAGCGGTTAGAACGATAATCGGAGAGAATTATGCGAAAAAGTTCCAAGTCACGAAATTAACTCTCAGCAGTTATCTTTTGTGGAAAGATCGAAAGAATAATCTTGTAACTGCAGCAGGTATAAAGAGCTCTTTCGAACACCATCGTAATCGGGAGGAAAAAGCAAAATGGCGAAAAATTTTATTACCTAGCTAGTAGATTGATGTGTTACACTTTTCTTAGCTGAGGATAATTTACCGGTTCGAGGCGAAGAATGTACTGTTGAACACGAAAATTGTGCTTTATCAACGGTGGTGAAATTTTTATTAGTAAATACGATTCTGATTTAAAAGTTCACACTTGGATTCTGCGTCAGAAAGTCGACAAGCTGGAAAAAACATTACAAGCATTACATGTCTTGCAGGAGCCAAAATTAATTTTTAGAAGTTTGCGCTAATAAAGTTTCGGAAACAATTTTACCTGACATCGGAAAAGGTCATTACACTTTGGCATAATTGTTGATGGAACACCTGATACAACTGAGCAAATTATTATAGTAGTTAAATATGTTCTTGAAAATGACAATAAATGGGAAACCCACGAAAGATTTTTGGAATTAATAGTTTGTGAAAAGAAAACAGGAGAAGATATATATTTAACGTGACTCCAGAAATTTTCAAAAAACCTTAAAATTAGTTTTCAAAATCTTAGAGGCCATTTAACCATGAGAGGAAAGTACGAAAGAGTGACAAATCGAATTTTAAAAGAAAATCAATCTGCTATTTTTCATTCTTGTACGGCTCATTCATTAAATATTTATGTAGAGTTCATGTAATGGAAACGAGCACGGAAGTTAAATCTTATTTTGGAAATTTACAAAAACTATACAACATATTCTCATCCGGTCCTGCAAGATGGAAAATATCGAATGGAACAGCCAAAGTATCTCTCTTTATTCAATATCGACTACAGGATGGAGTACTAGAATTGAAGCTGTAGAGCCATTAGTAAAAAATTCTGAATTGATTGTAGAATCTCTTTTTAAAATTGAATAGTTAAATTTATCATCTGTAATACAAGCTGAAGTTTCTGGATTAATTGATTATTTTCAATCGTTTGATTAACTGATGTTTGGCATAAAATTTTAAAAGCAATTGTGATGATCGAAACAAAATTATTCAAAGTGCGAATTTCAAGAAGCCAGTGTGACCAAATAAAAGATTTATTTAAAGAGATAAAAAATATTCGTGACTCTTGCGATAATATTCTTAATGAAACAAAATTAAAGGCAATCGACGTGAAAATTCCTTTTGAATTTAAAAAAAACAATTAGGATACGACGACAAAAGAAATTTAACGACGAGGTATCATGTGATCGTTTAAATTCACCTGAGCAGAAATTCGGAGTAGAAATTTTTATGACTACGATTGATATTTCAATGAGTTAGTTAGCAGTACAAATTCTGTGTGTCGTCTTTTTATCCCTATTTTAGATAATTTTCTGAAATCATCAGAGCAAAACTGAATCCCTACGGCCTTTATTAGAGATCACTATTCTCAAAATATTGATAATGATAACTTAATGAAAGAGAATTACGACTGATGTTTAAAATACAAAATTCACTATAAGCGGATAGCCCATTAACAACTTCTTCCGCATTGCAGCTGCTTAATCGAATCTACGAAAAAAGTCTTCGATTAATTTTTCCCCAAATACGTATGTGTTTACGTCTTTTTATTGTTATACCTCTATCAGTGCCGCTACTGGTGAAAGAGGCTTTAGTAACTTAAAAAATCATGAAATATATTTTAAGGTCCTGTATATGGGTCAGTCCCGTTTGAATACGATGTTATCAACAGAACGAGAATTTGAAAAAAATATAGATTACGGTGATGTAATTAATTTGCAGAAATGAAAGCAAGAAAAATAAAATTTGAAATATACAAATATTAATTAAAATTATTACGTTTATTATTTAAATATGATAAGTAAACAATATATTTACATTTGGGCTTCTGACTGAAAACGTATGGATAAGGGGATTTTAACTTTTTAGGCTTTTGGGACACCTATTCATCTGGGGCTCGGGGCAATTTGTCCCAGTTGTCCCCCCTTGTGGCCGGCCTGGACCGTATATGTTGTAACGAGAGTTGGTTTCGATATAATTCGGTGGCTGGATGTAGAATTTTTAAATTTAGATTTGATTATTAGAGACACACTTGAATCACCGGCCGAACACGCAGCAGGCAGAATTAAAACACTGTAAGATAATTTCATGATAAAATTCATTATTAAAAGAAAAAAACAGATTATAGACAGGTATTCAGTGGCGCTTCCTTTGAACTGTGTTCAGGTGATTAACTTACTGGTGCCTGCTGCCTCAGTTATTATTAAATTACCGCTTAGATAGTCTTATTCGTTTCGCTGAAATGTATTATCGAATGTCATTGTCATTTCGTTTTCCATAATGCATTAGGCAGCAGTCAGAATGACTAATGTACTCATTTGCAATGTCATCCCCCCGGCGTAATGTCGAGTGACCGAATGCAGCCTAGACCAGTATATTATATATTTATAAGGAATGTACGAAATTTTTCAAAATTTGCTACTTTTTCCAGACGCTCTTTACGAAATTCGTTTTCGCTGAAAATGTCGAAATTGCGCAGAAGCATAAAAAATTCAGTTTTACAGTTAGACGAGAAATTTCGTTCGGTAAAGTTACCCCGGCTTAGTGTGATACTCGGTATTGCAGAGAGTTCAACAATACTTCAGACCCGGTTTATTCTGTACTGTGCGCGGTTGACTGTTGTATTCGAATTGACAATTGAGTCCGCGCGCGACCATTTAATAATAAGCGTCAGCATTGTGTGTAGCTCGCGCAGTTACTTCTTTTTTAAATTCATTTTTTTCCATCCGTGCTGTCCGATTAAAAAAGTATAAAGGAGACCGCGATCGGGGAGTCTGTGCTGGTTTCGCAGAATTCGCCGATGATGGGGGACATTTGGTTTTATCAGTTCCCAATGGAGGAACAGAGAGGAGGATATCCGGAACTGTGTAATGGCGACAAAGAAAAAAACGGAAAAAGGGCAATTCATCCGGAAATGTGGAAGTATTTTTGAATGGTTTTTACTCGGTCCGTAATGACGGTATACTACGAACGGGGCTCGTTTACACTAGAGATAGTGCTCCGGTTGTGTCTTTCTCGGCGGTCCACGTTTCTCAATAAAAACATTTCGGGTAACACGCTGCGTTATTTTAATTTTACTCCGGAGACTAGAATTTTATTTTACCCACCTCGTAGTGTTGAGCGATCTTGCGAAAATTCTCAACTCCTATTGCGCACAGTTCATTCATTGAATTCATCGCCATTTCCGAAATTTGAAGAAACAATTGCTGCGAGGAAAAAATATGAAAAAATGTTCTCTCCAGCGACCGGATATCGAAACGCACACTCCTGCTCTTTTTCCCGATCTTTCTCTCTCTCTCTCTCTCTCTCTGTATTTTCCTCCTCTGGAAAATCGCTAGTTCCTAGAATAAGATACGCGCGTGCCGCGTGCTTGAACGATACTTAGCAGAATGATAAACTTCCAGCGGCAATGGCTCGGTAAGTGACCAGTTGCCGGATGGATGGAGATTTTCTGCCATTCTACTAGTCGTTCTCGAACGCGCGCTATTCATGCCTTCCTTTCGTCATTTAATTAGCCGTTTAACTTTTGAACCCCGTTTCTTGCGCATTCCGATTTCAAATGAACTTTCAAATTTTCTGAAAAACTATTTCGATTCAGAATTGACTTTAACTCGTGCCTGATTATTCAAAGTAAAATTTTCGAGAGAAAGAAATCGCGTAATTTCAAAACTATCACTGTCATTGCCGACCATGTTTCTAGTACTTGATTAAACATTGCAAATCATACTTTTACTTAACAAATTATAGTTGTTTGCAATCCTACTACGGCCGTGTGCTGCACGCTTTTGCAGAAGTTAGCAGCCGTACTTTTAAAACAAGAACAATCTGTCTACGCCGGTTATCGTTATCAAAAGGTGTTTTGTTCAAGAGTAAAAGGAAATATTATTTCGTTCCGGTAATGTGCCCCAAATAAAGTAAATTAAAAAAAAAACAAAAAAAACATTAAGGATTATTAAATGTTTAAATCTTTTACGGTGATTATTAATCACTTGGAATAATTTTCAGGGACACTGTGTTAAAGTGATATATTTATTTTTGACGTTTCGGACAGACTGCACTATCATCAGAAAATAACTACGCTAACGAAACAGTAAACACGGTCTTCGTTAGCTTGGTTATTCTCTGATGATGATCGATGGAATCCGTCCAAAACGTCAAAAATAAATATATTATTTTTATACAGTTATTTTTGAAAATTATTTAAAAACCGAAATGAAATAATTATGATTTGAATGTGTTCAAATCAACTGTTAGTTATCATAATTACCATCAATTTACAAAACATGGAATTTAATTAATTATATAAACAATTCAAGAACATCTTTCAGTGCCAGTTCATGTTAGCAAACATTTCTCTCTCTCTCTCTATTTCTCTATCTCTGTATATATATATATATATATATATATAAACTCGGCCATTTTGGCCTCGCAAGGGGCTGTGCCCCTTGACCCCTTTTGCTTTTATTTCTGTCTCTTTCTCTTCTATACTTTGTATAAAATGATCAAAATTTACAACGTAATTCTTACTGGCATCAACACACACAAAAAATAACATAACCACAAAAATCTTATTCTAACATTTAACTTCCGTTACATAAAATTAGGACATTTTTTCGTTACATTTTTCGTTACATATTTCATTACATAAAATTGTGACATTTTTTAAATAACAATAACAAAAATCCTACAAAATATAACAAATGTTACATAAAATTGGGACATTTAGCGTTACATAAAATTGGGACATTTTTTCGAATGGGGACCTAAGAATTACGTTGTAATTAATATATATATATCTGTACATATATATAAAAATGAATGTTTGTGTGTTTGTATGTTGGTTTGTCCTGTACGCATTCCTGTATCGCTAGATGGATCATGCTAAAATTTTCAAAGTGTATTCGTGTTGTCCAAACGAAGGTTTTAAGATATGACTGAGTTTTTGCTACCTTAGAAAGAAGTATACACAGGCCTTTGAATTATATTCGTATAGGTTTATGCTGAAAATTCCATGGATCATAATAGTTACTAATAAAGAAGTCCTCAAAAGAATCAATAAACGCCCGGAATTATTAAATTTGATTAAAGAAACTAAACTACGTTATCTAGGCCACATCATGAGATGCCAAAACTATGAGATTTTACGTCTCATTATGGAAGGATAGCTTTTGAGAAAAAGATTAAAAGAGTGCCCACAAAATACGTGGACAGAAGAGTTTCATCGTTTGCTCCACTGTTCGCCCATTGAAATGTTCAGATCTGCCATGTCTGGAAAAGACATTGCCTTGTTGATCGCCAACCTTCGTAACGGAGACGACGGATGAAGAAGAAGAACAGTTTTCTATCCTTTCTATAGTTGTGATGAGACCAGCGGTATAGAAATGTATAATAGACGAGTAAAAAAAAATTAATTTTTACAAAAATTTAAATAAAACGATTTCTATGGTAAATAATAAACTCTAGATGACATTTATATTAACTTTTGGCGTAATTAAGCCCCCTTCTGTTATTTCACTTTTTACATTACTGAAATCATCGAACCTCCATGACATGATCTAAACACACAATTCGCGGGATACAGCTCTACCACCGGACACCGATGAGCGAATTCTAAAACTACTGAAATCGCCGCCGATCGAAAATAGACGAGAGACAATATACAGTTCCCCCGTACATTCTATTTAAGCACACAGATATCAATAAACCATAAACACTTTAATGCAGTTATGTCATAATAGAAAATTTCGTTCTCACCAGTGCATACTGTTCTACGACCACTACACTCAATCTCATCATTGATTCGTCACAAACAAATGCTAAGGATAAAACCAGATCAAATTTACGTTGAATGATTTTCGAACAGAAATGTGTACGTCGAGAAAAAAATCCTGATATACACTAAATTACGTTACTTTACCGGAAATACCAAAATACAACCAGCACAATAATTTTGCAAAGTATAGAGAATAAAATCAAATAATTATTTAATTTACGTTACGTTAATTTCTTTTCTCTTCAAATAAATAATACTTTAATAATGATACCATAAGCACATTTCGGTATTCGTGGCTCACCGCAATATTCAAATTTGAAATATTTACTTAATTATTGTTGTTTTGATTTTATGGTAATCAATTGAATTTAATAAAATGCTCGAGTTGGAGAGGTTGGAAGATACCGAGTGAAGAAGATGTTCTCATTGATTCCTTATTTATGGGAGATCACCGTGTGAATACCTTGGTCTCTTTAAAATGATAGCTGTGTGTGTTATTTAGTTGAGTGAAATTTCTTATTAGATCACCGCAGACAGGTTGTAGGAAGACCCCGATAATCTTCAGTTAAACGTGAATCGTGATGACCGCTTTTTTGTTGAACAGGCGATAAACATATTTCCCAAAGAGAGAAAGAATCTTCACATAAAATAATTATAAATATAAAACGAAATTTCTTTAATGAATTTCCGGATTTAAACTTGTATTAATACACAGGCAAAGCCGTAGGTAACAGCTAGTGTATATGGAAATGAATGTTTCTTTGTTAAACCGCTTCTCCAAGTGAGTTTAACTATTCAGTTGGATAATTGGCAACTTCTTCTTAATAACAATACGCAAAGAGTTTTCGTCGTGGTTCGTATTAACATCAAAATTTGCAATGCCGATGAATCCACACACTGTATCACAGTTCTAACAAGTTTCTGTAAAATTACAGCAACCACATACAAATTGATTTTTTCCAAATGTCGCACAAAATTACAAAAGTCATCGGTGCTCAGTGTACGTGCTATGTTACCGGCCGAAAGCAATGATGTCAACGTCATCAATTTCATCATTACGAAATACTGAGCGATGAGTCGATCGATATTGTAATGAATTAAAAAGAAGTTAATATCAAAATCGCAATTTTCGGTAGACACCGCGTCGACATTAACGCGACCATTTACTACGAGTTTAGTTTCTGATCATGGACCGTGTAAACGCGTTCGAATTGTTAAATAGTTGTATTGATGTCGACGTGAATGCTACCAAAAATTGTTATTTTGAAGTTAAAAACTCATTGCATATCGTTATTATGAAGAAGTTGCCAATTATCCAATCGAATACTTAAACTCATTTGATTTGCCGGGTATGATGCAAGTTTTAACATTGAAATCTAGCTCACTTATTGTTAGTATTTTTTTCCGAAACACCAATCGTCGACGACTTTGCAACGATACTACCCTTTCAGTTGGCGAATAATATCATCGAAGATACAATTTTAATGGAAATATATCCAAACGATTCTGACATGCTGTTCGAATACAAATGTTTTCCGTTTCGGGTACGAATCACATTTGCTGTCACTATCAATGAAGCATAGGGACCTTAGTTGTAAGTGCGTGGACTAAATTTGGAATATCTATGCTTCTTGGACCGAAAAACCTTCTAATTTATTCGTGTACACGCTAAACAGAAAAATAAAAAATATTGCATATTTAATAGCACTTCATTAAATAAAATTAAAATACAAACATTTTTTTTCTTTATGCCGGCTACTCATATTAAATATATTGATGCGAATGAAGTGATAGTTAATTTTCCTATATTTTGCAAATTTATTAGTAGTAGTAATTACTACGTAACTGTAAATTCGTTTTTTTTTTTTTTCAAAAACGAAGAAGAACCATCACCTCCAAGAAGTGTCCTCATGGCGAGATCCGAAGGATCGCATTTATTTATAAATATAATATATATATATATATATATATATATATGTATGTATATATATATGTATGTATGTATATATATATATGTATGTATGTATGTATGTATGTATGTATGTATGTATGTATGTATATATGTATGTATGTATGTATGTATGTATGTATGTATGTATGTATGTATGTATGTATGTATGTATGTATGTATGTATGTATGTATGTATGTATGTATGAGTAAGTAAAGTTAAATAATGATTTTTTCAACTAATAAAGTACGATTGTTTTAACGATCAATAAATAAAGGTATAATAGTGCCCATTTGGGGAATAGAAGGGGATTTTAACTCGGTTATAGTTTGTTCTGTAAAGCTAGATTGTGCAGATAGGTAGTCTCGACGCTCGTAATCGAGCTAACGAACGAATAGAATAGAATAGTTTATATATGGCGAAGTTACCTGCGACCGTTAACAATAAAACATTTAGTGTTTAATTCAATTTAAAGATTATTGACTATGTACTATCAGACTGTGTGGAATTACGCTTTCAAGTAGAATGAACAATGAAAGTGATGCGACATACTTTTTCCATTGTACCATTATCACGGGTGCCATAGAGTTTTTTAAAAAAATTGCTCAATCCTCAATATATGTCAAATGTAATATTCCAGATAACGTTCATGCCGTTGCCGCTGTAGTATCCGAGTTAGTAAAGCGATCGGACTATCAAAATTTTTCGCTGGAAAATTAGCTAAAAACAATCGAAATATGAATATTCGTTTTAATAATGGCTCAGAAAGGAACGTCAAATATGTATATCATCATATGCACGGTTGTGCAAATGTATGTGCATTTGGACTAAATGTGTATAGCAACAAACGACTCTGCTCATTGCGTAATATGAAGCTATCATAAGTGTGTTCCCTATATTAAGAATGCAGAAATGGATAGTGTCTATTGTTGGCTGAGGAGATAAAGAAGAATTTAAATTGGATGTAATTGCTTTCGGCTCTTAATGTGTACAAGACTTGGTAAAATGTTTTTTTTTTTAAATAAATTTACCGCTTCATAAATCAATTTGTTTGAAAATCATAAACTAAACTAAATTAACACAATTAATTTTGAGGTATACTTAATTCGGCACTATAAACTCGACTGATAAAATACCTTTTGCTAATTATGTAGTAAACTCGCCTCGTCTAATTCAAATTAAAAAGCCTACGTCCGCATTAAAAAGAAAATAAACCCGAATCCGCTTAAATTCGAAGAATACTATTTCAAAATTTCAGAGTTTTCATGATTATAAATATATAATGTTACGTTTGTATTCTTTAATTATAATATATTGATGGTTCTTTTTTCGTAGGGAAACAGTCAGGTTATTAGATAGATTGCGAAGAAGATTATTTTTATTTTGAGAGAATTTTTTTTAGTTGTGATTTATTAAAAATTAGTCGTTAATTATATCTACGAATTGGTTATCTTTGCGACATTTTTTTTAGGATTTCAATTGTTTTTTTTTTATTAATAAATTATGAGTCTCACGGGCAAGTGTATGCGCCCAACACTCTTATTATCGTTTATTCTAGTAATCAGATTTACAAGTAATCATTTTTACTACCTAAAACGAACATATTAATCTAAAAAATATATCAATCACGCAAGTATATGTATATTTTTAATTTCTTTTTTTTTAAATTTTCCTCCTCACCTTTTCTATATGCGCCGTTTGTAACTACTAAGGTTATAACAGCACATATATGGACGTAACTTATATGTGTTCGGTCAAACCACTCGTTCTGACGAAGGCTATAACCCCAGGAAAAAAAAAAAAAAAAAAAAAGCTATAAGCCTTGTGACGTTAGTTGTAGTATTTGCCAGACAATCCTGTATGTTATTGGGTAGGCTATGTTGCGTCCTGAACGTGGCGAACTTTGGGCAAGTGAGAAGAATGTGTGGAACTGTCGGTATACCAGCCTGGCCGCAGAAGAAGCATAAGATTTGCTAATTATATGACCGTGTGACATAGTGACGTGGCCGATTCGCAGCTGGCTAAGACTTTTAAAATCATGTCGGGATAATCGCCCCGGTGGCCATCATGGTTCGACTGTGGGCTTAAGGGTTTTTAAGAACGTTGTCGTAGCGGCCCATTCTGTTTTCCATTGGTTCTCGCACTTTTTTAGAAAAATATGCATCACCGAGGATGGTAGGTCCGAGTCCTCTGGCATTGGCGAGGACAACGCTGAACGCGCTTCCACATCGACTCTCTCATTACCGGGTACCCCGATGTGTCCAGGGACCCATATGGTCGTCACTCGACGGTTCTTTTGGTTTAACTGATTTAGAAGGTAATGTATTTTCAATATTAGCGGGTTGCTGCATTTTTGGTTTTCCAGCATGCATAACGCCTGTAGGGAATCTGTGACTATCAGAACTCATTTATAGATTTGTTATAATCCGAGGCTAAGTGCTGGAGGCAGTAAGAAATTCCGTGCAGTTCTGCATCCAATGCATCACAGGCATCGTTAAGTCTAGCTTGGTGTGAGATGCCCTGCCCCATGAAAGCACAGGATGCTGGTAGTGGTCCTGTTTCGCCTTTTGCCTTAGCTCCATCTGTGTAGTATACTAGGTGGTCCACGTATTTGCTAACTGATCTGGCTGCCATTTCTGCCGAACACGGGAAATTTTTTGTACCTGGATTCGATTTCAACGATGTATCGATGTTCGTTTTTTTGGACATCCAGGGGGGAATCATAATCATTGGGCTAGGTATTGGTCTCTCTAGGAACGTGATCCCGTATCCTTGCAAGACATACATTACCCACAGCAGGGGGTCATCTGAAAAACTTGGCTTGAGAGGGCATTTATCTAAGTGAAACGGAAAGTTTTGTATGTAGTTGAGATATGTTTCGTAGTGTGAAATAGTTTCGGTAGTAAGAGAGAGGGGGGCAGCCGGTTAGAGCGCACATACTAGCTGCCGGAGATGTTCGATGCAACCCCAGGATAGTCCTCAGAGCGGAATGGTGCACGGGATCGAGGGACTTCAGTAATTATTTACTTGTAGCAGAGTACACCTGGCACCCGTAGTTGATTTTTGATAAGATAAGCGATCTATATATATGTTACGGAGGAATTTAGGATTGATGTTGCATCTGGAACTCGCCAGATATTTCAGAATAGGAATAGCTTTGGTGCATCTCAGTTTTAATTCGGAAATATGAGGCTTCCACGTAAGTCTGGAGTCGAAAGATAACCCAAGGAATTTGACCGTTGTTTTATAAATTACCAGATAAACCCTTATAAGCTGTTATCAAAAAAAAAAAAAAAAAAACAAAACAGAAAAAACCCAAGTTGTAAACTATTTTGAAATAGAAAAAAAAAACAAAAAACGAAAAGAGAAAAAAAATCGCCGTTCAACACCGAAATTCGATTTAATATACATGTTAATTGAAGGCACGTTTACATATTAATACTACTCCCAATGATGTTTTAAGTAAAAAAAGTAAATGTTTCTAAGAAAAATACGATTTTTATTTGCAGGAAGTTTTTGTGGTGATGAAACGTGCGATTATGGTTTGTTCAACAAATTAAAAGAGCCACTTCGAGAAACTTCCCGATTTATTTAAATTCCGTCAGCGGATCAAAGTGATGCACAAAGAAGAACACATTTTAAACGGCATATTCAAAAAGTATATTTTTACAAAAGGAAATTTTATTGACACAGTCTTTATAATCCCCGTCTGTCGCTATAATTTGTTGCCAGCGCCCAGCAAGCTTTTGAATATGCCGCTTAAAACGTGTTCTTCTTTGTGCATCACTTTGATCCGCTGACGGCATTTAAATAAATCGGGAAGTTTCTCGAAGTGGCTCTTTTAATTTGTTGAACAAATCATAATCGCACGCGAGTTTCATTACCACAAACTTCCCGCAAAGCTGTAAAAATTTCTGTTGTTTCGATTTTAATTTAGAATCTTTGGTCTAAATAACGCGACCCGAACGTTCGTCTATGTCTTCTTTCTCGTACTATTAAAGACACACAACTGAATAAACACTTTTTTTTTTTTTTTGGCTTCGTCAACCAGGGACTAGCACACCCAGAAACAATAGGAAGAAGAGTTAACTAATTAATACTTGATTCGATCGGGAAACGGCAGAAATAAAGGAACCGGTGGCAGGAACAACAGACTGGGACGGAATGAACAGGATATAGGAAGCACAGTAGGGAGAAGGAAGTCTTGACTTTAAAAGGAGTAAATAAAGGGAAGAGCATTCCGCAGAAAGAGCAGAACAATTAAAACCAAATGTGATTAGAATCAAAGATAAGTTCCTCATTCGGATGTAGATAACAATAAGGAGAGGATACCGAAGAAAGAGGAAAACGAAAAGCGGGAAATAGAGTGTGATTGAAGTGTAGGCGAATAATAGGGACAATAACAGAAGGCGGAAAAGCAGGGAATTCTGAAAATCAAGAATTAGTTGGAAGGTTAGGTTGAATTGAGAGGCGAACTATCATTGGTAAAAGAAGAAGGGTACATATCCGACCAAAATTTACAGTGAAATTTCTTACTTAAGGACAATAGAGATTAGTGCTAGGGATCTTTTTAAAGTAAAAGCGGGAGCGGGCAGCAGCCTGAGCCAAAGCATCATTTCGTTACCCTCGATGCCTACATGACACCAGGAACCCACAGTAGATCATCGTGGATAGAGTGATGAAAGGAAAGATTGTGTATGAGAGATCGTATACGAAAAATGATGAAGTCTCAAGAGGGAGGGGGAAACTGATAGCTTGAAGGGCACTCATGGAGTCGGGCATTATCGGATAATGGGAACAGTTACGATTGGAGGAGATATAAATAAGCGTAAATAGGATAGTCCCATTAATTAATTTGTGAAAACAGGACAGAAAAGCGGAAGACGAAAAAATTCGGAAAAACTAAAAACGGGAATAATAAAGGAAGCCCCGACACCACTAGCTAGAGCCATTAATGATGAGTACATGAGAAGGAAAGAGGGAACTGATAAAGTTGTGAAATTCCTGTTTATATACTGCCGTGTTCGGCGAACTCTGTTCTACATTTCGGTACTTTTTTGGTATTTTTATTGCGCACCTGGACAGCGCAGCAGCACTGTGTGCATTACTTTTAAAATGACCCTTGTAGTAGATAGAAATAAATATGTATTTTATTGCCAAAAGATTTTAAATTGATCATTTTCATTCTTTTTTCAAAAATTCAAATTAAGGGAAGTGGAATATTATAAATTTTTATATCAAGTTTAAATATTTATACAAATTTCGGAATAAAAGGTTGTGTAATTCCACTTACTTTAATTTGTATTTTATTGCCGTTTTCATTATATTTTGTTATTACGCACGATTAACGGGGTGATCTTTGTTTGCCATATGGATAAGTTCTGTTTCGTCTTAAACGAGTGCGAACACTAACATAATCTTAAAGATCGAAATAACGGAATATTTATCTAGTTTGTAATTGGTAATTTTGCCGGACGGAAAATTTTAAATATTTTTAACTTTTCAACGTAATTTAATTTAAACGCGTATTTCTTTTTTGCCGTGTATAAGCCAGAAAAATCGTTTTGTTTGCTGAATTTATTTTAAAGGAATATTCTGAATCTTTTCTACAGTCAATTTAAACGCGTTATTGGTTTTTGTTTTCGGAATTTCTAAAACAACAAGAATTATTCTAAAGAGAACGAGCGCGGTATTTAAATGAAGATTAAAAGCTGGTTCGTAATTACCTGTTACATTTGGTTGATGACGAGGAATATTCCTGCGGCAAACTTATCCAATTCTAATTATTTCATCTATTCGCTGCTTTCGGATAATTCACAGTTTCCAGAATTTCTTCCATTCCCCTTTAACCACGCCTCTTTCTGACGGGGCCACTCATTAATATTAACTGTTTACCCAAAGAATATTATTTGCCAAGTCGTTTTCCCGCGAACACTTATTAACCATGTACGAGTACATGTATGCACGTAATGTACAGGAGCATCTCTTTCGTAGAAGTCGCTCAAAAACGAATCGCATTTATGAGCTTGTGCATTTACATCTGTGTTCTTTAATGAGAGGATTAAAACGTTAAATAAGTGTAGGCCTTACTTAGAGGTTTAGCCACTGTAATAGTCATGATATTCCGCAATGTTGTCGTTATTAACGTTTTGTTATATATATATATATATATTTTATTAGTTTCGTTACAGTTACGAGACTAGGAAAATGACAGTAATAATGTTTATTAATTTGTTGAAATTCCAAAATCGCCTCTTTAAATTAAATTATAATTTTATATCAAATATTAGAGATCATATTGGTTTTTTAAATCCTGTATTAAATTTATTTTAAATAAAAATGTTCAGCAACAGCTCGATTTTTCTTGTGTTGGCATCGAACCGTTGCCTATATTAGGCCGCTGCTGGAGCGCTAGATAATATATACATATACATATATATGTATATGTCATCGAAATAAACTTAACCGAAAATAGTGCTCTTGCAACAAACGGAGGAGAATTTTCAACTAGAGTTAATGAAACGCATTATGTTAATGAAATTTTACAAGGCTGCGTTCGGGATCGCCATGGCGTAGCCTCAAAAAACTTTGATGTTTCTAAGTAAAGAAGAATTAAAAAGAAAATTCAAAATTACCGGCGAAAAAGAAAAATGGCTAAACAAATTTTAAAACGTGAAACACTGCTGCGATAACTCTTTTCGTAATAGATTAAGTTTTAACTAGACGTTAAAAGTGCAACTTGTTTCATGTTGTATTTCGTTAAATTTTCGATGTCTTAAATTCGACTTTGTATATTTTTAAGGATTTTATTTTCTCTTTAATTTCTTCCGCTATAAGTTTTTTACATTAGTTTCTGCTAGTTTCAATTTTTTCTTCTTCTTCTTCTTCTTCTTAGAATGGTCCAAAAAAGGTTCTACACTTATTATAATTAACGGCACACATAGGTCGCGTTATCAATGTGTTTATATTCCATAGAGAGAGAGTAGCAGAAATCATTGGAGGAAAGAAAATAAATATTGATAAAAATTTCTAGTAGTAATTAAAATGAAAAGTACGTATTTTTAGAATATTTCACCTTCAACCATCGCCCAATTAACAAGTTCGCTGGATTGCGTGGTGTCTAATAATTCTGAAATTTTATACGTAGTTTTCGTTGCAGTAAAGTTATTTGTACAAAATTGATCCAAGACTACCGGTAACTTAAGAAAATGTGAAGAAAATAATTTAATAATTTAGAGTTGTTCGTTCGATATAGCCTAATGTTAAAAAAAAACCAAAGAACATTATTGCACGTATTATTTATTTCTGAGGGAAATTTATTAATATCATTATTAACTAATGTCTTGGTTTTTCATATTGTTGAAGAAATTCGAAAACTTACCTCGATGCATAAATATTTCGCTATCAGTGAAATGCAGCACAAATTGTGTAAGCACTTTAAATATTACACAGATCATATACAATAAGAGACAAGCGTATTACAGGGTTGCCATCACCTAAAAAAATCTTTCCCCCTAAACTCAAGTTGAAATAAAATCCGCCCCCACAAAAATAAAATTACAATATTTCTTTAAAAATTTTTTGGTTTCTACTAATATATTGTGACGTTTATAATATTATAATAATTATTATCATTATCGTAAATTGTTATATTTACTAATTAATTAATATTATATTTATTTATTTATTTAATAATCATTTAATTAATCTGTTGATATTATATTATAAAGTATTTAATATTTCAAAAAAAGTTTCAGTGTTTTCTGAAATTTCTGAACTTTTGAAATTATACACTTTAACATTAACTAAACTTAACATTTTTTTTTTGAAGCATTATACAAGATCCGTTATTTCGTTGCAGACAGAATCGAACCATCATAATGCTTTGAAGCATTTCGATAGATAACCTAGTTCGTAACTTATTTTTTACAATATTATAAAATATAGGAAAGGCGCGTTCAACGCTGGCGTTTGAAATTGGAACTGTTAATAAGGCTAATCCGAATTTCGCGATGTTGGAAAAACGTTTTCTTTCAGATGCATCGCAATCGTTGTATACTTCCGAATAAAATTCGGTTGATTCTGAAATCTTCGACCATGTTTTGTTATTTCTATTGGTGCTATCCGGGGACATGTCCCTAAAATTATCCCTGAAAATATTAGGGCTCCAAAAAAATTTTATTTTACATTTTCTCCCCCTAAATTTAGCGAGAAAACCCTTAGTTAGGGGGAACCCTAGCGTACTATATTAAAATACTACACTGATTACATGCAAAACGTGGCTGATGACGACTGAAGCCGAAAGTATACACGATTCAATGCGTCACCGAACCCGTTTCACTTAAAAAAAAAAACTTTCGAGGAATATACCTTTTTGATTTTAAAAGAATACTTAAAATTAAAAAATACCTAGTATTCTTCGTTTTTTCGGTATTGGACTAGTTAAATTCCCTCTTTTTTCCTTCTCTATCATCGTGAATTACTTTATAAGCTCGCGTAAAACAATTTCGTTGAAAAGTCTAACGACCGTAATTCAAAATCAATTTGCATCGAATACGAAATGAACTTGAAAGAAATGTAATTTATTCCAGCACGAAGATGAACAGAATTCTGTCTCATATGCGCATGTACATGTGTATACATTCATGCCCGATATTCGCTCCTGTCAAAAGTGCTTAATTTTATTCTCGTCTTAGATTGGCTAAAAGCGAGTGGGTCGCAACATTTTTAATATTTATATATTAAAAAAAAGAGAATGGGTTTCGCTTGAATAATTGCGTTTTGAGTCGAGCGTAATTTAAACCGCGATTGAGCGTCACTGCTTTTTCTAATGTTCATGAGCGCCCCGATTTTGCGTTTCCCTTTATTCCATTTAAATCTTCGCTGAATTTTGTTAAAAATTCATGTTTAGCGTCCGTACGTGATTAAAATGCACTGTCGTTTCTTTTGTTTTCCCTTTTTTTTTTTTTTTTTTTGATTGGCAACTAAACTAGAACCTTCGATATCTTTATTTTTTGAAAAGAAATATATAAATGTCTATTTTAACAAGTACACAATTGGAATTAGAAGCAAAGAAGTATTTTTATATTTTTACGGTTTTAAGAGCACCCCTCGACTAATTTATTTTGGATCGAGAGAAATTCAATGTAACGGTATAGCATATTTCCGCGGTAAGTAGAGTTTTACGCTTGTCGCATACTTTACACTGACAATATTCGAATTGCGTCGTCTGTTCTGTTTCTGCGAATTTCCTCAAGTCCAGGCGAGAACCGTAGAGATGCTTGCACACTCGGACGGTAAACTGCACGTTTGCCGAGTCTGCGATGTAATAAACAGTCTTTATATTTCATGCAAAAAACAGCCATCGCAATTGATTTGATTCTGGAACGACAAGAAGTTAAGAATGGATCATCAAAACGGTCGCATTGATCAATGCAGTATTCTTTTTTCAGAGCGATTAAACTTTTTCACCGCATATATAACATGTCACAGTTTGTAGGTGTACGACATCATTATCGTTTCAACGTACTGTTAGGGGCTTATCAAGTGTTGCCGTGTTTGTTTTACTTTTTCTCATCAGATATTTCATCTCAGTACTGCATTTGTTTTTTTTTGTTTTTCGAGGGATTCCTGCGTCATCTACTTATTTTGAGCATTGTGTATTCTAGCAGTAAACTGACTGAAGTGAATAAATTGTCGCAATAGAAGATCTTTGACGTCGCATGATCAGTCAGACCAAGAACAACTTTACTGACTCTTCTCAATCGGTTTAAATTGCCACAGTACGGTTCGACGTGTCATGAACATAACTATCCACAGTTGTTACTCCTAGTTTGAAACCACATCCTATTGCTCTTCCGTTATTTTTTTCCCTTTTTTCGGGCATGTCTGAGATGCTTATCTAGTGCAAAAAACTTAAGGGGTCAATATTGAGAAATCCGGAATAATCGAAAAAGAAGAGAGAGAGAGAAACGATGCAGTGATCACTACATATAAATCAAACGACTGGAAAATACAGGATGGTACATCTTGAGGAAATGGAGGGACATTCAAATAAAACGTGATGTGACTGAATAAAAGAAAAACGGACGAGTGAAGCAGGAAGAAAACTGTGATTAAACCGGAGGCAGTTCGTTGAGGAATTAATTAAATAGCGAAATTATTGAATGGAGGAAAATGTATGGCTGAATAAAAGGAATTACAGAGATAAGACCAACAGTCGTGGCGGGAATGGAAAGTCTAAGAAGAAGACTTTGGACAAGAAAACGATTTAATAAGATAATATTCATTGCAGTCAAGCTCTTTTTATATATCTGGCGTCTATAAAATACCACTTGTTCGTCTATATTCTTATCTCGGCGCTATTTGCTTAATGCAGAATCGTATTATTTTTTGTTTATCGGCTAAAAAAAACGCGAAATTTCACATTTAAAGTTATTTCCAAATTACAGCGAGTACGCATCCCCCCCCCCCTAAAAAAATGAACTTCAGCGAGTTGCAAATACTTCTTAAAAAATTTCCTCGTGACGAGATTGTAAACTAGCTTGAAATTCTTTATGAAAATTTTTAGAATGTAAACCATTTTGTATCCGACTTCTTATTTTGTTAATTTTTATAATTAAAACGAATTCTCCGTTTAATTTTCGAAATTTGAGCGGAACAGTTCAATTCTAATAATAGCCTTTTTGCGAACATTTTAATTAAAAAAGTTTCCTTAACGAATTAATTATATAAAGTATAAATTGGAACTTTGCGATGTACAAAAAACTTAATTAAGTATCTGATAATGGCAAAAAATTTTATTATCACATATAAGTTTGTCTATGTTACGCACGCAAATATTCATGTATACGCAAAAAATGTTTTTTAATAAAAACACCGATACTTGAAAATTTACTGCTAAGAATTCAATGAAAATGCAATAAAAAGTAAAAAATAATTTTTCGATAAGCGTACATGTTATACAGTGACATATACCAGCTTAAGGTATTATGATAATTCTTAATAGTAGGTCATAAATGAAAAAATTACAGTACTTAAAAAAAATTTAATGAATATTTTACCGAAAAACTCTCCAGTAAGTATTAATGTTTAAGAATTCTCATAATATCCCCCTTTAAGGGTCTATTTCGTTGGATATCCTGTCCTTCCCTTCCCCACTAATTATTCCTTTTAGGTAAAATTTCTGATCGGATCAAAATATAACCGACTTCATTCCTTACCTTTTGTTTCTCGGTAAAAGTCCTTGGTTGACGAGCCCAAAAAAAAAAAAAAAACATTCTTATCGAGTAAAATTGTTTTTTTTTTTACGTTTTAATACATTTTTATTAAATTCTTAGCAGTAAATTTTGAAGTTTTTATTTTTTTTTTACTAAAAATTTTTTTTTCTTTAAAAAACATTTTATTTCACCGTCATGCTTTAATTTTTTGTCTCGTTAAAGATCAACTTTTTTTTTTAAAGTGACAAGCTTTTTTATTTCCACTGTAGCGGATTAACATTTTTTTTCCTTTATTCGAATCTATATTTATCCGTGTTAATTATTATTGATGATACTTTAATTTTTCTAAAATTACGTTTCTATGGTACATGATAATACTACTGTTACTCACGGTTTCGCCCGGTTTAAATTCGGAAATTCATAAAAAAAATTTCGTTTTATATTTATAATTATTTTATGTGAAGATTCTTTCTCTCTTTGGGAAATATGTTTATCGCCTGTTCAACAAAAAAGCGGTCTTCACGATTCACGTTTAACTGAAGATTATCGGGGTCTTCCTACAACCTGTCTGCGTTGATCTAATAAGAAATTTCACTCAACTAAATAACACACACAGCTATCATTTTAAAGAGACCAAGGTATTCACACGGTATCTTCCGACCTCTCCAACTCGAGCATTTTATTAAATTCAATTGATTACCATAAAATCAAAACAACAATAATTAAGTAAAGATTTCAAATTTGAATATTGCGGTGAGCCACGAATACCGAAATGTGCTTATGGTATCATTATTAAAGTATTATTTATTTGAAGAGAAAAGAAATTAACGTAACGTAAATTAAATAATTATTTGATTTTATTCTCTATACTTTGCAAAATTATTGTGCTGGTTGTATTTTGGTATTTCCGGTAAAGTAACGTAATTTAGTGTATATCGGGATTTTTTTCTCGACGTACACATTTCTGTTCGAAAATCATTCAACGTAAATTTGATCTGGTTTTATCCTTAGCATTTGTTTGTGACGAATCAATGATGAGATTGAGTGTAGTGGTCGTAGAACAGTATGCACTGGTGAGAACGAAATTTTCTATTATGACATAACTGCATTAAAGTGTTTATGGTTTACTGATATCTGTGTGCTTAAATAGAATGTACGGGGGAACTGTATATTGTCTCTCGTCTATTTTCGATCGGCGGCGATTTCAGTAGTTTTAGAATTCGCTCATCGGTGTCCGGTGGTAGAGCTGCATCGTCTTCTTCGCTCTGTCTGCGTCAACGTTTTGTAAATCTAAAAGTTCGTAATTTGTTCCATTCAATGGGAGTATAACGATATTTATACGTAGCGGATCTTTTTCCAGTGTAACAGAAATAAAACTGAGTAACAGCTGCAGATGCGAGCAATATAAATAATATTCCCGGTAGTAGCAAATATTAAAAATTCCGTGGCAGGATTTTTTATTTTTGTGTAAAAAATAAAAGAAAACACTACTCTTTTTAAACTCTGCGCAATGAGTACAGCAATTAGGCTAGGGTCACGACTTGTGTGTTTAGATCATGTCATGAAGCTTTGATTATTTCAGTAATGCAAAAAGTGAAGTAACAGAACGGGGCTTAATTACGCCAAAAGTTAATAAAACGTCATCTAGAGTTCATTAATTACCATAGAAATCGTTTTATTTAAATTTTTACGTTTGATTTATATTTACCATATGGTGATTATTTTATTTAAAGTTCTGTAAAAATTAATTTTTTTTTATTTGTCTATTATACATTTCTGTACCGCTGGTCTCATCACAAATACTTAAAACCTCATATTTCGTGAAAGAGTGGGGATAGAAAACTCAGCCATACCCTAAAATCTTCGTTTGGGCAACACGAATACACCGAGAAAATTTTAGCATGATCCGTCCAGCAGTACAGGAACGCATACGGGACAAACACACATATCATCATCAATGAGTATCCCTCGTGGAGATATCGTGATTATGATCTGTCTATCTGATGTATGAGATGTCGCCACTGATCTCTGTTGTGGGCCAGTCGAACACATTTCACGAAACTTTTTCCTACAGCTGTCCGAATCATGTCTGACCATCTGGTCGGAATCTTTTTCCTTCCAGAATTCTCGTCTCCAATAATCCATTTGCTCCCATCACATGACTAAAGAGTATTTCAGTATTCTTCTAATTACTCCCGACTGGATAATCTTTTCATTACGTCTATTAAACATTCATTTTTATATATATATATATACATACAGATATGTATATTGAAAACCGATCCATTTGGTTCGTTACAATATATATATATATATATATATATATATATATATATATATATATATATATATATATATATATATTGTCATGGGCCTACAGTTGAGTAACGTAAATAAAATATTGATTTTGTGATTGGAATTCTGATTTTACTATGCTGTGGGAAATGAAAAACATGGATAAAATTTTATCTTTTTATTTTATTTCTTATAGATCAACACACAGCATAGTATTTCGTATTTATATTTCTCTAGTAATGTTCGGACCGAGTAAAGTAACATAGTTGATATTAAATGGTTCGAACGGTTGGGAAGTTGGAATCTAATTTCGATACTGTACCAACACAATTATAATAACGTAAAATTAACAAAGGCTAGACGTACTGCCCGACTAATGTAATTTTGGAAAAATTACACTTATGATAAGAATGATGTGTCGGCACGACTGGTCGGGCAGTACCGTCAGCTGATCGACTCTTACCAGGGTTTTCGTGAGTCTTTCGGTCGTTCGGTAATTAATCTGTTTTTAGTACCTGTTTTGCTATAGGCAGTTACCGTTATCAAAATGATTATGTGGTCAGCGGATCCGCATCAATTTTTAAATTAAATCGTTTGCCGGAAGAATTTTATATATATATATATTTTTAATAATTGCTGTTTGTTGTTGGTTATCTGTGAATAGTTTTTTTTTCTATGTTCCGGTAATATGATGATATTAACATACTAGTCATCGAGAAATCAAGTGTTATAAATTTCATTACTATATACATACATTATTTTGTTAACAATTATATTTCATTACTAACATTTAATGGACACGGCGGACTGAGCCGCCGTGAGATAGCTAGATTTTAGCTCAAAAAGGCTTCTACTCATGAGCCATTAAGAGTGAGCACACGATAATATATATATTATTATTATTATTATTATTCTCCCTCGTTAACAAGTATGAGTTTTATCCGTAAGAATAGAGTAACAGCGCTTTTGAGTAGCACAGAAACCGGAGCGTTGGCTTCCGTGGTGCCGACCAACGTGAGACAGGTTATCAGTGGCGGGGCGAAGCAAAGATTACTGGCCTTACTCACATTGATGCGATTGTTCTCCGGATGTATATATATATATATACACCCTTGGCCAAAAGTATTAGGCACCCCCAAAAATTACGTGAAACTGATAAGATATTTAAACCGAAGGCAAATTGCTTTAACAATATTGTAGGAAGCATTATTAGAAACGAAGTTGAACAATAGACAACCTTATCTACACGTAGATAAGCGCATAGATAAGCGCGTTGTGATAATGCATGTATTTTGAGAAAACAGTGTCAGTGCGTTATTAGAATATTCCTACGTCTCTTAGTGTCAAGAACCTTCCGTGCGTATCTTATTTACTAAAAGTAAGTTAGAAATGCCTAAATCGAGTGAGCTTGATGTCGAAAAACGGGTTAAAATTCAAACGCTACACAAACAAGGCAAGTCCCAAGTGGAGATAGCCAAATTAGTAAATTACTCTCGGTGTGCAGTCCAAAACGCTATTAAACGGTTTGTGGAGACTGGCTCCCATGCAAACAAAGTGAGAACAGGCCGAAAACGCAAAACTACTCCGCGACAGGACAGAAAACTTGTCCGTGACTCTCTCAAAAATCGGATGAAAACATCATCAGAGCTCGCTACTCCTTGGTCAGAAGAGATTGGGATTCCGATTAGCGCTCGAACAGTAAGAAGAAGACTGGGACAAGCTGGATTACAAGGCTGTAAAGCTAGGAAGAAGCCCTGGCTCTCCGAGACCAACAGGAAGAAGCGCTTACAGTGGGCTCGGGAACACCAACATTTCAGCGAACAGGATTGGTCTAATGTTCTATGGTCTGATGAATCCAATTTTGAGGTTAGTTTTTATATGATTTATTTTAACAAATGGCAACAGCAACTCCCGATTTAATTCACTGCAGTTGAAATAATAACTAATTTTGTAAGTATTTATTTTTTCAATTTTTGCAGTTGTTTGGAACCCCAGGTACATCTTTCGTGAGACGACGTATGGGCGAGGAATATAGCTCAAATTGCGTGGTACCTACTGTAAAATACGGAGGCGGTAGCATTATGGTCTGGGGTTGTATGGCTGCTAATGGCTTGGGCGAAATGTTTGTTTGTGAAGGCCGTATGAACAGCCGAAAGTACATAAATGTACTGGAAACTACACTGTTGCCTTCGATAACGCGAATTTTTGGTGATAATAATTTAGGCGACGTCAAATTCCAACAAGATAATGTACCCTGCCAGTCTCCACAAACCGTTTAATAGCGTTTTGGACTGCACACCGAGAGCAATTTACTAATTTGGCTATCTCCACTTGGGACTTGCCTTGTTTGTGTAGCGTTTGAATTTTAACCCGTTTTTCGACATCAAGCTCACTCGATTTAGGCATTTCTAACTTACTTTTAGTAAATAAGATACGCACGGAAGGTTCTTGACACTAAGAGACGTAGGAATATTCTGATAACGCACTGACACTGTTTTCTCAAAATACATGCATTATCACAACGCACTTATCTATGCGCTTATCTATGCGCTTATCTACGTGTAGATAAGGTTGTCTATTGTTCAACTTCGTTTCTAATAATGCTTCCTACAATATTGTTAAAGCAATTTGCCTTCGGTTTAAATATCTTATCAGTTTCATGTAATTTTTGGGGGTGCCTAATACTTTTGGCCAAGGCTGTATATATATGTAACAGGGAAATAATTTAAATTTTAGAATTATTTTTAAATAACTATATCGCTGCATGCAAGTCGTCAAAATCACTACTTTAAAGATAGGCTTAAGAAAATTTAACGTTCTACATACTTGCGTTCGAACATCGTCGATTACTTTCAAATTAATCCCTGATCATGCATGCGTAATTCCCTGATCAGTTGGAAAATGCGAATTCCCCTAAACTGTTTTTTTCTCCTTCGTTACTGCTGCGTTATATTAATACAGCACTAAACTTTCTTATTACTTTAACGAAATCTAATTTAAAAGCTCGAGAAGATTTATTTTATAATACGAAAATTTATGGAAAAAATTTTACATAAAATTCACTTTTCTAGGTTGCCTCCTTTTTTGGGGGGGGGGGAGGGGGGGGATGCCGGTAACGTCTCAATATTTCATTGATGATGAATATAGGGAATATGTAACACAAATGTAAGTTAAATGAATTATTATTTCAAATATCAACCGTGGTTTTAATAAAAAAAAAAAAAAAAAAAAAAAATCAGTAAGGATATTGAAAGTACTAAATAAATCAGGAATTAATAAAAATCATTTTATTTTTTGATAATTCGAAAAGTGTTCAATTTTTTAAATAATATGCATCGTTTTTCAAAATGAAAAATAACATTTAGCCAACTTATGGCAGTCTTACACGATAATTAATGATAATTATCGTTTTCATAACCGTCGTCTAAGTATGAAAGATAAATCAAGGCCAATATTGTTTCACTGTATTATTAACGTATCCGTGAATAATTTATTAATAGCTAATAAATCGTTTTATCGCTTCATTCCTTTTTTTTTAAACAAATTGCACCGAAGGGTAACATTTGACGGAATTTATATTTAGAACCCTTTTTTTAAAAAAAAATTGGATGATGCCGTTCGCAGAAAAAACGTGCATACGTGTACGTTTAAAATAATATATGGGAAAGTTAAGGATTACCGCACATACCTAGAGGATGCCATTGGCTAAAGAACATTTCGAACTTTGTGAGTAATCATACAAATTTACAGAGAGCCAGACTGTGTGTGTAACAAATGTAATAGAAAGTGTTCGAGTTTTATCAAATGATAATATCGCGTAAGCGAAGCTCACTATTGAATGAATTTTAGTTTTATCCGGGGTATCCGATTTATAATGTGTTCGGCCTTTTAAGAATTCATACGGCGAACGATTTTACTGCTGTTATAGTAGACAACCGGGAGAAGATTTGACGCGGAAAACGTCATTTCTTAAACGAAAATTCCATCTTCCGTAAATAAGAATAAGACAGCCACAGATAGTGAGATGAGATCAATTCGCATTTTTCAATAATGATTTATTTCCCCATTCGTTCGTTCGTTCGTTCGTTCGTTATTCTATTCGTTCTGTCGCGGCTTGCAGATCTCACGTAGCGGCATTCGTTCTACGAAACGCGCCATTATGTAATTTAACATTTTTATTTTCGTTATTTCTTCGCTTTTTACTTTTTTAAAGAAACTATTTTATCTCCTACATAAGTGTATATATATATATATATGTTACTATTATTACGCGATCATTTTTATACTTTGGCGCTATCGAGGAAAGAATGATGAACTCTGACAGAAACGAAACACAGCGCTAAATTAAGTAATAATTGTTCGTCATTGATTCGCGGTTCCGGTAATCTAATTTTTAAAAAAAATTAACACAGTATCGCATTCAAAAATGAATGCCGAATTTTAAATGCGACATTTTTTCTTCGAGAAACATAAAAAATCAACTTTAACGAATTCGGAGACGGTCGGTGAATTCTAAATTATCATTTTTGATTTTCAATTCAGCGATGGACGGGCAAAGTAAAGCGTTTTGATGCGCAGCCCCTCACAATCAGGGGTCCTATCATGAAGTAATTGCTGTTTGTTCGATTTCCCCTAAATGGAAAATTGTCCAGTAATGTGTTAAACAAAAAACATCGAAAATTAACCGTTTAAGGAAAACGATGACACCGTTTGATTGCTACGCCCAGTCACAAAACTGATCCATTTTCTCCTAAATGTGGTGGTTGCGCCATAAATAATTCTCAATTATTTTTTACAGGTGTTGCGTATATGTTTGCTAGAGTTGCCTGAGGCGGGAGACTTTCACGTCAAAATTATTTTTATATCTTTTTTTTAACATATTTTAATAAATTACGTGTAAATTTTCTAAATGAAATATCACGGCGGTGAAGATATATGTATTTCTTCACCTTTTTTAAGCGTTATTTTTTAACTTCTCACGTACGTTTCCAAAGTCTCATAAATCAAAAAGCTCTATAAATGACGCGCTATAAAAATACATTTAAACACAAAATGTTTAAATTACGTCCAGGTTTCATGAGCTTCATGTAAATAATTATACCCGTCTATGTTTTTGTCCACCGTTAGAGAAGGTAAATGACTTTAGATATCTAGGTATATTGATAAATACTTGAACTGTAAAAAATACATTCAAAGTTTAAACTCGAAAATAAAACAGACAATTCCAGCTTTATATAAAATAAAGCAGGTACTATCGAACACTATGTATATACTAGAATTCAATAATAATGTCTAGAATTTTATGTGGAATTTAAATATATTATGTGAGGCTAAGAAAACAGAAATAAATAAAATAAGTAATATACAGATGAGGTGTTTGAAACTTATAACTCTGGAAGCAAAACGACTCTGGATTAATTATGTGTGGAAGGAAAACGATGAGATGTCCCCCCCCCCTAAGATATGTACTATTTCTATTATAGATTACTAGAATTTAATGTTAAAAATATAAAAAATTACCATCCAGATCCGGTCAACAGGAAACCAAAGTAATACATACTACATCTATCCCCGCGGTGTAAATCTACGAATTGATAACACTGATGAATCAATTTTAATTAATTTAAATAAGGACAATCCCTAATGATATACTACAGGAAAGAAAAAAATTGGTGTGCGGAAAAAGGATGTGCAAGAATGGCTGAAGGAATGGTGCAAAGATTGAAGATCAAGTTACGATATCTCGCTACTCTTTAATGCTTCTTTATTTACGGATTTCGGTTTTGACTTTATCGTGTCCTTTCTGTCCTTTCTGGTTTTTAAGTTTCTATCAGAGGATCATGTTTTTCGATCTGGAAATATTAAGCTGTCTGCAAGTACCGGTATACAGATGCATATTACGCGATATGTTATATATTATAATATGTATATATATACTCTTAATTAAATATTATGTTAGGTTTATTAGTATTGTTATTTATGGAATAAGTTAAAATAGTTGTAATTTTTTTAATTTGTATCTTTGTTTAATAAACGTTGATAAGAGTGTTGGCCACTCACACAACGGGGGCATTTTTGCCCTGTGAGCCCCACGCTTATTTTTAAAATTAAAAAAAACAAAAACAAAAAAAGAAAAGATGTAAAAAAGAGATTGTATGAGGCGTACGAAATTTTAATTTAAATTTAAAATAACGATTATATATATATATATGCTTTAGTAACGTCACCACTTTATTAGGAGGGAATGGGGGATCTGTTTGTGATTGAGTCTCTCGTGGAAAAAGTTACGATGTGTAAAATGAGGGTATTGGATGAAATTTTCCTCTGATTTTTTTTTCTTTTTATCTTTTTGCGGAGGTTTTCAGTAGGAGGGTATCTCATTTAACGGTAAAACGCGGATGGGGAAAAGCTGTAAATATTAATTCGGTCAGATATTAACAGAAACTAATCAGCTGAAAACAGATGTAGAACGCGTTTTGAAACGGGAGACTTCATAAGACGCACAGACAACCCATTCCGATGAAAAAAGTATAATATGGAAAGAGAGCTGAAAAAAAGGCAAAAATGAAAAAAAAAAAAGGTAGTAGAATAAAAATAGAAACGATAATAGAAGAGCGAAATGATAATGACAGATATTCGGAGAGAAACTGGAAATTGGAAGGAAATCCGTGTGTGTGAGATAGAAAAATGAAATTACATCGGGAAAAGAAGGAACCGTCCTCGTCGATGATCAATCAAAATTTAAAAGACGGAATATGAACCGTACCATTTTTCGGAAATAGGGAAGCAAAACGAAGCTGCAGACTTCGATAGGAAAGAAAATCAACGTAAATTGAATAGAGAGGAAAAAATTATGAACGAAAGGGTGTATATGAAGAATGATAAAATCGCAGGAATGAGTAGAAGGTACCTGAAAAGCGCAGCACCCATCGGGTCAGAAAGGAATATGAATTAGAGGAAACGCGAATTATGAAACACAATCTCAGCGATAAAGATGGTAAAACAGCACCAGCTGGTCTTAAGCGATTGAAATCTGAAAACAGCTGATTAAATCTGAATTCTCTTCTGCGTTTTAGAGAAAATACTTTTTAAAAAATCAACGCTATTAACAAGGCACGTTTGAAAAATATACGTATTAATATCATGACCGAGCTAAGCATAAATCGCACATTGCGCGGACGGATGAATGACTCTGGTTGCAAGATTAAACGGAGACTACAAATACTACAGAGCCGAGTAGAAAATTATACGGCGTTGGACAAAGCCCCCCGTTTCTAGTTCTAGATCATAGATCAGTTACTTTCAAATGTACAATATCAGAAGATGTAACGGTGTGCTTGTCTCCATGCAGGTGACACAGCCCTGGCAATTGCGTGCCGGTAATGAGTAGATCGAGGGAAAAAGTCTCGCAAAAATATATGTATAAAAGCTATTAAGGTACCTTGGTCTAACTCTATTGATAGAGCATTTTTAAGTATGTATTATTATAAATAGATCAAAAGGAAAATCGGGTTAGCAACACAGGTTAACTCGAAGAATATAATATAATAGTAGGGGTTTCCATTTAATTTTTAAACAATATAGAGTTCTGCGAAAAATCGTACGTGTACAGTTTTCACGAGGTGGAGGGGGGCACAAAAAGAACTATAATGAAAAGAAATAAGCAGTGAAAGCGATGTTTAAAAGTAAAATAAAGCTAGCGGCAAAGCGGAGTGCTGTTTCAGCCGGTGATTAACAATGAAATGTCTGCAAAGATGTTGTTCTCCGCTATCGTCTAATGGAAATGTAAGACATGAAGTCTACTTTTCCTCGATAGAGAAAAATAAAACAACTATCGAAGTAAGAATAAATGCTGCTACATTCGACCAGTAGAGTTAATGTTGAAATTGATAACGTGGACAAGTCCGCACACGAATTTCTTGAAGATATGATGACATCATTGCGCTAATAAAAAACAGTGCTTAGGCTGATAGATAATATTAACGAGTAATTAATAAACTGTATCTGTTGCAGAGCATTCATCGTATTGTACTTAAATTTGATTTCTTTTATCGTTTTTTTTCCGGTTTGATTATATATATATATATATATATATATATATATATACACAATATAAGTATGTATATTAGGAGTAAAAATAAGTTTTGAAGGATTTCCAAAAGATAACTTAAACTAGTATTAAATCGCGTCGTGCCACGACTGAATTCATGTCCATCAGTATGTGTCGTTTTGCTGAAGTGTAAGCAATGTTTTTTTTTTTTTTTTGTTTTAACATGTCAACCTTTGTTCTGATAAAACACAATTTGCGAGAATGCTTTTTTGTTCTAATTTGAAGAAAAGTGCAGCTGATGGAATTATTGTGTGAAGAATATGGAGGGAGCGTGCTTCATCGATAAAAACATGTGAGTACTGTTCCGACGTTTTAAAAGTGGCGATTTTGACAGCAGCGGCAGAGGGCGCGAAGGAAGGTCAGTAAAGTTTGAAGACGCTGAGTTGGAGGTGTTATTGGACCCCAAAATTCATTGTTGAATCTAAATCTGTCCCTAAAGCCTATCCATATCGCTTGTGTCTACAACCCTCCCACCTCTAGTCTCTTCAATATTCCGCTTTCCTCATTCCTTACAACCCTATCAGAACCATACGTCATTGGTGGAGATTGGAACGCTCATTCTCCCCTTTGGGGCTGCACTCGTTACAACTCCAACGGCTCTGTGCTGGAAGACTTTATCCTGAATCATAACCTCTTCCTCCTCAACGATCATTCTCCCACCTACTTTAAAAATGCTTTCTCCTCAAGTTCGGTGGACCCCTCCTTTACCTCTCCCGATATAGCTCCTAAATGCTCCTGGAGAACACTTGATGGCACTTTTGGTAGTGACCATGTTCCCATTCTCCTATCCCTTAATGACGTCTCTCCTCCTACCCAATCCAAGCCTCTCCATTCCTCTCGATGGATTCTTTCCAAAACTGATTGGACCAAATTTCGTTCATTGATGGACGATTCTCTCCCTCATATCCTGGCGAATTCTGATCCTATAGCCCAATACAACTTGTTCACCCAATCCCTTCATTCGTCCCTTTCTTCATCCTCTCCGCTTGTTCCCAATAATCATCACCGAAAAGCCCCCACAGCCTCCTCACTCTGGTGGAACGAAGAGTGTAAACAGGCTTTCAAACAAAGTACTGTTACATTCAAATCATTTCGTTCGCGGTCCTCAATGTCCAACTTTCTTGCTCACAAAGAAGCCAATGCGAGGGCTCGCTTTGTTCTTAAAGCGGCTAAGAGAAATTCTTGGAAACAATTTTGTTCCGCTTTTTCTAAAGACACGCCCTTTTCGCAGATTTGGAAGATGGCTAAGGCTTTTACTTCTCCCCTTTCCAAGCGCCCGGTACATCCCTCTCCCGCACTGCAACATCTCCTTTCCTTTCTAGATTCTATCGCGCCCGCCTATGCTCCTTCCCTTGAGGAAATCTCGCTTCCTGTTCTTACACCCAACTCAGAGTCTCACTTCTTATCTCTTCCTTTCCGTTATGATGAGCTACTATCTATCCTTAATAAATCCTCCAACTCCTCACCAGGTTTAGATGGTATATCGTTCCTTATACTTAAAAACCTCTCCACGCTTTCTTTGCATTTTCTTCTGAATATCTTCAACTCCTTCCTACTCTCCGGATCTACACCTAAATCCTGGAATGACTTTGTTATCATCCCTATACCTAAAAAGAACCAATCTACGTTCCGTCCTATTTCTTTAGCCTCCTGTCTTCGTAAACTGTTCGAAGGTATGGTGAACAATCGACTCGTCTGGTGGCTGGAACACAATGATCTAATTCCTTACAATATGTTTGGCTTTCGCCCGGGGTTGGGCCCGGTCGACTGCATCAGTCTTTTCCTATCAGACGTCTACAAAGCTTTCATAGAAAGAAAATTCACTGTTGCTACATTTGTTGACGTCTCCTCTGCGTTTGATAATGTCCACCTTCCTACTCTATGCGCCAAGCTTCTTGGGCTTAACGTTCCATCTAATTTCATCTTTCTGATCCTAAATTTGTTCCAAAATAGATCCCTTTTCCTCTCTACTCCCTCCCGTGTCATTTCCAGATGCATCCACCGGGGACTTCCTCAGGGATCATGTCTTAGCCCCACTCTTTTCAATATCTATCTCCTTAATATTGCTTCCCTCCCTACAATTTCCTCCTCTCTCCTTTTCGCAGACGATATCCTCATCTACTCCAGTTGTAATGATGTGCCCGCCGCCAACGAAGAGATCAATAACTCTTTATCTATCCTTAGTATCTCCCTCGCCTCAATTCACCTCTCTCTCTCTCCTTCTAAGTCCTCTTCTATGGTGTTCTCCCTCCGCCCCTACAATCAAGCTTTGGTAAATATTATTTCATCTAACATTCCGATTCCGCTCGTCAGCTCCTTCTGCTATCTTGGTGTTATTCTCAACAGCCGACTCACTTTCTACGAACACATCAACTATCTCTACAATTCTTCCCTCAAAAGACTCAATCTCCTGAAAGCCCTTTCGCCATCCAAATGGGGTGGTGACCCTTCCATTCTCCTAATCCTTTACAAGGCTATAATTCGTTCTAGAATCGATTACTGCTCCTTCATCTATGGAAACTCCTCTAAATCTCTCCTCACCAAACTGGACAAAGTTCAAAACTGCTGCCTTCGGTTGTGCATTGGAGCGCTAAAATCTTCTCCCATTCCTGCTATCCTCTCTGAATCTGCTATGCAACCACTGTTTATCCGCAGATCGCAGCTTGGTTATAATTTTCTAATTAAACGGCTTTCTGTGTCCTCATCTAATCTTATCTCTTCCTATCTTAGTATTAAAAACCAATGGCGATTTGCTCCTCACAAAATCCCAATCCTTTCTCTCGTAGCAGCTCGAGTCTCCAATTTTTCGCCTTATGTCTTTTCTTATTCCAAGCTTTCTTACTTTTCCCATGACTTTTCCAGCATTTGGCAGACTATTAATCTCTTCTCTCTCCCTCTCCAAACCAGCTCCACCGCACATTCTTCAATCCAAGCCGAATTCCTCCACATGCTGGACACATCTTTCCCTTCTCATCTAACATTCTTCACTGACGGTTCTAAAAACGAAAATGGGGTGGGCGGCGCGTTTACCTCCCTCTCACTTAATCACTCTGAGTCCTTCAAGCTCCCTTCCTTCTGTTCTATCTTCACAGCGGAGTCTATCGCCATTTTACGCACAGTCTCGTTCATTCCATCCATAAGAGAGATCAGTAAATGTCTGATTGTCTCCGATTCCAAAAGTGTTCTTCAAGCCATCTCTTCTACTCCTTCTCATTCCTCCAATTCTATCATTCTTTTAATTCGTTTTCTTATATCCAATTTACTTTCATCCCGTTCCATTACTATTGACCTTTTGTGGGTTCCTAGTCACTCTGGCATCGAGGGCAACGAGTTAGCTGACTTTTTAGCCCGTTCGGCCGCCCGCGATGGTCCTTTATTCTGCAAAATTCCTACCTCGGACATCCTCCTTCTTTCCTCAGCTAATCATTCCCGACTATGGTCGGACATCTATCCTTCCCTATTTTCTAATCCCGCCTCTCATTATCTTCAAATTCAACCGGTTCCCTCTTCCCAGCCGTGGTTTCAATCCTATTCTTATCAACGCTCCGCGATCATTTCCTTAATCAGACTGCGTATTAATCACTCACTTCTACCCTCTTCACGTTTTCGTTTTTCCCTGTCCCCTTTTCCCGATTGTCCCCTTCATAATTCCATCTCTCCTCTCATATGTGATGCAAACCACATCTTCTTTGAATGCCCTGCCCTTGATTCCGAGCGCTCTGTTTTGTACTCGAAAATCTTGGCACTGGGTCTTCCTGCTCCGTATAATTCTTCTTTTGTCCTTTCCTTTCCATCCCCAGATATAATCCCGGTACTCCAATCTTTCCTAAGCTCTATTTCTAATCGTCTTTTTATTTAACCCCTTCCTTAATTTCTATTGTTGTTGGGTCAATGCCGCTGGCGCGCCCAAAAATGAAGAAAAAAAAAACAAAAAAAAAAAAAAAAAAAAAAAAAGAAAGAAAGAAAGAAAGATTTTATTAACCACGTTCGTTACAATTGTTAATACTTATTATAGAAACGATTGTGTATCGGCCCGTTAGCCTCGCCACAATATAGTAGTATAGACGCATACAAAAAAAATCAACGTTACGGATAAATGTTAATCAATTGCAGGAAAAACTTACAAAAAAAACCGGCGCCATAATATAACATATGTTAATATTCGCATCTTACCAGCTTATTATTGGCCTACTTATAAAATATTCTTTTACACACACACACACACACACATACACGCACTAAGCTCCGCCTACAGAATATACACTTTAGATTTGCAACTCACTGCCTTACTTCAAAAGATTATGCTTAAGCCTACGGTGTTTATATTTTGCTATACATATATTTTAGTCGCCTGGAATCGTAATTTCCGATTGGCCTAAAATTAGTTCATTACTGTGGACTTCACAATCTTTGCAGAATTTATATGTTATACCAAGGATGAAATCTTTTAAAAAAGAGACTCCTGTGTAATCATGCATATCCGTTATCTTTGCATACCTATTTGTTCGCAGTACCTACCTCAGGCACCTATTTTGTAGCACCTGAAGTTTCATATATGTGCTATTTGAAACAGATGACCACACAGGAGAATGACAGGCCTTATTAGCATTTTATAGATGATTAGTTTATTACTGCTGCTAAGGTATGATTTATACTTTAATAACGGATATAAAGCTGATATAGTTTTGTTAGCTTTTATACCTCTATGTGATCGATATGCCTGTTAAACGTGAGTCTCTTATCCAGTACTACTCCTAAGTAGCGCGTTGTTTCGGCCCATTGCACGGAGGCATTGTTGACAATTAAGTTATTGGGTAGAGCAGGTCTTCGCCTAGTAAATAGTATTGCTTCAGTTTTGGATGGATTTATACTTACGCGCCACTTCTTGAAATATCGTAATGTACGAGTTATGCTACTCTGCAACCTGTTAGCGATAGTCTGTGGTCTGTGTGAACTAGTGAACAAAGCCGTGTCATCTGCATACGTGGCAATTTCAGTATTTGGAAGTTTCGGGAAATCAGATAAGAAAAGCGTAAATAAAAAAAGACCTAACACACTGCCTTGCGGTACCCCCGCTAACATGGGGTTTAAAGTAGAGTTAGAAGCGCCGACGTTTACATAAAATAGTCTATTTGTAAGGTAACTACTTATTAGTTTTATAAGGTAATTTGGGAAGTTGTAATTTATCATTTTATATGTGATTCCCTCATGCCATGCTGTATCGAAAGCCTTAGCTACATCAAAAAATACCACTCCTGTATGTTTATTACAATTAAAACCATGGGTAATAGCCTCGGTAATTCTCGCAACCTGATGCACGGTGGAGTGTCTGGGGCGAAAACCAAATTGAATTTTGGGGATAATGTCATTGTTTTCGGCATGGTCCCTCTGTCTATTTAGTATGATTTTTTCAATTACCTTGTTCAAATTACTCAGCAAACTGATAGGTCGCATATTAGTAATTTCAGACGCGTCTTTTCCTACTTTGGGTAAGGCAATAGTTTTTGTTATTTTCCAGGATTTTGGATAATATTCATGTGTAAAAATGGCATTTATTATATTACATAGTTCCATTACCCCTATAAATGGCAACTTTTTTATGCATGCAACACTAATATTATCATGTCCCAAAGAAGATTTAGGCTTTAGACGCTTGATGCATGATACGATTTCTTTTGGAATAGCATAAGTGATGTTCTCATTTGTTTGTTTATTAAAATAGGATTCTATGGATTTTCTAATTTTGCTATTCATATATTTCGTTGAGAGATGTATATTCTGACCATGCACTTCCCCATAGTGCGCAGCTAACAGGTTAGCTTTATCTATTTCTGTGTATACATAATTATTATTACTGACGTCAAACAATGAGGGCAGAATTGTAAATTGCTTATTATACTGCATACATGCTCTCCGTAAACTGTTGTCTTTAGTTGTAAGCTGACTGATCGTTTTATTGTAATGTTCGAATTTATTATTATGTAATAGATATCGCGAACTAGCTTTGTCGTAAAATTTAGCAGTGTTTTCATATAGCGAGAGATTATACTTGATCGATAGTCAAGATACATTTTTCTGATATAGCTTTTTGATTTTTATGGTTAATCTTATAAAAGGTGATATCTCTATTTTGTGTGAAAGTAATTATAATTTTTTAACGGAATGCACTCTTTTGCTGCCTGACTAATGAGGTTAGTAAGTTTGTTTACTCGGTTATCTATGTCTACTTGATCTCCTATGGGCTCTTTTAAATTAACGAAATTCATTGTAAACTCAAGATGAGCTTGCTGAAACTTTGGGAGTAACTCAACAAGCAATTTCAAACTGTCTCAAAGCCATGTAAAAACAAGGGGAAATTGGGTTCCGTATGAACTCGAGCCAAGAGACATCGAACACTGTTTTTTCACGTGCCAACAACTGTTCTAAAGACAAAATCGAAAGAAGGTTTTTTTCCATCGAATCGTGACGGAGGATGTGACTCCATAAGTGCCCTTCAGGCTATCAGTTTCCTCCTCCCTCTTCAGACTTCATCATTTTTCGTATACGATCTCTCGTACATAATCTTTCCTTTCATCACTCTATCCACGATGATCTGCTGTGGGTTCCTGGTGTCATAGAGGCATCGAGGGTAACGAAATGGCGGATGTTTCGGCTCAGGTTGTTGCCCGTTCCCGCTTTTACTTCAAAAAGATCCCTAGTACTAATCTCTATTGTCCTTAAAAAAGAAATTTCCTTTTAAATTTTGGTCGGATATGTACCCTTCTTCTTTTTCCAATGATAGTTCCTTCTACCTCTCAATTCAACCTAACCTTCCTAATAATTCTTGGTTCTCAGAATTCCCTTCTCTTCCATGTTCTGTTATTATCTCTATTATTCGCCTACTACGCTTTAATTACACTCTACTTCCCGCTTCCCGTTTTCGTATCTCTTTGGTTTCCTCTACGTATTGTATTCTTTATTCTAATGAAGCAGTTGTGTCTGTGATGCTATTCACATTGTCTTTCAGTGTTCTGCTCTTTCTGCGGAACACTCTCCCCTTTATTTACTTCTTTTAAAGTTAAGACTTCCTGCTCCCTATTGTGCTTCCTATATCCTATCCATTTCGTCTCAATCTGTTGTTCCTGCCATTGGTTCCTTTATTTCTGCCATTTCCGATCGAATCAATTTTTAATTAGTTAACTCTTTTTCCTCGATTAATTTCTGGGTGAAGTCCCCGGTTAACGAGCACAGAAAAAAAAAACCCGAAAAGTGGTGGATCCACTACGACAGTCTGAAGCGCAGAAAATCGTGGAGTAAGCCCGGTAGTTCAACAACTTCAACGGCCAAACCGAATATTCACGGCCAGAAGCTAATGCTGTGCGTCTGCTGGGATCGGCTCGGAGTGATCAACTATGAGCTGTTCCAGTCTAACGAAATCATCGACCGGGAAGAACGTTACCGACAACAATTGATGCAATTAAGCTGAGCATTGAAGCTCAAATGTCCACAATATACTGAAAGACATGACAAAGTGATCTTTCGGCACGACAACAACGCTCGGCCACATGCTGCAAAAGTCGACAAGGAAACTTCGCTTCAATGGGATGTCCCACCCCACTCGCCGTATTCACCAGACATTGCTCCTTCCGACTATCACTTGTTCCGGTCGATTACTCATGACCTGGCTGAGCAGCACTTCACTTCTTTTGAAGAAGCAAAAAAAAAAAAAAAATCAAAATCGGTTAGATTATTAGATTAACTTGACAAGGAATTTTTTCAAGACGGAATTCGTATGCTGCCTGAAAGATGGGGAAAAATCGTAGTTAACGACGGACAATGCTACGAATATTATACATTGTACCCAATTTCTCCAAATAAAGCTTCGAAGTTACAAAAAAAACCCTCAAAACTTATTTGTATCCCCAATATATATATATATATATATATATATATATATATATATATATATTTATATATATATTACTAATTTTAAAATTATTTATAATCCTCGTGTACTGCGCTATATGCAACAGAAATAATTAAGGAAACAACATTGCCACTTCATTTCCAGTTTTTTCATAATAGGAAATTTTCAGCGAGTGGTGGCAAGTTTAAAGCGTGAAGGTTTCTGAAATTTTTTAATATGATTTAAATAAACGATAATACAAGTATTGGAAATCTATAGATAGATGACTTGCGGATAGATCTACAATTTATTTAATAATGAAAAAAAAATATATATATAACAATACAACTTGTTATGAATATGTCAGCATATTGTGAGTCGCATTAAAGAATGAGGCGAGAAGTTGAAGATAATTTAAAACGAAATATAGGAAACGTAGAAGAAACGCGAGCCGTAAAGGATAGGTAAAAGAAAAGATTAGAATGAACAGAGGGAGAAGAAGCGAGATAAAAGCTAAACAGCAATTAAGGAGATAAGTGGCGGTTTCAAATCTCGGAGAGTTATAGTAAATTTTGGAAATCATTCCGATTGAACGTTTCCACATGCGGAAATTTATTTAAACGGTTTATTATATTTTTCGATAAATCTATTTTCGATCCTCCTTAACAGAATGAACTATTTTTCGCAATAGAATATTCCTTCGCAACAATTAACAAATGATGAAAAAGTTCCTTATCAGTTCTTATTAATTTTCGTATCGTCGAATGTTGATTTTTTCCATAGTTCTACATTTACCGAAATTTGCAACTCAGCAAATAAAAGCCGACAATATTTTGATACAGATACAAGAGTTAAATCTTGGCTAAGAGTTGCGGATGTGTAAGATATCGCGTACTTCATTTGTTTTTAACCTTTTTCGTGTAAAAAAAGAGTCCAAATATAAATTATTAAAAAACCAAAAAAATTAGTGTAAATAATTGAGAAACAAATGTTTAGAACGAAAATAAAACTGTTCCTAAAAGGACGACAACGGTTGAACTAGTTTTCGAGAAGCAATATTAGAAAATTACCTTTGTTAATTATTGAATTCAAAACGAAATATGAGGTGTCGTTTAATCAAAAGCGATTTTTGGAAGATTTTTTCCCGCTTTTCTCATTGAAATGTTTAATCGAAAACGTGTTTTTATCATTCGCCGAGAATAAGTATAACAATTTCATCGCTTGTTTCTCGATGAGAAAGGAATATAATAGCTTCCATTAGCAGCTGTCTTTAAAATATTCGCTATGAATTTGGTTCAAAGGAAGAGAGATAAATTGCCTCGGAACAGCGTGCATGACATAAATAGAGTAACGAATTAAACAGAAAAGTTGCGAGAATACATATATAAAGCAGCAAAATTGTCTTTTGAAAATTCAAAGAGCAACACATAAACGACATCAAACAAGGAGGAAATGTTAGAAAACGGAACTGAATAAAAAAAAAGAAAAGTGAGAAAAACCTCAATACCGGAAGAATCATCGCGCGTTAACCTGCAACGGTTGAGTGCATTTTTATTAAATTTTTACGAGTACAAATCACGAAGTCAGAATCTTATTTCTTAGAAACAATTTTCTTTTACAATTTTTTTCGGCCAAAATATATTTCAGTGTTAGTAAGAGCAGAACGTGAAAGCTTTCTGTACTTTACAAAGCTGCTGGAGTATTGGTTTAAGAGAAATATTTAAATTTCGTCCGTGATGAGCTTGTAAAATGCACTTCGGGCATTCCAAATTAATTATCTTTATTCGAATCTCTATATTTATTCCCGTGCTGATTAACATTTTTGTCTAGCTCAATTGAAAATTAGTAGTGTTTTTGTTTTTTCTAACATTGGTGATATTTTAAGTGCTAACGACGTTCGTTATATATATTATTAAAAATTTCTCTGAAGGGACGCCTTTTTTTAACGTCTATATTTTAACGACTATGTATATTCTGTATCTATGTTCACCAATAACCATCGATATACCGCGGCCGGTGCGTCAACGAAACATCATTAAAATCGGTTCATATACAGGCAATAGTTATGCATCAACAAACAAAAAGAAAGTACGCGATGAACATGTACTAACTCCTTTTTTTTTTTTTTAAAGTCGGTAAAAAATGTAACAGGATTATAGATTATTCCCAACGTAAAAGAATGACGTGGTCTTTCAAGTACGTTTCATTTATTTTTATTTTTTTTAATGTATATTTATCACATATGCTAAATAGTCCAATCAGCCTACATAAATCGATGTCGGTGATGCGGTTGAGGGTAACAGCAACTTATTTTCTCTTTTTAATGCAATAATTTGGCCACTTGTTTTTTTTTTTCTTTTTAAAAAAAAAACCCATTAATTTATCACTTTGTATTTATTTTTGATTTATTGAAATAATAACTTTTTACTAGCGTGAAATTTTCTTTCACGATATCATAGTGATGGACGAAAAAATGTCTACTCGAGTAAAATGCTAAATCAAAATTTTGTTTTCCACCATTATTAATTTGTCGTTTAAGTGTATTCAAAAAAAAACAAAAAAAAAGCGAATAAAACTTTGACCGTCTATATTCCGACGACAAAATGTAACTTTAACCAATTAAATAGAGAGTCGTATTTAATAATTGCATGAAAAACAGACCGATTCCGAGATTATGGTCTCCGGCAATTTTTCTGTTTCGTAGCATGACTTGGTAGGAATAGTAAATGTGGTTTTCTACAAAATAAATAGTCACTTTTTATTTCTCTCTCGTTTATTTATTTGGTTTTTTGGTATTAAAAAAACAAAAAAAAGAACTTTTACGGTCAATTAAAAACTTTGAAAAAATAGCGGTACATTTATTTTCATAGTTTTCATTAATTTAATCGCTATAAATGATCCAGATTTCTTTTCCTATTTTTTTCGAAAAAATGTCAGAATAGATAAATAATGATGTCGTTAACGTAGTACCAGAACCTCAGTATCGGGCACTGCAGATGATTTTCCAGAGACCTCTTATTTGAAACAAAATGATTTTAAGAATTTAATGTATAATGCGTATTCAAATATGCGACCGACGCTGAACGCATATAAAAACTTTCATTAGCGATAAACCGAGCCGCCGAGATGAATATTTGTCTTTTAAGCGGTAGATGGCCTTGTTGCTTACCTGAAAAATACGGAGGGGATGGAATAGGCGTGCATTATTATGATATACATGTATCTAAAGATTCTCAGCGTAGCAACTACAGTGCGGAAAAGTTAAAATTTACCAAGAGCCCGAAGAAAATGGTGAAATATTTCATACGCGTTCTTTTTTAATATTTTATCGTTACCAAAGTATTGCTCCTCGCGCCATACCGTAAATACACCCTGTCAAGAAAGTATCGGGAATTGTTAAATAAAACGAACAATTTTTAATTTTCATCCAAATTTATTTTGTCACCTTCAAAATAACATCCATTCGAAGCGATGCACATATGCCAACGCTTTTTCCACTCGGCAAAGCACTTCTGATAGGCGGTTTCCGGGATGGCCTTTAGCTCTCGCGTCGCATTCGTCTTGATGTCATCAATCGATTCGAAGCGCATTCCCCGTAGCGGAAATTTGAGTTTTGAGAATAGGAAGAAGTCGCAGGGTGCTAAATCTGGTGAATACGGCGGTTGTTCGATGATATTTACCGAGTGTTTGGCCAAAAACTCATTCACAATTATGGCTTTGTGAGACGGCGCATTATCGTGATGGAGAATCCAAGAATTGTCGACCCACAAATCGTTACGTTTACGACGGATAGCCTCTCTCAAACGTCTCAAAACACTTAAGTAAAACTCTTTGGCGACTGTCTGTCCGGCTGGCACATATTCATAGTGTACCACGCCTCGAATATCGAAGAAAACAATCAACATGATCTTCACTTTCGATCGGCTTTGGCGAGGTTTTTTCGGCTTTGGCGCGCCAATTGGCCGCCATTCGGACGATTGCTGGTTCGTAAGCGTGTCGTACTCGTACACCCATGTCTCGTCACCAGTAATTATCTTTTCCAAGAAGGTAGGATCCAAATTGGCTCGATCCAGCATGTCTGCAACTACCTGTTCTCGGTACTTTTTTTGAAAGAAATTCAGGTCTTTCGGAACAAGCCGAGCCGCAACGCGTTGCATACCCAATTTTTCGTGCACAATCGTACGTACGCTCTCGTGTGACATGCCCAATCCATGAGCCATCTCTCTCAAGCTCACATGACAATTTTCAGCAACGATTTCCTTGATTTTATCGACGTTATCATCGGTCACACTCGTTGAAGGCCGTCCAGAGCGAGGCATGTCTTCGACCGTCTCCCGACCATCCTTGAACGCTCTGTACCACTCGTAAACCCGCGTTTTTGATAAAGCAGATTCACCAAAAGCCTTCTGTAACATTTTCAGTGTATCGGCACAAGAAATTTCGTTCGAAACACAGAATTTAACACAAGTACGTTGTTCAATATTTTCACTCATTGTAAAACTTCGACAAAACACTTCAGGGTCGACTGATTTTAACAGCTGCTGTAAACACACTGGTTGACAGATCGCGCTAAAAATAGGCATCATAATACAAAACAGTTGTACCAACCTGGAAAAAAAAAATTATCTGCCTAGCTATTACCTGGGAGATTTAAATTGACAATTCCCGATACTTTCTTGACAGGGAACCAAAAAGCGAATGAATACTTTCTAAAATGTAAACGAACATTTTCCATATAACTGGCGAGCTGCATCGGCGGGGCAACCTGTATTCTATGATAAATGACTTGACAGTTACTTGGCTTATTCGGCTTTAATCTCGATCAGAGTCCATCGCAACTTTATTTGATGCTACAAAATGCCAATGCTTTAGCACATTTGCAGTTGTTTTCTGTTCCCGTTTGTACACTTTTAAACTCTCTGTTTGTTCTGTTCTGTTTTTTGTTGTTTTTTTTTTGTGGATCATTAAGGCAATCGAAAAAAGTTAACAAACTAGTAGTAAAGTAAAGGACACGAGACTATTAACATTTAAACCAAACCGTTGGCCAAATGGTATTTAAAGCCAGGCTAAAAGCAAAAAAAAATCAAACCATCGCATAATGGGGGATTACCTGCTTTTAATGTTTATCGATCGTGTCGATAACGAGCGTTGTCGTTTGTATTCGCGCATTCATACACAGAGATCTCACGACATAATGTGCAAGATGCATGGAGGAACTGGTTTTTAAATTTTTTTAATCGGTATATGTATAATCTCGTCATTTCAAGCCTATGGTGATAGCCATTTATTAATAATTTTCCTATTAAATTCGAGGTTCTAGCCACTCGGCCATTCGAGATTTAATTCGGTAGAATTTTAACATTTTCGAGCAGTACGCATTCGATTCTACATACTCCGAAACTACTAAAAGTTTTACCTCAAAATGGTGTATTTAACGGAACTAGAAATCATAAAGGTAAGGTGAAAAGGTGAACCCAGTCCGCACTACAGTAAGATCGATTTTTTTGTAAATAAAATTATAACGGGGTAGACTTATCTTTTTTCTTTTTCCTTTGTTCTTCTCTTTACACTGTATCGATATATAGCGGATAAGAACGAAATAAACATGGTAAAAAGTATACGGAATATACATATATCAAAAAGTTGAAAATTCGTCAAACAAATACAACTGAAATATATTAATAGTATCAAAAGCGAAATATATCTTATTTAATAACGAATTTAAAAAATTAATCTTGAAATACTATATCAGTGTAATAAGTGGGTGACGGGTATGAAATATTTGGCAATAATAGTTGAAAATAATTTAAAATTCTGTGATCATTTTTAAATAACGTGTAAAATTGAAAGCGGTAGAACTACGGCAAGTACCTTCGGAAAGGGCCGTGGGAAACGTTTCTTGCAGCGTAGAGGAGTGGAGAAAAAGAGGCGAATAGAATGATATTCATCACAAGATTAACAATAAGAGAAGGGAACTCTAGAATATTGATTGTTGACCCACAGTTGGCAGATGTATATTATGTACAGGAAACATCGATAAAAAGAAAGCTAAAGTGTGGAGTGCTTCTGGATGAAAAATTGATATAATTTGGAAAGAGTCTAATCATAGGTCGTAGGAAGAAACATATTATTATGTTTCAGCTGCCGAATAACATACCTTCAAAAACAGTTTTCTAATGCAGGATACTAATGGAATCGGACATGTAAGGAGGAAATTTTGATAGAAATAGAAATGATGATAAAACAGGATGGAGTGGAGTCGCTGGAAAGGGAAGCATTAAAAAATTCGAGGAAAATACTGACGGATCATTCAGGTAAAATATGACCAAGAATGGGCTGGGAAATTTTGAAAGAACGCACTTCCATCTTCATTAATGTTGAAGGCAAAAGCTAAAAGGTGACGAGGAGAATTTTATGGAACACTTCGTTAAAATCAGAAACGTAAGCAAGAGTAACAGAGTCGATAAAAGGGGTTACAGGCTATCAACAGGAACGACGGGAATTTAATCTATAGCCATTTTCGAGATATGTGAAATAGAGATTAGTTCCCTAGAGAAAGGAGAATGTTCTTTCAAGAGAGGCCTTCTTTGAACTTTTAGGTATATACGGAACTTTTGCTTTCGCTCTTTTCCAAGAGGGCCCCTTTTAGGTTTTCATCGATATACGGAACTTTTGCGTTAGCCAGCTTATGAGCAAGAAAATTTTTGGTAGCACGGTTTGGATTTTTGAAAGTGGTTCGAGTGTGGTTAAATGCAGCGTTGCACTTCTTTTCGTTTCAACAAAAAGAGAAAAGGATCTATCATAACCATCGGGGGATGAATAATGGCGAAATGGAGAGGAAGCATTGAAACGGGATTTCTATTCTTCAGTTTTAAATTTACAAAAGAATCTGTCAACTGAAATAAAATTATTCAAAAACCTTAAAGTTGTATATTAATTTTATTTGATAAAAGCAAACACAAAAAGGAAACGATAATAAAAATATAAGTAAAGTTTATTGCGCACTATAAATTATTCAAAAAGTATAAAAAAACGTAAAAAATGGGACAAAAAAGTTGTTAGCTATTTCTATATTATTCTAGAAACGTTTTGAACGGTAGTATTGACGATGATAAAACTGTTACTTTTTGATTTCGGAAAATCGGTCTTCCACTGTGACACTTTTAAGTGATTTATGAAACGGGAATACCTGGTAGTTGCCAATTCTAAAATTTAATTTTTCTAAAAAAAAAATTCCCTAATGACCACACGTGTCACTCGTCGCCGCTGTAGACGACGTATGTTAGTACGCATAATTTAGACAATGCCGGGATATTATTATTTAGAAAGAAATCGAAAACAGGCTTTTATTTTGTTTTATTTTTTTTTCAAATCAGCAGTGAGCAAGGTCATTTAAAATAACCAATAAAAACCCTGATACAAAAAAGCCAATTGTGTAATACTAAAATAGTTTTAGCGATTAGCTAAGCGTAGTTTGTCTACTTCATTGAAATTTTCGACATTTAGTTTTCTATACTGCCGGCTTTATTACTTTTCGGTTCCTTGCATCGTTACAGTTCTTTCAGTATTCAGTATCAAATCCAAATATTAATCAAAACGGAATGAGCATGCAGTTCGTGGCGGACCTGAAATGTGTACAATAGCGATGATTAAATAATTGCTGAAATTCGTTCATTTTGCTAAAACATTCACTCCATACAACCTCGCTGTCACGAACATTTTATTAAAATTAATTCAGTACCATAAAATTAAAATAACAGTAGTTAAGTAAAGATTTCAAATTTGAGTATAAACAACATTCCCCGCGGTAGCAAATATTAAAAATTCCATTAGAGGATTTTTATATTTACCGTGGTAATCGTTTTATTTAAAATTTTACAAAAAATGTTTTTTTTTTTTTTTTACTCGTCCCGTATGCATTTCTGTACTGCTGGTTTCATCTCAACTATTTAAAAACCCTTATATTTTTTAAAGGTGAGGAGAAGAAAACACAGCCGCGCCATAAAACCTTCGTTTCGACAACACGAATACACTCTGATGAAAGTTTTTGCACGATGTTCAGCGGTACAGGAATGACCAAACAAACATATAAACATACAAAGAAACATTCATATATATATATAAAAAAATTGTGTATATAGATATAAATTTTCTTATTCTGAGTGTACAACAGAATAAAATATTTTTTGAATATTCTTCTCTCTTGCGATATGATTCCTATTATGCGTCTGATACAAGGGCTCCGTCATTTGCAAACTTAGTTATACACTCTCTGAAAAATGTGAATGAGTTGAATTTTTAATTTTTCAGCGGGTGAGCACGCTTTGTTATTACGACTACTGCCGAGAGAGAAAACGAACAAGAAGTGTAATTCTATTGGAACAATTATAAGCAAACGGAAGACTGCATTCTCGGTGTTTACAACAAGGCCCGAGGAAGGTTTTCTTAATGCGTATTTCTACCAATCATTTAGTATAAGTTGACAACAAATTTTTCAAAAATTCTTAGGTTAATTATTGAACAGTTTAACTTGATAAATAAACGAGACCAAGAAGAATTTCGGAAGAAAAATTAGCCCCACAATACTGCAGTAAATTTAAAAACGTTAATATCTTTAAAAATCGTATTGTGCTTTAGATTTTATAAATTGTAAAAAACAAAATTACACTAATTCGTATGTGGGCGGAATTTCGAGACACAAGTAATAACACATACTGACGAATGATTTGTGGTGAGAACTTCGGTGATGTCGGTAATGTCTCAGGGGTGATTTTTCAATTCGATAATCTTTTACGAACACCTCATTTTTACTTGGTCATTAATTTTGGCCTCAGTTTTCCATCAACTTTACCATTATACTTTTGATTTATCGGCTTCTAACATGTTCGCTAACACGTTATATTCAGCTAGCACATCTCCTCTGTTGCTTCCATCATTAAACGGAATCGATAAATATTTTTTGAAGTGCACGTGATTTATTTAACAAATGATTTTTGATTTTATATTTAATTAGTTTTATTTTTGTTTTGGATTTTTTTTTTTTCGGCTCATAGCGATCAGTAAATCACTCAATTCTCTGGCATATAGGAACATACATTAGCAGAATTTTGCAAAATGTACCGTCAGTTCTTCGCCCAAAATTACGACGTTTTAAAGACTAATTTTAAAGAATTTTTGCACGAAAATAGTATTTTCCTACTTTATTGGGAGATAAATTTTTAGAGAATCAAATCTTACTCTGAGTTAGTTCTGACTGCACTGTCGCCATCTCGGAACTTTTTGATGTTTGGTAAGAGTGGCGGTTTTGTTAATACTGACGGAGATTTTCTGTAAGGGAATCATTCAAAAAGTATTTTAATGATCGTGTATTACTCTGATTACGTTATCGACCTCGTAAAAATTTTACAGTGTAAAAATTGATTTACGATATTGTAATGTTTTTTCATAATATAACATTGCAGCAGAATTTATAAATATCGTAATTAGTATCTTAAATTTCTTTAAAATTTGAATTATTATTAACGTTATATTTTGTTTTTTTTTTTTAAATCAATTATAATGCATCTTATTTACGAAAAATGTAATATTTGAAAAATAAGGAAATAAAATGGAGGAAAAGTAAATAAAAAAAACATTAATATATAAATAAAAACTTTAAAAAATTGAGATTCTCTGGTTTTTTTTAAACATATTATAATCGACGTTTCTCGCTTCTGAACGTAAAAATCAAGATTTAAAGCTAATAAATTATAAAAAATTAGTGTTTTAGCTACTGGCTACAAGTGATAATAAGGTTTTAGGGTTTATAGTGATTTCACTTGATGTCGATAAAGGACATGCACAGGTTTTTGCAGTGATAAGTTAATTGTCGGCGATACAGTGCGATGCTATTAATACCGAATTGAACTTGAAATCCTGCTGGATTCCAAGTAACTGTGAAATCTTTAAGGTAATGATAGTGTTGATCCGCTAGCCGAGGAAACTGCTTTCGGGCGTTTCTATTTTATCCCTTTTATTCTGATCTATTTTCGAAAATTAAAAGAAATCATCGACAAAATTGGCTATCAAGAATGTAACTCTTACACTCAAGTAGATAGTGCAGTCTACGTGGTTGCGATAGCCTGGTTGCTAGAGAGCACTTGACTTCCGTTACAGAAGTCACGATCCCGGGCGACGATAGAAATTATTATGAAAATTAAAATTAAAATACTCGCTAATAGAATCATATGGAAGGCAGTAGCAACTCACCACGTACACCATCATATGCGCGCCTGTTAGTACACAGCAGAGACACACCCGGGAAACCGAATTTGTATATCGATAATAATACAATCGCAATATCAGTTGCAAGTGTTGTCTTGCCGGTGTACACCGGTGTTTTGAATATAGCAATTGCCAAGAACACAGATTCTGTACAGCTAGATTGAGCAGATAGATAGTCTCGACACTCGAGACCGAGCTAACGAAATATAAGATAATGTAGTCTAGCTAACCATTTTGTCGAGACTACAGAGTTATCACGTGCTGCTATCTATTCCTGAGCGGTTTATTCAAAAATTTTTTAATTTTGATTTATCGGCTTCGCACGAGGCATACAACAACATTTTCAAAACCAAGTGTCCCATCAGATTAGCAAATAGTCACGATATGATCAATTACTCGGTGGGGATCAGTCATTTGCTATTTTGGTAAGGTAATCATGGTCTATTATATAAACTCAGGAAAATATCTCCTCATCCTTATTATCTTCTCCTTAAATCGCCTATCTTGAAGATCAGACAAGCCAAGTCAAATTCCATAACGAATACTCTCATATCTATCGTGTTTCCGCTGGTGTGCTCAAAGAAGTGTTTTAGCTTTATCTGTTATTTACAGTTTTGATATTCCAGTTAATGATGGCGTTATAACAGCCACGTTCGCGGTACAGCTATTTCAGCTGCAGCTAATGATCGTGATGTGGTCCACAATATACTGCAGCCGGCTTTAATCAAATCCGAAAACTGGTCAAGATGTTGTGGCGTATCTAGAGTGAATAAAAGCAAATGTACGCGGGTCACATTTACTTTGCGAAACGTAACCTGTCCATCCACAAAATTAAACGGGGAATGAATTATTCAACAGAATTACGTCAAGTATTTGTGGATGCACCTAGATAGTAAATTAACGTGGAGCAGATATGTCGATCAGAAAAGAAAGCAGCTCGACATTAAATTTTAAAATATTTACATTGGCTTGTTGGCAGGAAAATAAACTTTTAATATACAAAATAGTATTGAAGCCTCAATGGACATAAGACGCCTGATGTTGTGGGGCTGCGCAAATAGTACACATCAATAAGATTCATCGGTTTCAAAATAAGGTCATTAGATTTCTCGTCTTACCTCCCTGCTATATGTATTTAACTGTACATTGCGTCGAGACTTTATTATTATTACTTATGTTATAGACGAGATTAAACACGCTGCTGAATAGTAGTATAAAAGGTGTTTAGAATCTAATCTAAACTCATTGGCGGCCATCAGCTTGTCTGATGACAGTCTTGATGTACGCCGATTAAAATGAACCGGGACTTTCGATTTGTGTTAAATTCTACCGGAATTCATTGGGGAGCACTAATGACTGTTGGCTCCTAACACGTCACTTCGCATTTCAAATAAAAATTGCTGGATGACCCCTCGGCCAGTTGTAATTTAATAATAAGAAGAAAAAAAAAAACTTTTTCATTTATTTCAGCTTAATAATATCATCTGGAGGTCACCCCCGAATGATTTTTCAGTTGACACTTGTTTGGCAAATTTCGAAATACACGTTTAGTTTTTGATTGAAATTTTAGATTTTTTTAGTTCTCTCGACTTCCGTCAAAATTTCAGTTTCGGTCAAAAGATAAAAATATCAAATTTCGATCACGGTTTCGGCTGAGAAAAAAAACTTGATACAATTGAAGTTATATAATACTGCGTCGGGAATATAAAGAAAAAGAAAATCAATATTACTTCTTCATTTGTAAAAACTCCACCTCCGCGTAACTAAGAACGCTTCCGATCTTGAAGAGCGCGTTCTTCCTTTCTTCGCTCTTGATCTTTCTGTTTTATCAAATTCTGATCGGATTGAAATTTTTAATCAAAATTCAGTTTCATTGCATAAGGACGAATCAGTTTTTTACTTCAAGTACTGAAAGAGAAAAGTAAACAACTCTCGTTACTCAAATTAAATTACTTTGCGAATTATTAATTTTAACGCTTCGCTCGGGGCCTGTTTAATTCTAATTATGTACAGCGAATGTGACACAAATTTTCTTCGGGTATTTAATAATTAACGAACTGAAACTTTTTCAATCATTAAATTCCTCGTACTTGACGCTTGTTGTCAATATTTACCCGAACTTGATGAAACACATAAATCGACCCGAAAAATGCCCACGGCTCCTATTCTCTCAATTTACGCTGCGCTAATATTCAGATCGACAGTATTCTTCAAGTTCACAAAACGTGTTTCTCTTTAAAAATGTCAAAAATATAATTTACTCGAATATGAACTTAAAATGTACTTAATTTATCATCTCTCCTTTTTAAGATAAAACCGTTTTAAATGTATGTCTAAGGAAACTAATTACTACACAAATTATGCGAAGATACACGAAAAGCGGGGAAAAAAGTTTTAATTTTTACAAGTATACTCCAATTTTTACATAAAACGCTTTCCATTAACAATACAAACATCAGCTCCACTACCATTAATAAAAATAAAACTTTAATCGCTTGAAGCAAAATAATTAATATGTGTATGTGTATATACATATGATACATATACTTTTATAGAAATTAGTTTGGTAGCTTACGTTGAAAAGAAACACAAGCGTGCTGCGACGCGTAATATGATGTGAAAGAGATAAAATACATGAAAATATTCGCACAATCAGGGAAATGGGTGACAAAGTATAACTTCTTCTCTGACTTAAGCAACACATTTGAAACAAAAAAAAAAGTTTACCAGTTTACTTTATTACTACAAAAGTACTCCAAGTTCTCCGTAGCAAAGTTGTGGCATTTTGTTTCAAATAAATTTTCTAGTAGCCCAATTATCTGAATGCCCTGTTGTTTTCTTTTCCATTGCTCTGTACAGTATGTTTACATACATATACATACATATACATACATTATATATATATACATACATATACATACATTATATATATATATATACATACATATACATACATTATATATATATATATATACATACATATACATACATTATATATATATATATATACATACATATACATACATTATATATATATATATATATATATATACATACATATACATACATTATATATATATATATATATATATATATATATATATATATACATACATATATAATAATAATAGTAATAATAACAATAATATATGTATAGATGAAAATTGGAAAATTTGTCGGTCTGTTTGTGGGCGCTAATCTCACGAACTATCGAAACCATTTTGTTCCGGTTTTCATTAGTGGATAGACTGATTTTAGCGGAAAGTATTTAGTGCATACCTTATAGACTTCTGGTACAACTTAGTTGAGCTATGGGGGTTTTTGACAATCTTCTTCTTCTTTTGGTGTCATACTCTTCGCAGAGCGTTGACGATCACAAATGTCAGCATGAAAAACTTCTATTTCTGGCATGCGGTGGGAAAATCGATAAAATTTTTTAAAAAATTGCATAAAATATTTACTATGTAAATAATTTACAATATAATGATTTCCATGGTAGAGATATAAATATAATCTAACAGGTTTTATTAATGAACACAGTGTTCCATCTTGTCTATTTTTACGTTACTGAAATCATTAAACCACTATGACAGTATTTAAGCATGCAAGCCACGCTTCTAGCCTAGCTATTGTATGTAGCTCGGAAATTAAGAACAAAAAAGGCGTTCTTTATTAGTTTTTACGGAGAAACAAAGAATTCTACGATAGAATTTTTAATAGTTACCGCTGAAAATATTTATGTACGTTTAAATTTTAAATCCTCGTCTGACTATTACGGTTTGCTGTTCTGCTAATAAATAACTTTTATGAAATGCTCAACGTAAAGATTGGAGAACGCAGCGAAAAACGCGTACGTAACAGTCAATAGTTCTTATTGGGGAAATAAAAAAAGTGAAAATAAATAATTTTTTTTTTTTAAATTATGACCTCGAGATTTACTTTAAAAATTTGATAAAAAACGTACACGTGGGTGGAGAACAAAATTTTTTCAGATATGTAATTATGGGGTATTTGAGAAACTTTTTATAACCAAGTATTCTATATGTATACGATAAAGGGAAAAGAACTCTATGTGTCATTTACTGATTTTATGTATTTTTAAAATGATGACCGCGTGTGATCTTAAGTTGAGCGAAACTTTTTGTTAGATCGCGATAGATGTAAATATTATAGAAACAGTGAGAGTCTGCAGCTGAAAGTGCAGAACTTTTTTTGTTGAAGGATGATAATATGTTTTTCAGATGGAGAAAGAGAAATTAATTCCAAAGTCTCTCTCGCTAAAAAACAAATATACATTATTCATATTTAAAGCGCTAAAAAGCAAGCGGAAAATTAGATTTTATAGAATTAGGGAATGGAATGATGAAAACAAACCAGATGATCAAAATAATGGAAGCAATGTGATGTTTAGAAATGAAACACAGTTCACTGAAAAAGTCGCGGGAATCAGCTCTGTAACATAGAGATAGTACTGAATTCCTGTATAAACATAAGTTACGAAAAAAAGGTTATAAATAATCTTTTAAAATAATATCTGTTGTCGGCCGAAATTTTAAACTAACGTATTTTACAAAAAATAAACAAAACACAACAGATGGCCGAAGAAAATAAAAAGAACAAACAAATCTACTAAATTCTACTCTTTATTAATTCTGCACAAACTCGACTTTTACGAACGACGAAAATATATAAAAACGATACACACGCTTTTCGGTTTCGTACACTTAAAAAAAAAAGACACGTTTTCCCGCGAAACAAAACACACACTGGCCCACGCCACTTCGCTACACACACGTTTCTAACACTGACGACACTGCCTGCGGCCGACCGCGACAGCCATGCGGTCCTTACAAAAAATACCGACGCTATCCTTAAATATGGCGACCTTTTAACTCTATGCGCTAGCATGCAATTAACAAATAAAAAATAAAATATAAACATTGCGGCAAAATAAAATAGAAATAATTATTAAATATAAACGGGCCTCGTTACGCAAAATTAAAAATAAAATACGGGGGAAAAATAAAAAAGAAGAAAAGGTATTTAAAAGAGTAAAATAACAGCTACAAGGAAGTAAAAGCGAAAAGCGGAAAGAGATAGCTAAGTCGGAACAAGATGGGAATAAAAAAAAATGACGACAACATTCTCGGCCCATTCTGACGGATGTCTGCCCTCAGACATCAACCAGAGGTCGATTTCGGGAAGGAAACTTTAATTTAGGCGAGCATGCATCATAGACACTATAAATGAACACAACTGAAAGAAAATAAAACAAAATATAAACAAAATTCTATACACACAAAAAAAAACCCTGAAAACATCCTGCTGCAGTTATGTGACGAAGTCTCCATGTCGTTGTGGAAATCCCCGAGTTTGCTCGCGTCTTTGGATGTAAGCCTCTTTGATTAGTTCTTTGTCCTCCTTGTTTGATCTTCGTTCTTTGCCAACGACCATGTTAGCAGTAATGTCGAAGATACTGATGTCCGTTTGTTCCAGAAACGGATAAATCGAGTCCTGATCGCTGATCACCGGATTATCAACCGCTAACAGCTTCCTTTTCTCTTTCTTCAATTCGAAATCCGATTCTGTTTCAACTGCATCGACTGAACCGTTGATGACTTCGTTTTCCTTAAAATTGCATTCTGATATTTTGTTGTAAAGCACTGACCGGTAAAGATCGTCGACGATCACAGAATTTAACTTGTCACTTAGTAAATTCGGGTCCATTCCTCGTCCGCTAGGCAATTCGGGTTCGATAGACGATGTATCAGAGTCAGCTAGTATTCGAAATTTCAGGTCGTTATCGTTACATTCGGTAACTGGGTCTTCGGCATTAATTTGCGAACAATCGTGTTTGTACGGCATCTCAACGTCAAAGTCACTCACGAGCGGTTCTTGCGGATCTTCGTCAGAATCAAGTTTATGATGAGCCGGAGTGTGATGACCGCGGTACCGTTCACTGTCGTCTTCTTTTTGATTATCACTACCTCCTTTGAATATCACAGATTCTAGCGACGCGTCCATTGTTGATTCGACTAAATTACAATGCGAGTTTTCGAAGTTGATCTTCGCCATTTCAAACTCACCAATTTTCAACAACGCCAGATGATCCACTTCTTTCGCGTATTTATTGACGTTTTCCGCGATCTTTTCCATCTTCCCGTTGAATTTAGCTTCCTCGGCTAGCGCGTTATTATTCTCGATCAGATGTGTCACTCGATTTTTGTCGGAATCGTCGAAGCTGTGAAAACTATCGATTTCGTTGACGGCAACTGCAGTTCGGTGCTCGTTTGCGGCCGTTACTATTTTATCAGATAAGTGTGAAATCGAATCACCAATGTTCAAATTGCTCCGGACGATAGGTTGAAATAAGGGTTGACTCGGATCAATCAAACTAAACATTACAGATTGTTGCGGTTCCTCTTCTCCATAAGCACGTCGCTTCTGCTTCTCCGATGGATCATCGATCTCGAAGTCGGCAATTGATCCGGTGGGTGGCAGGATTGCTCTACTGTCGTCTTGAGCGGGCGAGTTTCGATTAATGCGAATTGGCTCCGCCGATTCGTGTCCACGTCGGTTGACTATGTTCACAATTTTCGGTCTGCATTCACCGAATCGTTTCTGTTCGGGCATCGGACAGTCTCTAATAAAATGCCCTGTCCTACCGCAACGAAAACATCCACCTAATGCCGATGGAATAGGTTTGGTACTAACTTGTCTACTGTTTCGCCCTGAAACCTCGTCCCGTCTTATTTTATCCTCTCGAAGTCGTAAAGTTGAATGGGATCTCGTGCCCACAACACGCTCACGATATCGAACGACATCCAGAAGATCGGTTAGTGTTCGTGGTCGGCTAAGTGCAATATACTCGGATAATTGGATCGGACGAATACCAATGATGGTTTGCTCAGTACTTTCCCGAGATGACAAACCACATTCCACACACAAACGATATTTTTCCATGACGTATGAAGTAATATCCTCGTTTTCGCGCCGTATTCTTTGTCGCATTCTATCGATTTTTTTCATTACCGAAGGTTCCGGATCAAATATATCCCTCAATCCAACAGTGAAATCAGTCCAAGTTGTCAAATCTTTGCAGTAGATCAGCCACCAATCTTTCGCTGCTCCTCGTAATTTTACTTTGGCGACTTCTAACTTTTGACTGTCCGTCCATTTATATTCGCCGGCGAGCTGCTCTATCGAGGCGATCCATTCCTCGGCCTCTCGGGCAGGGTCGACACCGGTGAACTCCTCAATATCTCTCGCAACATTATGAATATCGACTTTCGGAGCGCTCACTCGTAACAGTAATTCTCCGAGTACTGTTGTGAGGTCCGACAAATCCACTACAGGCGACCTTACGTCATTCGTTGATTGTGAATTATTCATCACGACTTAATAGTTTTACAAAAACGGCGACACACACAAAAATAAAAGAAAAAAAAAATCGGCATAATTAACTAAATGGAAAATAAAAAAAAAGTAAAACACATCCGACGAAAAAAAAGGAAAAAAAAATGTTACAATTTGACGATTGTACTTACGGCGAACTTTGTGGTTCTAAATAATATTTCGCGAATTTTCTGGTTCTCAATCCCACTTCTGAATTGTTGTCGGCCGAAATTTTAAACTAACGTATTTTACAAAAAATAAACAAAACACAACAGATGGCCGAAGAAAATAAAAAGAACAAACAAATCTACTAAATTCTACTCTTTATTAATTCTGCACAAACTCGACTTTTACGAACGACGAAAATATATAAAAACGATACACACGCTTTTCGGTTTCGTACACTTAAAAAAAAAAGACACGTTTTCCCGCGAAACAAAACACACACTGGCCCACGCCACTTCGCTACACACACGTTTCTAACACTGACGACACTGCCTGCGGCCGACCGCGACAGCCATGCGGTCCTTACAAAAAATACCGACGCTATCCTTAAATATGGCGACCTTTTAACTCTATGCGCTAGCATGCAATTAACAAATAAAAAATAAAATATAAACATTGCGGCAAAATAAAATAGAAATAATTATTAAATATAAACGGGCCTCGTTACGCAAAATTAAAAATAAAATACGGGGGAAAAATAAAAAAGAAGAAAAGGTATTTAAAAGAGTAAAATAACAGCTACAAGGAAGTAAAAGCGAAAAGCGGAAAGAGATAGCTAAGTCGGAACAAGATGGGAATAAAAAAAAATGACGACAACATTCTCGGCCCATTCTGACGGATGTCTGCCCTCAGACATCAACCAGAGGTCGATTTCGGGAAGGAAACTTTAATTTAGGCGAGCATGCATCATAGACACTATAAATGAACACAACTGAAAGAAAATAAAACAAAATATAAACAAAATTCTATACACACAAAAAAAAACCCTGAAAACATCCTGCTGCAGTTATGTGACGAAGTCTCCATGTCGTTGTGGAAATCCCCGAGTTTGCTCGCGTCTTTGGATGTAAGCCTCTTTGATTAGTTCTTTGTCCTCCTTGTTTGATCTTCGTTCTTTGCCAACGACCATGTTAGCAGTAATGTCGAAGATACTGATGTCCGTTTGTTCCAGAAACGGATAAATCGAGTCCTGATCGCTGATCACCGGATTATCAACCGCTAACAGCTTCCTTTTCTCTTTCTTCAATTCGAAATCCGATTCTGTTTCAACTGCATCGACTGAACCGTTGATGACTTCGTTTTCCTTAAAATTGCATTCTGATATTTTGTTGTAAAGCACTGACCGGTAAAGATCGTCGACGATCACAGAATTTAACTTGTCACTTAGTAAATTCGGGTCCATTCCTCGTCCGCTAGGCAATTCGGGTTCGATAGACGATGTATCAGAGTCAGCTAGTATTCGAAATTTCAGGTCGTTATCGTTACATTCGGTAACTGGGTCTTCGGCATTAATTTGCGAACAATCGTGTTTGTACGGCATCTCAACGTCAAAGTCACTCACGAGCGGTTCTTGCGGATCTTCGTCAGAATCAAGTTTATGATGAGCCGGAGTGTGATGACCGCGGTACCGTTCACTGTCGTCTTCTTTTTGATTATCACTACCTCCTTTGAATATCACAGATTCTAGCGACGCGTCCATTGTTGATTCGACTAAATTACAATGCGAGTTTTCGAAGTTGATCTTCGCCATTTCAAACTCACCAATTTTCAACAACGCCAGATGATCCACTTCTTTCGCGTATTTATTGACGTTTTCCGCGATCTTTTCCATCTTCCCGTTGAATTTAGCTTCCTCGGCTAGCGCGTTATTATTCTCGATCAGATGTGTCACTCGATTTTTGTCGGAATCGTCGAAGCTGTGAAAACTATCGATTTCGTTGACGGCAACTGCAGTTCGGTGCTCGTTTGCGGCCGTTACTATTTTATCAGATAAGTGTGAAATCGAATCACCAATGTTCAAATTGCTCCGGACGATAGGTTGAAATAAGGGTTGACTCGGATCAATCAAACTAAACATTACAGATTGTTGCGGTTCCTCTTCTCCATAAGCACGTCGCTTCTGCTTCTCCGATGGATCATCGATCTCGAAGTCGGCAATTGATCCGGTGGGTGGCAGGATTGCTCTACTGTCGTCTTGAGCGGGCGAGTTTCGATTAATGCGAATTGGCTCCGCCGATTCGTGTCCACGTCGGTTGACTATGTTCACAATTTTCGGTCTGCATTCACCGAATCGTTTCTGTTCGGGCATCGGACAGTCTCTAATAAAATGCCCTGTCCTACCGCAACGAAAACATCCACCTAATGCCGATGGAATAGGTTTGGTACTAACTTGTCTACTGTTTCGCCCTGAAACCTCGTCCCGTCTTATTTTATCCTCTCGAAGTCGTAAAGTTGAATGGGATCTCGTGCCCACAACACGCTCACGATATCGAACGACATCCAGAAGATCGGTTAGTGTTCGTGGTCGGCTAAGTGCAATATACTCGGATAATTGGATCGGACGAATACCAATGATGGTTTGCTCAGTACTTTCCCGAGATGACAAACCACATTCCACACACAAACGATATTTTTCCATGACGTATGAAGTAATATCCTCGTTTTCGCGCCGTATTCTTTGTCGCATTCTATCGATTTTTTTCATTACCGAAGGTTCCGGATCAAATATATCCCTCAATCCAACAGTGAAATCAGTCCAAGTTGTCAAATCTTTGCAGTAGATCAGCCACCAATCTTTCGCTGCTCCTCGTAATTTTACTTTGGCGACTTCTAACTTTTGACTGTCCGTCCATTTATATTCGCCGGCGAGCTGCTCTATCGAGGCGATCCATTCCTCGGCCTCTCGGGCAGGGTCGACACCGGTGAACTCCTCAATATCTCTCGCAACATTATGAATATCGACTTTCGGAGCGCTCACTCGTAACAGTAATTCTCCGAGTACTGTTGTGAGGTCCGACAAATCCACTACAGGCGACCTTACGTCATTCGTTGATTGTGAATTATTCATCACGACTTAATAGTTTTACAAAAACGGCGACACACACAAAAATAAAAGAAAAAAAAAATCGGCATAATTAACTAAATGGAAAATAAAAAAAAAGTAAAACACATCCGACGAAAAAAAAGGAAAAAAAAATGTTACAATTTGACGATTGTACTTACGGCGAACTTTGTGGTTCTAAATAATATTTCGCGAATTTTCTGGTTCTCAATCCCACTTCTGAATTGTTGTCGGCCGAAATTTTAAACTAACGTATTTTACAAAAAATAAACAAAACACAACAGATGGCCGAAGAAAATAAAAAGAACAAACAAATCTACTAAATTCTACTCTTTATTAATTCTGCACAAACTCGACTTTTACGAACGACGAAAATATATAAAAACGATACACACGCTTTTCGGTTTCGTACACTTAAAAAAAAAAGACACGTTTTCCCGCGAAACAAAACACACACTGGCCCACGCCACTTCGCTACACACACGTTTCTAACACTGACGACACTGCCTGCGGCCGACCGCGACAGCCATGCGGTCCTTACAAAAAATACCGACGCTATCCTTAAATATGGCGACCTTTTAACTCTATGCGCTAGCATGCAATTAACAAATAAAAAATAAAATATAAACATTGCGGCAAAATAAAATAGAAATAATTATTAAATATAAACGGGCCTCGTTACGCAAAATTAAAAATAAAATACGGGGGAAAAATAAAAAAGAAGAAAAGGTATTTAAAAGAGTAAAATAACAGCTACAAGGAAGTAAAAGCGAAAAGCGGAAAGAGATAGCTAAGTCGGAACAAGATGGGAATAAAAAAAAATGACGACAACAATATCTTTCAGTTTTTTATTAAATTTTTAAATGCGAAATTTATTAACTATGCAGCTTATTGATAATGTTCTATAAAAGAATATATTAAAATTGTGGAGAAATTATTCAAGGATCCTGCATTATGAGTTTTAATAGTTGCTGCTGGAAATATTATTTACATTCAAATCTTAAACCCTTGCCAACCACAATAGTTTTCTGTGTCGGAATATGATGCTTAAAAGTTTGCTTTATTCGTTATATTACTACTATTTCAAAAGGAAAGGAAAATTGAACCGCGAAAATAAATTTTTAATGGAAATACGGAGCTTATCATAAAAAAAAAAAAAAAAAAAAAAAAAAAAAGAATGAAATATTTCAACATGTACTAATGCGTGGGTGAAGCCATAGGTAACACCTAGTGGGTAAGTAAATGGGCCGTTTATAGAATAATGAATGATGTAATCACAATGAAGGAGTGAAAAATAAATGATTATAATAACGAAAGCTATGGGACCTTCCGAAATGGTACTTAGTTGATTCTAACGAATATTTTACAAGTGACGTACGAATTTAAAAAAGTAGAATAAATAAAATAAAGATTTAAAAAAATGTTTACTATTATATATTGATACGGATTCGGAGTATTTGGCGCTATCTTGTTGACGACGTTTCAGCTAGAAATAGTATTCGATTAAAATCATTATAACATTCACGATTTCTCAAACGTCGTTTAACAGTGCTTCATCACTGGCTGTAATATTTCATCGGCCAAGAAACCGTAATTCCCGGACATGATTGAACGTGCGAGAAACTTCAGAGGTGGATACTGCCAAGTGTGTTGCTGGTAGTGGTCGAGTACAGCGACAGCGGCTTTTGTCAGCGGTGAATGCTGCCTATATAGTGTACTGAGTATTAGCGAACAGAGAGCAGCCTTTATAATTACTTAAATTTCTAGGCAGGGAAGAGCGGGCGGTGTAAGAAAAGATAAAGTTAATTGTAGGTAGCCGCTCGTTCTGTCTTACGTTCGTATCTCCGCCTATAAAAGTTTGTCTAGTCTAGGCCACGTTTTCTATTTTTCTTTTTTTATGTAATGTTAATTTGCGGTTGTATTTTTTTTTTTTTTTTGGTATTTAAAAAAAGAAATTTAAGTAATTAATTAATAAAACAAAAAGAAAAATTAAACAAAAGCCTAATGCTCGACAGAAAGAAATTAAAGGAATTCAAACGAATTGTCTTGCTAGTATCGCGAAACCGGGACATCGAAGGAAACTCGTTTCAATATACATATATATATATATTTGTATATTTATATATAGGGTGTTTTGAAACTAATTCAGGAAATTTATTTTATATAAAGCTCGTCAAAATTAACAAAAAAGTCCAGAAGGAAAAATCATTTGGCCGAACAGTTAATTAGTTATAATTAATTTAATTATTTAATTTAAATGAAAAGATATCTTTTTTTTTTTATGAATCAATATTTTGTAAAATAAAAAGAAAATAAACATTGAAAAGAAGTAAAATACGTATTAAATGTAGCCGTAAATGTATACAGTCAACAATGATTTGTTAATGGCCTAGATGCTCAATATGTTGACCATTTTACTGTACCTTTAACTCAGCTCTTCAAGTAACGTGTAACGTTATTTATGGCCCGTTGCAGAAGTTCTGGTATTCGTTAGATGTCGTCAAATGCTGCGACGATCCGTTGTATGCAGTCGTCTCGTGTGTCGGTTGGTGTACGATACATTTTTTCCTTAATACAACTCTATAAGGAAAAATCCAGAGGAGTTATATCGGGACATTTTACTAGCTATTCAATCGGTCCGAGGCGCCCTTTCTACCTGCCCGGGAAGATTTCATCCAAAAACCTTTTTAATACATATTTTACTTATTTTCAATATTTATTTTTATCTCAAAATGTATTGAATCGTAAACAAAAAAAATTTATTTTTTTATTACAATGAATTCATTTAATTAATTATAACTAATTAATTGTTCGCCCAAATGATTTTTCCCTCAGGACATTTTTGTTCATTTTGACGAGCTTTATAGCGTAAAACGAATTTTATAAATTAATTTCCAAACACCCTGTGTGTATACATATATATATATATATATATATATATATATATATAACTCGGCCATTTTGGCCTCGCAGAGGACTATGCCTCTTGACCCCTCTTGCTTATATTTCTGTCTCTTTTCTATACTTTGTATAAAATGATTAAAATTTACAACGTAATTCTTAGGCCGGCCCGTATTAGATTTTATAGCGAAAAAAAGTCCCAATTTTATATAACAAAAAAAAAAAAAAAATTATTAAACTACCAAAACAACTTATCATATTACAACACATATAAATAATACTTTTTTTATTTTTCCATGGTATTATTACATTAGCAATATAGTCTTTACATGCTTCTCCATATGGTGAGACTTCTTATTAATTTACCTCCACACTAACGAGAAGTGTATTCATTACGTTTCCAAAAACGAAAACTGCCACCAAACGCAAACGTGAATTGCGGACAAAGAATCAGGAAAATCCGTCTATACAATGCGCGAACAAATATAGAAAAAAAAAAAAAAAAACATACGCGACGATACGATCTCCTTCTTTCTTGAAGTCGGTAAAAATTAAAATATTACAAACGTTGCATAAAATTGGAACATTTTTTCTAATCGGGGTCGGCCTAAGAATTACGTTGTAATTAATATATCATCATCAATGAGTCGTGAATCCCTCGTGCAGATATCGTGATTATGATCTGTCCATGTGATGTATAAGATGTCGCCACTGATCTCTGTTGTGAGCCAATCGAACACATTCCACGAAACTTTTTCCTACAGCTGTCCGGATCACGTCTGACTACCTGGTTGGAACGCGACCACGTCTTCTTATTCCTTCTACTTTTCCTTCCAGAATTCTCATCTGAAATCTATTTGCTCCTATCACACAACTAAAGAGTATTTCAGTATTCTTCTAATTATTTCCGACGATAATCTTCTTTTCGTTACGTCTATTTCTTGTAATACCGAGCTGTTTGTTCTTTTTACCGAGACTTTTCAACGCATACACGATAGGAATAATCAGAATGGAAAATATTAGTAGTCTCGGATTTAATATAAACGGAACAAGAATAGCGTATGTAAGTTACACTGATGGTCTCAGGTATATTTGGCAGAGTCCAGAGGATATATAGAATGGGAAAAAAGTGAACAAGTAACCATGTACAATTGTTTGGGGAGTTTAATTACAGAAAACGGGAAAGACGATGAAGAAATAAGAAGAAGAATAGGCTGTGGTTGAAGTGCATTTAATAATCTAGAATGAGTGCTTAAAAATAGAAAATTGACCCTACAATCAAAAATAAGAATTCTTCACTGCTTCGTGTGGTCAACAATGCGATACGCTTCGGAAACCTGGACAATATCGGAGACTAACAAAAAGAAAATCACTGCTCCCGAGATGTGGTGTTACAGAAGAATGCACAAAATATCATGGAAGGGAAAAATAACAAATGCAGAGGTATTGAATAAATATAAAATTAGTAAACCAAATCTACTAAATATCATCGAAGAAGGAAAAACAAGCACTTTGGACATAAAATATGAGAAGAAGAGATCGTTCACGACAAAGAGGAAAATTCAAGAGAAAAACCACGGGGATGGAGACCGATGGAATATATACATGAAATGAGTGGAATAAAATCAGTTTTGGAAGTAATACAAAATGCCTGACAGAGACAACTGTAGTTAAACGAGGTGCTGCACCAACCTCCTTGAATAGGAGATGGAAATGATGATAATGATGACCATATAAGTATATATATATATATAACTCGGTCATTTTGGCCTCGCAAGGGGCTGTGCCCCTTGACCCCTCTTCCTTACATTTCTATTTCTTTCTCTTCTATACTTTGTATAAAATGATCGAAATTTACAACGTAATTCTAAATCAGTCCATACGAATATAATAACATATTCACAGAAATCCTATAAAATGTAACAATCGTTACATAAAATTGGGACATTTTTTCTAAAGGGGGTAGTCTAACAAGTATGTTGTAATTAATATCTCTTGGTTTCATTTCTGTTTCTTTCTCTTCTATACTTTGTATAAAATGATCAGAATTTACAACGTAATTCTTACTGGCATCAACACAAAAAAAATAACATAATCACAAAAGTCGTATCCCTACATTTAACTTTCATTATATAAAATTAAGACATTTTTTTGTTCAATTTTTTTCGTTACATACATATTTTGTTATATCACATTGTGACATTTTTTAAATAATCACAAAAATCCTACAAAATATAACAAACGTTACATAAAATTGGGACATTTTTTCTAATTGGGGGGTAGCTTAAGAATTACGTTATAATTAATATATGTATATATATATATGTATATAAATTTTAAATAAAGCAAATTTTTTTTATGAACTTCTGGGTTCAGTTTTAACGGGTATTAATATATGTGTGCAGCCGTGGGTGACGGCTAATGTATATATACACCTATATATATATATTATATGTAGGAATGTAGTAATTAAAATATTGCAATGTAATATTGGTTGCTTAAGCTCTTGTTAGGTTTGCTTCTTAATCGAACAGTTGTAATACTGAACTGGAAGGAAAGTAAGAAACACAGATTCTGTATTGTAATAAGTTGTTTTTTTTTGGTTAAATTCGTTTAAAATTTAATAATGAAATAAATTAATATTACTTAAAATAAGATAAAAGTTAAATGTTTAAATATCTTCATTATTATTTTTTTAAAGTGTAATTTGCAGAATTATTGGTGATAGTTACTTGCATTCAAACACCACTTGAACAAGCTTTTCGTGTTTCTATAAAACGAACATATAAATTCTCATCAAATAGGCAGATTACATTCGCCTCCTAGTTGTACGTTAAACATCGTATTGAAATAGTGAAATATTTGGCGTGGAGCCTGTTCCTGCTAATGGCAAATACAGCGAAATGAAAGGGGAAGTGAGGATGTGAGCGGAACACGAAGTTGTTGTTTGAAATTCTTTCCTATGCCAACCCTCCAGAAGAGATTTTTTTAGTCAAGGAAAAACAAAATCCTAACAATACATTCTAACTATCATTTCCAGATCAGTTCTGCTGTTTCACCGTGATATTGCACGAGCTTTAACCGACTTTAGAGCCTAAACGTGTTGCGAAAAGGGTTCTTGTTTTGGGGTCTAGCATTAATGATAAATTGAACCATTTCCAAATTATTACAACTGCAACCGAAATCAGTGCTTGTGAATTTACCGGAAAACAGAATTAATTAGCCCATCTGACGAATGCAGTATTACATTTTTTTCTTCCGCCCCGAAAGAGACTAGAAAACTCCTTGGTCGCTCAGTTTTTATTGCAACTATAGTTAGAGACCGGATTTCGCTAACGGTAGAAGCATACAGCTGGGAGCTGGGCTTTGTCGGCATTCGTATGTGCGCATAAGAGATGCTTTCTAACGGCAGTAATTTCATTTGTTTACATTTCGCAACGTATCTGTAGGACTTCATCTCGTTCTGCCGTAAATATGTACGACGCGTACGTGCGCTAATGTAATAACGAACTTAGCGTTAGCTACTGTTCTTTTCGAGTGGAATACTCCTCGTTATTGGGAGTATTTAAAATTATTAAAATTATCACCTGCAGTGGATTAATGCGACTCTATATTTGACGAGTTTAAAAGTTAGAAAAATAAAAATATCAACGCAAATGGGGATTTAACGAAAAGTAACAAGGAATTTGAATTTTCTACTTTTCTCCGGCCTTTACTAATAACCGCTTCGCGATACGGAAGATTGTATAGCACGTTCAACAACCCAATTTTTATTTTTATTTTCCCTTATTTTATGTGTTACTGGTAATTAATTATTGTACGCATAGATTGCAAGTTAATGTTTGCAATAAATATTTAAAGAACGTTAAAACGGATTTCCGCATATTACCGGAAAATTTTATAATTCTAATGCCTATACATCCGAATGCAGAGAGGGCCGATTCGTGTACGCGCGCATACTAGTGCCGTGGCCGATTAGCGAGGAATTTTGTAATTTTCCACGAAATTGGTCATCGATGTGCTCTCGAATAATTCATAGGAATTAATTTTTTTGTTGTTCGGTTAGTTGCTTTTAATTAATCGCGTCTCAAGTCGTCTCTGCGCCGATGCCGAGTTCAGCTTTTTTGACAACTTGTCCATATTGCCATCTCCATTACGTCGCACGCATTGCAGCGTGCCTTATTCCTGTGGCGTTTGTGCCGAAAGTTTTATTCAACCGCTTTCTTAAAATTTCCGTTTTGTTAATTGAAATTTCCTCATCTGACGTACACGTCTTCAAATAATAATAATAAAATGCACGGGTTCAGCTAGTAATATATATATATATATATATGTATATAAATATATATTATATATTCATATAAAGTAAAGTAAAGTGAGTTCCATACCCTGGAGAGGGCGTTGGGATTGTGAAGTTAAGGTTCACAATGTACTAAGCCCAATGGCACTAATGGTACTCGTATATATCTCTATATAGGAGCAGTAAAATTGTACTCGCCTTGTCAATAATGTTCTTGATGATTCTGGTTTGTAAATAGAACTTCTGATACCTTTGCCTGACCAAAGCGCGCAATATTTGTTCCTTCGTTATTATTATTTTATTCGAAGCATCGATTAGGCGCATTACATACTAAAATTGTTACAGAGAAGTGGCCGATGGAATCCCAACAGGTAAATAAGTGAAACGGGAAGAGCAGCTAAGCGAGTGATCTACTTTTTGGTGATATCGTCAGTGTACGGTCTTAAAATATGAACGTATAAGTTCTTTTTTTTTTTCGGGAATTTCGCGAATAGCAGCTTTTTTCGCTGCTGGTTTCCTTTTATTTCGGCGAAAAATAATAATGACGTAAAACGCAAACCAAATATAAAATTCAATTTTTACGTCTTGTTGCAAATAGACGCGAGAGCATTCGGTTGAGTTCTGGTTTTACAGCAATTCCAAATTTCACCGCTTCGATGTGTTTCGTTCGCAAAAAGCCGAACGGATTATCTTTTCAGCGAATTCGAAACATTTCCTTCTTCGTTGCTTTTACACTTCCTGTTTGCTCGCTGTGTAATCTTTTTCCGCGCATTAGTGGCAGCGGAGAGCCCGCTTTGTCTCTATTAGTGCACACACCCGCCCACCCACACACACACACACACAAAAACATTACGTGTATATGTGTGGAAGCACGGCAGAAGTCGGAATTTCGAGGAGGCTGAGCAAAGAAAATAAAGAATAGAAAAAATAACAGCAACCGCTGGAAGGCCTATTGTCCGCTGGAGAAAAACCATCGCACTGTCGCTGCACAATCTTGAGTAGTCGGCGTTTTTACGTGCGGCTTCGGATGCGGTTTAACATTTCCTTCTTCCCGGGATAAGGTCGTCCTGGTCGGCTCTGGCGTTTGAACCAAATTTCTGTACTGCCATTAACCTATTTGCGTACTGCCGCCGAAGTCTCTCTCTCTCTCTCTCTCGCATACTTTTCCTTGTGCTCGGCATTTATAATTGAGGTAATAAACCCTTTATGCACAGCCCGATTCGACATCTGGTAGTGACTGTGCTAATCTTTTCTTCTACTCGTTGAATTACGACGATTCGGCCAGGTAGAGTAACTGAACGCGTTAATCCAGGCCCCCCCCCAGTTTTGGCTTTATTATTTTTTTGGTTTCTTGCATTTTCGCCCGGTACGCGTGATTCATTTATCATCAAATCCGAATATTAATCAAAGGTACAACTACCATCTGAATACAAATAGTCCGTAAAATTCCGTGTTATTTCTTGTTGTTAATTTATACAATTTATTTTCACCCCCGAAACTATGTAATTATCGTCAATTAAAATCTATCTACATTTGTGAGAATGCAAAAAATAGAGAAACACAAAACTCCTTACATTACGTTCGGTTCACATTTGTTGCGGAATGAAATTTTGCAGCTGACTCGTACGGAAGTGGAAAGAATTAACGAAAATTATTTTCGTGAGTTAATATACAGTTGAAATGGAAAAAATTCGTTGCTTTTTATTTTTTTTATTTTGAAAAACGGTGCGAAATAAAAAAAAAAGTGCAAACTTTTATCCGCCGCTATTTTGGAAAATTCTACAAAAAAAGATTTCCCTTTAAATTATGTGAAAATACTTTTTTTTTGTTTTCTTAAAAATTTTTCATCCGAAGTTTTTTCCGAAGAAAAAAAACGAGCTTTTAGCAATCGGAAAACAGAATTACTATTTTCTCTAAAAAGTTCCTTACCCGAGGTTTTCTGCAAAGAGAATTACCCGAATATTCCGTATCAGGCCTCAATTTAGGGGGGGGGCTGCAGCCCCGGGCCCTGCCTTATAAAGGGGTACCCAAGAGACCTTCGATGTGGATGGTTAAACGTAAAGTAACAGATGTTTTTCCGAACATTTATATTGCATGCAGAATATATTTGTAGCTATACCGATTAGATAATTATGAGGCGGAAAGATCTTTTTCCATATTAAAAAGAATAAAAAACATATACAGATCAACCATGTCAGTTGATAGAGATTATCGGCATTATCAAGATAACCGGTCGAAACAGATTTTCTCCATTCAGTAGATTTTAACGATATTATACAAGAATTTGCAGAAAAAAAAAACAAGAAAAAAATTCATTGTTTAAAATTACACATATATATATATATCTTTTTTTTTTTTTTTTGGCATCGAAAATTCTACCCATTGTTTGTATATTTGGGTTTTGTTTACATGAATAATTATATATGTTAATTCGTGAATTCAAAATAATATAATTAACTTAAATTAAAGAAAATTTAGTTATTCTATAAAACTGATAATTTTGGCCTCTAATATTTCCGTAGCCCCGGGCCTGATCCGTATCTGTAATTTCTTCTTTCTTTCTCTTAAAATGCAATTTTTCTAATTTCAATTCGATCTGAATTATTTTCGATGATTCGCTTAATATTAGTGCTGCAAATGAAAAAGCGTATCCCCGTATGTTTTTTTATTTTGGAAATTTACAAGCAACATATCAGTGTTTCTTGCCGATTACGAAAATGTCGAATACTCCTTAAGACCTTCCAGTTGACTTGGTAAAAGAATGACGCTGTCAGCAGATTTAGGTGCTTTTATTTCCGCATCAATTTTTTGATGAAATTTTAGAATTTTTTAGATAACATTTACGACACATACACATACCTAGAGTCGTGAAGTCTGCAACGGCCGGTTTTTGGTTTTATTAAAAAATTTCCCCCGAAAACGCGAATTTAGCTAATTCGATTTTTGAACTTTTTTTTTTTTTTTGGCTTTCCTTGTTTTATAATAAAATTTGACTACCTTCTATTTTAATCCTTTTTTTTTTTTTTTTTTATTAAAGACAGACTATAAATTGTATTGAACGAATGTTTCACCAGTGATGCGGTCATTATAACTACAGTTTCGTTTATCATGAGTGCCACTGATCTTTAATGAAAAAAGTAGGCTTATAAGATATAAACTCCTGACAGATTTTAGAATTTGGCAAAACCAAACGCAGTGTATCGTCATGAATTACGATTCGTTTAATTCATAGAAATTCTCGAATTCGTTGCATTTTCTTCGCGCAGCGTACAACATTAATATATTTTTCTGTATTTGAATTTTTTTATTGATGGTGTTTTTTCAGCTGGAATTATTAAAGGAATTATAGTTGGCTATCGGGCACCCTGCGAGCTTAGTTTATTTAATTCATTTCTTAATTGCTCGTGTTTAAATGTATTATTTTAATCATCTTATATTTCCAACTTTAATTCGTTCAATTCACCGTTGCGCGTGGGATCTTCGTTAATGACACATTTCGGAACAGTTCAATTTTTTTTTCCATTGCTTTTTCATCTTCTATTCGGCATAAACATCCGCTGGATTTTTGACATAATGCCAATCAAAAGAGACGACTAGTCTATATTACGTGAATTGTTAGAATATCCACTATGAAAATCCATCCCAGAGTTGTCCCAAACTAAATAAAGTATCGAAAAAATAAACAATGTTTTTTGTCTTTTTAAGTGGTACTTTTATGGTCGCGGGTCTTTCCAAATTTTTTAACATCAAATTATAAAATATCAGTAAACAAAAAATTTTCCATCTAAGATGGGGTGGTATATTTTCCTTATTTTTGAATGAGTTCTTTCATAAATGAAAAGTATTTTACAAATAATCAAATTTTTAAAAATACCATTTTCATTCGAGTGTCATTAATGTTCAGTCGTGTTATCGCGTTTTAGTAATTCAGCAGAAAGGAAATGGTAAGATTTTTCAATTATCATTATCAACTATTGTCTTTTTGTTATCATTGGTTTATCTATAACGCCCTCTTGTCTCGTTAATTTGACCAAGTGTGTCGCTTATCAGATAAAACCAAAGCTAGCGGTAGTACACATCGCTTATCGCGGCTTGATCTTATCTCGATCGGCGTACGCCGCGCACGTCTTCAAAAATAAATACTAAAAACAAAGCTAAATCTAACCCGACGCCAGTATATCTGCTTTCAAAATTTTCCGAGCTTGTCCTTCGACCTCCAATCTACTGATCTATAAACAGATGAATGCAAAGGCTAGATTTGTTTTCAAATCGGCCAAAGAAGATTGCTGGAAAAAAATTTGTTCCTCTTTCTGCCGTAACACTCGCTTTTCTCAAATTTGGAGGATGGCTGGAGCTTTTAAAGTCTCCCGTTCGTGAATATCTTCAATGTTCCATTGCAAAAGTTAATTCCTTTTTTAGACTCGATTTCGTATGTACTCAGCTCTGAAGAACTTTTCCCTCCTTCATTTTCCAATGACTCCTCTCCCCTTCCTCACCTTACCGTTCAACATTAACGAACTACGTTATTCATTAAACAATGCTAATAATTCTTTCCCAGGGTTAGACGGTATACCTTATCGAGTTCTTAAAAATTTGTCCAACCGATCTCTTCAAATCCTTCTCAATATTTTTAATTCTATTTTATCCACTGGCTCTCCTCTTCCTCCCTCATGGAACTTCTTTGTGATTATTCCAGTCTCTAAAAATGATCCTTCTTCCATCCGTCCAATATCCCTTACTCTGTGTCTAAGGAAACTTTTCGAAATTATCCTAAATAAACGTATTATTTAGTGGCTGGAAAGTAATGATTTACTTCCCAATAACGTGTTCGGTTTCCGTCCTAGCCTTGGTCCCTCCGATTGCATTAGTTCCTTTATTTCGGATATTTATAATTTATTCTTAAATAAAAATTATACTTTAGCTGCATTTCTTGACATTTCTAATGCTTTTAATTATGTTCAGCTTCCTACTTTATGCCGAACATGGGTCACAATGCTCTTTGTCAGCGAGCCCAAATAATAAAAAAAAAAAAAAAAAAAAAAAAAAACTAACCCGACGGTGAAACTAATCATGAAAAGCATCTAGAAAAACTTCGTCAACTGTAAAAAGCTTCAGTCTCCGCAAACGAAACCCGTTTCAACAGAATAAACCAAAAAAAGGGACCATGCTAATGAAACAGTATCCAATTCACCTCACATAGCTAACACAAGTAACGCTATCAACTTTACTTAATCGCCAGATACCTACTCGAGTGCCGATGAAAAAACTAAATGCCATCGTTATTCCCTTTCTCGAGACGGACTAACCGGAGATAACTACGTGGAAGCAATAGCAAATATCGTAAACCCGAGAGATGTATGTGCCGCTTACCGGAAGCTGAAAAACAGATTCTGTATTTTCTTCTCGCCGAAACTAATTGTTGATAATCGAATAATTCGGCATCCTACAATATCGATTAAAAATAATCCGCTCGAAATTCGTAGGCTTATCAACCCTATCAAAAGGATAATAATCTCTAACGCGTGCCCCAGCATTCCAGTCACAGTGATTGAAGACGAATTAAAAAAGCGGATTATTAATCCAAAATCTCCAGTCAAAACTCTCATAGCCGGTTTCAAAAAACCTCAACTCGCTCACATGCTGACTGACAAAAAGTAATTTAATGTGGCTCCAGAAGCGGTTTCACAAATTCCCGAAAGCATTGTAATTAAATATGAAGATACACCATATAGAATCTTCCTTTTCGAAGAAGGTCTGCTCTCTCAATGTAAACAAAGGGGTCATTTAGCAGAACAATGACCCGACAAAATGCCGAATCCAGCTGGAAATGACCATTTCAATGAAAAGAAAGGCGAGAATCAAAACGAATCACAAAACATGTTCATGATATTTCGATGCTTATTATTAAAAGAAAGGGACTTTTTAATTGTATATAAAAGGAAAAAGTATCGTTTCAAATTTCATTTGGAAAATTGTTAATCTAAAATGTATCATCATTATCGAATGGTAAAGAGCACTTCCAACTTTTTCTTCTATCGTATACAGGAAGCTACGAGTGTGCTTGAACTGCACGTTATACAAAAAAACGGCTAATAATTAGCTGGAAGCAGTTGCGCAGTGTTATGTGCAATAAAAACGCAACGTTATTGCAATTAGAGATACGAATGCTCTGATTTGATTTAAAAAAGAAGTAAATAGCCGCTAACGAAGAGCCTGGAAATGTTTGTAATCGAACGGAAGACAGATGAATATATATTTTTAAACGTGTATTCTCGCAACGATATATAGGCACTACCGTAAATTTGCCCGTGGCAACCAACGGACAAAATAAACATATTCCACTGTCATTTATTTATATCTTTGGCGAAACGGTGTTTTTACGTTTTCTGGTTCAATTTTACAAAATCGAGACTTCCAAACACTTTTTTGATTCATTGATACGCTGGAATGCGCGCCTATTCTGATTCGTCAAAAACGAAAGAATACAATGCGATCGACACGCACATTAAGTAATTCAATTAAATCAGTGAAAAGTCTAGTTTTTAGCTTTTATTTACCAAAGAAAATTGAATAACAAACATATCAAAATGAACTTCCTGCGCATCGCAGACTCCATATACAACAGGAGATTCTCTAGCGTTGATTAGAGATTGGGAGCTATTAATGTTGTATTTGGATTTAGGATCCTCAAATCTGGAACAGTGAAAAAGATTTTCAATGTTATCTTTAACACCAGAGGCGCGCATGGTGCACCCAGAACCATCCGAAAGACGGAACCTATGTAAGTAGGAGGTAAACTTTCCATGGTCAGAGAGCACCTGCGCATTGTAAAAATTAATGTTTAAGTTTTTTAATTTTGATCTGTCAAAAACTTTCGGGAAGAACACGTGTATAACTTCCTTCCAGTTCGACAACTGTCCCACCTTCACTGCTATATTGAAAGGAGTGTGCCGTTAATACGGTTTTTAAGAGTTTTGAAACTCGGGAAAATACCCAAACTGGAAAAATCGGTATCTAGGAAGTGTATATATACAATATACTCAACACAGGATCCAACAACGCTGTATTCAGAGATGATGGACGCACCAGTGACAAAAAGATCCAGTGGAAGAATGTTTGGTATGACATTAGCAGCAAACGTAGGTGTCTATATAAAGAGGAAATATTTAGAAGAAATTTCCTCTGGTGTTTGCCAACAGCATTTAAAGTTTTGTTATTTATATAAATGATAGAACAATACCTGTAAAGGAACTGTGAATCAAATCCTTACGCAGGATTATCCTCTCACCGTATTTAAGGCCAAAGGTATTTGGCTGGAATCTTCTGAGCTTATTGTAAACTTTATCACATTTCATGTATAATTATTCAATATGTGGCAGAAATGTCCAAGGTACTAGATGAGATTGGGAGATCCAATTTTTTGAACAATTCTCCGATCACCAAATACCATTAATCGGCATTTCGCGACAGAGAGTGTTAAGCCTAAATTGTTAACGACTTGTTCTAGGTATTGACAAACAACTTCAATTAGTTTGAAGTCATAGTGCCCCTATCAATACCAAACGAAATACATAAGTCGTTAGCGTAAGACACTAATTCATATTTTTTGTTTGAAAAGGACTCATGAATTCATCCATAAGGCATAGTGTATTCTAGAATATAGAATATTCCAGAGTGTCGGTCCGAGGACAGAACCCCTGGAGAACCTCACACTCTAGCCTCCTACTGGCGACGGAATTATTGATGTCCAGAACGGCATATCTATTTCCGAAGTAATTAATGATTGTATTAATGATAGTATTAATGATACAAGGGTTTACTTGAAAATTCTTGAGAATTTCAATAATCGCAGACCACCTGCAGCTGTCAAAGGCTCCCTTGATGTTAAAGGAAACGACAACCACAGAGTGGCCAGCTTTCCTTTGAGCCCTTACGTCACATACTAGCTTGTAGAGGGCACTCTCGGTAGAGAGCCCTCTCCTGAAACCAAACTGGTTCTGGTGGAAAATATTCCCGCTATCAGCTTCTTTTAGTAGGATTTCATTAATTACCCTCTCATGCACTTTGCCAGTGGAATTTAATAATGACATTGGACGATAGCCTGAGAGAGTGTTGAGACTTTTCCGGGATTGGAAAGCAGCTTAAATTTAGCCACTTTCCAGCAGTCCGGAAAGGCTTGAAAGAGTAAGCACTTATTTATTATTAAATGTAATAAATTAGGAAAGTTTAAATTTAAGAATTTAACGATGATTTATTTCCTTAGAGCTTTATACATTCGCGAGTATCTGGAAAGAAAATGGCTATGCGATGTATACGAATTGTTCAGGGCAACGCGAGAAAAAAAATTGTCGATCTAATTTTCTTGCTTCGGTAAAATTGCAACGATTTATGAGTGTAAAGGACGTGATAATGCACAAACAAATGAGAACGACTCAAATTGTGTAATTATTTCGTATCAAGATTATTAACAGCGCTAATAAGTTACACCGAGATCGAACGTGCTAGTTATCGAAAGGGACAACGACTTAGATACACAAATATCTGCGATATCAACAACTGCCATTATTTTCTTCTTTTCTCGATTTATTGGCAGATTTAATACATTTTTAAACTAGCTTTTTTAACTCCTTATCACCAAAGAAGCACTGGCGAAATGATATATATCTCGTATTAAATTGGCAATTTTTTAAAAACTGAAAAACTGTAAAAAAAACAAATTGAAAATTAGATTTCTGTGGCGTACAGGATCGGATTTGTTCCAAATTTGAATAATTCGTTCTTTCTTTCGAAATAAAAAAAAAAAGGGAAAAAAAAAAGGGAAAAAAAAAATCAATATTCACGCAAATTTTATTTGCTGTTTACACTTCACGACGAAAAGTGAATTTGAAGTATTCGATAATTATTGACTTACCGATCCAGCTGAGCATCGGCTCTGACAAATTATAGAGAAAACTTACAGCTCTACATTTTACATTGTGATTAATTTTGAACATCATCATCTGCATTGCCGCATTCGTAAACTTTTAACGGTCGAGGCAGTATAATATATAAATGTTTCCAGAGGATCAACCTACGTAACAATGACAAATTAACGAAAGATATCGGATATTAGCCCCTGAAGTTATCATCCCGTTTATCACAAATTCTCCGCCGCGAGAATCGTTTAATGTAAATAGGGATATACTTTAGCAGTTGGACGAAGTTGCACGAGAGTGAAGAAATTTTATTGAAGAACCGAACTGGCAACGTCGAATAACGTTCCATCCTCGACACTCGCCTTTTAGAGTTATGCAAGAACTTGTTGAAAACTGACGTAACGAAAGAAAGAGAATGTTTGAAATTTCTTCTTTTGGTTTTTTTTTTTTTTTTTGATCCAACACCGAGGATCTCAATCAATGATTTTCCGATTTGTGTGTGTTGGAGGAAGTTTTCCTTTTTTTTAGCAGTTTATCGGACGACGACTGATATTACAGAAAAAGCAGTTCTGGAAGGGGCGGCGAAGCATTTACTCGATTTTATTAGTAGGCAATTTTCTTGTATTCGAATGCGGGTTAGCCTGATCGGAACGGTTGCCAATTATATTCTATTAGGCAGCATAATATTAGTACGAACGGCTGGTTTTAATGCAGTGCCCGTTTCGGGCATGTAAATAACAATACCTGGCTGTTTCGATTTCATTGAAATATCCGCTATAACGACAAAGCGTAGTTGTGCGCGAACAAATAAACTTCAATTTGCAATAAATTGAAATTTAATGGTTCGAATATCGCATTCAATGCGCGTGTAGGAGTGCAATAAACGTATTAGCCGTCAAACCTAGATCGGTTTCAAATTTAATAGCTTACAGAGGACCTAACTGCATTGCCCTCGTATCTGCAGTCGTTATAACACGAATGCTATTCGATTAGAAACTTATCACTACCTAAAATAGTGTAAACAGCAGATTAATAACGAATAAATAAGATTTTCCTCGGCCGACCGTGTTATTTCTAATACGAAAATGATGAACGTAAGTTTTTTTAGAAAATACAGAAAATTTTCAATCTCTCGAGCTAGAACCTGATAGCACTATAAATCGGAAAGCTGCAAAAATAAATTATAATAAAATACGAAAAGATCGATTCTTACGATATATACGTAAAATCAATCATCCGGCATAGAGTTTCAGAAACGTTTTTTTCTTTTTCGAACCATCCGATATACGCCAACAAAGTACGAGAAAGTGCGGATTTTATTATTATAAAAAAAATATAATACGTAAATAAAATAATTAACAAAGAAGAAAATACCGATACTTCGAGATTTACTCTATAAACTTCATTAAAATGTACTCGATAGTAAATAATTATTCGATCTAAAAGATGATACATTTTACAATAAAATACCGTCTTTAGAAGGCATATGAAAATTATTCTTGGACCGCATTAATGCGAGGATCTCGGCGCACCAAATTAAAATTGCAACAATTGAAAAAAAAAAACAAAACATGTATGAAATAAGTATAACTACGTGAAATAGTCAAACACTAGGGGTATTTAATGCGGTGTTTTTTCCCTCCCCTTAAATTGTATGTGCTGTGTACAACTACTATGGTCATTGCAGCACACACAAGGGAAGGGGGATAATTTAAATGTGGTGAGTTAAGCCGCTCATTTTAATGAAGGCAATAATCCTGTTGATGGAGATTATTTCGTTTGAGAGGGTCTGTCCTATATCTCTGGGAAGGCCAAGTTGCCTCCGTAAGATAGTAAACTTTTGGCAGGTAAGCAGTATGTGGGAAACTGTCGGTACGGTTGTCTGGTTGCACAAGGAGCATGTAGCCGGAGGCGACGTTTTATCAATTATATGTTTGTGCGAAATAGCGAAGTGGCCAATTCACAGCCGGCTGAATGCGGCTTTTAAATTGTTGCAATTCGAATTTCGCGTGTCCCGAAACTCTTATAAGTGTATTAATGTTTTTTAAGAATAAAGAATATTTTAATGTAAAATGTATCTCATATTTTATCGACTTTTTCACTTCTTAAAGGGTTTTTATTAAATTTTTAGACTAAATGTTGGAGGTCGATATTTCTGGGTTTTTTTTCTAAAATAATTATTTTATTTAAATTTTTGAGCGATAATAACAGACCCCATTCCAAAATGCTACTGGTTTCTGTACCCTTTACAGAGCTATTGGTTTAAAAATATACAGCGTTCAAATTCCGCCAGCGACGTAAATCATACTCCGAGTGCTTTAAATTCACATTACCTTCATTCGAATCCACATTTGTATAATCTAACCTATTTTCCCTGTGTATTTAAATGGAAATTTTTTTACCGATTTCTATCGAGTGCTATTAAGCAAAGGAAGTATTATCTCTTAGGAGACTTCTTTTTTAGCGTGCTCATACACTGACCGATGATACTGTTTCTGATAAACAATGCGATTGTGTCATTAGAATATTAAAAGGTTTTTTCTTTTTTCCTTTTATAACGGGTCTGTCAGCGAGGACATTAGCTCAAGAAAAGGGTGGAAAGGAAGAGAAAATAAATTTATATTCACATTCTTATGCGCTTAAGAACAGAGGATAGAAATAATTCGAGGGCAGGATGGTTGTTATACGTGGTAATGTTAAGACGCGTAATATTTCCGTTGGTTATGATGAGCTTCGTAGATAGCGTTATAGCGCTTTCAACTTTCTTTATTTCTATCGATATTTCTATCCGTAGTAATAATTTAATTTTTTGTCCCCTACCAAAAAATTAGTTCTTTTCCCATTTTTATTATATATCTTTCTCTGATGTAACATTTTAAATGTCAGAGGTGTTTCCTATATCGCTAAAAACTATTCTAAAGAAATCCCCCCTTTTTTTGAAGTTCATTTTAATGCCTACTGAGAATCTATGTTTATACTCAACGGTGTACTTATCTATGGTTCGGAAAATTTCCGAATGAACAAAGAATATCATTAAAATATCAAATTTAAGATAAATTAAAATTAGCGGATTTTCTAGCCCATTCGACCGCCCGCGATGGTCCCTTATTCTGCAATTTTCCTGTCTGGGACATCCTTCTTCTTTCCTCAGCCGAAATCATTCCCGATCGTGGTCGGACATTTATCCTTTTTTTTTTTTTTTTTTTTTGTTTTTGACATTTATCCTTCTTTACTTTCTAATCGTGCTTCCACATTATCTTCAAATACAACCGCGGTTCCCTGTCCTCAGCCGCGGTTTCAATCCGCTTCTTATCAGCGCTCCACGATTGTTTCTTTAATCAAACTGCGATTTAATCCACTCTCTTCTCCCTTGTACATGTTTTCGTTTTTTCCCGTCTTCTTCTCCCGATTGCCCGTTTCACAGTTCGATACTCCCATATGTGATGCAAACTACATCCTCTTTAAATGTCCCGCGCCCTTGCTTCTAAACGCTCACTGGTACTCTAAAATCTTATCACTGGTTTTCCATATAATTCTTCCTTTATCCTTTCCTTCCCATCTGCAGTTATAATCTCTGCATTTCGATTTTTTTTTTTATTCACTGTTTTTAATCGTCTTTCGATTTCGTGCCCAAAATCGAAAAAAAAATAAATCAAAAAAAAAAAATTAAAACTATGCAATAACCTCCTTTCTTAAAGTCGATGTAAAAGCCTTACTAAAACTTTTCTGTTTTTTTTTTTTTCTTTCTTTTTGTTACAACGGCATAAGGTTGTTTCATTTATTAGTAACTGGTGTCAGAAAAAGCTATTAAAACATTGATAAAAAAATATGGAAAACATGAAGTAATTAAAACAGAAAGAAATACATAAAAAATCTCAAGGAAAAGGGAACAATATTATATGAAAAAAAACAAAAAAAACAAACAGAAAGCAGTGTGGCGAGATTATTTTGAAAAAAACAAAATCAAACGGAGGTTACCTTTTTTTTTTTTTTTTGGCATTTGCCTGCTATCAAGTTAATGTAGGATAAACCAATTGTTTTCCTCCTCTCTTCTCTGCACCATCTTTTTTTCTACCTTTTTTCTCTTTTATGCTTTCTTTTTTTTTTTAATTATTACTTTTATATTTTTCTTTTTTAATATAATATGTATGAACAAGAGGAATAAGGTAACACAATAAGGGCGGGGTTTGCTCGTCAAACCATTCACTTATTTATTATCGATTTAATATGCTCCATACCGGAACCAGAAGCGCATAAAAGGTTATAATATGACGAAAACGAAGTATAATGAAACGATAGGAAGTCTGAGAATCAACGATTAGGTGGGACGGAATATTGGGAGGAGGAAAATCAAAATAACGACTGAAATAACCCTAATTGTTACTCGCGATTTCAGAGTTTAATACAATTTTTAACGTGTCACTATGAGACGCATAGTCGGATGCTATTTTTGTAAACTCAGGCGCATGACTAGACGGAGCAAACAATTTCGCTTTACTACAAATATTCTTAACGTACAGTATGCAGTACGGTAAATGGAGTATTTATTTCGTATGTTTTTGTGTATGCTATTTACATTAGTTTCGGCGACACAGTGAAAATTTTCGATGAAGAGTAAAGTGGATAAAAAATGGAGCCATAAAATTCAAAACATAAGGTGCCCATTTAAATTAGTACAATATTTGCACTTTCACGCAATCAGTTTTTTGCTGTTGTAACATTTTTAAATTTAATAACTCCTTTCTGATTTTTAATAAACTATAAATGTCGGGTTTCCAAAAAGCTTTTTAGGCAAGAAAAGGCTAAGTTTAAATTCTGGTAGAGACAACTCTATAGTACCGGTAGAGACATGTACTGGACACCTTTTCTTAGTCGCAAGCGAAATGTGCAAGTGTATAGTAGTTCAAAAAATTTCCCCTTATCGAAGACAATATAATAATTTATAATAAAAATAACGTGGAAATCAAGAATAATAAAAAATGTTTAAACAATTCATTATGTTTTGCCTTGCAAAATAGGTCGCATAAAAAACAACACTTTATACGTACTACAAAGCCTTGGAACAATTTTATTTTCTGCCGGTTTTTGGCTTAGTTACTTATATTCAAAACAAGGATAACAGTAATGAAATTATTTTGATTATTTAAAATATATATGAATTCTTAAGTAGTTTTAGAATAATTTTCATCTAAAAAATTTATAAGTGACCTCAAGCTCTAAAGCGTTGCCAATAACACCTTGAATGGAGATATATAATCTTAGTAATTTTGAATGTAATATAAAGTGATAATTTTGGACGAATAAAATCAATTTAAAATCATTTCTCTTCAATTTGTTATGAAGTTTGAATGAAATTTTAACGTGAGATCGGCGCAGGTGTTTTGGAACAAAATCTATCGAAAATGTATATATATATTATATTATATATATATATATATATATATATATATAAATATGTTTATATTATATACATATACATTAAAAAGAGAAAGACTGTACTTCAGCTGTTTATAGTCTAAAACTTGCAAGAACCACAGCTGTAAAATATTTTCCGCACAGATCGAAAATTAAAAATAAACCGTATTGCTCCCTGCGGCCACCGATTACAAAACTTTATTGCAGACTTTTCGCAAGAAGTCTTGTTGTATCTGCTGCTTTGTGTCCGCTTTGCGGTCTGAAAATTTAAGTTGTATACCCCACGGTACAATTACCATCGAGGCGAGAGATGCGCGCCACTTTAGAGCGGTGAGCGACCGATATAACTTTCGATCCTAAATGAATTTTCGTTCGATGATAGTGTATTTATGAGCCAATTGAAAAAATTATAGAAAAAAAGAAAAAAATTAATTTCACTTAATTTTCTTTAAATTATTTCTCAAAAACGACGGTTTTAACGGCTGACATATTGAAAGCAAGAAACAATTTCTACTGGAACGGACTGCTGTTTTAAATAGTCGAATTTTTTTATGGACGCTTAAAATGTGCATTTTGGTGTCTTTTCATAAAGTTTTTTTAAAAATATTTTCCAGTTTACACTCCACGAAAAACTCTCTCTTTTCGGTAATTGAAGTCGCTCTGAAATCTATAATACGTCGCTTGTAATAATTACGTAATAGGGAATTAATAGTAGCATGTTTGCTACATTTAGTGTGCTGTGTGCACACTGACACTCGTATGTATACGGACATAAATATAAATAAACAAGGACGGATCTTTTAGTGATGGAGAGAGGGTTTAAACAAAATTGTAATTTTTACTTGTTTTTCGGTATAATATTTTAGCTTCTATTAAAAAATTATAAAAATCTTATTAACGTACTCTAGAAATAATAGGAGGCGAAAAAAATCGAATAAAATCAAGAGCTTGTACGTACATGAGAAACTGATACAGTAATAGAATAGTCATTTATGCGATACCTAACGCGTTAACTTAAATGAGAAGTAAATTTTTAAAAATATTACAGAATTCGTAATTAAGGTAATTTTAAAAACACAAATTTTGTGATTATACCATTCTTTAACAATGCAATTCGTATTTTCGTCTTGTAACTTTAACTTAAATCCGCTGTTCTGATTACATATAAATATGGAGAAAGAACTTTTTGGTTGATGGCCTAATACCGGGCCAGAAAAAAAAAAAAAAACTTTTTAAATATATCGTAGAGAGAATATTTTTGCTATTAAATACGGAGGGATATATCGGAAAATCTTCCGGTAGTTTGTCACTATTTTTAATACTGTTTGAATATTTAGACATTCGTAAAATTATAATTTTTGTTTTGGTACGAAAAACTGCTATTCTTAACGAGTTTTAAATACTTCGAAATGGTAATAAACACCGTAAGTTTAGGTGTAACAATGAAATCTTTTATATGTCATTAAAAATTCAATATGCGGTGTTGATGACAATAATAGACTCGTAATATTATTATATGTTATTCGAGAGCAATTGGCAATATCACTGTAATAATAGCATATACCGGTTAAGAAATATTAAAGAATCAGTAACGAATAAAATTTTGGTAATGCTTGGAGGAAGTTGCTCCTAAGTACTTTACTGAACTGCGTGGACGGCTTCAGCTGTCATATTCCGTCGACTGATCTCAGTACATACGTAAAAAAGCAACAATGTTAGCGGAATATAAAGTGTGTTCAAATTATCTTTCACTACATAACAGAGAGCAGTAAAGCAATTTAATGAGAAATACAATCTTAATAAACGCTTTTCATACCTACCAAAAAAAAAAAAATTGTATTGATCATCATAAATATTTTGCAAGAAAGACGGAATAAACAGAATAAGCAGACTGATTCAAAAATTGTTATAGGATATTTAAGATTTTAAAGAAATTATTCAGCGTAAATTTGTATGCTAGTCGAATATAAAAGCCGTTATCACGGCAGTTTCAGTATATACACGGGATCTTTTTAAAAATTATTTCATCGAACGAATACAAATTCCGTGAGCACTAAGTATTCCTGATACGGTGTCTGTTATTTTTTGTTTAGGGCCTCATCAGACTAGGGAGGAAGTTCGGAATATTATTTGAGTTTCAGCAATGACGATGTAATTATAATTTACGTAGATGGTTTACATTATATCTGATTGTAAGACGATCGTTAATCGTGTTAATCACGCTATGAGAAAGGGCCTTTCTCCAAATAGTGTATTCTAATTATTCACGAATAACTACGTACACCGCGACTAAACTAATTGTTGTACAGAAAAATAAAATAAGAAAATAATATTTAATAAAATGTAATAATGAATTAACAAACATAATTACAAAAACATTCAATAAATATAAACATGTCAGAAATATAAGAAACAAACAATATATATATATATATATATATATATATATATATATATATATATATCTGGAGGATATCTAAATAAAACAGATACATATTGTACATAAAAATTATGGGGTTAATAAAAATAAGAAAACTTAATAATACCCCCCCCCCAAACAAAATTAAAAAAATGCAGAAAGAAAAAACAAAAAAGAACAATTTATGAAATTGAACATAAACAGAATGAAGGGTATTCAAAGGAAGAAATTTAAATACCGTAGCGTAATTAGTTAGTCAGTGGTGTTTTGTTCTGATAGGACTCGGTTGGGGTACTATCTCTACATATGGAAAATATGGATAAATTCCTCTTGCGTTACGTTAATGTCTATAGCTAACGATCCCCCTCCCCCTCTTGAAAAAGGGAAAAAATGAATTTATATACTTTTAATTAGAAATAAATCGCGAATAAAATTTTTTTGTCAGAACCACTGAATAATTAAATATCGTATAAAAACGCAAATCTCTTTTTAAAATAAAATTTCGAACACACCATTTCAAATTATTAATAATTAGAAATTATATGCTTATTTCCATTACTGAAGTCGTTACAATTCGAGTCTGTTTTGCGATTTATTTTATTTTTTTAATTGTAGTTGGAGATCGGATATTCCTGAAAACGTTTCCAACTCATATTTATATTTATTTATTTTTTTTCGTTTACGTAAATAATTGTTCACATGTTTTATTTCGTTAACTAATTACCAAACGGTACACTTCACACATTAAATTAGTATTTATTTTATGTTTACTTCTCTGCACGATTTGCTCGAAATCTGGCTCAACTTACTATCATCATCGTCCGTTTAGAAATTGTCTTTCCCTACTTTTCCAACTGTTATTGTGTTATAGTGTGTGTTTCATGTCGTAGGCAGAGTTTACAGTAGTGACGAATTTTCTGGTCTATGTGAGTTTGCGGTCTGCCTCATGGGCTTTTATTAACGCAGTAAAGCGGAATTTTGTAAACTGCTACCACCGAGAAACCTCGACTGTTAAACCATCTTTAGTACTTATGAGCAGACATGTGAATCTTACGTTATCTTTTCCCGACATCTTACCTGGTCAATTGGTACTAGCGCGTATTTATTCAAGGTAACATGTGTGTGTGTGCATATATACATATATATACATGTATATATATATAAATATATATATATATACACACATATATATATATATACACACACATATATATATATATATATATATATATATATATACACACACACATAGAGGGCGGCAAACATATCTTTTATAATGGTTTTTCCTTTAACTTTACTTTGTTTACCAAATTTCTTGGCAAGAAAGAAGAAAAAAGAATATTGTTTACCGTAGCCGCATTTTATTTTAACATTCGCAACTTTGTGAGCGACTTAATCGCCAATAAGGGTTTTGAGAACCTGTCTAATTTTGCACTACCTTTTAATACGAATCTTCGTACCTGTTCGCGTATTGTTGACCTAATTCGGCTGGAATTTAGGGTTTATTTCTTTAAAATTTAAATATGAAAAATAACTTGATCGTATTCACCGTTAATTATCCTAAAAAATACCTTTAAGCATAACTGATACATCATCCTATTTCAAAATTTTCATGATAAAGTGAAAGTCACATTACTTGCTATTCAAACTTTCTAACCATCCATCAATAATTTTTATCTCAATTCATTTTTGTTATTGGGGAAAAAAACCTTGCCATTTTAAACACCTCTCTTTGAACGCAATGTCGCTATAAAATTTACAGTACAGGGAGAACGGGGTTCTTAAATGTTCTACACTAATGGATCAAGAATTGATAATTTTGACATTGTACTGTTGCCTATAGCGACTGTGAACGTGATTTAGCTTGATGGCTTCTTCTAAAATCTAACGGCATGCAGTCAGACAGTTGGAAGAAAAATTATCCTGTCGCTGCTGAATGTAATTCATTAACCTGTGATAGAAAGTTGAAAAGTTCGGTAGCTGGAAATCTTAGTCGGCAACTTCGGACGGAATAAAGAGACCGATCGGGCTACTAAAGCTGCTTTGTATTTATGGCTTCGGTACAACATGTTTGCAGTGTGTTTCAAAGAAATAAGAAGCGCCTGAATATTACGGCGCCTCCTTCCGTAAAGTAACAACGTTATGCTATCACTTTCTGGTTATAATCGGTTGCTTACGGCACATCCTATCTTCCGTTTGCCATCTTGCATTGTCCAGATTATTATAACCCGTATTATTCCTTCGTTGTTCCGTGTACAATCTAATTTGTTCGTTCCTTAACCTCTAGCTTGTTTAATGAATTAGACCTGTCTGGAAAGAAAATTTCCTGATTAATGTCTCGAATAAATTGATCCTAGTTTTAACTAGTGCATGACGTAGTATAACGAAAAAAAAAAACAAAAAACGCAGCAGCCATGTCCGATGGAATTTTTACTCGCTTCATTAAAATAACGCTTGATATAGCACATCTCCGAAGCATGGATAGTACTATCAAAACATCAATGATTGTAAAATGACGGCGAAAATGTTATAATATACTCGTTTTTAGTTACATCTTTAAAACGCCGGGCAACGTGCGCTCAAGGATTTTTTTTTCTTCTAATGTAATTTAGATTTTATTGAAGTCAACCGTGAATCCAAATTATGGAAAATTTAATAAATTCGGTGCTTTCGGAGTACTTTGCCGACAGCTTCATCATTAACTATATACATATCATTGATTAATACTGTACACTCACAATTTATATTTCGTACTGTTATTATTAACATTTGTCGTATTTATTAGTTTACTTCGCTATACCTGTACGTTTCATTAATACTTTCCTATTTCTATTTATTCATTTTTTCTCTCCAAATTATTATTATACGTTTACAACCGTAACTAATTACAATATCAGGGACTATGTTTTTCATCCCTGTTATTGTTCATACTTTTAGTACACTTTGCAGGAAGTTCTCACACACATTAGTTATTTTAAGCTTTATATTACACTTTTTATTTCACACTACTAGTTAAATTTGTTCTTACACAATACCTACTCCCCGCTCCTTTATACACGATTCAAAAATAAATTAATTTGTCCATATCTGGTGGGGCAAACAAAAAGAAAAAAAAAAAAATGTAATTTAGATTAATTTTCAGCAGTATTTTTAATAACTCTTTTTCGTGCTATAAGAAAGCTCGATATGATTTAATATGTTCTGGTCATTTCATAAAAACTAATTCTAAACAGTAATTCTTATTAAACTGGTTGAAGAGCTTTTTTAATAGCAAAAATTAAACGGGAGTAGTATTAACGAAAGTAGTCGAATTTCTCCGATATCTTTCGAATTTTAAATTCGCGTAGTTCATTTTCGCCGCGTCGATATCATATAATTTTTCTACATTTCAGAGTTTCCTTAAATAAATTTACTATTCGAAAAATACCCAAAAAAATCTTTTGCTAATTTTCGCTTCATGAATTTTTCATGGCGCGCTAAATTAATTCAAATATTTTCGATGAAAGAACACGGGCAAGGATTCTAAGAACTGTTTTCGCGTTCAATGTGCCAGGAGGAGGAGGAGGAGGCGGGAAATTACTTAATTGCGACAAACTCCTCGTGATACTCGCACATGAAAAAAGATCCGTCGGAAAAGCTTTTGGCGCAAATGTCACCCCCCGGTGGACGCTGTCGTTCTACGTCTACTGAAGACATTGTCATCCGAAAGCACAAGAAAATTCCCGAGCCCAAAATGATGTGTACTCGCGAAACGCGATCGATCTATTTCGGTAAGTTGGTCAATGGCGTTCCTATAAATTTCGTGTAAGCGGAACTAAAGAAATGAAAGGAATACTTTTCCACTTCTCCCTATAAACGTAACTCGTCAGTTCTCTGGATCTCATCAAAGACCCTGGATCGGCAGGCGCTAGTTCTGTAGAACTTACGGAAGGGTGTATTTCAGTTGACTACGTAAAAAATAATTTTTATACTTTTCAAATATGTTTCCATACTTTTTTTTCTTGTATTTCAGTTTCTGGCAGGCATACACACTCAGTGATGTCTTATAAACATAATGCAAAACGTAACAGATAATAAACAGAACTCCCAGATAACGTAAAAAATAATACTCGGCCATTTTGGCTTCGCCCCTTCACGACCCCTCTTGATTACATTTTCGCCTCGTTCTCTTCTATACTTTGTATCAGATGATCAAAATTTACAACGTCATTCTTACCGGCATCGACGCAAAAACAAAAAAAATAACATAATCACAAAAATCTTATCTTTATTTCCTTTGAATTAAATACATAAAAAATTGGGACATGTTTTCGTTACAAAATGGCCTATTACGTTGTAATTAATATATATATATATATATATATATGTTTTAGATCTCAGGACGCGCTCTCGGGAACTAGTGTTTCATAGTTATTATTCGATTTTTAAACGTTACAGGAAAAGTTAAAACAAAAACGTTTCATGTAACGGATATAAAAACTTAAAATTTTTTTTTTTAGTAGACGTTTCGATAGGTTCAGAAGTGTGTCATTGGGCAAACAATTTTAATGTCGGGCGAATAATATTCCGGCGAAATCAGTGATAATATTGACTAGAATAAAAGTTTCGGCTGTTTTCTTTTTTGTATTCGTTCGTTTTTCCCCATCTAAAAAGTTGGAAAAATTTTTATTCGCTCGCTTTTTAAAGTATTATCAGTAGAGTAGGGAAAGTTTAGTTCGGTTGTAAAGCGAATTTTCGGGGGCTGAATTTTTTTCTTCTACTCGGCAAACGAGGCGATGAACGGAGCTTGGAAAATAGAAAAAGCCACCGCGACGAATTTCGACGAAGAAAATACACTTACAATTAAGGGAAAAGAAGACAAGGAACGATTTGGCGGCCTTTTCGAGTGAGTGTGTACAATCAGACACAGCTTGGCGCTTTTGGTTTGTTGGTACAGGCCACAGCCGCGGGCGCTTTTGCAGTTGTTACATCATTTTTCTGGTTCGACTCGGAAAATCTGATTTATTTATTTTTCAAAAATCAAATTCGTCGCCTTCGGTTAAATAGAGTACACAAAGTAACGGCGTTTGTTCATCGAACCTGCCTCCCCACTCCCGGCCAACACTGACTCCTCGCCCCCGATGAATATTTAATCGTCGCTCCTATTTCCACTAATTACTATTTCCATTTTCGTCTGAGAGCTCACCCGCGACCTGATTTGCATCCGCCCGAAAACTCGTTATCGAAAAATCCGCTAAATAATTAACGAATCCGTTTTTCGTTTGTTGCGTTGTTTCCCCCCCCCCCTTTTTTTTTTTTTTTTTAATTACACTTCGTACGGTACAGATAAAGACCTCGCAGGGAAAACTAAAAGTACGAATTAATACGAATTACGAACGTTACATGAAATCCCTACCACGCCCAACTAGTATTTGTCGCCTCCCTTTTGAGGTGTCCGATAGCATTCGATGCGAGACACTGTCCGGTGGGATTTCCACTTCCATTAAATCATCCCGCTCGCTAACTGGTCCTTGCGCAATCAGTCTCGCTCTCCTTTTATTTCCCGACTATTTCCACTGTCGAGTTAAAATTTCTGATCGAATCAAAATATAACCGACTTCTTTCCTTAGCTTTTGTTTCTGGGTAAAGGTCCTTGGTTGACGAGCCCAAAAAAAAAAAAAAAAAAAAAAAAAGACTATTTCCACTGTCGAATGTCTTTTACCCTCGCTTCTTTTCTGTTGCTTTCTTCTTGCCTCAATATTGTAAATCTAACCGGCGGTGCTAATCTTCAAAATAAGTATCGTCATACGCATTTTTTTTTTTTTTTTTTTTTTTTTTTTTAAAGGAGAAAATTGAGCTCGCAGGACCTTCACCCAGAAACAATTAGAAATGAAAAAGAAAAGCTATATAATAAGACGATCAGATATCGTTAATAGGAACAACGCAGGGATAATAAATGTAAAAGGGAAAAAGGAGCACAAAACCAAAGGCTAAGCAAACGGGAATACAGAGCCGAACGCTCGAGCGAAAGAGATGAACACTTAATGAACACGTGATCAGCGTCATAAACAACCGCATCATTTGAATGGACAACGTATAAAGAGAAGGAATTTAAAGGAAGGGAAATAATACTGACAGTATAAATGTTAAAAAGAGTAGGACTGAGGGAGAAACCTTGAAGAAGACCGCGGAAAACCTTTCTCGTAGTGTAGTGAAATGGCGAGGGGAGGTGGACTCAACGATTCAACATGAGATTAATAATAAGGTAAGCGAAATTATCTGGAATGTTAATTGCCGTCATTTTTTATCATGGACATTATTAAAAGCACGCAGGAGACATAAATAAATGGAAACCGGGGTGTAATGTTTTCGGATAACATACATAAATGAGAAACAAAAAGACTAATACAGTCAAGAGGGCCAATAGAGTCGTCGCGATAGCCTAGTTGCTAGAGCGCTTGACTTCCGATATGGTGGTCACGGGTTCGATCCCAAGCGACGACGAACTTATTACAAACATTAAATTAAAAATAAAAATAAATACTCGCTAGTAATCACGTGGTGACAATGGCAAATCACCACGTATGATATGCGCGCTAGGTCAGTACACAGCAGATCCACACACAGGACTGCACTTGTATATGTCGATATAAATCAAACGATTACCAATCAGCTCCGAATGTAGTCTTCTCGCGTGCGTACACATTCGTATTGCATATAATAATTGCCTATACCAACGTCAGGCCCAGGCGACAGGCCGGTTAGTTCATTCACTTGTCGCATCTACTAAAAGTAGCAGACCCCGCTCCAGCGGGAAAATGCTCAAGAAAAAGAAGTCAAGAGGGTCAATACTAGGCTGAAAGTCGAAGATATTGTTAGGAAGTACATGATAATGTTCCAGCCATCAGAGAAGGGGGGCACTTGTTCAACTTCGAACAATTTTTCGATGCAGAATGCCAAGGAAATGGGGCATACGGAAGAATTATTTTTAGCAATGGGAACAATGACGAAAGAATTCCAAGAGGGGGAGCGCTATATGCATTGCCTGTTATTCTTGACAAGTTCTGACACGCGAAAGTAGGCGAGCTTCTTTTGTTTTTTTCTGAACCGCAGATTAGCCATGAAAACCCTGTTGCGGTAATGATTTTTGGTCGCGCAATAAATGCGCTATTCGTGGGGGGGTATTATAGACTGAGGTGGTGATTTGGTGAATTATCATGATAAGAGCTGCTGATACATTCCTTTCTTTGCTGTGCTTCTAAGATACATATGTATATCAATTTGAGTAAATTAAGTTTTTTTTAATGAAAGTTCGCACGTATTCGATAATGTCCTCTGACAAATAATGTTGAAGGCTCACAATTTTCACGAACCACCTTCCCTTTTTCTTCCTCTTTTTTTGGCCACTATATTTAGTCGACAATAGGATGTCGCGTTAAAAATAAGAGCGTATATTTTTTTTTGTAAAGAAAATTTTTCGACATTTTATTTTTTAGAAAATAAAATACGGAACATCTAATATAGTCAAAGCCGTTCGAAAATTACATCGATCTAGAAATGGCACGGGCAAAAACGATCTCTCATTTCACGAATGTACCGGAAAAAGGTGAAAAAAATAAAAATGTACTCTCAGAAAAACTAACGATAAATTCATTTACACATCTTTCAAAAAAGTTTGTAACGCTCGACGTGTACTCTTTTTCGGAATGTTTAGCGATTGTTAAAACTAAAACCTGTCGTTAATATCTGTGAGAACAGAAAAACAGCAATTATTAAAGAAAAATCCAAGTTAATTAGTATTCGCGAAATTTTTTTTTCCGTACTAAATGTTTTCCCAGCGAATAGAACATTTTACGAGTGTTAGCGAGAAAGAGAATTTTTGCCACCTCTATACAGTTGATAAAATGATATGAAAACATTTGTTGTTACGGCGCCCCAGGTGAGAACGGTAAACAGAAATTTATATAATGAAATCAATCTAGAATTACAGAATTAACACAAAATTAAACAGAAAGAAATAGAATTCGCATTCCGAATACCACCGTTAAATCTTAATGAGAAGCATGATGCTGCTACAACGATATTAATCTTCGGATGCGTTCGGCTTCATTTTAGTTAGCAGTTATCTTTCGTGTTCGGCTAATTGTAACCGATTTTTCCTATTCCGTTAGCATTGTTGTAACTATAGCTAATTTTACTAAAAATAGCTCGCAAGGAAATTTTGTACTTGTAGCCCCGTAATCCGTGATAGAGTGCACACATATAAACTAATAACCGTCTTGAAATTTAAATTCCGGCTCCTCATTTGTTATTAATTCCAGCAATTCTTCCGGAAACTGTATATAGATTCTTTAAATATATCTGTAGTTGAAAAAGGGAAGAATGTTTGTTTTGAAAATATGTTTAAATTTTCGATTCAAATCGGAATGGGCAGCATGGATTGGGCGCAATAGGTAAAATTATATCTTCATATGTGTGTTTTTACTCTTTTTTTGGTAAATTCGGTGAAACATGCTACACTATTCACTATCGTGGCGTAGTTGGTTAGACAGTGGTGTTTCGTTCTGGTAGAACTAGGGTTTTTACTTGCGCTAGGTTGACGCCCGTAGTTGACAATGCGTCCAAAAATAACAAAAAAACAAAATAAAAAGAACGACGAACGTAGTGTATCTTCCATCTTTTGTCTTTACTTGTTAATTTTTCCCCACCTTCCACCTTTCATATACATCCTATTCTTTATTTCTATAATATACTCTTTTTAATTCAATTTCATTGAGTCGCGTTCTATCAATACCTGATCTAGTAAGTAAATCGGCCACCTCATTTCCCCAGATGTCTGCATGGTATCCTCCCCCCCCCCCATTTAAAATTTACCATAACGTTTTGAGAACGTAATTTATATACTAATCTCCTAATTTTGACCGCTGCGTTTTACATCTTCATATCGAAATTTTTTTATCTCTATTCCTCCTCACGCACTCATGAGCCATGTTAATTGTATATAATTCTACCATAAATGAAGATCCAACATATGAAAATTGACGCACTCTAGATACATTTTTTCCTCAGTAATAAAAAGCTGAAGTACAACGTTTTACTTTCCTGTCCACCGATCTATCGGTAAATATTATGTCTCACAGTTCCTGTACTTCTCATATACCTTATCGTTAAACCGGGCACACTAGTACTTCCATGGTCTAATCTTTTAATATATCTCCCTAAAGCAACGTTCAAGAGAGCCCAAACCTCCTCCCATTCCATACTACACACTGGAAATTTTGGATTGCGTAGTATATTTAAATGCCACAATTCCCTATAATTATTAACAAGAGGGATGGCCGGCCCATTATCCCAATACCTGCGATGCATAGCACTGCTAGCTACTGTGTATTTTTTCTATGATTAGATGTCTGCTCTTAAATTTTTATAAAGAATTTATCTGATATATATTCTTCATCCGAAGATCTTTCGGAAACTCCACAATTTCTGCTAATGTGTTCAGACAGAATTCGTCGCTCTCAAATCACACTAACCAACGGTCATTTATAATCGACGCTTCACTTCATTAGAGATCTATAAATAATTGACATAATAGTAGGGTGGGTCTCCCATTTTATATCGCGCGAAGTAGATTAATACAATTTACCATCGAATACTACTCTTAAATATTTACACGAAGATTTAAAAATTGTATATACTTTTTATTAATCTTTATGAAGGGAGAACTTACCAATCTTATCCGCGTAAAAACTAATTCCTGCGGGTTTTCGTTACATTAAGTTCAAGTATTAATATTTTCCGCGTTTCCAATTTTTGAGTCTTTTTTATAGCTTGGTTTAAAGGTACTGCAGAGGCATACACCACTAAAAATCATCGGCATATTGCACCAGTTTAACATACTCTGTATCCGTCCAAATACACTCATATGTATGTATTGTAAGCAACAGGAGACTTAAGATATTGCCCTGCGGGATGTTCCTGACAAAACCGTATCATATATTATCTGATTATATCGAGCAGTTAACTCTTTCTATCGTTATAATAATTATATATCCATCGTGACTTTACGTAAGAAATTCCTAATTTTTCTGTAACCGTTTCATTAACACTAATAAATCTACATTGTCGTAAGCAGACCTAATATCTATAAAAATGGCCATTTCTATACCAATTTTTTGATAACATATCAGAAATATTCCCACTGTAAATTTAGTTAATGCTTCCCTAGTTTCTACACCTTCCTTAAATCCATACTGTATTTTTGGAAATTTATTTCTTTTAAAAATCCACCATGAAATTCATTCTTTTATTATAATTTCTAATGTCTTCCCGACATACGAAAGCAACGATATGGGCCTATATATGAATGATAATTACCTGGTTATTTATTAGTTTTAATTATAATTCTTACGAAATGTTCTTCGCAAGAGGGCGGATAGATATCCTCCTGTAAAACAACAAATTAAAAATTTCTAATAGTAACTCTCTGCCTTCTGTTGACAAAAGTCTGAAGGACTCGTACGGAATACCATATACTCCAATGCTCGCCTTTTTCTTACGTTGTTGTGTCGAATTATTTAATAATTCTTGTATTGTGACTTTTTTATTAAAAAATTGTTCATTCTTATCACGATGTATATCTTGTAACACTGCATTAGACGTCTCCACCGAACTCTTCAAACTGTCTAATAAATATTTTTATTAACCAGTTTAGGGGTTTTCCTTATTTTTAAAGGTGATTTCTGGACTTTTAAATCATTTAATCCTCTGCGATATCACGCTTATGTTTACCTGCAGTCTGATTTTATTACAATATTTTTGCCATTCTATCTTTTTAATTTCCTCGATGGATTTTTTTTTCGTAATAGCTTGTTGTTTTTTTTTTTTTTTTTGTACTTCATATATAAATTCTGCATTGAAAGCTTCCTGTCAAATCTTCACAGAGCAGCGCTTCTGAACGCGACAAGCCTATTACATTCTTTGTTTCACCCCATATTTTTGGTAATATTCTTTATTTTTTGTTATCGTTCCTTTTTTTTTTTTTTTTTTTTTTTTTTTATCATAAATGTCACAGTAATTTATTAAATTCTGTATTGTCGCCGAAAAGCCCCTATATAATTCGTCACGAGATGTGGCAGTGATTTTATCTCTGCAGAAACTTTATAATTTATTATTTACTGACATTTTCAATTTTTCTCAATCTGTGCTATTCATTTATAGACACCGGTGGCTACTTCTGTGATCATGTTTATTTCTCTTAGAATTTAACGTCATAATTTTTTGATAATTACTCGGTAATAGTCGCTTCCGATAGGGTCCAATAAAACTTCATAATCCAACACAGTGGCGAGATTAGCAGATGACATTACTAAATCTAGGTTATTGTTTTCCCTACTATAACCTCCTATGCGTGTCGATCAATCTGTATTGATAACGTATAATTGTTTTTTTATTTATAAATTCATCCAGGTACCTCCTTTCCGTATTTATTCTACTACATCTCCATGCCGTATGCAAGCCATATTTAGGTCCCCCATTATTATAAATGGCATTTTTATATTGTAAGCAATCGCTTCCCAACCCGATACAGATGTTTTGTGTTCTGCGGGACAATATACTAACAATAGATCCATCTGCATCATATTAACAATTACAGACATTCTTGCACTTTATTCTCTAATTGCCTTATACTGATTGAATCTTGAATATAATTAATGGAATTATGTATTAATAAAATTAACCCTTCTCCTCTGCTATTCTTCCTATCAAATCGGATAACCTTGTACGTTCTAATTTTAAAGCCTTGATCATTTTAGAATATGTCGTATTTTTCAAATGCTTTACTCAGTTCTATCTGATTCGGGTGTATGCATCTGCAGTTCGATAGCATTACATTACAGTTTTCCATATTTTATAATGATGTTGTTCATCTAATAATCAATTATCTAAAATTTTTTAAAAATTTAAATAACTTTAAAATACAGTTACACACTGTTTTGTATTTTACTACACGAACAAATCAAGTATTCACAATTACATAAAATACAGTAAAATTAGATTTACAAAATATATAAAATAATACAATACAATAAAATTAAATTCACAAAATATATAAAATAATCCAACCGGTTTCGTTTGTATTTTAAAATTATTTAAATTTTTAAAAAATTTTATATTCAAATAAGCGGTTACGGAGGAAATCACACATAATTTCTCTAATCTTGAATCATTTTATCATAATATTCAGACTGCTGAGTCTAAATAATTTTAAAATACAAACGAAACCGGTCGGATTATTTTATATATTTTGTGAATTTAATTTTGCCCTCTTCTTATTCTTGATACTACGATTTCTCCCTCGTCTTTCGCGCTTTCTTATTCTATCTGTGGGTTTCGCCTTGACCAAGGTCAGTTTTTTGCATCCTTTTTTTTTTTCTATGTCCTTTTCTCCTTTTTTTGTTTTTTCCATCCTGATGATTCTGATTTACTTTGCAATACAGATTACATATTCTTCGAAAATTTAATAAAAATATTATTAATAACGTAAAGAATATTTTTTTTTTTTTGGGCTTGTCAACCAAGGTCCTTTACTCAGAACAATATCTTTAATAAAAAAAAAACAAAACAACAATAGATGACTTCATTATAAAACATTTTGAGAATTCTGCAATAGTAGCTGATCAATTTAGTGACTACTTTATGCGTTCAGTAGAACAACATAGACACACAAATGTCACATTCGGTTATTGAATACGAACTCTGATAATTTCATCTTGTCTTCCTTTTATATTCCACCTGCTAATAAATCCCAAATAGAAATAATAATTAACGATCTAAAAGTTTATTAGGCACCTGGATGGGATGAAATTAGGGTGCAAGATATTAAACATAACTCAAATATCTTTATTCCTATTTTGACTAACATGGTCAACTATTCCATAAAGGAAGCTAACACTCCAGACGGACTTACCAAAGGTATTGTTAGACCGATATATAAAAAAGGAGTGAAAAATCAATTTAAAAATTACCGACCAATAACAATAACATCTGTAATAGCTAAAATCTTAGAACACTACATTGATAAACATTTAAGAAATTATGTGGAAAAAAACAACTTACTATATGAAAATCAACACGGTTTTAGAGAAAAAAGATCCACGATAACATTATTGAGAAACATTGTAAATAATATTAATACAGGACTATCGATGAGGAATCAGTTTTTAATTACATTTATTGACCTATCCAAAGCGTTTGATTTAGTTGATCATGAATTATTGATCAAGGACTTAGAAAATCTGGGCATTAAAAATAATTAACTTGAGTGGTTTCGAAATTATATAACAAATAGAAAAAACATGGTCAAAATTGCAGGGAATAAAAGTAATGAAAAAACTATTCAACACGGCGTAGGTCAGGGTACCGTATTGGCTCCTATGTTTTTTCTCATTTATACTAACTCGTTATGCAAGCATACTAAAAATGCGAAGGTATACGCGTTTGCTGATGATATTGCTTTATTAATTGAGCACAAAAATTTAGAGATTGTGGAAAAATTATTACAAGAGGATGTAGATAATTTGAGTAAATGGGCACATGATAGGAAGTTATGTATAAATATAAATAAATCTAAATTACTCCACATTCGGAATAATTCTAAACATAACACACGCGACCCGCGAATTGTCCTTCATAATAACGATTGCCTTCATGAGCTTCATGTAAATAACAATACCCATTTATGTTTTTGTCCACCGTTAGAGAACATAAATGACTTTAAATATCTAGGTATATATATTGATAAATCCTCGAACTATTCAAAGTTTAAACTCGAAAATAAGACAGACAATTCCAGCTTTATATAAAATAAAGCAGGTACTATCATATCGAAACCTACGTATATACTATAATTCAATAATAATGTCTAGAATATTATATGGAATTCAAATATTATATGAGGCTAAGAAAACAGAAATAAATAAAATAAGTAAAATACAGAAGAGGTGTTTGAAACTTATACTACCGTACTGGAAGAAAAACGACTCTGGATCAACATGGTGGAAGGAAAATGATGAAATGCCCCCCCTAAGATATGTACTATTTCTATTATAGATTACTAGAATTTAATGTCAATAATATAAAATTACCATCCAGGGAAAAAATTCGGTTAACAAGAAACCAAAGTAATACATATTACATCTATCCACGGGGGTTAAATCTACGAATTGACAACACTGATGACTCAGTTTTAATTAATTTAAATAAGTATAATCCCTAATCATATACTAGAGGAAAAAAAAATTGGTGTGTAGAAAAAAGAAGAAGAATGGTGCAAAGACTGAAGATCCAAGTCTCGTCCTTTATCTCATTACTATTTGATGGTTCTTTTCTGTTTACGGTTTTGTTAGTTTTTGACTTTATTGTGTCCTTGCTCGATTCTAGGCTCTCACTGATCATGCTTTATTTCGATTATAAATATTAAGCTGTTTGCGCATATATTGGCATTCGGATGCGTATTACGCGGCATTTTTGTTTTATTGACATACATATAGGTGTATATGCTATTATTTTAATATAAATAATGCTAAGTTTTATTATTATTGTTAGTTTCGAAATAAGTTAAGTTAGTTTTAATTTGTTGTACTAATAAACGTTGATAAGAGTGTTGGGCACTCACACGACGGGCATATTTAGCCTGTGAGACTCACAACTTATTCTTAAAAAAAAAAAAACAAAAAAAAACAAGAGGTAAGGAAAGAAGTCGGTTATATTTTAATCCGATCAGAAATTTTGGAATATTAGCGATCTCCGAAAGCTTTTTGCATGGCAAATGTCGATTTCCACGAATGATCACCGATATTGTGTTTTCCTCGGAACGTCAATGGAATTTGCTCTGCGGAAAAAGTGCTATGAACTCGCGACTGATGCTGAATATGTTTCCGGTGCTATAGACTTCTTTTAACATCGTTTACGCGACTTTCCTTATTTTAGAGTTTCTATTGTAACAGGAATTTTCACAAAAAACACGAAAAACCGAAAAACTTGTATCTATTTTGATAATAACATTCATTCAAATTGATGTTGCACGATAAATATTCCGTTCGAGGGTGAGGTTAAAATACATCAGCTACAGTAGTCATCAAATTGTACTGCCTTCTATTGATCACACCGAGCCCATTTTCTGTTTGAGTTTCTTATCGAATGTGATATTTCTGTTGGTCTTTTTAATCTTTTTGCTGCTTTTCCGAGAGAGTAATTATTTTGTTGTACAGGTGACAAATTTATCAAATAATCTTTGAATGATTTATTTTTTAAATTCTGTAATAGGCGTTTCTATATTTTTTTTTCCCCTTTTATTGAAATATATACGATGTATTTCCTGTTTAATTTAATATCAACACCTAAACCTTACTTTAGTTAGCAATTTGTATAATAACTTTTTTTTTTTTCCATTAATTTTTATTTTAAATTGTTGTTGTCCCATGTCATTTTAATTATTAACGTAACTATTTACTTTAACTTTTACTTATTTTGCCATTATTTTTATTTCTTCCCTTATCTATATTACTAATACTAACTACTTTTATCGCCCCACCTGTTTTCCTGTTGATTTTTCTACCTTTTCCCTATTTGCTTGCCCATTTTGGTTACTTACTCCTTGTCTATTTGTACATTACTATTCCCATTTGACGTACCGTCGGTTGTTCTTGTTATCATATTCATACTCGTTAGTTCTCGCCGTACTTTCACTGTTTACCGGTGCTCTTATAAGGCTAGGTGAAAGGATGCTGTGATTTCTCTTAAATGCAATATCTCTGGCATTATTTTCACCAGACTTTTTAATTGCATCGATCGGTTATTACTACTTCTGCTCTTTACGGACTGCGCATAGCTGTTCCTCTTTGATTCACGCGGAACTTCTTTATCTTTATTTGTAGGATATATAGCCGGAAAGATTTCTTCGTTTTCTACATATCTATTAATATTCCCTTTACGATACGGAAACGATATGTCATGATTGTCTATTCTATCAGTCTGCACTTTAGAATAATATGATAGTCCATTGCTTATTCTCGGTACTTCCTCAGCCGCTTTTGCATATGATAAATTTTTTAAAGCCATGCATTTTTTAATTTTCATCTGTCGCTGTCCTTCCGGGGCCACTTTCGATAAGTTGGAGAATGCTCGTTACCGCAGTTTATGCATTATTCCTCTTCTACGTATTCATTCTTCATATGTGAGTCCGAAGAGCATCCCGTAAACAACGTTTCTGTGTCGATGAGTTTGCATTGAGATTATATCTCAAGCGTGGGAACATCCCCTGGAACCCCAAAGGGGATAGTTCTTCAGTAATAGAAGAATAAACTTCATCTGATTAGTCGTTCTTAACAAAAAAATATATAATAAGTTATTGCCTGTGCAATTAGATTTTGAAATATATCGCAGCGGTGTTTCGTAACCGTTTTTATAACTTTTTTTTTCAAACTACCCCCGATGCAATCATTAATATACATACACAATATATATATATGTGTGTGTGTGTGTGTGTGTGTGTGTATATGTATATATTTATAATTTCTTAGGCGTACCATATATATAGTGACTAGGAAAAAAAGAAGTTGCATTGTTCGAGCTTAAAAGTTGCCCTGTCGTATTGGATCGCATAAATAACCGAACTCGTCGCAGGCTACTGCTCTGAGATTATCGTGTAGAGATTAGTCAAATAATAAATACCAGCAGCGGCGAAGGTGGCATTTTTTTTTAATCCGTATTTTATGGAGAACGTGCCAGCGTACGTAATAAGAAAAAATTGTATATACATATATACATATATATATATATATATACATATACATAAAAGATTTACGAGGTGCCATTAAGAAAAGCGGCTTTTAATTTACTCGGGCACAGTTTCGCTCTAAATTTATCCGGTCTGCTTCAGCAAAAATTTGTTCAGAAATTTTAATTTTTTTCACCGGATTATTCGGAATTTTTATGTATTCGCGAAAACGTTTACGATTATTTCCCGGTAATTAATGACGTCGAGCTAGCTCGCGAAGCTGTTACGAGTATACCTTAACGAGCGTACACACATTTCGCTATTTCAGAAGTCCCACTTTTTTAGTACTATTTTTATTATTATTATTATCATCATTATTACCATCATCGTCGTCATCATCATTATTAACATTTCGCGTACCGTCTATTATAAATGAAAATATTACATTTTCAAAAATGACCCCCATTTGACACTTCATCCCGAAATGTTGTTATTTAATTTAAAAAGTCATTTAACCTGTTATTATTTTTCGGGAATATTTTTTTTTTTTTTTTTTTTTTGGCAATTTTCGGTAAATTCCGTATTATTGCGTTAAACTCGCACAAATGAAGTCGAATAATTAAAAATACAAAATTATAAAAATCCGTCGGTTTAGAGGAAAAATCACATTCTATTGTTTGACAATTCTAAAAAGCTGCCGCTGATCAACTATACGGCAGATAATTCCCCAAAAATTTCTTGGATCACACTCAGCTAAAAACTCTATAGATTGTAAGTGATTTTTTTTTTTTCTTTCTGATTTTTTCAATTTTACAAACATACATATTTTTACAATAAAAATATAAACAACTTTTCCACTTTTTTTAACGACACATTTTGTCAAAATTCTAAAACTTTTTTTGCGATTTTGGCGTCCTTCCACCCACTTTTTTTTTTATTTTTCACTTTGCATAAAAAAAAAGTAAAACAAAACCAGGTCGCAGCATCGAAATCTGCGAAACAACTATTCAGTTTTTTTTCATATAATTTACTTTATTCCCAACATTTATTTTCTAACCGAGAACGTTATAAAAATAATTTCGGTTATCCGTTCAGAGTGATTGCTTTGTCAGATAATTAGTAAGCAAGCGGTGACTGTCACACACACACGCACATGGGAGAGGGGGATACACAATTCAGATGAATGCCAGTTCCGAATTGCTCGACCGGAGTTAAACTAATTGTGACGCATTAAAAATTTATTCAACTAGTCGCCGAATCGCGTGAAACTTGTCACGTAGAGTCCCACACATGGCATCGAGATGAGCAGAAAGTCGACGAGAAATCGGTGACGTTTGTTATTCAATTAACAACTTCGTAAATTAGTTGATAAACTTCAAACAAAAAGTTTAAACTCGCTCGTGTGCGACCTTTTTGTAATTCTCCGTCTCTGTTTCGACTTTTTTTCTTCCTTCAATATAGACGACAAATGTAGAATGGCGCATCAACGCTGAAATCGGAAATTTACCAATTTACTATGCATCGCAATATAAATTTCGGTCGGATCGGTTGCCAGAAAGTTCGCTTTGGAACGAGGAAATTAAAAAGACAGCGTCGCATAGTTCAATTTTGATTTTGCATCGATCCGAGAGTTTCGTAATGGCTGGGGTTTTACATGTTAAATCCATTAACGATTGCGTCTTTCTCCCCTAGTAATAATAATAATAATAATAATAATAATAATAATAATAATAATAATAACAATAATAATAATAATAATAATAATAATAATAATAATAATGATAATAATAATGATAATAATAATGATAATGATAATGATAATAATAATAATTCGGTAAATCAGTTCGATTGAGAAATGTTACATCACAGAAGTATATGTATTTCTTTCTTTTTATTCTGTTGTACACTCGCCGGCAAGAAAAAATACCAAATTTAAATGGAGATGAACTACCGGCTAAACTGAAGTATTAGCTAATATATATTATAGACGATTATAAGCTTCATCTTCCCGACCTTCAAATCCGGAACGTAGAGAAGTGTTTCTTCCAAAATTTCATAATAAAGCCTAAGGGTGTGTGTAACCCTATCACTAAAAAAAGAAAGAACGATTCAATACTGATTGACCTATTAGAAAAAATTCCGGTTGAAGTTACGAACGTAAAGAAAGAAAAAAAAATTAAAAATTAGTTATTGGGTAATTTTAATGACTATGAATCCGTGATTAAGTGTGAACATAAGTGATTTTATATTGATCTTTTATATAGCTTGGTTCCGGAAATTTGAATTGCTAGTTTACGTTATGTAGGATTTTTTTTGACATGAATATGTTTTATGGCTGGGGGTCATTTTAAAAATTTGTCCATCTCACGAAATGTCCCACGAAATTTTACGATGAAATGTTAACATAGAAATATAAAAAAAGAGCTATTATTTCAACATATACCGAATGATTCACTGTACCTTCGTATCAGGACCTCGCAAAAGATGAAGGGCCTCCCTAAGTGGAAGCAGTGAACGCGTTTCGCACGGCGATCGCAAATCTTCATCGGAGCCGCCCTGCTCGAACAGAAATGTTTGACTTGAACAGATTATGCACGGGTCATGAGCGTTCGTTCGCGGGTATGGACATGGTGTTTACCGTCGACCTCCGTTGACTACCGCCCGTCGTTTGCCAGACACACAGATTTACAAGCGATCGAGTAATATGATGCGACAAGCTGATGTGTCGCCTTTTCGTCTATATTTACCAAGAATGATGATGGTCAGCCCCGTACTTCCAGAGGAGAAATCGATGATCGAGTCCCGTTTCTTGGATCGTGAATTTGTCGACCGCGAATATCCTCAGGCTATACCCCTCTTCATCCGCATCGTAAACGTCGATCAGTTTAACGTAGTTCACGTACAAGGCGCTGAAATGGTCCTCGGTGGTGATCTTAACTTGGATTTACGAGGGTCGCATGGTCCCACATTCATGGAGTTTATGCGCGTAGAATTGGAACTCAAACTGAAGAATAAACCAGCCATTTCCACATCACGAAATTTCACGTGCATTGACGCCGTCTTTTCATGACACTCGACGCACTTGAAACGCGCCACTATACCTCCTACTATCATCCTCTTCTTTCGATAACGACGTATACCTCCAATGTCAATGTCGTAAATGGTGTAAATAACGTAGCCATTATCAATGATACAAACAATGTTAATATTGTTGTAAATACTGTCAACGATGTAAATGTATAAACACCGTATCCGTCTCTAAAGAACCACTTTCTGTATAATAAAAATCGTAAACACGTTGGCTTTCACGCTCGTTGCTACCCATAAGATATAAACCCAGCCCAGCGACAGTTCAACGAAACAATATAGGAAATTCCTTTTTACTTTACATCTTCTCTATTTTGTCTTCTTCATCCTTCTACTTTTCTTCGTATACGTGATCATATTTTCATCACTCACGTACAGATGGCATTGCAATTTTCCTTCCTTCCCTATTCTTGGACTCAACCAAGAAATAAACGATCATTTTTTAATGCAATCTGAGTTTGTTTTCAGTCTATAAACTTAAATGTTTCTTGTGATCTATGTAAAAGATTTTGAACCTTTCGTTAATTCCAAAATGAAAAACCGAAATGAACAAAGATGCACCATATACTATATACATTACTATTACGTTATACTTTGTGCATTTGTTCAGAATAAAGCGGAATAAATGTATTTTTTGTATAAATCATTTTTCTTTTAAATTAATAAGGTATGAATCGTGACTTATGAGGTAACCGATTTTACTTAGCGGGAATTGTTTTTAATTTATAGGCTACTTTTTTTTTTAAATTTTAGTGGTGTTAATATAGGTGCCATTTTTCTTCCGTTATTCTTTTAATGGAAAATTTGCATTATAATTATATTTCGTATAAGAATTGTTGATACGATTTATGTATATTCATATCAACTGTGTACAATCAAATATTGTAGGCTTTATTACAAGTAACTGTTATAGCTGTGTTGAGGACCTACAGACGCGGTTGCCATGTGAGTTCCCCGTAAGTTATTAAAAATAAAGAATAGCAAAAAGCCTTTTATAATTTTGAAAACGATTAATAATCCCGCTTTCGCGATTTAATTAGGGGTACCTTGTTTTTCTTCATTAATTTCTAATGTTCAAAATATTCGATACTTCCACACGCGTATATAAATCTTTATTCTTACAGTTAGTTTCGTTCAAATTATTTAATTTTTTTTTTCTGACTTGTCAATCAGTTTCAGCGACCTAGTTTGATCACGACACTGCCATCCTTCGCAACACACTCGGTCAACAGGACCCTGTCGATAGAACACGTAGAGTCATCATTTGAAGGAGAAATTCCTCTCCGTTGACTCAGCCGAATCCGGTTATTTCTTCAGAAGTTTACAGCGTTCGTTTTGATTTCATTGCATCACTGTTTATCGCTATAGACGATGATTATGGCGCACTTAATTCGTTCAATCCAGTTCAAAAACAATTAAAAACTCTAGTAGGAAATAGACCCGAAATGTACAATATAAAATGAGTTTGCGAGTCGAAAATAGAACTACATCAGGGTTAACCGAGTAATGCGAAGGTTAACCTGCCATGTCACAAGCTATTAAAATCTTCTCAGACCCGTTAAAACATGTTCTACCGAGTTTCATTATGGGGCTCTGTTCAGCCATGACGCGATCTGGTTTGTGAAAGAATTGAACAGGCAAAAGTGTGCAGCCTGAATATTGACCGCGCAAGGAACAAATAAACCGAGATAGAGTTATCTCAATTACACATGTCTTTGGGGAACGGTGATGTGGTCAATTCATAGGCGGCTGGGCGTCTTGAAATTGTGACAGGACTGGACCGATGTACGTGTTCCACTAGTCTTCGCGGATCTCTTTTAAAAATAAGTTTATAGCATCGATGACAGTAGGTTTGCGTCCGCTGACATTGAGGTGGGGGAACAAAGCGGATCGTGTGGCCATGTTGAATTATCACCAGAGTCACGTGATGTTGGCGCAGCTGATGTAAATAGTGATGCATCTCTACTAATAGCAGGTTTCTTCGGTATTGTATTTCGCTTAAAGAGCGGAAAAATCAGTAACTAAAAAAATATTATCGGATTTATTATCGGTTTTAGACGGTGATGGAGATGGAATTTCTTAAAACAGTCGATAGTGTCGATAGTTTTTGATTGCTTAATTTTTCTACTTTCGTTTGTCCGATTAACGACCGTCTGCGGATCAAAACGGACAAATGTTTATTTATTACAATCGAAGCATTCGTATTAAGATATAGTCAGGAAATGGCAATCCAGTTAGACTGTTTGCGATTGAACAGGGGACATACTGACTTTTTTTTTGCCTTTTATCTTCGTTATCTTGTGACATCTGTAATTGATTTTTTGAGCGTTATGTTTTGTTGCAGATAATTATTTGTTTTCTTTTTTTTTCCCATTTTGGGCTCGTCAACCGGGGTTAGATATTGTTAAGAGAAAGGAACAAATAATAGGAACAATCTGTGGAAATGGAAGAGATGGGACATAAGAGGCGCAATATGGAGTAGGAAGACCAAGTATCAATAAAATGGAATAGAAAACAAAACGCTTAATAGAAAGAGATAAACACTTAATAAACACACGGTCCGCATCGCAAACATGCTCTTCGTTTCAGTGGAAAGGACAATATGGAGAGGCAACCAACAGAAAACGAAAACGGGAAGAAGATAATAAAGTATGGATTAAGAGCGCAGACGAATAACGCAGATAACAACAGAACGACGAAGTGAAGGAAACAACAGACAGATAAAAAGAACAATTGATAGAGAAAGAGGAAGTGTATACATCCGATGCGAAAGTCTGAGATGAAAACCTTTGCACAACGGAAGGAGATTAGACGACGGGACTTTTTTAAAAAAGAAGTGAGAAGAGGCGGCAACCCGAGCCAAAACGAGTCTGCCGCATCATTTCCGAAGATGTTCGAATGGCTAGAAAAACCCGTAGTAAATATCAATATAAATGGAACGAAGGGAAGAAAGAACATAGATAAGCGAGCGTATGCGGACTATGATAAAATCACAGGTGAATGATCAAATAGGGGAGAATAAATTGAAGAGCGCTAATGGAGTCAGATATAATCTGGAATTTAGAGGAAAGTTGATTGAAGGAAATGATAATAATGAATCGTAAGATAATCATTAATACGTTTATGAATGTAGAATAGAAGGGAGGCAGGCGAAAAGATTCTGAAAAGCCAAAATCTTTGAGGATAAAAAAGGCACCGACACCGTCCGGCCTCTTCAAACCATCTGTAAACACGGTTGCATGCGAAGGAAATTGAGAATTGATAAAACTGCGGAATTCCTGTCTGATTAGGGTCTGCGGAAGAAATTTAGAGAGCGTAGGAACAGTAAACATATTTGGAGGATGGCGGAGATCGGTAAAATTAAAAATGAAATAAGGGAGATTGACAAATATGTAAGGACGAAACAAGCTGAGCCTAAGAGAGATGAGAGATAAAATAGGGGTTTCCCTAGGTATTTAAACGACAGTTCCTAGAAATGGAAAGATAGGAATGAATAAGAGTAAAGGACGTGAGTGGAAGACGCTTAGCAAGAAAATGATAGCCCTAAATAGGATCTTCGAATAGAAAGAGGTGGTGTATTAGATTCAGTAAAAACTGTCGGAATTAGATATGATTTAAGAGTACCAAGGCATAGACGAAGGTAAGAGTTTTGATAATTATTTGTTATATGTATTCATTCCGAATAGCCCTTTAGGTAATTTACTGTAATCACATTAAAATTACGAAGATCGATGAAAAACAAAAAATCTTCTATTTATTGGCATAACATGTATTATATGGTACTAGGAAATGCGCTTTTATTATAATTTGTAACATGTAAACTACATAACATTCAATTTAGGTAGTAAAATTAAAAAATTCTCTTCTGATAAAATTCAACTCGAACCATATCAACTAATAAAATATATTAAACTCATGTTACTAGACTACACATTTGTTTGCTGCAACTTGTTCAATGCGTCTCTATTTATAATGTTCAAAAAAAGAGAAAAAGAAAAAAGAAAAAATCGTTATATTGCTTTGTTTGACTAGATGAGAATGTTTAAAATTTTTCACTATCAAGAAATCACTTGAGATGATTGGTAAGCCTAATAGGAAACGCAAATTAATATTCACTATCAAAACAGAAAAAATTTTTTAAATATGTTATAAATTTTCATTGGCAAACAACTTGTAATTTATGTTTTATTATATCCGTATTGTTCCTGTTGTTTTATTTATTTAATGGTTGCATAAATAGTACTTATATTTTCGTTTTATTTATAACTTCGTGATCAATGTTAAATTCACTCAAAACTAATTGTTTGTCTGCTTTCACTTAATTCCAAATAAATAATATAGTATTGTTTAAGTGAAGTGTGTATGTTTAAATGTTTACTTACGTAAGAATCAGAAAAATCGAGTTTAAAACTGTGCAAAAAAATGAAAAAAAAAATTATAATATAAATTACGAGAAGAAAAATTGGAAAAGTGATCCCGAGGCATTCATGAAACATTTAGTTAGACGAATAGACGACCTGCATTTAACCTAAATTGTTCATTAAAAAAAACGTATATTTAATACATAATTCAGCACCATTTACTTTGAGATACATAACGTTAAATATTTAAAAAACTTTTTATACTAAATTAATGGAGTTACACAGTTTTTGTTAATAACTCTATTAGTCACCGATATCTGTTCACTTAACCTTCAATCACGAGAAAAATCTATACATTAAAACTCTTTATACTTTTTAAAAAATATATGTAAACCATCATTTACTGATATTATGTTTAACACGATAGTAACAACTATGTTTTAAATTAATTATAGTAAAAATTTACAATTTTTTTACTTTAAAGGTAATAATTTAAAATGGTATTTCGATGAAAAATTCAATAACACAATAATGAAGTAATAGTTATATATTCAAACATAACACAAATTTAAATTTTGGTAAATCTCTATTTAGCGTATAACTTAATGGTATATTTTGCTTCTTTTTACGATTGTGAAATTTACATCTTGAATACTGTTTAAAATATTCATTACGCATAAAGTTATTATTTTCTTTTCCCATTGTTTCTTTAACAACGTGATAAATTATATTACAATTGAAGCAATTGAAAAATGTTTCAATTTTGTAACTGAAACAATACGAAACAAGTAAAGTTCAAAATTGGTTTGTGTTCACGTGTCAAAAATATTCTCGATTGTCATTAAAGATGCCTTATTTAAAAGGACACTAGTCTTAATATGTATCAGACGTGTAACAGACAGGGTCGCCCTATTTCGGGTGCGATCATTCGGGCGTGAATCGCTCGGGCGGTAGCGAACGAGGGTTTTTACTCTTAATTTGTAATATCGTGTATATTCTCGCCCAGCACTAACATAAATGTGTTTAAAAATTTTTGCGCCTTTATTTGTTTTTTTCGATATTTTTTTGAACCCTCTAGGTAGCTTCGACGAGGAATTAAATATATAATTAAAATTATAGATAACAGAAGAAACTTCAATAAACGTATTCCCAAATAAACTTGCTAGATAGGAATGAAATAGAAAGATAATATAACGAATATATGTATATTAGAAGCAAATTCAATCCAGTAAATGACGTAGAGTTGATGGTTTGTTTTATTTTAAATACGGCTGACTATACATTAAAAAAAAAAAAAAAAAAAAAAAATGAGAAGAACCGATATTGCATTTGACCGATTATTAATAATTTTCATCCGTTTCGTATTACTAATGCTAACGGAACTCTTAAATTTACATCGCAAATTTGTTTACTTTTGATATTTCACACTGAAGTCGTTATTTCGAAAAAATAAAATATATTTGAAAAAAATGAATAACCTAATAAAATAATGTAAAACATGTGTTTTGTGATTACATGTAAGAATATATATATATATAACATGTTATACACGTGGAAAAAATAAACCGTTATCGAAGAGCGGTATTTTTTGTGTGGAATTTCTGATAGCAGCGGCGAATGGGTAATGTAGAAATAAATTTGGTAACTCGTGTTTCTCACTGACACAAATGATAACATCTTAAAATCACCGCAGGTAGTCCGTAAAAAGGTTTGAGTTCGCTATGTCCGAAAGAATCTAGGCCCGAAAGAGCTGGCCACCTTGGTACAATCGAAAGAATTGCTCCGATAGTGTTTCCGATGTATTGGATGCATCGTTAAATGTATCGGACCAATCAGAAACTATGGAAAGATTTCATTCGATTGCTTCTTTATGCATCGAGTTATTCGAGAAATTTTAACAATCGAGATGATCGATTGAAATCATTCGCTATCGCCCATCACTAATAAAAATGGTGTAGGGTCAGGTATTGTTTTTTTATATACGTATACATGCGAGGGATAGAATTTTTTTTTGTTAGAGTGAATCGTTTGAGAAAACTAGATCACAGAGCAACGAGCACTGATCTAACTGTAGGCAAAAATTTCACGCGTGACTGAGCGGCAAAACATTTTGACGGAGCATTTTTCGAAACAAGAGAAATCAAATAGGATGCACAGGCTGGTAGTTGAAGAAGATCGCTGCGTCCTCAGATCTCAATGCACAACGGTGTAGTACGAGAGACTTCAACAGTGCTTTATTTGCCGAGTAGTTAGCACCTATAATTCTTGATAGGGGATCAGCGATTTGTAGACGTGTCAGAAAGGAGGAATCTTCAATGTTGAATCTGAAAAACTATCCAGTGAAAGAGTAATTTTGATTTTTTTGTTGTTGTTGTTTTTTTGGTTTATTTAGAGAACCCCCCCTCCAAACCACAAACTGACTGGCTGGTGTATTCGTATTAACTTTTCTTCATGTTGTCAAAAAATGCTCCTTTAAATCGGTTGTAGAGTTGGCGCAATTGTTAGAAAGTGCGGGAAAATAATTCTGATTAAGTGAGGTAATTTTCGAAAAGGTGTGTCACTTCGATAATTATCAGTTTTTGACTTAGTAATTCGTTGGGCGGCTTTTTGGACCGTCGTGTTTTTGCAGGCGCTCTTCATTGTCCCATTCCAAACGGTTAATTTCACTGACGGTATTAAGTATTTAACAAGTGACGTCGAGATAATCGAATTAAACACACTGAGAAAACCGGCAAATGCATGGAAGGCAATCTGGAATTAACAGTTGACGTGGAAATGACTTGCCGAAGTTCAACGGCGAGGAAACAACAAGCAAGCAGCGGCATAAGTTACATGGTGAAAAGTGTCCCCCCCCCGGTCCTAAGCTGACATGATTTGCGAAGCTTAGGCAGGTCGGCGAGATCGGCGTCGCAGCAGAGAGGTTAATGGAATGAAACTATTCGCATAAACACCGTTCAGGTTAACACGACCTCAGTACCGCTATGGATGTGTCACGTTTTTGTCGCAAATTCTTCGACTTTTTCCAGTGCGAAATAGAAACAAGCCTGCTCACATCGTTCCATCCTCTGTATCAAAGGTAAATCTGAAAAAGCCCTTTCGCAGACATTTTCTATCACTTAACCAGCGTCCATTTGTCTCGCTCGACCTTTCTCCTTCGCCGTCAGTGTAACGTCGCGCAATCTGCCTGGCAGTCTAAAAGATAACTCGCGGTGGTACATGCGCTTTTGCACTTTTGCCGGTGCAATTCACTGTTCCCATTTTAAGGCGCGATAACCGTTAAAAAAGTACATTTTTAAACGCGTGCTCTCTTAAATTAAATTCTAGTCGAATAAAATTTCAAACTGAAACCTTTCTCCTCGGATATTTAGAAAATTTTAATTTTTCCTTCTCCTCGCATGAAGAAATGTTATGAAAACTCGGTGTATTTCGCTAGCTACTCTACCTTATTAAACAGTATGTAACTTTGGAAATGGACCGATGAATATAATGGAAATGAAATTAGCCGAACAAATGTACTCATATCAAATAGGAGGCGCTATGTTTTCAGTTTTTCTGTTTTTTTTTGTTTTGAATCGTAAACTCTACTTTAAGATACTCGTTGTAACTAGTTTAAGTGGCCGTAACAACGAACTCCCTGGCTCTTTTTTTATTATTACCTTTTTTTTTTTTGTCACGTGGTAGCTATCATTTTCTTCATTTACGTTTTAGGATGAATATTTTTTTTTTTTTTTGTTTTTTTTGTTTAGCTCTATAATTGTTGTCATCACCCTGATCCAATATATCAAGCTCAAATTAAGACGTTAGCCATTCAAAAGCTGCGGATAGCTTTTTATTTATTTTTTTTTTTATTATTTCTTTTGAATTGCGATCTGGCTAATGCAGGCTATGACATGATGTATGATGTCATGTAACAATAACACTCCGCGTTGCTTTACCAGTCAATCAAACCGGTGAAGAAGATCTAATGGCTTATAACGATTTAGTCTATGATTGTCGTTGCCTGAGTCGAATAAATCAGCTGCCAGCGGGTTTGGGTGGCCTACTAATCTACGCAAGTAACGCTCGCTATAATTTTGAATTACTTTACTCTACCCCTCCGGTACATTTAGATCTCGATGTAGGTTATTATTATGTATGTACAATGGTGCATATATTATTCTCAGTGTTTTTGACTGGCATCGCTGCATAATTTTAATATTAGACGCTGATCTTGCCCCCCCCCACCCCCCACCAAGAAGAAATACACCGTAGATCGGTTTGATAGCTGTATTATATAACAGCAATTTTGACTTCAGCGATAACACGGGAGTTTTGCCCAAGAGCCAGTATATCTCCCTCAGCTTCAAGTTTATTTTCTCGGCTTTGATCTTAATATGCTCCTTTCAGGTCAAACGGCGATCAACCCACGTGCCCAGGTATGTGGCTTTATTTCCCTATGGAATGGGACCATCAAGATCAATAGGAGGATATGTACTGCGTCTGTTTTTTTTTTTTTTTTTTAATAGAATGAAAAAAGAGAATTTATTGATAATTTTCCGTATATAAAATGTAATAATTAACGAGAAACATTGCCAACGTGCGTTTGGAATATGAGGAATTATTATAAATAAAATTTATATGCTTAGAAAAAAACTGAGAGAAAACGAAAAACCTAAACGAAAATAATCCAATTAAAAATCTGAAGTAATTTATTTTTTCACTGGGGAAAATCTGAAAATTAGTTATAATGTTTAATGTAAGCAAGGACTTTGATTTAAAACAAATTACGTTTTAATCTTCCGCGTTAGTATTTAGCATAAATATTAGCCTGACCACGTGCTGTTTGAATGTTCCACTCTTTCCTCCGAACGTAATATCCTGTATGTTTTAGCTATTAAAGCTGAATTTTCCTACTCCATATAATAATGCTTTCTATATGTTAGCTTTGCCGTCATCCAAGGTGGTTCATATTCTTGCCTCTTTTTTCTGTCATCGATTTCTAACCGGATTAAAATTTAATCTCTAATCTAGTTTGTCCTGGGTAGAGCTGCCCTTGATTGGCCAAGCTCCCACCCATAAAAAAAAAAATTAGCCAGTTGTCGTCCCCAGATGGGATCATATTTTCAGTATAGCTCCGACAAAAACTCGTTACAATGATGAATTGCACGGTTTTCACAAAAAATTCACAAGAATGCTAAGAATGATTTTTTTTTTTAGATACGCTATTCTTAATAATCGATGTGCACTTCTGCCATTTTTGGGTAACGATTTACGTTTTACGTGCACCTTAGGCATCTGTTTCGAACTGCTTGTAGCTGATTATAGGTGCGTATATAGATGACCAAACAGGACGGGCATGATAAATGGTCGCATTAGAATTTTATAGCGTATTCTTCTTTTTTAACGCAATAATAAAATATTTCACTTACGGCTAAATAAAGGATATATTGCAGAAACAGGTTTGTTGGTTTTGCCAGCGGTATGGTTGACGAGCTTCTTCTTCTTCTTCTCGTGTCATACGCAGATGTATGCGCGTTAACGATCCATTGTTGGCGAAATATCATATCTCATGTTTGGCCGCTGCGTAAGCCTCCATTGTTATTTTATCAGTCCATACTCGTACTCGTATGTTGTCGATCCACATCATCTTTCTTCTTCCTCGTCCTCTTTTTTGTCCCATAATCATTCTTTATATAATTAGGCGTAGCAATTCGTATTGCTTCCCTCTTATAACGTGACCGAAATAGCTGGATTTTCTTTGTTTTATTACATCACATATTTGTCTCTCTGTGTTTGCCTTTTGTAATACTTCATCATTCGTGATCTTCCTTGTCCATCATGATATCTTCATGGTTCTCCTATGTATCCACATTTCGCATGCCTCCAAGTATCCCATTGTTCTTTTTGTATATGTCGCAGCTTCTGCGCCATATAATAAAATCGGCTGGAATTTTATAAACTTTTGTCTTATACTGAAGCTTAATGATGAATCTGTGAGCAATTTCCGCATTGTTCCAAAAGCTGCCTTTGCACATTCGCTCCTTCTCTTTACTTCTACATTTGGATCCAGCTTGTTTGTGATGTAGCTGCCAAGATATTTGTACTCTGCGACTTCTTCTACCACTTTTCCATTAATTTTTATATTTACATTCAGATGTGTTTTGCAGCTGATTATCATCATTTTCGCTTTTTCTTTCATTAATTGTAAATCCGTACTCCTTGCCTACCGAGTGGGCTTAATGAATGCCAATTTTTTATCCGAAATGGCGTTTTCTTTTTGTTCTTTTTAATACTCCACGCAGCTTCTAATTAAATTCATCACCGTACCATAAAGACGTCTAATTCACATACGTGGATAAGGACTAATAAACTATTGTAATAATACGAAGAAACGCCGTTTCGAGGACAATATATTCCTAGTGAGTATAGAATTTTAATGGTTACCGTGGGAGCTGTTGTCTCCGAAACAGGTCGGCTGTTACTGTAATATCTTATTAGTATTTTCCTTTGTTTCTGTAGCCCTAGTTTTCCCGTATGAATATCGTAAACATTTATGAAAACTGCCTCGGACAACTTTTAAGTGTATCCTCTTTAAAAAAAAAGCTACTCTGTTTCTCCAATTAACATTTTCTACCATTCGTTGTCAGCCAACCCCAGAATTCTTTTTGCCGGTTGAGGTAATCGCTCTCGATCCTCGAATTGACCGTTAGTTTCAATAAATCTTTCGAAAAATTAATCGAAATCAGCCGTGTTCTAATCAGTTCTTAACGTAGTTGTAGTACTGCATAGTTTACATTTTAATTACAACGTAATTCTTAAGCTACCCCCCATTAGAAAAAATGTCCCAATTTTATGCAACGTTTGTTATATTTTATAGGATTTTTGTTATTGTTATTTAAAAGATGTCACAATTTTCTGTAATGAAATACGTAACGAAAAATGTAACGAAAAAATGTCTTAATTTTACATAATAAAAGTTAAATGTTAGGATAGGATTTTTGTGATTATATTATTGTTGTTTGTGTTGATGCCAGTAAGAATTAAGTTGTAAAGTTTGATAATTTTATATAAAGTATATAGAGGAGAAAGAGATAGAAATAAAAGCAAGAGGGGTTAAGAGGCCGAAATGGCTGAGTTTATATACATATATATATATATATATATATATATATATATATATATATATTTTACTTCCGTGAGAAAATCGTTTGCAAACTCTCCTTTATACGAGTATATTATTCTTTTTCCTCCCTTTTTCCGCAGTTGTTGTTTAAAGTAATTTTCACATCCGCTTCAGCTATGTCTGCAACAGACGAGTACCATTAAAGTGACCCAACAATAATGGAAAACATTAACATACAAAAACCACATATTGAAACGTCGGCAAAGAAAGTGAAGACAAGGGTGAACCTTGTCAGAAAACTTGCCGGCACAGATTGGCCAGCAGCAGGGTAGGTGCTAAAAACAACAGCTTTAGCGCTGGTCAATTTACCAGTATTGTGCGCCTGTTTAGACTGAAAAAATCGATGTCCAACCGAGAGAGCTCTAATGCGAATAATTAGCAGAACATTAAGGTGAACGAATAGAAGCTGTGGCTACCAGTTTTCGCTGACATGCCGCGCTCCATCACAAATACAACGAGAAGATGCTTTCCAAGAAGTGCGGGAAAATTTTGCTCTCACAGAGAACTGCTTAGTGTATGTAGATAAACGATATAAATTAATAAGAGAACTACCGAAATCTGAACAGTTGCCCTGGAGAATGGCAGAACATGTTCAGAACATGCTAAAAAGTCGGAAGGAGCGATGAAAAAATGAATATACAAGTAGCCGCTAACGTAAATTTAGTACAAGACCTTACCGAGAGAATTAATATACCATAACCGGAATGGTGCAGAATAAAGGACAAGGAAGATGCGCTCATACATTGAATAACCGGAAAATGGCTCCGGCCTCGGATGCGAATATGGAGAGCTTTAAACTTTAGATCATTTGTATATAGTTATAAGAATTTTTCCAAATAGTGATCGAATTGTCACGGATACATGGGCAACGCGTTCCAATAGATATCTGGGTTCCCTATGAATATTTAGCTTTATTTTCCGGCTTCGTATGAACAAAGTTCAACGAACCATCAACGAGGACCGAATTCATTTTTTTTATGCGTTAATTAGAAACTAAAAAAGTTATGCTTTTTTTTAATCGACAAACTATGTTTTTCGAGAATTCATATTCACAGTTGAAAAATTAACAACAAGAAAACCAAGTACAATTTTAAGAAAATTAAACTGAAAGGGTTCAGTAAGATGATAATTTTTTTTGTTCTCCTCATCCGACTACTATGGTCATTGCAGCACATACATGGGGGCAATTTAAATATGATGTGGTTTAAACCGCTCGTTCTAATGAAGGCAATAACCACCCCGGTGATGGAAGTTGCAACATTTGAGAAGATTTTCCTGCTAGGCCAAGTTGTTTTCTTAACGCAGTAGATAAAGAGTATACGTGCCGGCTGAGAATCTAGAAGTCGTAACAGGATGTTCCTTTCGGTGGCTACCCCGTGGTTCAACGGTGTACTTAATGAGTATTAAGAATGCTGTAGTAGCTGCCCATTCAGTTTTCCACCGGTTTTTATACGCCTTTAAGAATGCATATGGCATCGATGATGGTAGCTCCGCGTCCTCTAGCATTGGCGAGATCAAAGTAGAACGTGCTGTTCTGTCGATACTCTCATTAGCAGGCACTCCGATGTGCCTAGGAACCCGCAGCAGCTACATGTGACTGCCCATTTGATACCAGTGATATGAGTAATGGTATAATTTTAGTAACGGTGAATTGTTGTATTTTTGGCTTTTAATCACGTCTAACAATTGTCGGAAATCAATAACTAGCAGGAAATTATTAGCTATAGTGTGAGTTATGGCGCGGCGTGATAGAGGTAGCGTGTAATTGCATACAGTGCTAAATCCAATACGGAACACAGGCATCGTTATGTTTGACTTCGTTCGAAATGTCGTGACCTTCGAATGCGCAGGCTGCCGGCAATGGTCCTGTTCCATCGGTGTAGTAAATTAGGTGATCCGAATATTTGTTAATTTCCCTAACAACTGACACGTCCATGCTGTAGAGGGAGCTTATTGGCTTTTTGGTTAAGTTAAAATCGATTTCAAGCAACCGGTATTTAAAATAAACCACCACTCACGCGCACGTAAATGATGTTTTAACAAGAAACCAGAACGTGTTTTAGCAACTGATCGAAATGAAAATAACCGTTTGATTCTATAGAGAACGTAGAAAAATGCGTCTCGCCTTTGCATGTTAAGTGAAACGGTAAAAAACAGTACCTCTTATTCCAGGTACGTAATCGTTTCAACTGCATTGGCTATGCTACAAGTTCGGTTGATACGGTTGCTGCGAGCACGCCACCGTTTTAAGGATGAAAACGAAAATTTTTCAAAAGAATAAAAAACATGGAAATTCGAAAAATCGTTGTTTTGTTAAAATTTTGATATAGAATTTATTTTTCATGGGAAGGGCAGACTGAAAATGGCGAAAGGGATTTTCAGGTTAAATCATTCAGAGAAATATAGGTTTCCATGGGATCCGACACTAGGGGAGGAAATTTGAAAACGTTGACGCTCACTCCACATCCCTGTAGGGATACTCTGTTGTAGAAACATCAGAAATTATACGGCAGTATTTCATAAACACACACACACATACATACATATATATATATATATATATAGTTTTGTGTTTTTTATCTTTTTATTAATTGTTGTGTTTTATTTTGTCGTTTATTTGAAATTTTTTATTCTTTTACGGTTCGATTTATTTTTCTCTTCGTTGTATTTTTTCCTCTTCTCTTTGAAATCCGCGACGTTCTTATCAAGTCCCATCAAATATTCCGTAAGAAAGTAAATAAATAACGATATTAAGCGTTGGGGTTTTCGAAAATTAACAAAAAAGGTAAATAAAAAAGGATAATGATGATTTTCTTCCAGGAAAATTTAAAAAAAATTAAAATCGATTTCTCACTTAAAATAACAGTTTGCGAAAAGACGAATGGAGAAAATGCCTAAAGAACCTTCAGAATTTCCATAAATTTCTTCGCTTAGACACTGAACTTTAATCCGTCAGTCTATTTTTCATTTACTTCCTTAAATCGGACGTGATCTGTCAACTTCAACGTATAATCTACAAGCACACTCTACCATTACAATGCAGCGAATTGCGATCACGAGTTTTAAAGAAAAATATCGCGATGATACGATAATCGGTTGGCCGAATAAAAAAGAGTGCCTCATTAAATGTTTAAGCGTTCAATTTAAATTGTTACCCCCCGCTTTGGACACCTTGCCAACGTCGCTTTTTCGTTTATCGTCAGTTTTACAGATTTATTTAAAATTAACTGCATTAATTCGAGAATGGTTGACAAAAACTTCAAAAATTTGTTCCGAAAGATAATCACATTTATATCCCCTCGAACGCTATTGCTTCTTTTGTTGTATCTTAAGTTTCGCGAAATTTCTTCGATAATCCTTCTTTTGAAAATGTCGAATCAGCAGTAGATAAATCCATTTATTTTAAAACGATCGAAAAATTAAATTAGAAAAACTATATATATGTACACATATATATCTGTTCGAATCAACTACGAAGCAGAATAAATTCTATTCTGAATACGATTGAATATTTCTCGCCGTCTTTTTTTTAAACGTTTGAAAAATTACTTTTTGTCTTCGATGGAGGAAAAAATAACAAGAATCAAGAAGCGATCTTTACGTCAAGTTGGAATAGTATTCGCATAAAATAAGAATTAAATAAGAAAATAATTTTAATTTTCGAAAAGTTAACACACGCAGGGAAATTTCATAATAGAGTATTCCGAAAAGTGACTTTAGTATTATTGTCTTTTTTTGTCTTTCTTTAACTTCAACGCTCACTCGTTAGGTTTTGATATTTTTTCACAGATTCGGTATTGCGAATAAGAAATAAAACCTCTACGGATATGCGCTACAATTAATTTAAACCTTAATACATTCTCGTCTGTTTATAAATTTTCCGGATGTGTACAAAGTGGTTTAGTAGAAAAAGAAAAATAGGTAACCGTAGAAAAATGTCTATTTCGCTTCTTGGTTCTAAGTAAGAAAACAAAAGCCTGTAAAGGAGAGGTATTTTTTTTTAGTGGAAAGAAGTACTGGAAAAAACGAGCAGAACAGAACCCATCAAAAACATCGAGCGTTGCAACTACGATCGCTCATCTTTGATTTTTTGGGTGCTTCAACTAACGAACAGTTAAATTTAAGTCTGTTCAAGGCTAGAAAATTCGGCACCACCGGATAATTCATAACATCAATGTATGAGACAATAAATTTTCGGATGTTCTTTTAAAAATTACATGTCCTCTGGCTGGGGGTCATTCTGAATTTTTTAAACCAAAAGAACCGCCTCGATGAATGTAATAGGAAAATACACCCTTTTTACTCGATCGGAATTTATTTGAGTAAGTTAAACAATTACTTTGTTACGAACTAGTTCATAAACTTACGGTTTTAGGAATTCCATTAGTATTACCACCACCTCTTTAACATCAATTTACTCTCGTTACACATGTTATTGCACCGGGACACCTCAATTTGAAAATTTCTTCTCTTGTTTCGTTTCGAACCGTCTGTTAAATATCGTTTGCTGAAAATACGCAGAATCGCGACAGGGATTTCGAAATTTTCCTGATCAACACTCCCGTTGTCATCGACTAACATTGATGATTAAAAGCGTCAAGTGTAGACAAGTCCGTGAGTGTTTGTTAAAATTTATACATATATTCAAATTCAAATCATATATTTGGAATATGTACAACGGTAATTATATATACTAAATAATAATTGAAGTGGCAAATGCGCTCCTTTAGCGCGAGTAGCGAATGTAATAGGAATACAATTTGTGTTTGACATGAACATTTAAGAAAGCTAAACTAAAAACATGCATGTTGAAATTATTATACGTGGGCCACTATTGTGTACTGGTTTAAATCTCAAAATTAACGAATATGGTACATACAAAAACAAAAATGAAAACTGCATAGTACAACATTAGTAGGCCGTGTTTACAAACAATCTTAAATGAAAAAATTTACAACTTACTTACAAGTCAGTAATAGCAAGGAAACAAGTAAGAAGTAATAAAAATCAGTAAAAAGCCGCAGAAATTAATAAAAGTTAAAATAAAAGAATATCTAGAATAAAATCTAAAATTAATCACACACATTCCCCAGTCCCAAAATACTGGTAACTGGCTTCAACAATAATACGTAAGCTAAAGTTAAAACTAAAAATTATATGCATGACAATAAAATAATAATAATAATATTGGTAATAATAATAATACTAATAATAATAGTAATAACAGTATAATCATAATATTGATAATATATATAATAGTATCAAAATTAAAAGCTAATATAAAAATAACAATAACCATTATATTGATAATGTAAGTAATATAAATAATAGTACCAGGTTTAAAATTAATAACAATACTGATAGTTATAATAATAACATTAAATAATGATGGAACTACTAATAATAATAAAATAAGAGATAAATATAGTTATTGCTATATGTAATTTAAATTCATAAAATTAAGTAATAAAGTATATATAAGTATTTGTAATAGTGATAGATCACAATAAAATTAAGCTTAAAGTGAAATATTATAGTTAAATAATATTTACACGCCAGCTACGTTAGTTGGTGTACATAAGAATAATAAAATTACAGCTATGTAGCTAATAATTGCTATTATAATGATACTTTTCTAGTTATAATTAATAATAATTTTATACTTTATGTTATATAACGATTAATTACGAAACGCAGGTATAATTTTAAATTGTTAAATGATGAAGAATTTAAAATTAGAGATTTAGGGGTTTATAATAATTATATATCGATATCTATGTATTTAAAATCTTCCACTGTAATTCAATAAAGTTTACAATATGCAACCGGCGATATGAACAATTTAATATTTTTTAATTGATAGCTAAAGACTTGATTTTTTGGGGATGTATTTAACTGCAAATTTTTTTAATTTGAGCGATTTAATATGTTTCAATTAGTGTCAGCCGTAGGTGCACCGAAATAATTTAGTAATAATCTACGGTTTGATTTGCGGTTATTGAGTTTATGTTTTAAAGATTGTGGTATTGAATTAAATAATTTTGCACCCATATATCTAGCTTGTGTTCTACTATGAAATTTAAAAAAGCCCGGTAAGTCCGCCTTCTCTTATAATGAACCTCTTGTTATTCCGGTGCAACTTTACGTATTGAATTTTTCTTTATTATTTAATACATAAAGTAGTAAATGCACTGCAAATAGTTTTTTAACATCCAGCATGGTTCTGTCTATGGTAGGATATATACCCTGGTTAACTTTTTTTGCATAGTGATTTTTGTAAATAAATTATTGGTGCAAAGTGATAATTCGCAGCTCCTCCCATAAATAAATTCCGCTTATTAATGAACAAGCAAAAGTAAATAAAAATTTCCTTTAATTAAAATTAAAATAAATAAATGAAAGGTTTTTGGACTATATCGAGAGTACGTTCAATTAACACTAAAAACACACTGCAAAATTGAAATATTACATATGTATACACTGTGATCAATAAGTACCGGGAATTCTCAATTTAAACGAATCGCTCTCGAATGATCCGGGTTTTTTTTCTTTCTTAAGTTGGCAGCTCCTATACTAGCATCTGTGTCAAATTTGAGTGGGATCGGATCATTAGTTATTCTTTGTCACAAGTTCTTGTGTTTCGTCACATTTTAACATAAACAATTTTATTCAGCAAAGAGTTCGCTTGAAATTTTGTAAATTTTTTGTGCAAAATCCTTGAAAATGTTTGCAGAAAGCATTTCGGGAGTTTGCTCTATCAAAAACCTGAGAATACGAACGGTTAAATATAGAGTTCCAAAGTGGTTGTGAAGTGGTTGAAGACTTGCCTCGTTCTGGACACTTTTCCACATCGAATATCGACGAAAACGTCGAAATTGTGATGAAAACTGTGTTCGAAAATCGTCGTGTGAGCCTTAGACGGATGGCTAGCGACTTGAGCATCTCATACGGAACCGTTCAGCAGCACATTGTGTTGTGGATACTTTAGGCATGCGACGCGTTGCAGCACGGCTTGTGCCAAAGGAGCTGAATTGTCCGGATCACCGATAGGAAGTTGCTGAAGAGATGATTTTCGAGGCCCAAAGTGATCCAAACTTCATGAAACGGATAGACGAGATCTGTATGAATACGACATGCAAAGAGCCCAACAATCATCCGAATCAAGGGCGAGCCGAAAATCGCGCCAAAGTCGCTCGAAAATGAAAGTTATGCTAACAGTTTTCTTCGATTACCGAGGAGTTGTCCATTACGAGTTCTCGCCACCGGGTGACAATAAGGAGTATTACCTTGCTGTTTTGAAGCGTTTGAGCTTCGCTGTGTGCTGCAAACGAACGGCCGAATTTGTGGACCGACAACAATTGGATTTTGCACCACGATAATGCGCCGTCGCACAAAGCGCGGATTGTGATGGATTTTTTGACCAAACATAGCGTAAATATCTTCGAGCAGGCATCGTATTCACTAGATATTGTAACTTTTTTCTCTTCCATCGGCTTAAACGGAAAAAGATTTAAGTCTCTGGAAGCCGTAAAGCAGAATGCTACGAAGGTGCTGAAAGACATTTCTGTTTCAGCCTACCAAAAATGTGTGAATGATTGCATCAAGCGTTGGCGTATGTGTTTGCTTCAGGCCGAAATTATTTTAAAGGAGATAAAATAAATTTGCCCGAAAAGTAACACAAACTTGTTTTATTTACAAATTCCCGGTACTTATTGATCATACCATGTATATAGGAAAATTTGTAGTTCTACCATCATCCGCCTATTATTTTCCTATATATATATATATTTATATATGGTAGCCTGATAGTTAAAGGTGCCTGACCAGCAAACCAGAATTATCATGGATTTTCAGGAGTTGTCTCGTTTTCCGGATCCAAGTCGCTCCCACGTAAGTGGATGTACCAGAGATAATTATCTGGTGGAAAGTAAAGGCGGATAGTCCAAAAGTAGAAAGGAACTGGCCCCAGTATTTTCATTAGATCCATTAGGCTTAGTACCATTATCGAAAGCTTATCTTCACAATCCATGATACCTTATCAAGGATATTTACTTTACTTTGTTATGTTTATAAAAGCGTGAACTGTTTTTGCATCTGAAAAAAACAAAAAACAAAAAAAAAAAAAACGTCTAAAAAGTGTGAAAAGAAAATGCATTTGTTTTTTTTAGAAAAGGCAAACAGCGTGTTGAAACGTTATGGTCTCATTTTGCCACCAAACCGCCAGTACCGCAGTATCCTCGAAGGATGTTAAATCCGCTGTTCAACGGTAATAACAGTACAGAAACCGTTATAAATATTTAGAATAGGGACGAAAAGAGATTTTTTGTAATGATTTCTCTGATGACTAACAAAGAGTCTTTCGTGACACATCATTCGATTGCGATTATTTCCGAATGTAACTGAAACGGCGACCTGAAAACAGCTCGTGGTCGTTAGTTTACCCAGGTGTTCAATTTAGATGTGGATAATGACCGATAGTATCGGCGCTGCGTTTACAGGTGTCACGTTGAATACTTCAAAAACACAAAATTACGTTTCGCACCGTCAATTACCAGAAACACATCCTAGTTGACCGTTATTCAATCCGTTTTCCCAGATGAACTTTCAATAGAAACTGGCCAACTTTACTCGTCAGCTTTATGTTATATGAAAACTTAGTAAAACTGATTCACTTACTTGTATCTGTGTGTGTGTGTGTGTGTGTGTCATTCGCTAATTTTAACGTGATCTTACGTTTGAGACTTACACGGGTTTTTTATTAAGGAATTTTTCTAAATAGATATTTTCTCCCCTTTCATTCGGTTAAGTTTGTTACAATTTACACCATTATTCGTGCGAGTTATATAGCGGGAAAAAAACAATTGAAAAGGGAAAAAGTATACCTGTGCGCTCTTTTAAAATAAATATGATATACATATATGTATATTTTGGGGTTTTCATATTTACAGATAATTACAATGAAAAAGATAAACTTAATCTCCAGTAAGAGATATTCTTTAGTATATTTATGCCGAAATTCAACCAAATTTATAAGGATCATATTGTTTACAATCTTTAAACCAACGCAGGATATGCGATTTAGGGCATATCACGATGGTTGGTTGTCTTTTTTTTGCAACATTTTTTCTAGCGGTTGCTAAAAGCATAAAAAATTGTCAACACGTTTTACAAAAAGAAAAGTTTTTCGGAAAAGGTCTAACATACATGCACGCGTACATTTGTACCTAAGCAAGGAAAAATAACGGCTCAACAATATTTTAATGGACGATAGATTTCCTTTTTGCTCTACAGTTCACATGTTTAAACGATGGGAGGCAAATTTATTTTGAAAGATATGTATATAATTTACCATTAACGAATTTATCGGAACCGCTGTCCGATTAGGTTTACGCTATCAAACACTCGCTTTATAGTATACGTGCTATACTACATATTTTAGTATGTTAACAGAAGTTGACTTATTTATTTTTATACTAATTTAATATAAATATGCTTTTTTTCTTTTTATATTATATTGTTTTATTTTATTACAAAATTTGTTAAATATACAAAAATATTATATTAAATTTAAAACACGTCCAGTACAATTTGTGGAATTTCATGGTACATAATTTTTCCCATATTTTTTGACCCTACATATGTAAATTAACATTAAAAATATGCCACGACTAGATTTCAATGTTAAAATAATTTAGTATAAATTTTGTATCGGGAAAGAAACTTATTCACTTGTAATTTCACCAAATTAATTTGAAATTTTCCATATATGTAGGTAAAATATTCTTTTAAATTACTTTATACGTGCTTGGTTGATGAAATTATTATTTTCGTTTAAATTCGTTTTTATCGAATGGAATCGCGAAAGAACATCATCGGAAAAACGATTTATTAATAATCATGTATATATCAAAAAAAAAAAAAAAATAGAAGGAATAAAAAGAGGACGAAGCTAATAAAGTCAGTGGCGAAATTATTTAAAATCTTTATATTACTGCCGGGAGGCTTACAGAAAAAATTCTATATATTAAAAATTTTCACCTATTTTCTCTTTTCATACGATTGCAACCGCGATATTTTGCGTCTGCATACAACCTTCTTTTTTTATTCTATTTTCCAAGCTCGGAATTTCGAGGAAGCTAAAATATTATCGAATTCGAAATTTTTCACCCGTAAACGATTAATATAACGCGAAAAATTATTGAGATTCTGAACGATTTAGATTAAATTTTTTTTTTTTTTTGTTCGCCACTCGCGCTATAAAAGATTGTTTATTTAAATTTTGACACGATCGGAGATAGAGATAATAAAGAAATTAAGAGGGGTTGGTAGGCAAAAGATAAAAGGTGTTGAAAATAAGAGGGATAAAAACAGCGTTGAATGGCGTAAGAAGTTAGGGTCCCCGGAATATTCAGAAGACAAATGCGCTCAAAAGGGGGCTTGTGAAAGTGCACACTTAGCTGTCATTGAGAGAGTGCAAAGTATGGAAAATCCGAAAGTAAAAAAAAAAAAAAAAAGTGCGACGAAATTAATTTTTTTTTTCATCTGCCAAAACAGTCGACAGAATTTTGCCACATTTAAGAAGGGGACGATTATGGCGTCACAAAAAAAGTCGCTATCGGAGAAGAACTTTGAAAACGATAAGCGGATGAAGTAACTTCAAAACAGTGTCAGCCAAGCTTCATGCGCTCAGAATTATAAAGATGAATAAAAAATGTACAAGTTTTTATAAAGTACCAAATTCAAAACGAATATTTCCGATTTGGAATGTTTCGCGCAGCATGTCCGCGTATATATTTCCGACGCGTTTTAAAACTTTAAGAATAGCAAGTGCATTAATTAGAATTTTTCGTAAACTTGTACTAAGTGGAACTAAATAGAATGTGAGATTTCTGTCGATGAATACGTGAATTATTTTTTTCCGGATTTTGCAGCACAATATAGGGGCGGGGAACTTTATTAGAACTGACAGAATTAAAAATTGAGTGAATGGAGGTTTGAATTAAAGAGAAGACAACGCAAAGCGTATATAATTAGAAAGTTCGATAAGGTGTGAAATTGGAGCCAGGACGGTCTCTTGCCTAATGTTTTTAGACAAAGATCTAGTCGGAAGCTCACAAATGAAAAGAACGAAAAGAATAAAATTTTAATTATTTTTCTTTTAAATTATTTTCGATTCTCTAAATCAAAGAAAAAAAGTGAGCATGCCGTCAAAATGACATCTCGAGTAGAATCTGTTTATTTCCATACACTATAGGGTGTGTATGTTTTAACTACAGACAACGCTGCGCGGTAAAAGTGGTTGCCGTTCCCGTTTAGTATCAAATTTTTCCGATGCTAATAATGACCCTGTTTACAGTGATTTTTCGAATGATGTTAATCATCTGCTTTTCCACCACGATGGGTTAGAAAATTTTGTTGGATTTTGCTTTTCAATGATTAATTACTAAATTGTATTCTTCCACCATACGATCTTCAACGCTGCGAGGACACTCTGTTTTATCTGTAGTATTTTTTCATAAAAACAATGATTTTAAAATAATTCATCGGATGCGCACTTTTTCGTTACGATTTATTTTCCAGGCCAAAAAAAACGAAGATGTATATATTAATTACAACGTAATTCTTAGGCTACCCCCCGTTAAAAAAAAAATGTCCCAATTTTATGAAACGAAAAATGTAACGAAAAAATGTCTTAATTTTATATAATGAAAGTTAAATGTTAGGATAGGATTTTTGTGATTATGTTATTGTTTTGGTGTTGATGCCAGTAAGAATTACGTTGTAAATTTTGATCATTTTATACAAAGTATAGAAGAGAGAGAAACAGAAATGTAAGTAAGAGTGGTCATAAGGGGCACAGCCCCTTGCGAGGCCAAAATGGCCGAGTTATTTTTATATATATATTCAAGTTCATATTCAAATTTATTTTTTTTAAATTTGTACAATGAAATAACTCTAAACTAATTAAATTAAATATTAAACCGCTTATGCGCACTGGTTGCGCGAGTAGCAGAATATATAAGATTAATGTGTACCGTACGCTAAATATGTGTTAAATATTCAAAGAATTTATAACTTCGAAGAAGTAAATGCAATCAGCAAATTTTAGAAACACAATAATTTAGCACATGCTTACAATCTGAGTTCTGCGTTCGAGCAAAATTAACCGACCTAAGGAAATAAAATTTTACCTTCTTAAAACTATGTTATACAGTAATATAAAAAAATAATAAAAATCTCACTCATACCTTAAAAAACCCGTGAACTCGATATCCATACTTCAACAATAACAGGTTCGATAAAAGTAAGATATAAAAACTGGTGCTTTTTTTTCAGCCTCTTCCTTCAGTACGGCCTTGGTTTTCCGATTTTCCTGGTCTCAGTCGCTTCATCATATCCTCCATAACGCGTCTTCGTTTCAACCATAATTGTCTTATTCCAACTCTTTTTCGTTTTTCTATTGTTCCTTCTCCACTTTGTGTTTTTCATCCCTTGGATCAGGACTTTTGATGCCGGTCATATTCTCTTTTTGAATGTTCTCTTCTGGCGCAGCAGCGTTCCCTTCTGTACTCTAAGCTCTTACATCTTGAACTGCCTACTTCTTTTTGTGCTTTCAACATACTTTTCCTTCACCAGATGTTGTTCGAGTTTTAGCAGAGTTTATTTCTTCTATTTCTCTATATATTAAAATCGAATCCTTTTATTTGTAATTCCTGAATAATGGGCCAGTGCCCTTAGTTGGCGTTTCCAAAAAAAAACAAAAAAAAAAAAAAAAAACTAGTGTTAAAATTCAATGACTAACTATTTAAACAAAGAACATACACTAAGTTAACTCATTAAATGTATAGCTTTACATTCCAGTAAAAAAGAAGAAAACGCAAAATAAATTTAAGGTTATAACGATATAATGCGATCAAGCCATAACTTAATAACAATAAAGAAAAAGCTTATACAATACCACAATAAGTGTTGCAACGAGGTAAATTAAACTAATTTTCGTATGGATAATTTATTAAATAAACTATTAATAATTTATAAAGGTATAATTACTCGTTTAATGAAAGTGTCTAGAAAAAGAACAAGGTGGTTTAACTTATTGAAATAAAACGTTCTTACCAGCTAAACTTCAGATACGGAATAAAATGATACTCTAAAATGCTTAATTATTAAATCTGGAATAACCGATTAACTTCCGAATAGTCGGTTAAGAACATTTTCTGAGATATGGCAACGTTACATTTCATACATGAATTCGTGATCTAAGCTAACGTTAAAGACCTAAAGCTATTTACAGAAATTGTTTACAGAAAGGTGCCACCGGTATTATTTCCTATTGACGAATTTTGTGAATTGGGATATTTTTATATTAAATCTTTATTGTAAATGGCAGTGACATGTAAATAGTCGTCAAACTCAATTTAATGCGAATAAAAACGGGAAATTAGGTGTTATGCGTGATTTGAAAATCAACAATTTTTCTTATATGAATTTGGCGCTCGGAAATTAGTATTACAGTTGCGCTTGTTGAAATCACATTTTTTTTTTTTTTTTGTCCCCAATTCGTAATACGATGGGGTAAATATATTTAGAAAATTTATATAAATAACAGGTCTGTCCTGAGCCCTTCCATTTAAGTTTATGGAACCCTGACAGACTGTTTTACAATGTTAATAATAATTAGTATTCCTTAAATATTAATATTAATACAGGTGTACATGTACTTTACGGTGATTTATTTCGGCTATCGTAAAATTACTGAACATATTTTAAATAGCTTAGTTACTAATTGATCAGGGCTAATATTGCTGAAATCTGTATTACTGTGGTTACAGCCGGAAAAGATATGCTTAATATTATCGGGAAAGTTACACGCGTTACACAGTTATTTGAGTGTGCAATTTTATGTTTATGTAAATAATCTTTAAATAGACCGTGTCCAGTAAGAAATTGTACATTAAACAAATTTGGCGTAAAAACTTTATTATGTAGTCTATCATCTATGGTTGGGAAAAAAATGTTTAGCTATACCGTTATTATATTGGTCCCACTGCGCCTGAAATTTATTATTATAATATTTATCTAATATATAAGTTTAAACTGTTTAAGCGTTAACGAGGTTTGTTCGTGTATGAAGTAAGGTTGACGATACTGTACGTTATGAAATTCATGATTTAAATTTATATTATTTTTTATTAAAAATATGTTAATATGTTTCTGTATTTCGTAAGTTAATGGTTTAATACCTGCAATGACAGCGCTTGCCATGTAGCTGGTAGTTCTATAAGCTTTAATCATTTTTATTGCAATAGTTCTCTGAAAACTATTTAATATATTTTGAAATCGTTTATCTTTTAAAATGTCTATATATATTACATTACCATAAAGTATGTTAGGCAATATTACGCTTTTATATAAGGTTAGACCCTTCTTGTAATTTAATCGGTTATTATTATTATATAATTTGTTAAATATAATTAAAAATGTATTTATTTTTTTAGTGATATAGTGAAAATGATTATAAAATTTTAAGTTATTGTCTATTATTATACCTAAGTATTTGATTTGACTAACCATGTTAATATTTAATCCGTATTGGAGCAAATTTAATCTTTTATCCTTTAAGTTTTTGTTAAACAACATGTAAGTTGACTTAGATTCGTTAATATTTAAATTTTATTGTTCTAACCATTTCGCGATTTCTGTATAGACCTGGTAAACTTTATTTTCCAATACATTTTCATTCTTATCGGCTATTACTATTGCAATATCATCTACGAAAGGGGAAATGTTTACATTAGTGGGTAATCTAATGTTATACATTTGAGAGAAAACTATGTTCCACAAGTACGGTCCTAAAACAGACCCTTGCGGTACTCCCATAACGGTTTCTTGTTTTTTTGAATAATTACCGATTTGTAATACAGTGTAGCGGTTTTCGAAATATCGATTTACAATGTTCAACATGCCATAATGTAATCCTAGTTCCTTTAATAATGCAAGTAATCTATTTAAATCTAAACTGTCGAAAGCCTTTGTTATATCAAGAGTAAGTAAGCATGTACGGTAATTTTTATTTTTGTATATTCTTATTGTTTGTAAAATATTGTGAATAGCCAATTGAGACGATCTACCTGGTAATGCGCCATACTGGTTATCATTTATTATTCCGTTATTTTCTACAAATTCTTTTAATTTATGAAGAATACATTTTTCATAAATTTTACTGAAATTAAATAGCAAAGATATAGCTCTATATGAAGTAGGCGAGTTTGGATTTTTATTAATTTTAGGTATTATAACTGTTTTACTTAATTTCCATTCTTGAGGATAATAACTATATTTAAATAGTACGTTAATAACTTTCGGTATTACATCTGGTAACAAATTATGAAATCTTTTAATAAATCCATTTGATATTCCATCAAGTCCTGCTGACACTTTATTTTTAAGTTGTTTAATAATTACGTTAACTTCTTCTTTAGTAATCGATATGGTTACGTTAGGTTCATGTACTTCTGCTTTAAATGGTTTTACGTTAAGGTATAACTTTGACATCAATAAGTCGACTTTATCCTTTTCTGTACATGCATAATTATCTAATGTTGGTATATTAATACCATTTTTTTTTATTAGTTAATATTCTGTATTTTAATCCAAAGACATTTTTGTCTTCCAGTAATTTTTTCCAGGCTTTCAACTTAGCGTTTTTAATCATAAACTTATATTCCTTAAAATTTACTTTATAATTATTGTAATGGTTATGTTTTACATGTATGTTTTTACAGTTTCGATACTTTTTGTATAAATTATTTACCAGTAATTTCTTTATTTGTAATTCAGTATTCCACCAATAGACAGTTGACCGGATGGTGGAATATGAACTATTTAGAACTGTGTTGACACAGTCTTGAAAACTATTCAACCAACTTTTAATTTGTTGTATATCATTGCAGATAACATGTACATCAATCATATAACTGTATTTTCTTAAGTTAACTGCTAACTTATTGTAGTTAATAACTTTAATAACACTTTCTTCTGTCTTGCTCGTCGCCGAAATTACGTTAAAAGTAATATAAAAATGATCACTGCCATTTAATTCGTGACTAACTTCCCAATTTTGAACTAGATTTATTAAATTTCTAGTTACCAAAGTTAAGTCTATTACACTTTTTTGCTTGCTTCTCTTAAAAGTATATTTATTTTTGATATTTAAAATATGTAAGTCATGTAATTCTATTATATTTAATAATTTCTTTCCTCTCGTATTATTCACTGTATCCGATAGTAAATTTCGAGAATTTAGGTCTCCCAACCATATATGTAAATTTCGTTAATTTATTATTCTTTAAATACATATCGATAAACTGAAAATATTGAGTAGATACGCCATTTGACGGTATGTACGTTAAAATAAAAGTAATATCCTCAATTTGAACAATAATAATGTTAAAATTGTTATGTATAAATTTAGTTTTTAAAGGTATTCCTAATAGATAGATTATCATAAGCTTGTTGTGTGCTATGTTCTTAAAATTTGTGGGTACATAATTACTTTTACACTTATCACAAATAAATATAATATCTATATTTTTAGTTATCACTTTTGTTAGTAAAATATCTCTAGCTACGCTAGAGTGATTTTCATTGTACTGTAAGATCTTGACCATTGCTTATAATATGAGGTCTAATTAGGGAATACATTTATTATAAAAATATATGGAAATACTGGTATTATTAATAATATATATTTCTTAATTTCGTATATAGAAATTTATTCTTCAGTTTCAGAATCACTGTCATGTGACTCGTCAGTTGATTTATTGAGGTTTTTTAGTAGTCTTTTAAATCGACCTTTCATTTCTCTATTCTGCAACAATCCGTAGTTTTCCGCTAACATTCTTTTTAATCCTTCGATGTCATCTGTGAAAGTTTGTATGATATCTAAAATGGTTCATGTCGGCCTTTAACCATATCCGTTAGAATAGTGAAATTAGTGAAGGATAATGGGTAACTTTTTTGTTCTGTTATATTTTCGGCTATTGGTGTTAACATCTCTTTTGTTGACAGTTTAATTTTTTTTTGAATTTTATGTGATTCTTTTTCCTTATTCGTGTTTGTTTTGTTGGTGTTTGATAAACTAGTTTCGGTATTACTTTGTTCAGAAGGTTTATTTTGCATGTCTGTGAAAGTAAACTCCATTGTAGTTTGTGGTTCTGGTGTTACGGGATGCACTCGTTTAGCGACTGTTTGTTGTTGCTCACTTTTTTCCTTTGATACAGGAGTTTTGGAAGTATTTAATTTAACATGAGGTTTAATCAGTTTGCTAGGATTTTGTATCGCCGGTTCGTCCTCTACCATTTTGTTCTCTTTCTCATTTTGTTGGCTAGTAGCCGGTTTGCCAGTCTGATCATTTTTCTGGTTTGTAAGTTTTGCCTGTTCTATTTTTGGACAAGTAGTTTCGTTGTGTGAGTGAGTTTTACAAGCTTTACACCACTTTTCTTCTGTCGTTATAAATATACGAAATTGTTCATCTTCATATTTGATGATCATTGATTCTGGTATAAGAAATTGGTTTATCTTATCAGATGTTACATAAACTTGTCTACGGAAACTCAGGATATGTTTAAATTTTTCTTCAGTGAGGCCAGCTTTAATGAAAGTGATTTGGGAGGTTAGTTTCAGATTAATATTGGAAAGAGCTTGTTCAAGTATGTAGTTCGGAATATGTGGCGAAACATTAGACAGAACTATGCGCTTGGATGGGTTTATTAATTTACGCGTCTTAATACTTATATTATTTATAGTAAGACACGGGTGAGATAATATAAACTGATCAGCTACATTTCTGTTCGATAAATACATACATATACGGTTGTTCGATATACGAGAGGAAAATAAAATATTGTGTGGACCAACCTTGTTGCTAACGGCTTCTACGTAGTTGTTGAGCGGAATGTTATCAGCTGCATCGAGTATGATGGCTTGTTTTCGGTCTGGGAATTTTACAGATTCGGCCACTTTGTTATACGCTGGAGAAAATGCATTGTTTGCTGGTGTTGGTGGTGTAGTTTCTGCTGCCTTTGACGAAATCGGTGTAGGTTTGGTTGCCAACGATGCGGTGATTAGTGAGATTAGTTGTAAACTATTTTTTGTAGATCTTGTAATTCGTAAAGTGTTTGGAAGAATTGGTGGGTCTTGCGACGGCGGTGGAGCTGTTACAGGACGATCGGGCGGCATAATGGCGGTGCCGTCCGTACATCTAATTTGTTTATATTATAACGATTTTAACGAAACACGGGTTTACACGATCTTTTCCGTTCGACTTAAAATCAACGTGTACAACAATTTTGTGTAGTGTTTGATTTTCGTAAACAACTTAAGGAATATATGCATGATTATGTGAATCAAATTGTACAAATATCTCAGAATAATATGAACTAATTTTTTATATTGCTTATAACTGTGTGCCATCGCTTAAACAGTAATCGATTAAGATTTTTCGTCTGCACTTATAATTTCTTAAATTGGCTTTTAGTATTTCTGGCAACGAATTAAACAGCTTTGCGCCCATATAACTTGCCTGCATATGTACACGGTATTTATTGAAAAACGGTATGTAAGCTCTCTCCTGTACGGAAGATCTAGTAATTCCACCTCGCGTTTTTACATTAAATTTATCTTTATTTTTTCCTACGAATAATAATAAATACACGTAGTATAAATTCTTAACACTATATATATATATAATTTTTAATCCATTCTTCTCATTTAATTCCGTAAATCTGGTCCATATAGTTAGAATGATTACGTAAAAAGAAGAAAAGAAAATAATCGTTTGTTTTTTGTTCGCTGGGACAATGCTCAGGTTTGCAAATTTTATCTTAACATCGTGTGCGGCCTTTTAAGCACAACAATGGTACATTTTTCGCATTCTACCACAAGTTAGAATACGTGTTGGTCAATATTTCCAGCAGTATTGCGTTTATCTTTTTTCGTGAATTCATATTACATTGATTCGGAACATGGCCCAAATTTTTTAATTACATCTGATTCTGTGAATTATTCAAAGGTAAAAATGTTTCAAACGTCAAGGGCCATTAATTACTTTTTTTTGACCCAAAATTTGTACATTTTATACATAATTGAATAATAATGATAATAATAGTAAAAAAAACTTCGTTGAATTTGAATACGACATTTGTTGCTTATCTCGCGTGAATTACGTAGCGTTGACAAAAGAATACTTCGAGTTTCTGACGGAAAAGAGATTTTTCTTTTTTTCTTTTTTTTTTGTGCCTGGCAAAAACCATTTCTTAACAAAGAAAATTTGATTTTAGATCAAGTTCCCCGCATACGCTATTCTAAAAATCATAAAATGATATGAAGTCTCGAGTATGAAATTGGGCATTTGTCTGCATGAAATCTACCTACAATAACTACGCCGAAAAAAAAATTATGAGCTTTAACGCGCTTGCTACAACTGAATATTTTGATTAGATTTTTATACTTTTCGTTTACCACGTGTATTGAAGGTTTCATTTTAAACGATTTTTATTATACAATAAATAAAATAAATAACAATGACCGCATATATACATATATATATATATATATATATATATACATATATTGTTTATTTACAAAAAAACAAATAAAAATAAAGCATACTTATTTATCTCATTTATTATAAAACACGCGCGGAAATGAGTAAACGTATTAATTATTAGGTTTTATTTATTAACACCTCGATTTAGAATTTCGATTACATTTTTTTTTTTTTCTAACTTTTGCATCGCCTAATTATAAAATATGTATATATATATATATATATATATATATGTATATATGATTTTTAATTCACTTAAGATATTATTCATTACATTATTTAATCATAATTTTTTTCAAAAATTACAATCTCATATTTAATTATCTTTATAATGATTCTATTTTTTACTTTTGTTTCTTTCTTTAGTTCTACAAATTATCTAGTCCCTCAGACCACAGACTATGTAATAATTGTAGGACCGCGTCAAGAACTTAAATCCTCCATCGGAGTACTTCACAACTTCGAATTGCTCAAATATCTCGCCTATACGCAGCGGAAAAAATTTCTGTACCGCGGTTAATTTCGAAGACCGATTAACATCCCGAGTCTATATAAAATTTACGATGCGACGCTTTCAAACTGAACGCTACACTTTCCGAAAAAGTTACCAGGCAGCGCCTTTGACTGTTTGTAGAAAAATAGCATCGCGGAGCCTGTACTTAAAGAACATCGATTTCTCCAACATTATATAGTACTAGCGATGTATTTACCGAAGGGTAGTTAACAAGCCACGGGGGTCTAGCTGGAGTACTGAAATTTGTTCGTGTACGTGTGCACGTGAATTTACCGCTACTACACCATATGGACACGGATGAGACAGGAAGACATTTGTTTACCTTATTTCGAAAACAGAATATTACTATCGCGAACGCGCAAAGATAACGAACACTTTGCGAAACCGTTCTATCGCTCGAATGTGGAAGTGCAGCAAATTAACTACTCTAAAGCCAGCTATAACAGTGTTATTGGTTTACCGTTGTTTGTCAAGATGGTTGAATAAGAAAAATATGGAACCTCCCTAGATATAGATATTAACATAATATTCCCGACCAAAAAGTGATACCGATGGGGTGGGGGGTGGGGGGCTTCAAACTTCCATCTACAATACAAAAAAATAATACATCCAAAAACGAACAGATGACTATGCATCGATTTACAAACTTATTACTAGTGCGTACAAAAGAATGACTACGAAATCGATATTTGTTTAGCAGCAATCGGTAGTATCAATGTGGTTTCAAGTCCATTGCAACACCACTTCAATAAAACCAAAGTTGTACATTCTCCGGCTCCTACTACTAACGTCATCTTCTAAAGACTTTGTCTCGTTGTTTTCATTTAGATGTACCGATGACTCTAGAAGCGACCTAATTATCGTCCTACACATCATGTGTTCGTTTATTGTTCTGAAAGACATTTATTCCTCTCTTGCACTTTGTCGAAATGTAGTTAATGTCACTACCATTACCCGTGTTAACTTATTATCGAAGACTATTCCTAGATATTTCTCGCGACTTTTTATAATGAGTGCATAATATTTCCCTAGTAAAAGCCATTATTCAACTTATTTTAAAGAAATATTTCTAGTTACCTCGTTAGTGGTAGCTGCTGAACTAATGCCGCCGGCATATATGGCACTATATATATATATATATCGTACTACTATTTCGAGGTTCTTCAATATAGCCAAACGGTTCGACAAACTTCCTCAAAGCATACCTCGGATGAATACGGACTCATACATATTTCTCGCGATATCGAACAAACAATTTAAATCCATCTCTTTATTTCAGAAGGGATATCGATCGATTTCACTTGATTATTTAAAAATAAATTCTTCTTTACAAAAAATAAATACCGATACTTGAAGATTTATTATAAAAATTTAAAAATGCACTAAAAAGTAAAAAATAATTACTCCCGATAAGAAAATATATATCAGAGTGTGATATAACACTTAAGTAGTGACATTATCGTAATTCTTATACAACACTGATACCTTAATTAGCGTAGGTATCAAATACATACTACAATATCTAGGAACAATTTAATGAGAACATTTAACGCAGTTTTTTAATTATTATTTGAATATGAATTTGATGTCGACTCTGATTAAGGTATATTAATGTTGTATAAGAATTACGATAATGTCACTACTTAAGTGTTATATCACACTCTGATATATATTTTCTTTTTTTTTTTTTTTTTTTTTTTTTGCATACCGACTCGTAGGTCATCAACGCAAGTGATCATTAGTTATTTTAAGTGTCCTAGATAACGGCGCATCCCAATAGATGAAGCCGCTAGTCATAGATTAGTTTTCCATTTTTTTTTTTTTGAGCGTTTTGGTATTATCTTTAATATTATAATAATGAGCGGTAAGCGCATCTCTGCATTGTTTTTTCTTTAGTCGTCTGACCGGATTATCAGGAAGACCGGTAGTTTTCATACGCGATATTAATGGGTTTAAATTATAGCTGAATGCCGCATGCATTTTGGTATATTGCTGCTTGTATATCGCCAACACTGAAGGAACGTTGAGATCATTCTCGATTATAGTATTACGAACATAATAAGGCGCATTGGTTATGATCCTCAGTATCTTCGACTGGAACGACTGTATATATTTTCTTATATTTTTTTTTTTTTCTTATCGGGAGTAATTATTTTTTACTTTTTAGTGCATTTTTAAATTGTTATAATAAATCTTCAAGTATCGGTATTTATTTTTTGTAAAAAAGCATTTTATTTTACAATTTTTTAGCGTTATGCTTGAATTTTTTTCTTGTTAAAAATCAATTTTTTTCACATTATTCTCCATATTTAATACTTATAAAAAATCTATTTTTTTTTTCTTTATTTTGAACTGCATTTCCACGGTGTGAAAACATCAAAAGTTACATTTCCATAGTAATTTGTCAAATTTATAATATTTTAAGTCAATAAATCTAACTTGACGTTAAAACTAATCATGAATGAAAAACGGCATCCAAAAAGCTTCAACTCCGGCATTATTAAGGGTAACTCAAAAACTACCGATCAGATCTTGATCAAATTTAAATGCGACCACATGAGAAATATGATCTTTCAAATAAAAGAAGAATCATCAAAATCGGTTCACCTAGAAAAAAGTTCTGAGGTAACACACGTAAAAAAAAATAATAATAAAAAGAAATACAGTCGAATTGAATACCTCCTCCTTTTTTGAAATCGGTTAAAAATCCCTTTTACTCGAGTCAACATTGCCGTATGCCGATGTACCAGTTTGTACTTAAACTAATGCATAGATCATTTGTAAGAACACACTAAGTATACATAGCTCTTACGTTACGTCGCCCTCTAAAAACTCGCACTAATTTTTAGGACGCATACCATTCTAATTCAAACGGCACTTAATCATATTGCCCGTAATTATCTGAACGCATGACGGTAAAGTGATAGGCCTATACAATGCAGTCAAATGCTTCTCCGGTGGCTTAAGTAGCGGACACACACCACAATGATACTCTCAACATTTCAATGTTTGTATTAAACGAAGTTTTTAATAAATGGAATAGCACAATTTCCATCTGTGCAGTTCATATGTTTCTACGACACTGTGCGATATGTAATCAGTTCTCTTATACTTGTGTATTCTTTTTCAGTTTCACTACATTCCGCATAGAGTTCAGTTAATGAAAAGTAAAATTCGAGACAGACTGAGATCCATTAAAATTTCCTTTTTCAACTGCCATCGATTATAGCAAAAGTAGGCAGATCCATTCCATGCTAGAAACCTGATCATTATTAATTACCGAATTGGAAAGTGAAGGAGGTCGTTCGGTGTGATGTGTCAAACAAATTGACTTTGTTTTTTTTTTTTTTTTTTTTTTTTTTTTTTGCATAAATCGCTTTTTTAATATATCCAGAATTTGTCTGTGAAAGGTTTTTTTTCTTCAAAATATTATATATATAAAAAAGTAACTTTTATCACAGAAAATTATATATTTAAAATATTAAAAATTAAAAATTGCCGACATGTTTCAGAGTGTTCACGTAACACTCTGAAACATGTCGGCAATTTTTAATTTTTAATATTTTAAATATATAATTTTCTGTGATAAAAGTGACTTTTTTATATATATATAATATTTTGAAAATAATAACAGAAAATGGACACTTATAATTTAAATATAAAGGATCTTTTTCGAATTCGGTTTTATTTAAAAGTAGGGGATGTATACCTATTATGGCAGTCGCATTCTAGTGCGCTGAGTCCAGTCTAAGGCTAAGCACCCAGTTTATCTAAAATAAAGCGATTATGGTGATCATTATCATATTTTGTTGATCCCAAAGTGGTTTTCGAACGAAAACACTACTAATAAGTAATTCATTAATTTCCATATAATTTTAGTAAAAAAATTATAAGATTTGAAAATAATTTAAGATCGCGGTTATAAAACTAAGTAGTAAGTTGCGCCTAATTTTTAAGAAAGTTACTGACAGTGGAGAAAACCGATCTGTACGCGAATATTACGGATAATAAGTTTCTTGGCTTCCTAGACGATCGAATAAAAATAATTACGTACTCGCTCTTTTTCCTCCAAAAATATGTGCCCGGTTATTTACGTCATGTACGAGAATTTCTTCCAGGACAGCATTTCGCAGTATGCTGAAACTGGTGGTCCGATTGTAATATGTGAGTAAAGAACAGAACGGATTGAACTAGCGGCGGCAAAAACGAATCAGTTTGAATTCTCCGCTTTGCACGTTGATGATGGATCTGCCGCGATCATCTTTCACGTGCCGCTATATTCACTTCCGTAACAAGTCATGCTTTTAATTTCGTCGCTTTAATCTTAGCTTTAATAGCAGCTCTCCTCGACGAGCCACTATGTGGTTAGCCTATTAATGTTGTAGTTAAGGTAGAATGAGAGGCAGAAGCTCAGGGACGTCTCAATGATTTTCATCATGATAAACCTTCTTTGACGGAACAAGTGTAAAAAGTCATTAAACCAATTTACGAAGATTTGTCCAAAGAAGATTTATTAATCGCATGCTTGCTCATCTGGACTTTCGCATCGAAACAACTTCATTCTAGCCCGAAGATCAGGTCCATTTCAACAGCCCCCCCAACACTTTAATATTTTTTTTCACATATAACGCAATCGTTTTTGAATCGTTTTTGCAGAAATGTGCACAAAGTTTCATCGTTTGTGCGCATTCCTATGCCCGCGATATTAAAGAAAAGCGGTAGGGGGGAGCTGTTGAAACGTTGACCTCGACTTTGAGATTTTTTTTTCAAAATCTACTACAAACGTTTGTGCAGCAATGTGCAACTTTTTTGGCTGTGATGATTTTCAACGAACGGTTTCAAGCAATTCTGAAGACGACGACAACATTAGGATGTACAATTGGCTTTAACGCCCGGGATTATGCTCACCAGTGTGATGTAGCGCAAATTGACCGTTCCGAACAACGCACGAGTGATTTTTCAAAACAAGCCAGAATCGCTAACCGGGAAGAACAAGTGGCTTTGCAAGACTTCTACGAAGAAGAGGAAGGCGTTTTATATGTGGACCAGGCGTAGCAGATTGATGGTAAATCAAGAGTTGCTTTGTGTCATTCATACTTCAACTTTCGAACGCGTTTTCTCGGCATTTTTCAAAATAGCTGCCACGATATCTCGCAAACTATCCAACCGATTGCGCTGAAATTTTTATGGTATGTTCAGTACATCGATAGTTATCGTTTGAATTAGAATTATTGTTATAACAGTCCCGGTTTTTCTGTTTTAAGTTAGAATATTTTTAACAAAAAAGAGACAAAAATCGTGCATTTATGTTCAAAAGTTTGCTAACAAAAAAATATTCAATATTTCGACTTAATTCTAGTTCCGACTATAGCTCTACAAGTCTACCGATTAAAACTCAGGTTGAATTTTTTGTTTTTTTTTGACACAGGGGTCTTTCAAGATGTCTGTAGTCGGTTTGACAGCATATTTTAATGTGAAATAATTTGGAAAGACTTCTGATAAGCTGTTAAATATATAGCGTAAATACCAAAGTATTATGTTTTCATTGTTTTTTACAAAAAATTGGCAAAAAACTGTTTAAAAAAACAGCCATTACGCAGAACGACCACCCTCTAACCTATCGATAAAAACGGGAACGCCGTAGTTATGTGCCTCATTCAAGTGTGACGCATTAATGACGTCATCGTTGCGATTAATCGTTTGAACTCGTGTGTTTACTAAAACGAAATGCGCCTACCTGGAAAGCCATGTGATAAAGAACTTCTGTGCGAAAAATACGGGAGAGACTGTTTCGATTTTTTTCCGCAATATTTCTCTTATAAGCTAATATGTGGATAAAGTTTTTTTCATTCTAGCCTCTTTTGTTTTACTTACAGTATTTTTTTGTTTCAGCCTGCTGCTATTTACATTTCAGATAATTATCAATTGTCGCCTTTTCATTAAATATTCTTAACGCGAATTTTCTTTTGGTCACATTATGGTTGAATTCTGGCTGCTTTTTATTACCGGTATGTAGACATTGGGAAATGTATCATCGTTTTCTGTATCACACTATAACAAATATATTAATCCGTATGCGAGGCAGGACTGCATGAAGTATTTTTCCACTTATTTATTTTCGCAACGACTGGAATAATATATTACGAATAATGTGTTTATAACCGAGTTTTGTGAATTTTCCCCTTTTTTTTCTCATACATCTGCATGATAATTTTATAAGAAAATGAAAATATTGGTATGGTTAATTTTACGGTATTAATGTATGAATGATGTCTCATATAGTATAATAATAACTTCTTGAAATAAATGGACCGAAGTTCAAAATAAATTTATTTCTTTTTAATTTTAGATAAAAGAAAAGAAAATTGAAACTTTTACGAATTCTATGGAAACGAATATTTTTTATTTGTTTTTATTGTAGTGTTCAAATATTGCATATACAATAATTGACTGCAAGGCTTTAGTGTACTATTCAAGGCCGTGTCCACGGGGTGGGTTTTGGGCCCTCCCCCGTCTCTTATGAGAACTGAAATAGTTTAGGTACTTCATTAATATTTTATGCAAAATTTTTTGTTACGAGCATAATCAATAACATATGTAATTGTTATTAATGTTTATACAGTAATTCGTTTATTTAAATTATTAATATATAAATCAAAATTATGGAAATTATTAATAGCATGAATATTAGTGGAAAATGTATTGTTATTTATAAAATAAATATGCGAAGAAAATGTTAACCCCCCCCCCATAAATAAATATATTTCATGATAATGCACACACACACACACACACACACACACACATACACGTATGTATATATAAACACGCACACACGCGAACACACACACACTCACACACTCATATATATATATAAATATTTTCGTAACCTCTCCCGAAATTTTGGTTAGATACGGCCCTGTAAATACGTATATATATATATATATATATATATATATATATATATATACACAATGGTATATATACTTTTTTGTAAATAATATTGCAAAATAAAATCGATGCGATCTGATATTAATCGAAAATTAAAGAATTGTTAAAAAATTTTTATTTATTTGTTTTTATCCTTTTGTAGACAAGTTAACTACTGATCTAATAAAAGTAAAACATTCTACGACAAAGAGGGTTGGCCACTTTATGTGGCTTACCGATGATATGGTATCTTGCTTGGTTCGTATTTCCCGGTGAACCTTGGCTAATTAACTGGGACGCTGAAAATTGAATTCGCTGAAAATATTTTCGATTCCTGTCGGTATCTTTTACAAAAATATCACGGACCGTATTTCGTTGTTCCACTTGACTAGACCTAATCACAATCGCGAGACTGACTTAATCGAATTTCGACTCGAACCGAAGACTAATTATTTGTTGTTGGCCAAAAAATCTCTCTCTCTTTATCGTAGCGGTGGAAAGGAATCAGCTCTCTTCCGCTCTTTTTAAATCGTATCCATCACGAGATACCCTTCCAGCCAAATGCTTTTTGGTCGGCTAAATTATTCCCTCCCCTCTACCAGGTTTCCATGCACGCTCACATTCGAGCTAACTACTAAACTTTCCAAGGCTATATCTCAAATCCGCACCTTACGTGATTTGACCAGTAATGTTGGAGAGTAGTTTACGGCTCGCTGTTTATTTTGAAATGCGCTTTCATCGTGTTGTATATTGCGAATTTTTCGCGATAATTTGAACGGATTATTAATTTACAATGAAAGTTTTTATACTTTTTATTTTATTGCATATATTTAATTAAATATAATTTTAGTTGGAACTTTAAAGAAATTCATTCGTGGTCATCCAAAAATTACTAATTTTAGAAATATACTGTTAACCGATGACTTCGTATATTGCATTTTCCCGTATGAGAAGTACACAAAATTCACTGAATAAGTAAAATATTCACTTACGCAGAACTTATAATATTTTTTCCGATATTTCTCCGTTTCCCATTCAAGAGACGAAAAACGAAAATGTATATTTCACAAAGATCAGAAAACGTTCCAGCCTATGTTACTAATATTATAGAGAATTATGTAGAAGTTTCGTTTTTATTTTCGTTTCTGGTAAAGATGATTTTTGATTTTTCAGATTTTTAAAGATTAGTTTTACGCATACCCTCCTCAGTCTAATAATATTTCCAGTTCGTGATAGTTAAATAATTACACCAAAGAAAGGATATTTAAAATAAAAACAAACAATTCCTGAGAACTCACACCTGGGTGAATGTAAATGTATCTCTTTGAAATGGAGCGATTAAAATTATAATATTTAGTAAATAACTTATTAGATATTTCATTTTTCAAGCTCATTATTTAAGTCACTTTGTTAAAGTTATCGTACAAAATTCACAACCAATAGATGAGAGTGCATTTAAAAATAAGAAAATATTATTGTAAACTTGGCTTTTCCGGCGTCACTGGTCGAAAGAAGTTAAGGAGCTAGGATTTCGCTAACATCATATAATATCTTTATTTTATTTTTGAGCTATGATGATTATATTTAATTTATTTCTAATCTTCGATTTGTTTTATCTTATTCATGCGCAGGTTTACATAATTTACAGTTTTGTTACTAATATTCGATAAATAAAATTAAAATAAATGACGCTTAATCGTAAGAGAATAAAATAATCGTTCGCGCGAGCTTCAGTATTTAATTTGAATCTGTGCAAATTCGGCAATTATAAAAACCAAGTTTGTAATAATACTTGAGACGCTGAAATTTCTTTACTGGCTGTTGCCAGTTGCTTTCAAACATACTGCTAGCTAAGGTATGTTTTCAAAATGTGGAGGCAATCGTGAATTTTACCGATCAGATAAATCTCGAAACTTGCCATCTTGTCCAATTGGTTCATTAATAAACATTTTTCATTTTCTTCGTTTTACTTCCGTGTTATCGCCCTATACATATACATACATGCATACATATATTATATATTATGTATATGTAAATATATACATGTATACACACACGCTTTCGTAGAATGATGTTAAAAAACTTACATAAATCATTTTCTGTCTTGATTAATATTCGCATGTGCGATATATATGTATAGGCGAGCACATTCACATGTGTGCACAGCCGAAACAAGGCATCGAGAAAAAGAGTAGAAATTACTTACTTGCGCTGAACAAGAGGGAAATTAACAAGAAGCTGATATAAGGAGTGCGTGCGGTGGTGCTTTGCGAAGAAATGGAAAATGCTTGTATAAGGAACAGTACGCAGTCGATTCGGATGACTTTACAGGAAAATCTATTTAGGCTGAAAAATCTTCTCACGTGATATATGTTCGACATTTTCCACCAGCAGCGCTGTCTGTTTATCCGTGCACCAGCAGGCACACGTTTCCTGGAAAATCCTTGCACATTCCGCGTCGTCCAATTCATTCGCCTTTACCAGTGTGATATACGACGTGCGGATATAATGTACTTTTAAACATTAAGACTAATTTCATTTTGCGAAAACTAGACTTTATTACATAAAGCGGATTACGGTGATTTTATTAGGTTTTATTTTTGAAATAAAGATATAGGAGGAGTGCTATTTAATGAAATATATCCTTAATGGAAATGGCTGTTTCAGTAGGGGCCGCCAACTAGCCGGGGAAATTTTTGATTGCCAAAAGAAATTGTACGAAAAAGGGGTTAAATTCGCTTGCAAATACGGTGAAAGAAATATGTCTTTATCACCCAATGTTTTTTAACGAATTAAATTTTTTTTTCTTTTTAACTTGCATTTAAATGGTTTCGATGAAAGTTGAAACTGAATTTCTGTTCAGGTTTTTGGCCGCATCTGGAATTCTGTCCGTACATTATTTTAAATCCGGACCGAAATTTTCTGCGAAAGCCGCTTTGAAAGAGGAATTGGTGTGTGCGAGATATTTCCTTCGAATTCCCGCTGCAGGTACTCATGAAAGGTCTTATTGCACAATTGCCCTAATTTGTTATCAAGCTCATTTTTACTTCACTTTATTGGACACAATTTGAAATAACTGTAAACATTACGAAGATTTAGTGACATTTTAAAGATTATTTGGAGTCGGCGATGAATGCGCATAAATTCTGTGTTTATTTTACTTGATTTTTAAATTTCAATATTGTTTTTTTTTAAAGTTACGTATATATTAAATATGAATTTTAATTGACCAGTGTGGAAATTAAGTTTTTGAATTTTTTTTTTCCATACAAAGAAACGCAAAAACGTTTTTCCCGTATTTTACATTATTTCATCAAAACTTATTGTAGCGATTTTTAATGATTTTGAACAAAAGATATACGGTTCTTTTTTTATCGAAATAAAATTTTAATTATACACAGCATTAAAAGCAGAAGTGCATGTTACCTGAAAAGTAGACGAAAGTGCGCTTTTTTTTTGTTATTATAAATAAATAAATACAAAAGTGACACTTTCAATACGTCGTTGTATCTTAAATAATACATAAATATAACATAAATTACACGCTATTGCAAACTTTTTATAATCACGAAAGTTATGGAGCTGTTGGTTTGAAAATCAATTATTTGCGGAATTTAAAAAACGATGTGTTCTTGATTTGTGGATCTCGTTAATAACTTGAAATCTTAATATAAAACTTATTTTTTAATTATTTATCTATTGTTTTTTTTTTTTTTTTTTTTTTTTTTTTTTGACGAACAAAACTTATTCTTAAATGAATGCTATGTCAATCAACTTTACTTAGTCGTTTATCAAAATGTTACTTGCTTTAAAAAATAAATATATATATATATATATTTACATATACCTATATATATATATATATATTTACATATACCTATTATATATATATATATATGTACACATAACATATTGGATAGCACGAAGGATAACTGAGGACTCTGCGATAAATATGGAGCAGAAGGAAGGTAGTATATAAGATTCACAATAGTTGAGTGACAGGACCAAAAAGGCAGCTCCCGTACCATCCGTTGCTCTGGAGCCATCAGTAAAGATAACAGTGCGGAAAGAAAATAAGGGTTGTATGACATGGTTATAATCCGGTCGGACTACATGAGCCGGCAGATTCTTGTGAAAGGCGGAAAGAGAGTATATGTTATGCGGATACGGGAAATTTGAGTAATTAAGCGTGAAGTAAGGGATTTTGTTATAAGACAAAACGTAAGGAGTGAATTGATTAAGTCGTTTGGATATATGAGAAAGAATAGGGATTTTCCTAGGAGAGAAGCGCCAATTATGTAATATGGAGATATAAGAGTTAATAAGATTGGACGAAGAAATAGGAAGTCGCCTAATCAAGAAACGATAGCCAAGATAAAACCGATGAATATATAGAGGAACCATATCGGTTTCTGAAAGAACTGCAGAAGTAGAAGACGACGTCAAAGCTCCAACGTAGCGGCGGAGACAAAGGTTCTGTACACGATCCAGTTTGGAAAGAGGTGTGTAGGAGGCACTGCCGTACAAGAAGAAACCATAATGTAACTTCGAACGGATAATAGATTTATACAGGCTAATAAGAATACAACGATCTCCTCCCCTAGCGGCCCGGGGAAAGAGCTTTGAGGAGGTTTAGCCTTTTAGAAATAGATTTGAATAAGTATTTTATGTGTTCCTGAAAAGTAAGACGGCTGTTAAGAAAGATGCCTAGGTAGCAGAAGGATGAAACAAGAAGGATAGCACAGTTATTTACGGACAGGATTATTGAAGATAGATTATAAGGACGCAAAGTAAAAACAACACATGAAGACTTGGCTGAAGCGATGATAAGACATCCAAAAAGAAGGAGGTTGATCGTCGCGTATGTTTATTTTTTATGTTTGTTCGCGCATGACTGATATTTATACAGACCGATTTTACTGATTCGTTGTCCATTAGAAAGATTATCATTCACATTATGTAGCATGTCAGTAATGATGAAAATCGGCGAATACACAAATAATATAATGTTATTTTTTTAACAAAAATTAAGTAAGATTTTTGAAAACAGAGTTATCAGTTTGTTTATAGTTTAGAAATTTAACAAAAAATACGCGTATTTCTTTTGTTCCTGCTTTTTATAAGCCTTTCCACACAGTCGGAGTAGACTTTTTAAGGCATGTTTTTTTATTTTTGAAATTTATTCTCGTTATATTGTTCTAATGATAGACGTAGCGTTGTTGTGTAGAACGTTAATCGAAAATAATTGCGATACGATCTTAATCGGCAAGTTTAGACGAACGGACTAAGCAAAAAAAACAAACAACGAAAACCTTAATTTACCTTTTTAACGATCTTGTTAAATGATTGTTTCGTGTCACATGCGATCGTTAAATCTTTCCTTCAAAAGGACAATAATTCCATGTCCCCTAACAAATTAAACTTGCATCAGTTTCTGGCGTACAGTCCATAGTCGATTTTTCGGGTTTGTTTTTTTTTAAACACGTCAGCGACTTTGACCTAATAGCACGAATAATTACCTAAAGAGTTAAATTGTTATACGATTAGAAATGGAAGGCGCAAGGGAAAGTAATAAGATAGTAACAGCTGCTGGAGTTGGGAAGTTAGGGATAAAGGAAGCATTGAAAGAAGCAGGAAGGTCCAACGCTAAGAGTTGAGAGTATAGGAAAGAACATTCGGTACAAAAAACAAGGTATCCAATGAGGGCGTGATTAGATTCGCATATAAAAGGAGAATCGGTAATGTGGAGAGGACGATAGGGAGAAGGTGAAAGAGAAAATCGTAAACGAGTAGAAGGAAGAAGAGAATGATTTAGTTTTGGTCTAATTAGGGGAAAAAAAAGCTTGGAGCCAAGATTGAGAATTCCGTCGTGGGTTCATTCTAGGTTTCAATCTCATTTTCAAACTCATGTCGAATAATAACAATTAGGAACGATAACAAAGACAAATTTTTATTAAATACAAAATGATTACATTAAAAATATCTCAGTATCCAATTTATCCCCTAATTTATATAGTATTTCGAATGCGAGAATTTTGATAATTTCATTTTAGCCACGAGGCGACTAAAATTATAAACGATATTTTTCAGATTACGGATAATTTTTATAATAACTACGTTGTTTTACGCTTATTTGCGAAACAATAATCACAAATTAACATTAATGATAACACAAATAACGGAATAAAACCATATTATACGGAATTTTAAAAATTTATTTATACAATAAAATAAAATAATGAATAGTAAAAAAAAAAAAATAACAAAACATGAAATAAACACATAGATATGCTAGAAACTTTTTCGAGAATATCAAAATTTTTAACTTGCTTCTGTATCTGTTAAAATACTACAAAAAACAACAAAAAAACACTAATAATTAATAGGTGCAAATGTAACAAAATTTTCAGAACATCAGAAAATTTTAAAATATATTAAGAAGCCAAGTGTATACGAAACTAAAAACTAAAAAACAATCGTAAATAAAAACTGACATAAAAAAGCAAATAAAATATCTGCTTAGTTTTACAAATAGAGTATCCTAGAGATACTTTCTGCCTATATTACTGTCAGATTTAAATCCTCTCTAGTAATCGCTGATGTTACTTAAACCTGAAATGTCGATGTCTGTATAGAGCGTAAAAAGCAAGCTATTGCGCGAGTTCGTCAGTATAAAGTATCGTAACAGACACTTTAGTAGAGGCACTATAAATGGAGGAAAAAATCAATAACGAAAAATAAATAAAACATGAACAGACGTCGTTTGCGATCAAAGAAATTATAAAATGATATAATGTCCCGAGGGGTGTTGATTTGTTAGATGAACGTTAAATAATTCGTCCAACGAGTTGGTGTCCTCTAATATGTGCATAGCCATCGCTAAATCTTATATATATTACATACATATATACAGATAAATGGTCTATTAAAAATCTTCACTGATAATTCCCGCCCGGTTTTACGGTATAATTTTTTTTTATGCCGGCAAAATTACGTTAATATTAATTAAAACATTTCCTGGCAATTGTCCGACTCCGAAATTACTGTCAGTTTTATTAAAAACAGTGAAAAACTTCGAAATAACGCTGAAAACATGATATTCGGTCGATTTTTCCAAGGAAAAAAAGGTAAAGAAAACAATTTATTTGTAAAATTAAAACAATACAAAAATGCAGTTAAATTTGTATCGAAACAAAAATGTTTCTTACCGGGTGTAGATAAACCAGTAATTAATGTGGTAGTATCATTACTCTTTAAATGGACAACTCATTTGCTGGAAAAAGGTAAATAAAAAACTTGTACTTCTTTATCATTTACAGTTAATCGAAAAGTTAAAACTACATACCAACGGTTCGAACTTTGATGTCAAACACTGAAATGAGACTATTCCATGTCGTAATTCTGTCTAACTTAAACGCTTTGAAACTACAGAAAAATAAGTATAATTTCAACTAAATTAATTTCGATCTTTTAAATAGGTCATATATAGATATATATATATATATATACACACATTTGTATATATATTTTTTAAAAATTCTAAAACAAAGTAAAATTAAATTTAAAAAAAAAACATTGATATATTTAATAAACAATATGCTGTGAATAAAGGAAGTGTTACATAATTACTTTTAATTTTTTAAACAACTAATACTTGCAAATGAAAAATTATGAAAATGTTGATGAAAATAACGATATAAGTAACTAATTAAATTGTTTTGCTGTACCTAACACAAATATTTATTTTCATTTTATAAAGCCGATAAAACTGACTAAAGTTTTATGAATTTTGTAAAATAAAAATAAATATTTCTGCCTTGTTGTGTATAATAATAGTTGAAATAATAATTACAGAAATGAATATTATTATCGTTAATACGAGTAATTATTGAAAAGTTAAATTGAAAATTTCGGATATCATAAGTTACTGTCAAATGAATTAATTCAAAAACACAGTGTCTAATGTAAATTTTATTTCTAATATAAATAACTACAATTCAAACAAGGCGATTACTGTTTTTCTATATAAACATGAAATCATACTCATATTTAAAATAAAAAACAAAAATTCCAAGTAACAATATTATAATTAGGATGATTATAAAGAGCTTAATTATTTAGTATGGAACAGCACAAAGAATAAGAAATATACAACAACACAGTGGCGGATCCACAGGGGGGATAGGGGACATCCCTCCCCCCAAAGAACTAAAACTTCTAAAAAAACTTGTTATAACAGAAAAATTTAATTTATACGATAAACGAATTTGTATAAATTTTACCTATGGATTTAATTATAACTAATATTTAATACTATTTTCTAGTAAAACTATCAATGTTCCTTTTTTATTCTATTTTAAACACAACTGTCGTTGATCTTTTGCCATTTTTGTTTATTTTTAATTTTTATTTTGTAATTTTAATTAAAAATAGTTCAATGAAAAATATATATATTTAAATTTGCTTACAGACAATTTGGATCGGATTACTAACAAAAATAAAGCACCTATGTGCTCGCTTCTTATTTACTAACCGTTCTTTCTTCTTTTATAGCTACTTCTGTTATTTCATCCTCGTCCCTCCCATCATTTTCTATCCTATTCTAATCCTAGATAGCATGTCGCGTGCTCATGCTTTGAACATCCTGCAGTGGAACTGCCGTAGCTTACAAGCTAACAAATTAAGTTTAGAGGGCTTATTAGACCTCTATAATATCCATGTGACGTTGTTATCCGAAACTTGGCTCAAATCCTCCTCGTCTCTACATTTCAAAGGCTATTCTTTAGTTCGGTCAGATCGTGTGGATGGTTACGGTGGCGTCGCCATTCTTATTAGATACGATCTATCCTACCTATCGCACGATATCCCATGTCTTCCTCCTCACTATCCTAATCTTCTTAACATGGTTCACATTTCTCTTTTGAATCTTCTTCCGAATCCTTTACATATTGCTTGCGTTTATAACCCTCCTAACTCCGGCCTCTCTAATCTTCCTCTTATCTCATTTCTTTCATCGTAGTCTGGTCCCTTCATCATTGGAGGCGACTGGAATGCTCACTCTCCTCTTTGGGGCTGCGCTGGGAATAATCCTAATGGTTTGATTCTTAAAAATCTTATCTTGGATCATGATCTTTTTCTACTTAATGATCGGTCTCCTACCCTCTTCAAGCAACCTTCTTCCTCTGGTTCAGTTGATCACTCCTTTTCCTCTCCCAATCGGAGAACTCTCGACGGCACTTTTGGCAGCGGTCATGTCCCCATTCTGCTCACTCTTAATGACGTGCTCCCTCCCAAGTCTTTCAAGCCCCTTCAATCTCCTCGTTGGCTTCTTTCTAAAACTGATTGGGCTAAATTTCGTTCCTTGGTGGATTCCTCTCTCCCTTCTTTTTCTGATGTTCCTAATCCATTCTTCCGTTACGATTTTTTCACTGGAACGCTAAATTCTGCTCTCTTCCCATCTTCTCCTCTTATTACCAGCACGCGCAGTCGCTCTTCTTCGCATGCCTCCCCACTCTGGTGGAACGAAGAGTGTAAAGCAGCGTTCGAAAAAAGTTCTGCTACCTTTAAAGCCTTCCGCTCTCATTCCTCTATGTCTAACTTCCTGGCCCACAGAGAATCCAACGCAAAAGCTCGTTTTATCCTTAAGTCCGCCAAAAAGAATTCTTGGAAGTCTTTCTGTTCCTCCTTCTCCAGAGATACGCCCTTCTCCCAGATCTGGAAAATGACCGAGGCATTTAGATCACCGTTTTCTGAGCGGCCTCGACACTCCCACCCCTCCAAACCCCAGCTGGAGTGGTTCTTGTATTTCATTGCTCCCGTCTATGTCCCCTCTTTTGAAGAAGCTGTTCATCCTTCTCTTCCGGTTGACTCTAAGCCTCGCTTCTTGTCTTCTCCCTTCCGTTACGACGAGCTTGCATGCATTCTTAATAAATTCACCTCGTCTGCTCCTGGCCGGGACGGTTTCTCGTTCCTTATTCTTAAAAATATCTCTCCTGCCGCGTTGCATTCCCTTCGCCCATTAATTTAATTCTTTTCTCCTTTCTGGATCTACTCCAAAGTCCTGGAACGACTTTATTGTCGTTCCTATTCCTAAAAGAAATCAGTGTTCTTTCCGCCCCATTTCACTGGTTTCCTGTTTGCGCAAACTTTTTGAAGGTTTGATTAACAATCGTCTCGTGTGGTGGCTGGAGCAGAATAATGTAGTCCATCCTAATATGTTTGGTTTTCGTCCTGGGCTTGGACCGGTTGACTGCATTAGTTATTTCCTTTCAGATGTCTATAAGTCTTTCCTAATTAAAAAATTCACCATTGCCTCTTCTATGGACGTCTCTTCTGCTTTTGATAATGTGCATCTTCCCTCTTTGGGTTCCAAACTAATTTCTCTTAACCTTTCTCCCGTCGTCGTTATTTTCATACTCAACTTCTTCCAGAACATAACTCTCTTTATTTCTTCTCCCTCCCTTTCCTCCTCCAGGTACGTTTATCGTGGGCTCCCATAGGGTTCTACACTTTTTAATATCTACTCTTTTGATATCGCTTCTCTTCCTATTCCTTCTTCCTCCCTCCTCTTCGCTGATGACATTTTGGCCTATTCCACCTGTGACAATCTTTCCGCCGCTATTGATGAGTTGAATAATTCCCTGTCTATTCTTAATAATTTCCTTTCTCGTCTTCACCTCTCTCTTTCTCCTACTAAGTCGTCTTGTATCATTTTTTATCTCCGCCCCTTTAACCGAGCTCTAACTCGCATCACTGTATCTGGTATTCCTATCGCCGTTGTGAATTCTATATGCTACTTTGGCCTTTTTTTAAATTGCCGCCTCACATTACACGAGCACATTAATTTTCTCTATAAATCCTGTCTTAAAAGACTTAATCCTCTTAAATCTCTCTCTCCCCTCAGATGGGGAGGCGATCCGTTTATCCTTCTAATTCTTTTCAAAGCCATCATTCGGTCCAAGCTCGACTATTATTCCTTTATCTACGGGGTAATTCCTCCAAGTCTCTCCTCTCTAAACGTGACGCGATCCAGAACTCTTGCCTCCGTTTGTGCATTGGAGCCTTGAAATCCTCCCCCATTCCCGCAATTCTATCAGAGTCGGTTACCCAACCACTGTTTATTCGCCGTTCTCAGCTTGGATATCGCTTCTTAATTAAACGGCTTCCCATCTCCTCGTCCAAACTTATTTCCTCCTATCTATATATCAAAAACTGCTGACGTTTATCTCTCCTCATAAAATCCCAATCCTGTCGCTCATTGCTAACTGTCTTTTTAATTTTTCTCCCGTTGTCCTTTCCTACAATACGCTCCCGTACTTCTTTCATGACTTCAATAGCCTATGGTAGCCTCATCTCTCCCACTTCGGGCCCATTCCTCCACTCACGGTGCAGTCAACAATGCATTTCTTCATTTGTTGAATTCATCTTTTCCTGCTCATGTATTGATCTTTACTGATGGTTCCAAGAGCGAGGATAGCGTGGGTGGTGCGTTTACTGCTCCGTCGCTTCGACATTCAGAGAGTCCTTCCGGCTTCCTTGCTTCTGCTCTATTTTTTCTGCCGAGTCGATCGCCATCCTTCAGGCTATCTCTTATATTTCCTCTTTAAGCGATCTTTCCCAATTCCTCATTATTTCGGACTCTAAGGGCGTCCTTCAAGCCCTATCCTCTCCTCCTTCACATTCCTCTGATAATATTATTCTCTCAATTCGTTCTCTTACCTCCACTCTGCAGTCATCCCGTTCTATTCTTATTGATTTTTTATGGGTCCCCAGTCATTCCGGAATTGATGGCAATGACGCAGCCGATTCTTTTGCTGGTCGCCTTGATTCATTCCTCAACCATTTCCCTTCTTCAGATATCCTTTCCTTATCCACCTCCAATCACGCCAGACTTTGCCTATTTTCTAATCGTCATTCGCATTACTGTTTCATTCAGCCGATTCCTCGTTCTCTGTCTTGGTTCCATTCTATTCCTTTTAGTCGTCGCTCTTCTACTGTCTCCCTAATTCGTCTCCGGATCAATCATTCTCTCCTTCCCTCCTCTCGCTTTCGATTTGCTCTATCGCCTTCTCCTTATTGTTCTCTTCACGATTGTGATTCTTATCCTATATGCGATGCTGATCACATTTTCTTTGAGTGTCCTGCTCTTTGTAATGAACGCTCCCTTTTATACAGTCAGCTTCTGTCATTAGGTCTCCCTAATCCCTATAACTCTTCCTTTATCCTCTCTTTTCCTTCATCTTCTGTGGTGTCCGCACTGCTGTCCTTTGTTGTGTCCATTTGGGACCGCTTAGTTATTTCATTTCTTAGCTTAGTTTTCTTGTTGTTGGGTCAATGCCGCTGGCGCGCCTACAAAAAAAAAAAAAAAAAGATAATAATGGACTGGTAAAATTAAGCTTTTCACAATTCACTAAGCTTAATGGATTCGAAGAGAATATGTCTCGTATGATTTGCTTTTACTTTCCCAGATTTCCCTAGTTCCCTCTCAGTTATCAGGCTGGGAATACGAGCCTGGAACGAGACAACTGCCGAATATAGCACTTTCACTTCGGAAGTCAGGCGCGGGCAACTTAACCACGCTACTTTACACTTTTGATTAAATTTCAAAAGTTTCGTTAGATTTCTTCTTATTTTAAAAGCGAAACAATTTAAGACTTTAAAAATCGTAATGTTTCAGAGTCGGCTGAATCTTAATCTTTCCGTGCAATACAACTTAGCGGACTTGACACTTATTGCTGAAATGTGAAAAATATAAGTACTTAATTATCCGCTGTTTATGTTTAAACGCTGCTTACATGGTGTCTTCTGTTAGTTACACACGCGGAAAAAAAAAAAAAAAAAAAAAAAAAAGCAAATTTAATACTGTAAAATTTTTAAAAAAGGTGGAAAATATCGGGCAAATGTTGTTCCAACAGCGGAAGATGCAGAAAATAATGTAAAAGGGACGCCCCGAAAAGAAAGGCCCCTTAAAAAAAAAAAAATAGTCACATAATATTCGAAACGGGTTCGGCAGATTGTTAAAAAAAAAAAAGAAACAAACAAAAAACGAAAAACATCTAACTTTTCAACCTGAATAGTTTGAAAATGTCCTTCTTAAATTAATTTTACCCGATTGTGAAATATTAACTTTTTAAAACTGAAAATTCCGTTACAATTTATATCGATTTTAATGTTATAAATTCAATATTGGAATAACGTATGTATATGTATAGGCGCACCAGTTGTGCCTTCCTTTAAAGATATAACAATAAAGGAATATTATTCCGTTCAATCATTTAAACATTGCTACTTGATTGTGTAAATAAAATCTATACGAAGCAGCGTAGTCCGTATGTTTACAAATACACGTCTGGGTTCAATGTGTGTACGAATTAAACTCCGAAAATGAGTTGTTCACATTAGGCAAAACGATACTTGCCCGGCAAGTCTATATATTATGTTGGAATGCACGTATATAACAACAGAGGCAGGCACCTACTGTACTCGTATTAGCGCAGTGATGTTTGCTTTAGGTCGTCGCCGCGATTTCGAACGTATCCTTTTCAAAATTCAATTATGGTATACATATTTCAAAGCAAAAATTTCCGCGTCCTTTGTAACCGACTGAGTGATAATGGTAACGCGCGGGCAATAATTATTATTTATGTAAATGATTAACAATTTTAATTGGCTATTTCGTGTCGAATTTGAAAATGCTCGAGTAACGTTGACTGAACGGAAAAATAAGCGAAAGCGAGTACGCTCTGCCGAAATTGAACGTACTCACCGTGAGCGGGTTCCGTTTTGTTCTTCGAAGATGGACGAAGTTGCTAAGGTACACTATATATTTATGCAAATAACCGGCATACTCTGTCATAAACACAAAGACAAGGACCTCTTTTTAATTAAACTATTTGAAGATTCCACCAGCACCACCCTTAAGAAATTCTATTTTCTGGAAAATTGCGAAGAATTTAATAATAGTCTAACTGTCGTAAGTAATATTGTACAACGAGCTGTTGGTTTATGAGAGTGAACTTTGTAACTGGTGGCAGCGATTTTTGTATTTTTCTTTTTCCTTTTAATGTACGACGCGTATTGAGGAAAAGACATTCTAAATTTGAATACATCGTTTATTTCGTTCGCCGCGATTTTCGCTACAGAATTTGAATTGAAAATGCCGATTTCGGAGCGATCTGGTTCTAGTGGAATTCTAAAATACGACCGACCTACAAATTGCGCAAGCTCGACAAAATTTGCATAAGACGAAATCCTAAAAGGTCATCTTTGTTTTTTCTCTTTTTTCCTTTTTTCATTAGAAACCGTCTGGAGTTTATAAAAATAATATTAAAACAAAACAATATTACAAATATTTAATTCGAATTATTCTAATAAAAACTTCCAAGCTAACCGTTAGTTGGTTAGACGGTGTGGTGTTTCGTACGAGTAAAATCTGGTTCGAATCTCGATTCTGTAAATTAAAATTAAAGATAAAAATTCCTCTTGAAGCCGAGTTAATGTTTTAGTTGCCGAACCAAAAAATAAAAACACACACACACACGCATATGTATATATATATATATATATATATATATCTATAACTCGGCCATTTTGGCCTCGCAAGAGGCTGTATCCCTTGACCCTTCTTGATAACATTTCTGTATCTTCCTCTTCTATATTTTGTATAAAATGATCAAAATTTACAACGTAATTCTTAGGCCGGACCTCATTAAATGCTATAACGAAAAAACGTCCCAATCTATGTATATAAAAATGAATCCCTATTTCCTTGGTCACGCCATAACTTCCGAACGACTGCACCAAATTGGATAATTTTTTTTTTTTTTTTTTTTTTTTATTGTGTTCGTTATTGTCAGGACAAGGTTTGTATAAAAGAACATTTTTAAAAAATCGTACGCGAAAAAGTTTTTAAAATCTCACAATATGAAAAGTGAGTGAGATAGTGTATGTATATGAATGAGATAGAAGGATATTTTCTCCGACTCATCGGTGTGATCGTAAAAAATAACGAAGATGGATCTGACTATCGTCGAGCAATTAACATAGCGAACAAAGACACTGTCGTCTAAAAGACGAGATCCCTTTTTTCTTCATTGTACGTATGTAGGCACGATACGCATTGACCCTTGTCGTCATCATCGTTTGCACAAAGCGGTTAATGATTGTCGCCGATACAACATTATACCCCGGATCATAAATATACTATTATAAAACAAAGTCGGGTTAGTTACACCATTTATAACTCAAGAACGGCTGGACCGATTTTTATGATCTTTGATTTGTTGAATTTTTCTTCGCCTCGAATAGCGGAATACAAAATTTGAAGAAAAAAAATTATGAAGAGAATTCATTTTTTTTGCTGTTTTTGTCCCGAAAGGGGGTTTACATAATTTTTTAACCGTAATTTTTGGATTTTATGAAAGGGTTTCATTGTTTTGTTTTATATTTTGAATTCCGTTTTTAAAGGGTTATCTGGTGATGAGTTATAAATTTTTTAGCGGTGATTTTTGAGGTCGTTCTAAATTCCATATTATATATTTTAGACGGTTTCTTGCCGCCCAGGGTAATCGCTCAGCTTAAAGATGTAAATGGTCATAGATAGAATTTTAATTGTAATTTATGATCCAATTCTGATAAGTCAACCCACTTCCGAGCTATTGTATAATTGAATATTTTCGTCGTTTCTCACCCATCTTATTCGGATTATTCTGTACATTATACATGTGAACGAAGTTTTAAAAATCGGTATAAATTTTGCTTTAAGAAATTTTAGAAACACGTTTTTTCGTGTATAGCTCATCATCAGCTAATTGCACAGAGTATACACTCTATTTAATAAAGCATATAAATTGAGTGTGTACTCTGTGTTGTTAGCTGATGATATAGCCCGAAAAAACATGTTTCCAAAGTGTAAATTACTTTAATTTTTTAAAGTAAATTTATACTGATTTTTGTTATTAAGGGGAATCTTGCTACCACGTGAATTACAATTACTTCAATGTAATTAAAATACTTTTCATTTTGAGTATTAATTTTATCTTAATAAACTATTGAATTTAATTCAGCTAATATTAGTTAACACAAAACATTTACTGATTCTAAGGCGGTACGAAGTTCGCCGGGTCAGCTAGTTTTATATAATAAAAAAGGTAAAATTATTATATTTGGACGTTGATAACAAAGTTACATTTCCATGGTAATTTTGCAAATTGACAGAATTTTAAATCAACCGCCCCTATTGTACTAAAAAAAATGATCCAAAGGAACCACAGTTCTTCACGTTTTTTGACGAATACTCAATTTATGTTTACCGATTTTCACCATTACTCACATGGTACCAAAGTTAAATAGTACTCTTTCAAATGGACAAGAAATCAGTAAAATCGGTGTCTATATAAATATTACTTATGCGCGAACAAATATATATATATATATATATATATGTATATGTATATGTATATATATGTATATATATATGTGTATATATATATAAGAAAAAAAAAAGCGACGAACGTATAATAACCTTTTTCTTTTTGGAAATCGTTAAAAATTAAAATATAACAAACGTTACATAAAATTGGGATATTTTTTGGGACATTTTTTCTAGTGAGGGCCGGCCTAAGAATTGCGTTGTAATTAATACACATTTTTAAAATAAATAATAAAATATTTGATGTTTAAAAAAAAAAGTAATTAGCCTGTATTTTCGTGGAAACTTGACCATTTCAAGGAGTTCCTTTTCTATTTTCGGCGCATGTTAAATATAACATCGAGAACTGCCGTAAGTACGAGGTATTTTAGTCGATTTTCTAGGTTGCTAAAACCTGTGGATTGTTCTGCACTCGATTTTTTCGATGATGGTTTTTATGCTCCTTTATTGCGTACGCTTTTGCGGATGGGTTTCGTTGCACCTGTAACCTGTAACTAACCAGTGCGCTAATAACACAAATTTGTTTTTTTTTTTGTTTTTTTTTTTGTTTTTTTTTTGAAAAATATGTATTTATTATTTTTTACATACAAAACTTTCGTCAAGCTAAAATAGCTTGTCGACGAATTATCCTATTGAACACTTTACCATCTCAAATTAACTTATACATATACATAATCGTGTAATATTTACTAGTCTTAATCTATTTATTTTACTTATCAATAATTAATAATCTATTTCCATCTTTTCTATTCAAAGTTTTTTTTTCCAGTTTTTTTTTCTGCGCTTTGTTATTTTATAAGATGTTTGTTATTTTTTTTTATATTTTCTTCTTCCTAAAGCCATTCCTTTATTTTCCTTTTTCTTTCCCCTATTTTTTCCTTCTCTATTATTTCTTTGGGTATTTTATTCAACATCTGAGTTATAATATATTTATCCGTTTGCTAATCTATGTTCTTATTAACGGCAGTTGGTATAAAAGTTTTCCCCTCAACTCGTATTCTATGTTTATTCTTTCCTCCAATTCAATTTTCTTTTCTGCTGATATGTACTCCCATATCTTCAGTAATAAGTACATTCCTCTTATGCTCATTACGTTTTCTTTTTTAATTATTTCACTTTCAGTTTCCCCCTTTAAGGATTTGGTATTAATTTTAAGAATTTAATTTGCAGTTTATTTATTTTACCCAAGTATGCTTTTCTCGCCATTGCCTGAATTCCATATCCGATTCTCGACTCTACTAGCGCATAATAAACTACTTTTAATGTTTCATGTGTTGCATATTTATTTAATGTATATAAAGCTGGTAAAACTGCTCTTATTTTCTTTGCAATGTATTCCATATGTATGTCCCATCTTAAGTGTTGATCCATCATTACTCCCAAATATTTATACTGCGTTACTATGTCTAACTTTTGATAGTTTTTCATTTCGCATTCGCGTCTTTCCCCCATTGAGTGTACATATCCATTTAAGTGCATTATTATATTTGGACAATACAAATCAGAGCTGTCTCTTTTTTTCTGCAGTACCATTGCTTTAGTATTTTTTACATTTATTCTTAGACGTTTATCGTGCGTGTAAACACATCAGAAAATCTGACACTATGCTCCACATTCATCAACGCAAATAAACTATATTCGCCAAAAGCATATATTATATTCATATGCAATCGGGCAAATCTCGTTTATGAAATATTCGATTATGTAGTCAATTATGCATTTCTACCTATACTAAAAAATAATAAATCCCTACAAATACGGTGATTTCTTTTTAATTGTTCACTTTATTACTTTATTGATTTTTTCTATTTTTTTTTCATCATTGCCATCATTACCGGCATCTTGAGCGTTCTCTGGTTTGTAAAATTTTGGCGCAATCCACTATTTTCACGCTTTTTAATATTGACAAACCCGCCCATTTCTTAATTTGATCTATAGATCTCTGTTCCACGGTTCGTTTTTCTTCCTATCAGAATGAAATGTAAGAAGAAAGTTTTAAAACTGGTTTAAAAAAAAATGAGAAAAAAAAATCAGTCATAACAGTAGTTTTGATTATTAGAAACAAGGGGATGAATCGCGTTTGCAAAATTAGCATCATTAATCAGGTTCAATAAAACAAGAAAAAAAGGAAACGCCATGTAAGCAAAACAAGGAAAAAACGTCTGATTTACAATGTTTCCGATAGCAACTTACGTGTCTGAAACAGACGACGATCAGTGGAAACTGTTTGAATGTGCAGATGAATTTGAGGATGTCCGTTTTCGAGGAGGACTGTACGGATGCCTTGGATACACCATTGCGCGCTCAATTTATACTGGCGGAGTTACGAATTAGTTAAAATGATCTTCTAAAGTCAAATATGAAAATATTCGCGGACGTGTTATTCGAAGGCTTTGAAAAATAAATAATTCTAGAGAAAGTGAAAAGGAAAACGGACAGGTGCTCACGATGTTCTTAAATTCTCTTTATAAGAAACATTTCGTTAGCAATGTGAAATTTTAATCGCAACAACAAGTTAGTTTTATCGTTTTAAAAAACGGTGCTAGGCGTAAATATTTCAGTTCTTTTTTTTTTTCACGTATAGCCTACCATTAGTAAATTACAAAGGTAACCGTTGTAATTTTGACTCATAGTAGGGGCTATGCGTAAAAAAATAATTGGACACCCGTATGTATAAAGAATAACTCTGAGATTAGGTATGTACCTAGGAGTGACTTGGATCCGGAACGAAACAACTCCCGAAAATCCATGATACCTCTCGTTTGGTAGTCAAGCGCTTTAACTACCAGTGTCTACCACACTACTTAAAATAATCTAATAAATATTAATAACGGTAAATAAATGTAACAAATCCGGCATTTTAATAGAATTAAAATGCTCTGTTATCGAACATACAGTATAAGGGGTAACATAAACTAAATTTCAACGTCTTCAGACATGCATAACTACCAAAATTATGCCGGTGATACTAATCAATTTTAAAGCATCGCAATTAATTCAAATTTAATTTTAAAAAATAATCAATTATTTAAAATAATCCGATTTTGGACTTCGCCATTGGGGTATTCGTTGGCTTTCGCCACATGATAGTTCTTTATACAAAACTTATAGAAGAGTAAATTTCAATACAAAAAACGATTAATTTACCGCTTGCGTAGAAATTTTTATTACAATTTTAGTTACATGTAACCAGGGCCATATTTGAGGGAGAGTGTTTCGGGTTCAATCCCCCCCCCCTCCGAAATGTCTAAAAAATAATAACTGCTTGAATTAAATAGACCGAAATTCAGATTTATTTCTTTTCAATTTCTGACAAAAGAAAAAATAAATAATTGGAATTTTTATTAATTTTATAGAAACGGCTATTTTTTATTTGTTTTTATTGCAGTGTTCAAATATTGCATATCCAATAATTGACTGTAAGGCCTTAGTGTACTATTTATAAACATGGGCGTCACCAGCGGGGGGCAGGGGAGGGGCAGCTGCCCCCCTAGAGCCTTGAAACTTTTTAATCAACTGGCCATAATGAGTATTCATAGGCGCGTAATCATGGACAATTTGGAACACTTTGCCAGAAACCCACGAAAATTATGTTTTAATTAAGATTTTATTCTTGTTTAATAAAATTGTATTACGCTTTTACAACTTCTAAATTTTATTTTTCCTATAACTCATATCCTCTTTCTATCACCTTGCCCTCTTCTGGCTTATCGGCTGGCAACTCATGTTGCCCCCCCCCCTCGACTCACCGGCTGGCGACGCCCTTGTTTATAAATAAATATATTTCATGATAATACACACACACACACACACACACACATGTATATATATATAAAATATGACAAATCACGCAGGAAATTATTAGATTAGCCACTTCGTTAAGATCTTCAACCGTTTCCCGCTGCTGGGTTAAAATGATATTCAAAAGAATTCAAAGAAAAAAGTGAAAAAAATAAAATAAATAAATAAAAACGGAGAACATGATACAGTAAACTCGATCGGTCGTAGTTGTCTTTCGAGGAAATTTATAGTTTTATCAACAACAGGAGCGCGGGGCTAGAATAGAGCGATAGAGCGGCACGAAAGGTGTCGAGCGGGGGAGAGGGGCGTATATATTTAATTCGAATTTAAGTTTGAAATAGGACGAGCAGTGTAGGCCTAGAAAAGTTACAAAGTACCGCGGTAACGCACATACGCAGCGCAAGATGCTAAACGATTAAACGACAGCTTGAAGACGAATGGCATACTGTTTCTTTTTAAGCGATGTTATTAAATTCCACTTTGATTTATGTTTGCCGTTCCGCAGCGCATGTTCTGCAAATACCTGACACCCATAGTGCTGCGATGAAGTCAACATCTTCCACTGCATTTGTGCCCATTTGCCGACTAAAATTAACCTTCCTACCTCCGGCTTTTCTTATCGAATTTCGCCAGAGAACATGGTTCGTTATTACATGCACTCGGTGACAAGTGGCGTCGTTATTAAAACAATATACATACGTTCATATGTGTATATATATATATATATATATATATATACAAAGGAAGATTACATCGCTAAAATTCTGTCGTTTGATGTAATTAATAAATATTAACATAATGTGTGTTTTAAGCAATTACAAATTTACATTCACTAGTCCTACCGTCCGACAAAATGCCGTTAAAGATGAAAATTCTCATTTCAGCGATAAAATGCGTATTTTCCAATTTTTTTTTTAATCTCAAATAGGAGTATCTATTTTATCATTCTTTGAAGAAGCAAAAACTACAAAAAAAAAAAAAAAAAAATTTTGGAAATAACAGTTTATTTTTGTAGTAATGATAACAATAATAATAATATCATTTGCGGATATTCGATGTTTCCAGTTTCGTCTTTCGGTATTTAAGTAAGTACATTTTATGATGTTCCCATTCTTTAGCATGCAACACAAACGATTGTTCGTGAAAAAAACGTGAATTTTTTAAATTGATTTTTTTTAAAACTGAATAAAAGAAGCGCTGTTTGCCTCCGTTTTATCAGGACGCGATAGATCAGAATTAAGATCTTCGACAGAAGTAACCTTGCGAAAAAAACTGCTTCAAAATTCGAACAAAAGTTGTCGAGATTAACTCGGACATATAGGCAGACACAAATTTTTACATATACTAGGACCCCTGCACGCTTCGCTCGCCAACTACGCTCACTCGCAATTCCGGACGAAATCTGTTCGATTCTTCTTTGCTGAATAATTCTAAAGTTTACTTCCCATCATTCTTTAAATATTTACTCATCAGACGACGACTATGCAAGAAGAGATCTGGTAGTATAATTACAAGAAGATAATTACACGCTTAAGAATAATTAAAAACGGTACTAATTTGTTTAATTTATCAACTGACTATTATATTTACGGAAAATGTTTGCGGCCAATCAGAACACGAATAAAAAACAATGACCAGAACTTTTTTAATACGCGGAGAAATCAATTTATTATGTTGGTCACGATTTCGCAATAATTTTTATCAACCTACTTTCACTTTAACTTTTAGGCTATAAAATAACGCCGAAAAAATATAGGTACATATGTATATAAACTGGCAGACAAAGAATCTCGTATGAAAGGTACTTCCTAACATAGTATCGGTTCAAAACATAATAAAAAGAACTGAATAATTTTTTAAAATAATAACCTGCTACATGTTGGTAGTTGAGATGCTTGGTAACAGACCAAAGATTATGTCGAGACTTCGTATTTGAGTTGATTCCCGGGCCCGTCCACTTTGAACTAACAGGATCCTTGAAAAAAACATTAGAGGCGGATCACTACGAAAGGAAGAAGAAACTGGCCCGATATTCTCTTTAGATCCCTATTAGGGGCCCTTAAGTACATCAAGCAAAGCTTGATTCCATAAATACATTATGTCTTATATCAAGGGTATATGTGATTTGGTTTAATTATTTTACTAATAATAAAACTACTGTAGAAGTAGAACAACGAAATAAGGTAATCAGGGGATCGGATTAGGAAGGATCGTTAATGACATAGCAATTGATTGTGTCTAGCTTTTGCAGACGATTTAGCAATTTTGTCAGCTAATATAAAAGATGCAATAAAACAAATGTTAAAAGAAGAACCAGAAAAGGCAGGATTGTAAATTTCTTTCGAAAAAAACCCCGATATATAACTACCATCAGGGAAGCTCCAAAATACATGGGGACAAAGTGTATTCAGAGAGCTATGAAATATCTAGGAGAAACGATAGAGCCAAGACAAGGAAACCATTACGGGAATAGCGAAAAAAATGGAAACAGCATTTCAGTTAACGAGAAATGTATATAGCATAAAATCGATGTCCGGAAATGCGAAAATACAACACTACAATACAATCAGAATGTCTCACAATGAATACATTAAACAGTATAAAGGAAATTGAAAAGAAAGAAAGAAGGATAAGTACCGTCGGGCCAAAATATGAAAATGATATATGGAAACTAAGGACTAATAAAGAAGTATATGAAATAGTAGTCGAGAATAAAAATCAGAATCCACGAATAGGTTGGTTTGTGAGAGTTAGAAAAGACTTGAACGAAATTAAGATAGAAAAAGAAGAAATTCAAGATAGATAAATATTTGGAAAACAAACAGCAATGTTCAAAAGTTTTAAAGAAAAACAAAAGAAGAAAAATGGCAAAATATGGACGTAGGAAAGAAAAGAAGAACACCGCCAGAGGACGAAAAAATATTGGCTGAAGAGGAAAGTGTTGATTATGCTTAAATTATTTTACGTGGTCCTTAGATGACCAAACTCGAAAGCAAAAAAAAAAACAAAACAACTACGTATTATAAAATTACAATTATATATATAAAGTCGGTCATTTTGGCCTCGTAAGGGGCTGTGACCCTTGACCCCTCTTGCTTACATTTCTGTCTCTTTCTCTTCTATATTTTGTATAAAATTATCGATATTTACAACCCCGAACTACTAGGTTACCGCATTGCCTTATGTATCGATAATTTCGTGTTAAAAAAAAAGAAAAATAGAAAATATTTTCTGGAAGAGATACATCTTCGATAACCTCTTTGTGTTATAATGAATAAGAGTTACAACGTTATTCTGGTAAGTAATACAGAAAGAAAAAAAAGGTTTTATTAGATGCAGTGACAAATCACGCAGTGTCTTTTGTAATTAAAATAGCAAGTTGTTCGGCGCAAAGGTGTCATTAAAATTTAGTTTTTAATGTTAATTTTATTACTTTATCTGTTTATTTCACTCATTGCTTTCTTTTTTGTTTATTGTACAGTAATTAATTTTAAACACCAATTTAAAACACTAATTTAAAACGATTATTTAATTTTTTATCAAGTACCCCGACAGGTTTCGAAGACAAAGCTTCATGATCACGGGAATTATTATAATGTATAAAATTTTAATAAAGACAATGCCAAAATATAAAAAAAAAAAAATAACGGTCAACAGTCGATGATTAAAGTCGATTATTGCATAATTAAATGTAAATTATGAAAAATGACTAATAAAAATAAAATTGAAGTATTTAAAAGTTCAACAATTTTTAAAAGTTATTATAAAAGTTTAAGTAATGTTTATATAAAATATAAAAGTTAAATTCAAATATAAATTAAAACTAAAATCGCAAATGAACAAATTATTAAATCACACAATAAGTAACCGGTATAAAATTATATCTAATCACAATTACATAAGAAAAGAACGATTATTAAAATATTAATTAAAAGATTGAATAGTGAATTATCACTACTTTTAACCGTTATTTTTTTTTTTTTATATTTTGGTATCATCTTTATTAACTTTTATATATTAAAATAATAATTCCCGTGATCATGAGGCTCTGTCTTCGAAACGCGTCGAGTATTTAATAAATTAAATAATCGCTTTAAATTGACGTTAATTTTATTCTTCATTATTATTTACATTTTAATATTGCTGTTGTTATTGAGACGTTGTCTGTCGCATTTTCATTTCTAGTCGTATTAATATAATTAAGTTGTTATCGCGTTTAAAAGTAACACGTATTCTCACTCGGTTAGTTGTTTTTTGTAGCGCTTTTTAAACTCGTTGATAATTCTTTTGATCTTATTTTCTTCCTCTCGCTTCCTTTTAAATCTCGTTTCGCACTTAATACCTTCCTTTTTAATTTCTCCGCGCTTGATTTCATTAGACTTTTGAAGTAGCCCCCTTTTCCTGTTAACGTTCACGTAACAAAAAATGTTCAATAAGTAAACTGGTTAATCAACCGGTTTATTTAATTTCGAATAATTCAGAACTTATCTGGCTACGCGCATACAAACACGCGTAATAGTACATACATTCGAGCAGTCAACAAAATTGCACAATAATGCTTGCCGGAAAGCGAATTATTTGAAAGAGGCTTTATGAAATTTCCGCCGATCTTATTTTAAACGTTCCGCTTACGACTGCGAGAGGGCAGTCATTTTTTAAGATAATTTTTCCAATTTTCCAAATGTCCAAAGTTAATATCAGCGAGTAGTTCAACTGTGTTATCTGTGAGTGGAGGATTTGGTAATGTTTGTAGAAATGCCGAATTGTTCCGTTTAGAGTAATAGTTTTTGCTGTGACATTTTTGTTTGAGATACATACATATATTCCTCTCATTGAACGGTTATTTTGTGGAAATATATTTTCCACAGCACTGCGCTACGACGTTTTGCATGAAAACTAAAAAATATGGGAAATTTGCGGATTCGAAAACAGACCCACTTCGAAATTTTTAAGAATCACAAGTGGGGTTTCTTATCGAAAAAGAAACGGAAAAATTCTCGATTCTATCTGTTATCGGCAATAACGACGGGTAAATGCCAAACTTGTTTTTGTCTCTGCCAATTTTTTCTCACGTTAACTTCCATCTCCGAGAAACACAAAAAGTCTGTAAAAAAGCCGAAAAGTGTAGAAAAAATCGCCTAATATAATGCAGTATGCGATACTTTTTTTTTTGTTTCTTTTTTTAAATTCTTTTTTGTTTTTTTTTTTTAAATTCTTAAAATTTCTCTCCTATCGCCTCAGTTAGCGTTTTTTTTCATTTTTAGTTTATAGCGTCCATATAAAAATTATCTCATCAACTGGTGATGGTGGAATCCCTCTCGCCTTTTCTGTGCACTCACATCATACTACCCTCTCAACGCTTAGCAACAATTGAGTTCATCGTTACACCGTTGCGAAAGGCAGCGCTGACTTCTGTTCCGTTTCTGTCGCATTCCCGATTACATTTAAATTAATTTTTATCCCCGCGATGAATGGAAACGCGTAAAATCCTCTTCTTTTCATTATCGCGAAACAGTCGGAAAATCTCTCCCCCTTTACACAATTTCGTCGAGTTGAAACAATGCCCAGCTGCCTGTCCTTGTTGGCTTAATTGTTTCCTTTATTTACCGATGTTTCTCTTCGTCACATGTGCGAGACGACACCTGTGTATAACTACATATATATCGTGTTCAGTTACGTTTATTTGCCTCTCTTCTTTTAGGTTGAAATTTGTTCAGACGAGTTCTTTTGCATTCTGTTCATGAAGAAAGATAAAACGTGAAATATTTTACAATTTAAACCAGACGCCATTACGTGTTAGCCTCAACTATGGAAGAAGAACGTTTGTCTCACCACGTTGGCATCTCCGGCGTCCGTTGTGTGTCACTTTTAACAATAATACGTTCGGCGACTGTAAAAAATTTAGTTATCTTTGTTTGTCGGGCTGCGAAAGTTTCACTGCGACAAATGTTAAATTGAAAACACCGAAAAAAAAACAAAAAAACACGCATTTGTATAGTTTTTTCCATGTGTAACAAATTGTCAACAGTTAAAGGCTGCCGTTTCAAATTTTACAAGAAGGCTTCGAATAAGATTGAGGCAGGCCTATTTCACACCGAGTTAGTCGCGGGACCAGTTCAGTCTGACTAATTCGATTAAAACGATTAACCTGCTGAAACACACGGATTTACGTGCATCTCCTTTCACGCTTAGTCAGACAACATTACTCGAATTAGTCAGGCAGACTTCGATATGCTATAGTTAAAACGAGTTAACTATATCTGACATGTACAAATAAAAGCTGGAAAATTTGTCTGTCTGTGCGTGCTAATCTCACAAACTACCGAGCCGATTTTGTTCCAGCGTGTTGCATCAAGGAATAGGCTGATTACAAGGTTTTAGTGGATAGTTTATAAAGTAGTTTCCTGTGTGATGTGGCTAAGCTATGAGGATTTTGTCGGTAAAGTGGGAGTAATAGGAGAAAAAACGCTGAATAAAATGAAGAAAAAAGCTGGATAAAACTTTTACTATGGTAGATATTTCGAATAAAATGACTATCGTAATAAATATAAATTAAATGTAAAAATTAAAACGATTACACTATGGTAAATGTAAGTGTATAAGCTCTAGATAAAATTTTTATTAATTTCTCTAGCATAAGTACGTCAGCTTTACTCAAATCATTAAACCTCCGCGGCAGGATTTAAATATATAGAAGCCGCGATCCTAGCCTATCTGTTGTTGTAGGTACACAGCGCGGAGATTTTTAATAGAAAAGTCTTCTTTATTAGCTTTTTTTTCTTTTTTTACTGAGAAACAGAGAATAATGGGCTGCAAGAGGAATTTTTAATAGTTGCTGCCGGAAGCATTACTTATACTGAAATTTCAAATCCTGCCCCAACCACTGCGTTTATTCCGTTGCGGTAATAAATTAATATAAAATGTCCGACCGATAGCTTGGAAGGTCCTCAGAATAAAACGGGAAGTGGTCGGAGAATACTTACGTAATTATGGGAGATTACCGTGTGAACAACTGGCAGTCGATTTATAACTCAGACAAAAGAAAGAAGCGTCGAGAACTTCGAAATTCCTGATCACTTTTGAAATAAGGTTCACGACGGTTTTGATGTGAGGGCAAATGTGGAAATGTGAAGGAGTTGGTGGATTTTTCGCTTATTGCTTTATACGGGAATAATCTCGCACGATTTTAAATTCGAAATACTCTCGAATATTTGTGACCCGCAAACTCATACGAAGAAGAAAAAAAGCAAATGTTACATTGACAGTTGCGTAATCGCTTTAGATCATTTTGAAAGGGAATTTTTTTCTTTTTTTTTTTTTTTTTTTTTTGGTTTTATCGCCAAAACTAAGATTTCTGTTAAGAACACACACTAATAATAGGAAACGGTTAATTTTCCGGTGCTGTCAGCCAGGGATTAATATTGATCAGGCACCTGCAATTCTGTATCTTAAAATTCGTTTTTACCTTCAGTACCAAATTCTCTTGTCACAGTTGTTACTTAAAAACTGTACGCGGAAAGATGCCCGGCAAATCCGTCAAATGTAATTTTGTTAAACACTATCCGAATAACTGATGGGTGTGTCCTGCTCTACATGTAATCGCTGATATTGGCAGCATTGTGATCTCTTTGGTTGCGGAAGAAAAAAGAGCGTGAAGAACAAAATTCTGAAAGCCGTAAAAATAATTATTTTAAATAATACAGAACGCGTAAGTCAAAAAAAAAAAAAAAAAAATCACTTTGATAGCGAAGATACGATTTGATCAAGATGACCCGCGGATTCGAATTTGGAACTCGGACGACCAGAATGGAAAACAATTTGAAAAAGTTCGGATAAAACATGCGCAATGGGGATAATAGCGAGTAACACCTCAATTAAATAGCTTATAGTAGGAGCGGAAAATTTAACCGATTCCGAACTAACGGTTAATTTTTCACATCCTATTCATTCTTCATGTCGTACTATTCATTTTATTGTTTAGTCTTTCCACACGTTGTTCTTTCACTAATTAGTATTCTCTCAACATCTCCCTCGCTATATATATACCTTCGTCACTATTTATAATTTTGTTTTTAAACTGATTATAAAATTTTTTGTTTAATACGACGCTGCTCGATGTTCTGCTGTCGCTATCAGTTACTTCTTTATCTTTTCATCTTCTCTTGTCTTGTTTTTTCATTACCATTATTTTTACTATGTTAGTTTTCATTATATTTTTTCAATATCGGAAAAAATGTCTTTAAAATTCATACGTTACGCAAAAGGATTACCCTTATATATATATATATATATATATATATATATATATATATATATATATATATATATATGTTTACACTATGGTAAACATTTTAATCAGTTTGCGATAAAAATGTCTCCGTAAGTATTTCTGTACTAAAGCTGCGTATGCGGAGGTACTGGTTTATTTATGTATTTTTTTACTGCCTTCCCGTCGTATTCTTATGTCGAACCTTTGTTTTGTAAGTTTAAATATTGACCAAAAACTCGATCCTCCTCAACGTGTAGACTTGAAACCCGAAGTAGTGGTTTCCTGTAGTTTACTATATCATTTTTATACGTTACACAAAAATGTTACATGATTTTTCATATTACGTTCAGCGTATCGGCCGAAATACTTGACGTTGCAACGAAAACATGTATATTATGTTGACAAATTCATTTATACATTAGTAATTAATAATAATAATAATCGCATACAGGGAAAGAGGCGTAAATATGTCGATTGATAAAAATTTACAAAATTCTCGAAATAATTTAATAGTAATCATCGGGGGTGGCCTATACAATTCGCGAGTAGGATTGTTTTATAGCATGACTTAAATGGGGCCGAAAAGGAGTAATAAAATAACTATTAAATTTTACTGCCTACATTTTTGGCGGTATCTAATAAAATGAATAAACAAAAAAAAAAAAAAAAAAAGGAGCTGCTCTTTATAATATACGAATGTAGCGGGAAAATTAATCGCCGAAACATTATTTACTCTAGGACCGATTCTGGATTTAAATGGATAGTCAGTTATCCATTAGGCAGTAGTACTTTGAATCCCGCTGATTGAACAGTCATCACCATCATTTCTACTCAACCGTTTGGTTGGTGAACAACATGGCTTGTACACAGTGAAATCCTGGCTTGGGCAGCGTCTTTTATCTTTGCATAGGTTTGATCTTTTATTATGGCGTCGGTAAATCGGGTTCTTAATCTTCCTTCTCGTAGTTTCTCGTTTGCTTTTCCTTCTATTAAATTTTTGAGCCATTGGAATTTGATGGCCGATCAAACACTGTTTCTTCTCTTTACAATGGTTTTTAATATCTCTCCGGTTGTTCTTCTATCCTTTCGAATAGCTCCTTGTTTGTGGAACAGTGCCGAATGTTATCATTGGCCTGAGCACTAATGTCTGTAATTAACGAGCCCATAAATAAAAAAATAAATAAAAACAGCTGGAATGGTTTTTCGCAGATGAGTAGAAAGAAGCTTTTACGAATAATATTGTTAAAAATAAAGAACTTTAAAAATTTACATTTAAATCGTAATTTAATGAACCATTTTTGTAAACTACAAAAAAAGGACATTTGAAATATCTGTTTAATTGAACCATAAATTTTTGTAAATAGACCGGTGTACGCTTGCTTTATTCTAAAAAAAAAAAAAAAAAAAAAAGTAAAAACAAAAAGAGAATCCCGCACTGTACAAAATAACAGAATTAGTGGGTACGGTAGTTTTTTGAAAATAATTAATAATTTCATTTAATAATAATACAATTGAAAAACAGAATAAAGGATGAACGCATTGGAAAAGTAAAATAAACGATTAATTCGCGTTTAACGCAATTAGACCTGTATCAAGAGCCGGTTACATTCACATTCAAAAAAAAAAAAATTGTATAAATTACAGTGTTTGAGAAACAAAAGGAGATTGTCCATGTGTGGGCTGTTATAACTTAATAACTGGTTTCGGTTTGGTGGTGGGTTAAACTTTCGATGAGATTCGGATAAGTTACTACAATCTGTTAGGGTGTGACGGATGGTGAATTGGGAGGTGTTACAGAAGGGACAGGATGAGTTATTGAGTAGGTGTGAATGGGTTACGACAGAATGACCGAGTCTTAATCTAGATAAAATTATTTCTTCTTTTCCCGATTTGTCGACTTTTTCTTTTATGCTTCTGAAGTGGTTTGTAGTTGGAACCGCTCTCCATTCCGCATTCCATTGTCGCATGATTTTTTCTTTATAATCGATCTTCAAGTCGTTAGCGGTAATGACGAATTTTCCAGCAACAACGAATTTGCGCTCCTTTGATCAATTTGACCGACCGAGAGGTGTTGAATAGATGCAAAGTCGACAGATTGCAATTAATGGACGACATAAATTTATCGCGCATAAAATTCGAGAAGAAAGTCTTTTTAATTTGGCAGCACAGGGTAAAATTCAAGGAAAACCACTCAGAGGAAGGAAAAGAATGGAACTAACCAACACAAACATGGAAATTAATGTTTTTTTCCAATTAATAGAATCAGCCAGATGCCGACGTACAGTGTTCGTCATGTGCAACCTCCCGAATGGGAGATGCTACCACCTTTATGATGATTGACCAATTTATTTACGATTTCGTTTCCATTTATTATTCCTTCGTGACTCTCGGAGTAGACCATATGACCAAAAATCCATTAGTCCAATCGAATGCATTTCTGTCGGTATTTCGTGGATTCTCTGTACGATATGATATCAAATACGGTCAGCATATTCGTGAGAGAGCTAATCGAGTCTGTTGATAAACCGATGCGCCGTAATTTCTCGTAGTGAAAGATATATTGCATACATATTTCAGCGGTGGTAGCTGGGCAACAAAACGGTAATTTTTCAGTCTTACGTGTTGTATTTGGACACAATAGAAAGCTGCTGCGGCAGATGTTATCTTTGCTCCATCGCTATAATAGAGTATTCTGGATGTCGCTCGAAAACATTGTTTAACTCTGCTTAAATATCTGAAGTACCTGGAGAATTGTTCGTTAGTTTTCAAAACTCGTCGCGCTAATTTGAATTGGCGGTATTAACCGTGATACAGGATGTACGAAGATAATGGGGAAGCGAACAGCAGTGTGTTTTCAAAGTATAGGAGATCCGAATGTTATCCTCAGATTTTAACGTAATATGTTCATCGTTCTTTTGGGTAGATTTGAATTCGATAACAATTATCACAAATAAAAGGATTATAGCTGCAGCAGGAACCAGAAGATTTGCGCCTCTTTGAATACCATTCGTCGATATCTGAAAGAAGGTTCGTTGGCTTCTACACACGGATTTGTCGTTGGCGTGGTTCTCGCAGAATGACTGGTATGATTTTCAAGCATTAAGCTAACTCCCGATCAAATATTATTCAACGACTGTTGTTAGCTAACGATTTTAGGAAAAGATTAAATATTGTTGTAACTCTTCCTTCTCTCGAAACGAGTCTTTTTGCCGAGGCCTACGAATTCGGGCGCGCCAGAGCCGTCAAACGATTTAAATAAAAAAACTTTTTCCTTGCAAATGCGCTAAATTCGAACTGAACGACGATACGTTGACGACGATTTGCAGTGATCGTCCGTCCGACAGAAATTGACAACCACAACTAGATACATTTATCAATGCATGCGATATCGCCGTTATTCAACTTCTTCCAAACCGATACTGATTTTTCTGCATGTAAAAATTTGAACTTCAATATTCAAACAATCTAGTTAAAAAGGCATTTTTTATTCATGTTTTAAAATAAAGTTAATAAGTTTTAAATGACTGTAAATATATTTTATATCGGCCAGGTGTATTTTTACAAATAAATACGTAATTAAAAGTATATTTACATCATCCTGAGTCTCGCTGTAATTTTTATGTTTCTAAATAAAAATAAAACACATTGGTCACTAGTTCGACACTCGTCTCGTTCCAGATCCAAATCGCCCCTAGGTTTATATCTAATTTGAAGTTGAATTGGTTATCAGAGAAATCTGGGAAAGTAAAGGCGGATCCCATGAAAAGAACCCCCCCCCCCATACACACACACACAATCTTTAGTAGTGTCGTTGGGCTTAGTACATTATGAAAAGCTTAACTTCACAATCCATGATACCTTATCAAGGATATATGGGACGACCTACTTTACTATTACGAGGAAAATCTAAAAATCTGAAAAAGAGCACGTGACGCTGATTTTTTTACTGGTCTTATTTATTTTATTCGTTTTATTTATTTCATTTATTTAATTAAGCTTTTGTTATTCCTCATCATTTCTTCCATCAATCTTCTTTTCCGCTTATAGATACTTCGCTAAAAAACTATTACGTCTAACGGGCGTACGTAAGTTCACGTACCCCTTTTTATTTTTTGTTCGATTAGTAGTTTACACATAGATTATTTTTCAGTTTTAAATGTTAACCGCGACTAACAATTACTCCGAAACATGTTTCAATGTTGAAATTTAATTCACAGTTCAAATCTACGCTGTGGTTATTTTTATTGCACATGTCGCATTCAAATTGGAGCTGTTAAAAAAGGGAGAAACATTTCCTTTTACAAAGCAAGCTGTTTCTGATGAAATTTGCTTTTTTTGTTAAGTGTCAACTTCGCGCAGCGAAATTTCACCAATTAGCAGGCTAACTGCTCGGGGTGTCGTGTATTCGAAGCGAACAACAGTTGAAAATGGCGGTTGAAGTGAAAATCGTTTTTTAAAGAGTACTCGACATGAACGCTTCGACACCGAACAAGAAATAGAGTTGGATTACCATAATAATTACTTGTTATTTTTTATTTTTAAATTACCGAGCAGTTTCCGCTTAAATGAATGGTCAAGTGTTTCATTCTTTGAAGTTTTACGTTTTTTTTAGGTTTTTTTATAAATAATGAAAACGGTGCGAGAAATAAACGTTTTAGAAATTTAGAACCCTTAATGTTAGACAGATTTTAAACGCGATAATTCGAGGTTTTTGTCTTAATTTGTCCGCGTTCGTCTAATGTGATGTGTTTTTTTTCTCCAATTTCCAATGCGCGAACACTCGGTGCCATTTTTGTTAAGTTAGATCGACGATGGTTAAGTATAAAACCATTTATTTCTTATTTTTTTACATTACTAAAAGTTCAATGATTATCGTTTCCTATACGTATTATGCACATGTATATTTCCATCCGTTAACTGGTAGTTTTATAGTCGAAGAATCCGTTTAATTTAAGACTGGCTTTCGCACTTATACAACTATATCCATTTTTAAATTACTCAAAGTCAACCTATTTTGCACAATTTTGGATTTGTTTCGCGAATTTTCTTTTGCATTCGGCGTGTGAAACGAAAAAGAAAGCTACATTTTTATCGAAATCATCGGTAATATTTCTTATATAATTCGAAATAATCTTTATTTGTTCCGGGGATGACGGGGTATTCTCTTTTGGGTACTAAAGAGATTTTATTTTGTTGTTTTTTTGTAAAGAAGTGAGTTTGAGTTTAAGTTAGTTTCATTTAAAATTAAATCAATATCTATTTGTTTATTCGGTTTATTTAGGCGCCACACATCAAAGAAATAGCATATTCATGTTTTCCTTGAAAATTATTTTATTTGTTCAGGGAATAATAGCGCATTCGGCTATTTTTCTTTTTCTAACATTTCGTGGAAGCATGACCACTTTTATAAAATCATCGATTTATCATTTCGACTCTCCCAAACAAAACGCTCTCGCTTAACCTTCCATTTTACTTCTCTTATTCCCAGCCTCTTTATAACTACAATTATTTATATCTCTCGTTGAAAAATATTTCAGGCTCTTCCTCGGAACTCTCGTTTTTGTCTTACTGAGTTTTTACATCTTAATCTTGTTCACCTTTCTGTAAAATTCACTTTTGTTTTCTTTTTCTAAGTAGTGATATTCTTTTATATTTGACTTCTCGCAAAATTTCAGTAGCTATAATGACAAATTTAACATCTCTCTTTCTTTCTCTCTTTCTAATTTAGAAACGGCCCTTCCCAACATTCGCTTTTCAAATTCCCCTTCAAAGTGCGCATGCACAGTTTTCACCTTGCGCCCTCAGAATTTCCTTAATCGGTTTATTTTTAAATAATTGCTCCGTCTTCCAAATTTCTCCTTTTCCAACCCTTTGGTGTTTTTTGACAAATAGACCTTTGTCCTTCTCTATACTTTCGTATTTGAAACATTAAACCTCTTCGAGGCCACTCGCTTTGAGCACGTGAAAAGTTACCCTTTAATCATTTTGTTTTGTAAAAATCTCTTATTCTGTCGAAATTAAACTATCGTTTTTCTTATACGCTATAGCCTCGAAATTTGTTCTTTCTAAAATCGATCAAATTCAAGGACCGTGGCTTCGCGTATGTCTTGCAGCTCTAAAGTCGACTCTTTGCCCAGAAATTTTTTCAGAAGCTAATTCTGTTCCATTGCTCATCCGAAAATTCTACCCGCGATATCGATTTTTTTAATCAAACGTCTTACAACCCCCTCTTGCAAATTCATCCACTTTTACATTTCCTTTTCCGTAACTGGCAAAATTCTCTAGTTAAACAATTTCTAGTCTTGCTCTCTCTTCGTCTATGTTAGTTTTTTCCTACGTTATTTCCTTTAATAAGTATTTTATCTTAAATTTTTCAAACATTCTTCATCTCCTGGTTAGTCCCCTCCCCCTTCCATGGTATAAATATTTTCCTGATTCGATTGTTATCAGTATATTCAATTGCACTCATAACACTACTGTTGATTTTAAAAGAGTTCCGGAGGAATGGGCGCCAGCTTTACCATCGCGTTTCTTGATCATTCCGAATCCATTAAATTACCTCCTTTTACTCCGTCTTAAGCGCCGAATATTCAGCTATTCTGCGTGCTTTCCTTTATACCTTTTTCTTCAACTATTCCAATAATTTCGATATTATTTCTGATGCTAAAAGTGGGCTTCTAGCTATTACTTATTCTCCTCTTCTTCCCGCGGTAGATCCAATTATCCTTTTTATTCGGTCTTTAGTCTTTAAGTTGTCTACGGGGGATCGTTTAATAGTTGTTTAGAAAAGGCAACAGCAAATATGTACATCGTCATACACACGCGAATAATGTTGATGTACATAAGCGTTCGGACCGTAGTTGTATATCGATAAAACAAATCATTCCAGTCAATTTCGGATGCAGTCTTGTGTTGCCGTACTATCTATGTTTATGCAATAAGCCATCCTCTAGCACGTTTGAAGTTGTCTAGCCCGAATAAACAAAATATGATAAGCTATTTTCGATTGTAAGTTATGTCGTAGCGGCACTACTTTTTTTTGTAATGAATCTTTTTTTACGCAAAAGCTGGTGCCTGATTTTATTGTCGGTCTTCTTTCAAGAACGCTGTTAGTCTGCTTCAGCTCCATTTCATCGGACAATGGCAAATTCTCCGATTAAAAGTTCGAGTGCAGTGGTTTTCACGTTCACAGTGTCTTTGCAACTAATGGTTTCTCTGAGATAACTCGATAGTCCAGTCATTATCTCACATTCGTTCTTTGAATTTCGAAGTGTTTATCATCAATACTACTGCGCTATGTGAATTCTGACGGGGAAATCGAATTTCATTAACGCTATTATACGAGCTACTCTTCGAATTAAGCGAGCATTTTACCATCATCGTACGCCAAGTATTACGCAAAACCCGGAAGCAAACTTGAACCTGAATGGAACTTCAGGACTTCATCGGCAACTTAAATTCTATGTTTGCAATCGCGTGCAAGATCGCCGTTCCCCCGACTATAAATAAATATTCATTCTACTTATGCAAATAGACGATGATGGGTTTCACCGTGTTCCAGTGTCTAAATTAAACCACTCTAAACCCGGTCCAGCTGCTCAAAATAGGATACTCTTTAAAGAAAATCTGTTTTTTCGTTCAAACCTTTTGCCGCCACATCTATGAAAATATATCGTGACTAAAACATATCGTAAGTTTAGAACGGTAAAATAAGAGACAGATAGAAAGAGAAACATTTACAAAAAGTGTCATCAATCATTTTTCGTCACGTGATGGTGTAACATTTCTGCATCAGAGTGTGTTTGGAAATGCAAGCTTTTATTGAAAAAATAACCTTTGTGCCACGTTTTAGCCTTTTTTTTTAGTCCTTTCGATGAATTTCGAAAAGCTGGCAGTCTGATCTGAAGGCGGATTACAACCGCTGAAACTTCATTTTGCTAAAGAATCACAGTGATGTGCTATACATTTACAATTTGTCCATTCACTTTTTCCAAAAATTTTGAGAATAAGGAAGGATATTTGTCCAACTAAAGTCTGGAATGATTGATTGAGAAAAGGAGGATTATGTCGGAAGCTGGAAAGTGGCTAGAGACAGGACCATTGAGGACGGCCGACCGAGCCAGAAAATCTGCCATGTCGTTACCGTTAATGTCACTACGAATCCATAGAAAGTCTATAAGAATTGCTCTTGCGTAGTTGGCTCTAGGGTCGACATGCATGGTAAATTAGAGGCGCTCATCTCTAATGCGTTATATGGCTGCTTTGCAAAATGCGTACGTCACACAGAAATGACAGCGTCATTCAAAAGTGTTACTCCGATAGCATCATACCATTGTGATTGATCGCGCGATCATCAACACTTTCACGCGTGATTTTGCTAAAACGAAACGTGTCCACCTCAGAACGCGATATTCATGACTCAATATATAGTTTGTCAAGCGAAACAAGTTCGTTCCAGTTGTTGCCGAGTATGGTGCTCAAAGTAATGTACTGGCATCAGGGTGCGTATTAACGCGTATTCCAATATTACCGAAAAAAATCATATTTCCATATTTCTGTCATTCCTCCCTTTCTCGGAAGGAGTAACCTCGTTTTTTTGTTTCATCCATGTACGATCATTTATTCTTTTTTTTTCGATCTGTTTTGATCCGGACAGACAACGTAGTATTCACAGCGAGTGTTATATCTGATACGTGATCGACTGAAGGCTAATCTGAGGTCCCCTGAATTCGTGACGTCAACATGTTTCAGTTGTTCCACGAATAGACTTTTTTCACTTGACAGACTATACTTCTCTGTATAAAGGATACACGAAGGGTTTGCTTATTTTTGGTTTTTTAATTGTTCATTAATAATAGCGTAATAATAAATGCCTATATTAATTACCCATATTTTTAGCTGGTCTAAAATATTAAGCCGCGAATCGGGAGCTTAAAAATTACTCGGACCAAGTTAAAAGTTTCGCTGTTCTCTAAACATTTATCTCAATATATACCACGCGGTGCTGCGCATATGAGTTTTTAGAGGCATTATCACGAAAACGAGTTGAAATAGCTAATTCGCGTTTTCATCTACAAATCCCCACAACCTTCTACATCCGCAGTTCCTTGATAATACCCAACCGTCCAGATTATGTAATTCTAGTATATTCGTAGGAATAGCACATTGTCGTCGCCTAGACTTATTTCTTTTTTTACTTTTTACACGAGCAGCTATTTAGATCTAATCCCCTCTTAAATTTTTAACGGGCATCTATTTCACGCAAACCGGACCGTTTGCATTGTGTGTAACCTTCAAGATGATATGGGGCACACATTTCTCGCAAGGGTGCAGACAATAAAAAATTTGATTATAAAATAGTAAATGAACTCGTAAATGAAAGAGTTGCAGAATTTAATAAATGCACAGTTTCGTAAAAGAAACATACATTTGTATTGAAAGTTTTTAAGACTGAACAAAATATTACAAAAAGTAACTAAGTAAAATAAAGTTAAAGAAGTAAAGTATTGTATAGTATAATACGGATTTTTATATCGAAAGTTGTTAGTAACGGTTAATTTAGAGAGAGAGAGAGAGAGAGAGAAAAAAAGAAAACTCTGTAAAATGCAATTAATGTGAGCCTATGAATTTAATTGAAAGGGTTTAATCAGCCATTCTGTGTATTATGTTATGTAAATAAATATTTCATCATGAAATCCCTTTCGTTCGGAAAGAAATGAAAATATTAAACCGGTTTTCGCGGAGGATAGCGAATCTAGTTCCGATTGGCAGATGGAAATTTTTAATACGGTGGTTTTGAAAGCAGATGCGAAAAGGAAAAAGAAAATTTTTCCTTCAAAGTTAAAAATAACGGACTGACCTATATAATATCCTCTCCTATTTCTATTTTCATCTTAGATATAATGCTGAAAAGTCGTAATGGTTCTTCACATTAAAACTGATGAAAATGCGAAATGTAACGAAATATAAAAATTGAATTTTGTTAGCTTGTTCAGAATGAAAATGCGCAATTTACGCCTTACGTTTAATATATTCGCACACAAAGGAAATTCGGTACTTGGAATTTAGAATTTATTAAGAAATATGCCATTGTAAATGAATTAAATATTTTTGTTTAATGAGGGGGGAAAAAAGGATATTTCAAGAAAGTCCCCTATAACGGAGTAATTCTTCTGCGACAATAAACTTTAGACGTTAAAAAATCTTATTTAAACCGGTTGTTACAGCGACCAAATTATTTTTCCCTTTCATAAGCGATTTGATTTGTTTTGTTTTTTTTTACCTGTGTCGGTTGAATCGCGATTAAGATATTATTAAGCGTTTGAGAGAGAGAAAAAAAAGTTTCGGAAAGGCACAAATTGTTGAAGGAATTTATTAAAAAATGCAAATTGAATTCTTTCAAAGTCTTCCTTTGTTGTAGAGCAATTCTTCTTCTTATTAAATTCCTCGACTAAAACCATCCTCCTTTAGAACAGAAAATTATCAGGTTCTTTTTTATACTTTTTTTCCTTATAATAATTTCTGGGAAAAAATAAATCTCGTTAATTATAATAGTACGCGTCGTAAATAGTGTCAAAAACAAATCTTTACTGTCAACAAGGCGAGCTTTCGATTGATTTTTTTATAAACTGCCACTGACAGAATATATAACACAGGAATGAATTCAGGAATCTGTTTCTGGGGGGCACTTGGGGGAAGGGGCAGAGATTTTTTTTATATTTTTACTGAGAAATTTTTTTGCGATATTCTTGAATAAAACTAAATACGTAAAAAATTATTTATTATATAATTTAAAATAATGAAAAAGCGAATGTGAACCACAAATTTCTAATTAATATAACCCTGATTATAAACAACGATGTCTTTTTTCATTAGTTTTAAAATTATTAATTCTAATAGTAGCATTAAAGGGAACATAACATTCTCTAATAGGTTCATTACCTTTTTATAATAAACGAATACGCCGTGATGTTTCGACTGTTTTAAATGGACTTTCCTCGGAAATACAAAAAAACAAGAAAAAAGCAACAGAAACGAAAATAAAGTTGTTTAATGTCTATATAGATCATGTCGCTTTAATAATAAAAAGGAAATAAATGAAAACCGAAAAGAGAAACCTTTTAATACAATTTATTGCGTATTAATGATAAATGGATCGTCCTGAACACCGTGAGAGATCCCCTTTTAAGGCTGACAAAAAATATTAACTACTGCGAATAATTTTTCAGTTCGTCAGTATTTGACATCTTTCGCACATTGGCCAATGAAAGCATATCAGGTTTTTCAAAGAATAACAAGCAAACGTCAAAATTAAAATTTTAAAAGATCCTTTTTTTTTTTTTTTTTTTTTTTTTATTTCTATTTTATGGAGTTTCATTTTTCCGTGTCAAAAATAAATCTCGTAATTTTGAAATTTAAAAATGTTTTGGCAGCAACTTTTGACATAACTGTGTAAATAAAGCGAATAAAAATTATTTCCTATTAAATTTGCTGCATTCTTAAACCGCTTGTATTGAGTTCTGCAGAGGCAATTTTAGAGTTCTGGGGGTGGGGGGGTGTCCTCCAAAACCCCCCACTGGATTCATTCATCGCTGCACTGTGTATTCCCTTGGAAATGTAGCCACCTGGTACGCTTCTTGTTTAGTACCGGGAACATGATACGGAAATAAACCTTTTTATTGTGTTCTGATATATTTTCATCGAAATTATGTAACCAATAGCCATCCACAATTTTCGTGCTGATCGATCCTTGGTAGGTACGATTCTCAGAGTCTCGAATTCTCTGCCGATGCTGGCCAGCCACTCATTGTCAGTCAGAAGCCTAGATCGTTCTTCAAAAGGACTACGGAATGTATAAATCCCGCTAAAAAAAACGCGATAAAGTGAGCTAATGTCGAGTTAGGTTTTAAAATAATATAAAATTCGCGTGCAATTTCGTAACTCGTAAATTAACCGCGGATATCACTAAGCTATAATGGCCGAAATCGGCTGCGGCCAAAATTATGTCGAATATTTAAGTGGAAATTGAAGCTTTAACGTGTTTTCGCAAAATGGACCAATTGCATCGTTCGATTTCGTTCTAGAATTTGAGAAATACGAATATAATTAGAATCATACTTGAATATTTTTCAATATATCTGTTAATTATACATATTGTTTACGTTTATTGTACGGTAAGTAAGATTTAAATACACCAGTATAAACATTTCATTTTTCTATTAAATACCCGACGCGTTTTGAAGACAAAGCTTCATGATCACGGGAGTATTTGAGTGTTTATAGTTGTTTTTAGAAAAAAAATCAGTTGATTTTTATTTTTTTCCCCCATTGAATAACCATTTTTAACTACTAAGGTTATTATCACGGTGAGAGCTGCGTAGGCTACTTAAAGACCACCCGACAGTCCGCTGTCCTGAAAGTACTTCTTCAAAGTTTGTTGTTATACGATTATTGGTTGTGGTTAATATTTTTTGCTTGGGCGGACTGCATTAAAACTGCGGCATTCATGATATGTTGTACCGAGGGATATTTTAATTCCGCACAGTACGGATACATGTTACTCTTTTGCAGTATGTATTCGTGACTTTTATATGTCCTATTCTTAGCCGATTGATCGTTGTGTATTTCACACGCGGGCTATTAATCGGCAGCCATCTTGACCTGGTAGTTCTTCTGGTCTAGCAATAGCAGAGTACCTTGAATTTTTTGCACGATTGATTCTTCCGCATTATTCCTCTTTTGTAGATTTTGCATGGTGATTCAGAGAATCAGTAATAATCGGTATTTTATTTTCCGTTTAGATTTGGAATTGTAGTACTCCCGGAGACAGAACATAATGGCAAACGTTTCTGCATCTAGTGCCGAATTAAACGGACTCCCACTAGTACACCATGAATTTCGTAAGCGCACGCTGCTGGTGACAGTTTACCCCCGTACAAGCCTTAGATCCGTTTGCATACACGCCTTTATGAAATCTTCATATCTGTTAATCATCTCACTCGTTTTCTATTTGAGATCTTCTGGAGATGTTTAATTTATCTTCACTGGGTAATGTTCCCACGGTGGAGGCAGTCAGTGGGATAGCCTATTAGGTTCCGTCAGGCACAATATATTATACATAGCATTTTGTTTCCTTTTGAGGGTACATCGTTCTGGAAAGTAGGTTTAGAGAGGCAAACAGTTTTGTTTTCTACCGTCCACATTAATAATAACTGCGTAACGAGCGACTATATTTTAGGGTTAGTGTTCTCGCGTTAATGAACGGGATGAAGGTGAAGTACGGTGTACTTCCTGGATAATACAAAGAGCGGAGTTTTGTATTGGATCCATTTTGATACGGGGATTTCTTTGCTGACGAGTACAGATGACGTGCATAATTTATTTCACCGAGTATTCGTGTGTTGCATATGTTTAGTAGTAGTTGATAAATATTTTTATCTTAACTTAGCGATCGTACTAATTTTTATTTGTTTATTTAATTTTTGTTAATAGACTTTTATTTTTGCCGACTTTGAACAGAGAGCAGGTTACTTCTTTTCGCGCATACGATTATTTAGACCGATTTAAGTGACTCTTTGTGCTCATTCGAAAGTTGCATCATCGGTGGTATCTTATATAGATAACGCGGTTAAGTATCGAAGAAAACACGCAGTAGCCATTAAAATAAACATTAAAATAAGTTCAGAGAAACTTTTAATACAACAAACATTACCGCCACGTAAAAAATATTATCAATTATATTTACCGTGGAAATCTACAGAAGAACAACTAATTTTTAATAGAAAAATCTCAAAATATAATCAACTTAACCGCGGATGAATATGAAGATTCGAACAGAGAAAATTGAAAGCCTCAAATGGCTCTATTAACGAGCTCATCGCAGACGAAACTATTATCTGTTTGACAATACAGACTGACTTCAATGGGGTATTCTTTGTTTACTGGGTTACCGTCACCGGTCAGTGGTAGTCCCATATAAGTATATCACTGAGCAGTCGTTGAAATAAGCGTTAAAAAAATGAGTCAGTCTGATTAGAAAAAAAAAGTACTTTATAAAATCAGTCAACAAATTTTTAATTCGAACACGAAGAGAATATGAAGAAACAAAAATGGAGCGGTGAGTTTAATTATTAATGTAGTTTACTATGCGAAAATGTAGATTTAAATGAAGATAACGAATTTGGAAACCTCCAAAGCGCGATTTACAAGCTCATCACTGACGAAATTTGAACATTATATAGTCTTTAAGCAATCCCCCCCCCCAAGCTCTTTATAGAGTACCGAAAGTAGCAAAATTTGATTAGGGTGAATTATAATAACCCAGAAATATCTGAAAAATTATGAAATAAAATATTGCAACAATCAAATAACCGTATTAAATTCAAGTACTTGTTAGAAAGCGAGTGTATTAAATTGGTTTAATTTTTTTTTTGTAAACTTTATTAAGTATTACTGTAGTTTAAATATCGCCGTTAGTTTACTACTGTAAAATATATCATCTTTTAATTTTTAGCGCCGTTTTTTTCGGTTTTTTAACTGTAAGTCTCGAAATTGTTTTTCTTTTTCTACTATCGTTTTTAGAATACAACATAAGACCGTTTAATTTTATTTATCGACGGTATTTTCTTATTGGCTTAATAACATTTTTTTTTCTCCAATTTTTAATGTAGACTTATAGGGAATATTCACATTGCTTATAATGAGGATTTTTCTAAATGATGTTTTTTTTTTTTTTTCATTTTCATTTTTCAATTTAAAAGTGTGAAATGTGCTCGAATTGTAACGGTAACACTAACCTCGATAACTCAACTGTTTCTGGTCCGATCGACTTAAAATTAGTACAATTAGCAATAACTAGCTTAGTAGCCAGGAAAAAGAAGGATGGATTAACCAATATGAAAACGGACTGGAACCTATTTAGAGAACTTCTTGCAAATAGGATTGACTTAAAAGTTAAGTTAAAAAATTCGAGAGATATTGATTTGGCAGTAAATAATCTTACTGAACAAATTCGGGAGTCAGCAGTGCAAGCCACACCCGAAATAAAAACCGTTGAAAAAGAAGTACCATATGCAGCTGAAGTAAGAATTATGGTTAGGCAAAGGAGAATAGCTAGGAAGCGCTGGCAGACTTCCCGGAATGTTAACGATAAAAATACTTTCAACCACATTAGTAAGAAATTGAAAAGACTGATTCAGAGGACCAAATCAGAATCGTTTAATAACTATGTTCAAACTTTATCACCAAATATTGACACAAATTATTCACTTTGGAAAGTTACTCGTTACCTGAAGAAGCCGGTATCTTATCAACCACCAATTAGGACTGAGTTTGGTACCTGGGCTAAAAGTAACGAAGACAAAGCTAAAGTCTTCGCTGAACATCTGGCCGCTGTCTTTACGCCCAACAATATTACCTCAGATGCTAACCTAAATTTAATATTTAGCAAACGACATACGGTTACTCATTTTTCACCTTTAGAAGTCGCTACAGTTATAGATAAGGCTTTAAATCCCCAAAAAGCCCCTGGAATTGATCGCATCACAGCAAGAATTATTAAGGAGCTACCGCGTAAAGGATTAATTCTGCTCACGTATATATGTAATGCGGTATTGCGGTTACAATATGTACCTTTACAGTGGAAAATAGCGAAGATAATAATGATATTAAAACCTGGAAAGCAGCCGGAATTGTCATCATCCTATCGGCCAATATCTATATTGCCGATAATGTCCAAAGTTTTTGAAAAATTATTCTTGAAGCGCTTAAATTCTGTAATCAATGAGAATAATATCATTCCTAATTTTCAATTTGGATTCAGGCATAGTCACTCGACAATTGATCAGGTTCATAGAGTGACCGACTATGTTGAAAGTGCCTTTGAGCAAAAACAGTTTTGCCCTGCAGTATTTCTAGATATAGCGCAGGCCTTTGATAAAGTTTGGCATGAAGGCCTACTGCACAAGCTAAACCTGCTGCTACCTGGCAACTACTGTGAGCTAATAAAATCATACTTGAAAAACAGGTTTTTTCAGGTGTACTATAACGAAGCTAAATCAGATAAGTACGCTATAAATGCTGGCGTTCCTCAGGGCAGTGTCCTAGGGCCTGTATTATACTTGCTTTATACGTCGGATGTACCAACTGTACCAAATGCATTAGTAGCAATGTTTGCAGATGACACTGCCATCTTATTTAAAGATAAAACTCAGATAGAGGCTACTCATAAGCTACAAGAGGCTATAGATAAGCTAACTGCTTGGACGTCTCGCTGGAAAATAAAACTAAATGAGAACAAATCTACTCATGTAGTCTTTGCACTTCGCAGAACGACCTGTATTCCGGTGACGGTAAACGGACAAGCAATATTACATTCCAGCTCAACGAAATATTTGGGAATTCATCTTGATGCGAAACTTACATGGAAGCCTCATGTAAAAATGAAAGCTAAAGAAATGAAAATTCGTATTAATAAATTGTATTGGCTGCTGGGATTTAAATCTCAGCTTAGCCTTGCAAATAAGAGGCTCCTGTATGTGGCAGTAATCAAACCTATCTGGACATATGGTGTCCAATTATGGGGATGCATAAAGCCGACAAACAGAAAGGTAATCCAAACGGTGCAGAATAAATTGTTACGTTCCATCGCCAACGCACCGTGGTATGTAAGAAATGATACCTTGCACAACGATTTGCGGATTGAAACAATCAATGAAGCCATTGCCCGATTTGCTTTAAAACACCAGGACCGCTTACGTCATCATGAGAATCTGGAGATGTTGGAATTGGTAGACGCATTATCTGGCAGTAGGCGACTTAAACGCCAAAAGCCACCCGACTTAATTTAAATATATCATTTTAAATTAACATATAGTATCACTAAGTTAGAATAAGATAGAATATTGGCAGTGGTCAATAATCTACATATACTGTGTACAGTAGCGTTTGCATTGTATTCGCCATTGTGTTGATAATGTTAGAATAATCGGTTAATGGCCTAATAAGGCCAGTCCTGATGTAAAGATATGAAAAAAAAAAAAAAAAAAAAATTATATTTACCGTGGAAATCTACAGAAGAACAACTAATTTTTAATAGAAAAATCTCAAAATATAATCAACTTAACCGCGGATGAATATGAAGATTCGAACAGAGAAAATTGAAAGCGTCAAATGGCTCTATTAACGAGCTCATCGCAGACGAAACTATTATCTGTTTGACAATACAGACTGACTTCAATGGGGTATTCTTTGTTTACTGGGTTACCGTCACCGGTCAGTGGTAGTCCCATATAAGTATATCACTGAGCAGTCGTTGAAATAAGCGTTAAAAAAATGAGTCAGTCTGATTAGAAAAAAAAAGTACTTTATAAAATCAGTCAACAAATTTTTAATTCGAACACGAAGAGAATATGAAGAAACAAAAATGGAGCGGTGAGTTTAATTATTAATGTAGTTTACTATGCGAAAATGTAGATTTAAATGAAGATAACGAATTTGGAAACCTCCAAAGCGCGATTTACAAGCTCATCACTGACGAAATTTGAACATTATATAGTCTTTAAGCAATCCCCCCCCCCCCAAGCTCTTTATAGAGTACCGAAAGTAGCAAAATTTGATTAGGGTGAATTATAATAACCCAGAAATATCTGAAAAATTATGAAATAAAATATTGCAACAATCAAATAACCGTATTAAATTCAAGTACTTGTTAGAAAGCGAGTGTATTAAATTGGTTTAATTTTTTTTTTGTAAACTTTATTAAGTATTACTGTAGTTTAAATATCGCCGTTAGTTTACTACTGTAAAATATATCATCTTTTAATTTTTAGCGCCGTTTTTTTCGGTTTTTTAACTGTAAGTCTCGAAATTGTTTTTCTTTTTCTACTATCGTTTTTAGAATACAACATAAGACCGTTTAATTTTATTTATCGACGGTATTTTCTTATTGGCTTAATAACATTTTTTTTTCTCCAATTTTTAATGTAGACTTATAGGGAATATTCACATTGCTTATAATGAGGATTTTTCTAAATGATGTTTTTTTTTTTTTTCATTTTCATTTTTCAATTTAAAAGTGTGAAATGTGCTCGAATTGTAACGGTAACACTAACCTCGATAACTCAACTGTTTCTGGTCCGATCGACTTAAAATTAGTACAATTAGCAATAACTAGCTTAGTAGCCAGGAAAAAGAAGGATGGATTAACCAATATGAAAACGGACTGGAACCTATTTAGAGAACTTCTTGCAAATAGGATTGACTTAAAAGTTAAGTTAAAAAATTCGAGTGATATTGATTTGGCAGTAAATAATCTTACTGAACAAATTCGGGAGTCAGCAGTGCAAGCCACACCCGAAATAAAAACCGTTGAAAAAGAAATACCATATGCAGCTGAAGTAAGAATTATGGTTAGGCAAAGGAGAATAGCTAGGAAGCGCTGGCAGACTTCCCGGAATGTTAACGATAAAAATACTTTCAACCACATTAGTAAGAAATTGAAAAGACTGATTCAGAGGACCAAATCAGAATCGTTTAATAACTATGTTCAAACTTTATCACCAAATATTGACACAAATTATTCACTTTGGAAAGTTACTCGTTACCTGAAGAAGCCGGTATCTTATCAACCACCAATTAGGAATTAGTTTGGTACCTGGGCTAAAAGTAACGAAGACAAAGCTAAAGTCTTCGCTGAACATCTGGCCGCTGTCTTTACGCCCAACAATATTACCTCAGATGCTAACCTAAATTTAATATTTAGCAAACGACATACGGTTACTCATTTTTCACCTTTAGAAGTCGCTACAGTTATAGATAAGGCTTTAAATCCCCAAAAAGCCCCTGGAATTGATCGCATCACAGCAAGAATTATTAAGGAGCTACCGCGTAAAGGATTAATTCTGCTCACGTATATATGTAATGCGGTATTGCGGTTACAATATGTACCTTTACAGTGGAAAATAGCGAAGATAATAATGATATTAAAACCTGGAAAGCAGCCGGAATTGTCATCATCCTATCGGCCAATATCTATATTGCCGATAATGTCCAAAGTTTTTGAAAAATTATTCTTGAAGCGCTTAAATTCTGTAATCAATGAGAATAATATCATTCCTAATTTTCAATTTGGATTCAGGCATAGTCACTCGACAATTGATCAGGTTCATAGAGTGACCGACTATGTTGAAAGTGCCTTTGAGCAAAAACAGTTTTGCCCTGCAGTATTTCTAGATATAGCGCAGGCCTTTGATAAAGTTTGGCATGAAGGCCTACTGCACAAGCTAAACCTGCTGCTACCTGGCAACTACTGTGAGCTAATAAAATCATACTTGAAAAACAGGTTTTTTCAGGTGTACTATAACGAAGCTAAATCAGATAAGTACGCTATAAATGCTGGCGTTCCTCAGGGCAGTGTCCTAGGGCCTGTATTATACTTGCTTTATACGTCGGATGTACCAACTGTACCAAATGCATTAGTAGCAATGTTTGCAGATGACACTGCCATCTTATTTAAAGATAAAACTCAGATAGAGGCTACTCATAAGCTACAAGAGGCTATAGATAAGCTAACTGCTTGGACGTCTCGCTGGAAAATAAAACTAAATGAGAACAAATCTACTCATGTAGTCTTTGCACTTCGCAGAACGACCTGTATTCCGGTGACGGTAAACGGACAAGCAATATTACATTCCAGCTCAACGAAATATTTGGGAATTCATCTTGATGCGAAACTTACATGGAAGCCTCATGTAAAAATGAAAGCTAAAGAAATGAAAATTCGTATTAATAAATTGTATTGGCTGCTGGGATTTAAATCTCAGCTTAGCCTTGCAAATAAGAGGCTCCTGTATGTGGCAGTAATCAAACCTATCTGGACATATGGTGTCCAATTATGGGGATGCATAAAGCCGACAAACAGAAAGGTAATCCAAACGGTGCAGAATAAATTGTTACGTTCCATCGCCAACGCACCGTGGTATGTAAGAAATGATACCTTGCACAACGATTTGCGGATTGAAACAATCAATGAAGCCATTGCCCGATTTGCTTTAAAACACCAGGACCGCTTACGTCATCATGAGAATCTGGAGATGTTGGAATTGGTAGACGCATTATCTGGCAGTAGGCGACTTAAACGCCAAAAGCCACCCGACTTAATTTAAATATATCATTTTAAATTAACATATAGTATCACTAAGTTAGAATAAGATAGAATATTGGCAGTGGTCAATAATCTACATATACTGTGTACAGTAGCGTTTGCATTGTATTCGCCATTGTGTTGATAATGTTAGAATAATCGGTTAATGGCCTAATAAGGCCAGTCCTGATGTAAAGATATGAAAAAAAAAAAAAAAAAAAAATTATATTTACCGTGGAAATCTACAGAAGAACAACTAATTTTTAATAGAAAAATCTCAAAATATAATCAACTTAACCGCGGATGAATATGAAGATTCGAACAGAGAAAATTGAAAGCCTCAAATGGCTCTATTAACGAGCTCATCGCAGACGAAACTATTATCTGTTTGACAATACAGACTGACTTCAATGGGGTATTCTTTGTTTACTGGGTTACCGTCACCGGTCAGTGGTAGTCCCATATAAGTATATCACTGAGCAGTCGTTGAAATAAGCGTTAAAAAAATGAGTCAGTCTGATTAGAAAAAAAAAGTACTTTATAAAATCAGTCAACAAATTTTTAATTCGAACACGAAGAGAATATGAAGAAACAAAAATGGAGCGGTGAGTTTAATTATTAATGTAGTTTACTATGCGAAAATGTAGATTTAAATGAAGATAACGAATTTGGAAACCTCCAAAGCGCGATTTACAAGCTCATCACTGACGAAATTTGAACATTATATAGTCTTTAAGCAATCCCCCCCCCCCCAAGCTCTTTATAGAGTACCGAAAGTAGCAAAATTTGATTAGGGTGAATTATAATAACCCAGAAATATCTGAAAAATTATGAAACAAAATATTGCAACAATCAAATAACCGTATTAAATTCAAGTACTTGTTAGAAAGCGAGTGTATTAAATTGGTTTAATTTTTTTTTTGTAAACTTTATTAAGTATTACTGTAGTTTAAATATCGCCGTTAGTTTACTACTGTAAAATATATCATCTTTTAATTTTTAGCGCCGTTTTTTTCGGTTTTTTAACTGTAAGTCTCGAAATTGTTTTTCTTTTTCTACTATCGTTTTTAGAATACAACATAAGACCGTTTAATTTTATTTATCGACGGTATTTTCTTATTGGCTTAATAACATTTTTTTTTCTCCAATTTTTAATGTAGACTTATAGGGAATATTCACATTGCTTATAATGAGGATTTTTCTAAATGATGTTTTTTTTTTTTTTTCATTTTCATTTTTCAATTTAAAAGTGTGAAATGTGCTCGAATTGTAACGGTAACACTAACCTCGATAACTCAACTGTTTCTGGTCCGATCGACTTAAAATTAGTACAATTAGCAATAACTAGCTTAGTAGCCAGGAAAAAGAAGGATGGATTAACCAATATGAAAACGGACTGGAACCTATTTAGAGAACTTCTTGCAAATAGGATTGACTTAAAAGTTAAGTTAAAAAATTCGAGAGATATTGATTTGGCAGTAAATAATCTTACTGAACAAATTCGGGAGTCAGCAGTGCAAGCCACACCCGAAATAAAAACCGTTGAAAAAGAAATACCATATGCAGCTGAAGTAAGAATTATGGTTAGGCAAAGGAGAATAGCTAGGAAGCGCTGGCAGACTTCCCGGAATGTTAACGATAAAAATACTTTCAACCACATTAGTAAGAAATTGAAAAGACTGATTCAGAGGACCAAATCAGAATCGTTTAATAACTATGTTCAAACTTTATCACCAAATATTGACACAAATTATTCACTTTGGAAAGTTACTCGTTACCTGAAGAAGCCGGTATCTTATCAACCACCAATTAGGAATTAGTTTGGTACCTGGGCTAAAAGTAACGAAGACAAAGCTAAAGTCTTCGCTGAACATCTGGCCGCTGTCTTTACGCCCAACAATATTACCTCAGATGCTAACCTAAATTTAATATTTAGCAAACGACATACGGTTACTCATTTTTCACCTTTAGAAGTCGCTACAGTTATAGATAAGGCTTTAAATCCCCAAAAAGCCCCTGGAATTGATCGCATCACAGCAAGAATTATTAAGGAGCTACCGCGTAAAGGATTAATTCTGCTCACGTATATATGTAATGCGGTATTGCGGTTACAATATGTACCTTTACAGTGGAAAATAGCGAAGATAATAATGATATTAAAACCTGGAAAGCAGCCGGAATTGTCATCATCCTATCGGCCAATATCTATATTGCCGATAATGTCCAAAGTTTTTGAAAAATTATTCTTGAAGCGCTTAAATTCTGTAATCAATGAGAATAATATCATTCCTAATTTTCAATTTGGATTCAGGCATAGTCACTCGACAATTGATCAGGTTCATAGAGTGACCGACTATGTTGAAAGGGCCTTTGAGCAAAAACAGTTTTGCCCTGCAGTATTTCTAGATATAGCGCAGGCCTTTGATAAAGTTTGGCATGAAGGCCTACTGCACAAGCTAAACCTGCTGCTACCTGGCAACTACTGTGAGCTAATAAAATCATACTTGAAAAACAGGTTTTTTCAGGTGTACTATAACGAAGCTAAATCAGATAAGTACGCTATAAATGCTGGCGTTCCTCAGGGCAGTGTCCTAGGGCCTGTATTATACTTGCTTTATACGTCGGATGTACCAACTGTACCAAATGCATTAGTAGCAATGTTTGCAGATGACACTGCCATCTTATTTAAAGATAAAACTCAGATAGAGGCTACTCATAAGCTACAAGAGGCTATAGATAAGCTAACTGCTTGGACGTCTCGCTGGAAAATAAAACTAAATGAGAACAAATCTACTCATGTAGTCTTTGCACTTCGCAGAACGACCTGTATTCCGGTGACGGTAAACGGACAAGCAATATTACATTCCAGCTCAACGAAATATTTGGGAATTCATCTTGATGCGAAACTTACATGGAAGCCTCATGTAAAAATGAAAGCTAAAGAAATGAAAATTCGTATTAATAAATTGTATTGGCTGCTGGGATTTAAATCTCAGCTTAGCCTTGCAAATAAGAGGCTCCTGTATGTGGCAGTAATCAAACCTATCTGGACATATGGTGTCCAATTATGGGGATGCATAAAGCCGACAAACAGAAAGGTAATCCAAACGGTGCAGAATAAATTGTTACGTTCCATCGCCAACGCACCGTGGTATGTAAGAAATGATACCTTGCACAACGATTTGCGGATTGAAACAATCAATGAAGCCATTGCCCGATTTGCTTTAAAACACCAGGACCGCTTACGTCATCATGAGAATCTGGAGATGTTGGAATTGGTAGACGCATTATCTGGCAGTAGGCGACTTAAACGCCAAAAGCCACCCGACTTAATTTAAATATATCATTTTAAATTAACATATAGTATCACTAAGTTAGAATAAGATAGAATATTGGCAGTGGTCAATAATCTACATATACTGTGTACAGTAGCGTTTGCATTGTATTCGCCATTGTGTTGATAATGTTAGAATAATCGGTTAATGGCCTAATAAGGCCAGTCCTGATGTAAAGATATGAAAAAAAAAAAAAAAAAAAAATTATATTTACCGTGGAAATCTACAGAAGAACAACTAATTTTTAATAGAAAAATCTCAAAATATAATCAACTTAACCGCGGATGAATATGAAGATTCGAACAGAGAAAATTGAAAGCGTCAAATGGCTCTATTAACGAGCTCATCGCAGACGAAACTATTATCTGTTTGACAATACAGACTGACTTCAATGGGGTATTCTTTGTTTACTGGGTTACCGTCACCGGTCAGTGGTAGTCCCATATAAGTATATCACTGAGCAGTCGTTGAAATAAGCGTTAAAAAAATGAGTCAGTCTGATTAGAAAAAAAAAGTACTTTATAAAATCAGTCAACAAATTTTTAATTCGAACACGAAGAGAATATGAAGAAACAAAAATGGAGCGGTGAGTTTAATTATTAATGTAGTTTACTATGCGAAAATGTAGATTTAAATGAAGATAACGAATTTGGAAACCTCCAAAGCGCGATTTACAAGCTCATCACTGACGAAATTTGAACATTATATAGTCTTTAAGCAATCCCCCCCCCCCCAAGCTCTTTATAGAGTACCGAAAGTAGCAAAATTTGATTAGGGTGAATTATAATAACCCAGAAATATCTGAAAAATTATGAAATAAAATATTGCAACAATCAAATAACCGTATTAAATTCAAGTACTTGTTAGAAAGCGAGTGTATTAAATTGGTTTAATTTTTTTTTTGTAAACTTTATTAAGTATTACTGTAGTTTAAATATCGCCGTTAGTTTACTACTGTAAAATATATCATCTTTTAATTTTTAGCGCCGTTTTTTTCGGTTTTTTAACTGTAAGTCTCGAAATTGTTTTTCTTTTTCTACTATCGTTTTTAGAATACAACATAAGACCGTTTAATTTTATTTATCGACGGTATTTTCTTATTGGCTTAATAACATTTTTTTTTCTCCAATTTTTAATGTAGACTTATAGGGAATATTCACATTGCTTATAATGAGGATTTTTCTAAATGATGTTTTTTTTTTTTTTTCATTTTCATTTTTCAATTTAAAAGTGTGAAATGTGCTCGAATTGTAACGGTAACACTAACCTCGATAACTCAACTGTTTCTGGTCCGATCGACTTAAAATTAGTACAATTAGCAATAACTAGCTTAGTAGCCAGGAAAAAGAAGGATGGATTAACCAATATGAAAACGGACTGGAACCTATTTAGAGAACTTCTTGCAAATAGGATTGACTTAAAAGTTAAGTTAAAAAATTCGAGAGATATTGATTTGGCAGTAAATAATCTTACTGAACAAATTCGGGAGTCAGCAGTGCAAGCCACACCCGAAATAAAAACCGTTGAAAAAGAAGTACCATATGCAGCTGAAGTAAGAATTATGGTTAGGCAAAGGAGAATAGCTAGGAAGCGCTGGCAGACTTCCCGGAATGTTAACGATAAAAATACTTTCAACCACATTAGTAAGAAATTGAAAAGACTGATTCAGAGGACCAAATCAGAATCGTTTAATAACTATGTTCAAACTTTATCACCAAATATTGACACAAATTATTCACTTTGGAAAGTTACTCGTTACCTGAAGAAGCCGGTATCTTATCAACCACCAATTAGGACTGAGTTTGGTACCTGGGCTAAAAGTAACGAAGACAAAGCTAAAGTCTTCGCTGAACATCTGGCCGCTGTCTTTACGCCCAACAATATTACCTCAGATGCTAACCTAAATTTAATATTTAGCAAACGACATACGGTTACTCATTTTTCACCTTTAGAAGTCGCTACAGTTATAGATAAGGCTTTAAATCCCCAAAAAGCCCCTGGAATTGATCGCATCACAGCAAGAATTATTAAGGAGCTACCGCGTAAAGGATTAATTCTGCTCACGTATATATGTAATGCGGTATTGCGGTTACAATATGTACCTTTACAGTGGAAAATAGCGAAGATAATAATGATATTAAAACCTGGAAAGCAGCCGGAATTGTCATCATCCTATCGGCCAATATCTATATTGCCGATAATGTCCAAAGTTTTTGAAAAATTATTCTTGAAGCGCTTAAATTCTGTAATCAATGAGAATAATATCATTCCTAATTTTCAATTTGGATTCAGGCATAGTCACTCGACAATTGATCAGGTTCATAGAGTGACCGACTATGTTGAAAGTGCCTTTGAGCAAAAACAGTTTTGCCCTGCAGTATTTCTAGATATAGCGCAGGCCTTTGATAAAGTTTGGCATGAAGGCCTACTGCACAAGCTAAACCTGCTGCTACCTGGCAACTACTGTGAGCTAATAAAATCATACTTGAAAAACAGGTTTTTTCAGGTGTACTATAACGAAGCTAAATCAGATAAGTACGCTATAAATGCTGGCGTTCCTCAGGGCAGTGTCCTAGGGCCTGTATTATACTTGCTTTATACGTCGGATGTACCAACTGTACCAAATGCATTAGTAGCAATGTTTGCAGATGACACTGCCATCTTATTTAAAGATAAAACTCAGATAGAGGCTACTCATAAGCTACAAGAGGCTATAGATAAGCTAACTGCTTGGACGTCTCGCTGGAAAATAAAACTAAATGAGAACAAATCTACTCATGTAGTCTTTGCACTTCGCAGAACGACCTGTATTCCGGTGACGGTAAACGGACAAGCAATATTACATTCCAGCTCAACGAAATATTTGGGAATTCATCTTGATGCGAAACTTACATGGAAGCCTCATGTAAAAATGAAAGCTAAAGAAATGAAAATTCGTATTAATAAATTGTATTGGCTGCTGGGATTTAAATCTCAGCTTAGCCTTGCAAATAAGAGGCTCCTGTATGTGGCAGTAATCAAACCTATCTGGATATATGGTGTCCAATTATGGGGATGCATAAAGCCGACAAACAGAAAGGTAATCCAAACGGTGCAGAATAAATTGTTACGTTCCATCGCCAACGCACCGTGGTATGTAAGAAATGATACCTTGCACAACGATTTGCGGATTGAAACAATCAATGAAGCCATTGCCCGATTTGCTTTAAAACACCAGGACCGCTTACGTCATCATGAGAATCTGGAGATGTTGGAATTGGTAGACGCATTATCTGGCAGTAGGCGACTTAAACGCCAAAAGCCACCCGACTTAATTTAAATATATCATTTTAAATTAACATATAGTATCACTAAGTTAGAATAAGATAGAATATTGGCAGTGGTCAATAATCTACATATACTGTGTACAGTAGCGTTTGCATTGTATTCGCCATTGTGTTGATAATGTTAGAATAATCGGTTAATGGCCTAATAAGGCCAGTCCTGATGTAAAGATATGAAAAAAAAAAAAAAAAAAAAATTATATTTACCGTGGAAATCTACAGAAGAACAACTAATTTTTAATAGAAAAATCTCAAAATATAATCAACTTAACCGCGGATGAATATGAAGATTCGAACAGAGAAAATTGAAAGCGTCAAATGGCTCTATTAACGAGCTCATCGCAGACGAAACTATTATCTGTTTGACAATACAGACTGACTTCAATGGGGTATTCTTTGTTTACTGGGTTACCGTCACCGGTCAGTGGTAGTCCCATATAAGTATATCACTGAGCAGTCGTTGAAATAAGCGTTAAAAAAATGAGTCAGTCTGATTAGAAAAAAAAAGTACTTTATAAAATCAGTCAACAAATTTTTAATTCGAACACGAAGAGAATATGAAGAAACAAAAATGGAGCGGTGAGTTTAATTATTAATGTAGTTTACTATGCGAAAATGTAGATTTAAATGAAGATAACGAATTTGGAAACCTCCAAAGCGCGATTTACAAGCTCATCACTGACGAAATTTGAACATTATATAGTCTTTAAGCAATCCCCCCCCCCAAGCTCTTTATAGAGTACCGAAAGTAGCAAAATTTGATTAGGGTGAATTATAATAACCCAGAAATATCTGAAAAATTATGAAATAAAATATTGCAACAATCAAATAACCGTATTAAATTCAAGTACTTGTTAGAAAGCGAGTGTATTAAATTGGTTTAATTTTTTTTTTGTAAACTTTATTAAGTATTACTGTAGTTTAAATATCGCCGTTAGTTTACTACTGTAAAATATATCATCTTTTAATTTTTAGCGCCGTTTTTTTCGGTTTTTTAACTGTAAGTCTCGAAATTGTTTTTCTTTTTCTACTATCGTTTTTAGAATACAACATAAGACCGTTTAATTTTATTTATCGACGGTATTTTCTTATTGGCTTAATAACATTTTTTTTTCTCCAATTTTTAATGTAGACTTATAGGGAATATTCACATTGCTTATAATGAGGATTTTTCTAAATGATGTTTTTTTTTTTTTTTCATTTTCATTTTTCAATTTAAAAGTGTGAAATGTGCTCGAATTGTAACGGTAACACTAACCTCGATAACTCAACTGTTTCTGGTCCGATCGACTTAAAATTAGTACAATTAGCAATAACTAGCTTAGTAGCCAGGAAAAAGAAGGATGGATTAACCAATATGAAAACGGACTGGAACCTATTTAGAGAACTTCTTGCAAATAGGATTGACTTAAAAGTTAAGTTAAAAAATTCGAGAGATATTGATTTGGCAGTAAATAATCTTACTGAACAAATTCGGGAGTCAGCAGTGCAAGCCACACCCGAAATAAAAACCGTTGAAAAAGAAATACCATATGCAGCTGAAGTAAGAATTATGGTTAGGCAAAGGAGAATAGCTAGGAAGCGCTGGCAGACTTCCCGGAATGTTAACGATAAAAATACTTTCAACCACATTAGTAAGAAATTGAAAAGACTGATTCAGAGGACCAAATCAGAATCGTTTAATAACTATGTTCAAACTTTATCACCAAATATTGACACAAATTATTCACTTTGGAAAGTTACTCGTTACCTGAAGAAGCCGGTATCTTATCAACCACCAATTAGGACTGAGTTTGGTACCTGGGCTAAAAGTAACGAAGACAAAGCTAAAGTCTTCGCTGAACATCTGGCCGCTGTCTTTACGCCCAACAATATTACCTCAGATGCTAACCTAAATTTAATATTTAGCAAACGACATACGGTTACTCATTTTTCACCTTTAGAAGTCGCTACAGTTATAGATAAGGCTTTAAATCCCCAAAAAGCCCCTGGAATTGATCGCATCACAGCAAGAATTATTAAGGAGCTACCGCGTAAAGGATTAATTCTGCTCACGTATATATGTAATGCGGTATTGCGGTTACAATATGTACCTTTACAGTGGAAAATAGCGAAGATAATAATGATATTAAAACCTGGAAAGCAGCCGGAATTGTCATCATCCTATCGGCCAATATCTATATTGCCGATAATGTCCAAAGTTTTTGAAAAATTATTCTTGAAGCGCTTAAATTCTGTAATCAATGAGAATAATATCATTCCTAATTTTCAATTTGGATTCAGGCATAGTCACTCGACAATTGATCAGGTTCATAGAGTGACCGACTATGTTGAAAGTGCCTTTGAGCAAAAACAGTTTTGCCCTGCAGTATTTCTAGATATAGCGCAGGCCTTTGATAAAGTTTGGCATGAAGGCCTACTGCACAAGCTAAACCTGCTGCTACCTGGCAACTACTGTGAGCTAATAAAATCATACTTGAAAAACAGGTTTTTTCAGGTGTACTATAACGAAGCTAAATCAGATAAGTACGCTATAAATGCTGGCGTTCCTCAGGGCAGTGTCCTAGGGCCTGTATTATACTTGCTTTATACGTCGGATGTACCAACTGTACCAAATGCATTAGTAGCAATGTTTGCAGATGACACTGCCATCTTATTTAAAGATAAAACTCAGATAGAGGCTACTCATAAGCTACAAGAGGCTATAGATAAGCTAACTGCTTGGACGTCTCGCTGGAAAATAAAACTAAATGAGAACAAATCTACTCATGTAGTCTTTGCACTTCGCAGAACGACCTGTATTCCGGTGACGGTAAACGGACAAGCAATATTACATTCCAGCTCAACGAAATATTTGGGAATTCATCTTGATGCGAAACTTACATGGAAGCCTCATGTAAAAATGAAAGCTAAAGAAATGAAAATTCGTATTAATAAATTGTATTGGCTGCTGGGATTTAAATCTCAGCTTAGCCTTGCAAATAAGAGGCTCCTGTATGTGGCAGTAATCAAACCTATCTGGATATATGGTGTCCAATTATGGGGATGCATAAAGCCGACAAACAGAAAGGTAATCCAAACGGTGCAGAATAAATTGTTACGTTCCATCGCCAACGCACCGTGGTATGTAAGAAATGATACCTTGCACAACGATTTGCGGATTGAAACAATCAATGAAGCCATTGCCCGATTTGCTTTAAAACACCAGGACCGCTTACGTCATCATGAGAATCTGGAGATGTTGGAATTGGTAGACGCATTATCTGGCAGTAGGCGACTTAAACGCCAAAAGCCACCCGACTTAATTTAAATATATCATTTTAAATTAACATATAGTATCACTAAGTTAGAATAAGATAGAATATTGGCAGTGGTCAATAATCTACATATACTGTGTACAGTAGCGTTTGCATTGTATTCGCCATTGTGTTGATAATGTTAGAATAATCGGTTAATGGCCTAATAAGGCCAGTCCTGATGTAAAGATATGAAAAAAAAAAAAAAAAAAAAATTATATTTACCGTGGAAATCTACAGAAGAACAACTAATTTTTAATAGAAAAATCTCAAAATATAATCAACTTAACCGCGGATGAATATGAAGATTCGAACAGAGAAAATTGAAAGCGTCAAATGGCTCTATTAACGAGCTCATCGCAGACGAAACTATTATCTGTTTGACAATACAGACTGACTTCAATGGGGTATTCTTTGTTTACTGGGTTACCGTCACCGGTCAGTGGTAGTCCCATATAAGTATATCACTGAGCAGTCGTTGAAATAAGCGTTAAAAAAATGAGTCAGTCTGATTAGAAAAAAAAAGTACTTTATAAAATCAGTCAACAAATTTTTAATTCGAACACGAAGAGAATATGAAGAAACAAAAATGGAGCGGTGAGTTTAATTATTAATGTAGTTTACTATGCGAAAATGTAGATTTAAATGAAGATAACGAATTTGGAAACCTCCAAAGCGCGATTTACAAGCTCATCACTGACGAAATTTGAACATTATATAGTCTTTAAGCAATCCCCCCCCCCAAGCTCTTTATAGAGTACCGAAAGTAGCAAAATTTGATTAGGGTGAATTATAATAACCCAGAAATATCTGAAAAATTATGAAATAAAATATTGCAACAATCAAATAACCGTATTAAATTCAAGTACTTGTTAGAAAGCGAGTGTATTAAATTGGTTTAATTTTTTTTTTGTAAACTTTATTAAGTATTACTGTAGTTTAAATATCGCCGTTAGTTTACTACTGTAAAATATATCATCTTTTAATTTTTAGCGCCGTTTTTTTCGGTTTTTTAACTGTAAGTCTCGAAATTGTTTTTCTTTTTCTACTATCGTTTTTAGAATACAACATAAGACCGTTTAATTTTATTTATCGACGGTATTTTCTTATTGGCTTAATAACATTTTTTTTTCTCCAATTTTTAATGTAGACTTATAGGGAATATTCACATTGCTTATAATGAGGATTTTTCTAAATGATGTTTTTTTTTTTTTTTCATTTTCATTTTTCAATTTAAAAGTGTGAAATGTGCTCGAATTGTAACGGTAACACTAACCTCGATAACTCAACTGTTTCTGGTCCGATCGACTTAAAATTAGTACAATTAGCAATAACTAGCTTAGTAGCCAGGAAAAAGAAGGATGGATTAACCAATATGAAAACGGACTGGAACCTATTTAGAGAACTTCTTGCAAATAGGATTGACTTAAAAGTTAAGTTAAAAAATTCGAGAGATATTGATTTGGCAGTAAATAATCTTACTGAACAAATTCGGGAGTCAGCAGTGCAAGCCACACCCGAAATAAAAACCGTTGAAAAAGAAATACCATATGCAGCTGAAGTAAGAATTATGGTTAGGCAAAGGAGAATAGCTAGGAAGCGCTGGCAGACTTCCCGGAATGTTAACGATAAAAATACTTTCAACCACATTAGTAAGAAATTGAAAAGACTGATTCAGAGGACCAAATCAGAATCGTTTAATAACTATGTTCAAACTTTATCACCAAATATTGACACAAATTATTCACTTTGGAAAGTTACTCGTTACCTGAAGAAGCCGGTATCTTATCAACCACCAATTAGGACTGAGTTTGGTACCTGGGCTAAAAGTAACGAAGACAAAGCTAAAGTCTTCGCTGAACATCTGGCCGCTGTCTTTACGCCCAACAATATTACCTCAGATGCTAACCTAAATTTAATATTTAGCAAACGACATACGGTTACTCATTTTTCACCTTTAGAAGTCGCTACAGTTATAGATAAGGCTTTAAATCCCCAAAAAGCCCCTGGAATTGATCGCATCACAGCAAGAATTATTAAGGAGCTACCGCGTAAAGGATTAATTCTGCTCACGTATATATGTAATGCGGTATTGCGGTTACAATATGTACCTTTACAGTGGAAAATAGCGAAGATAATAATGATATTAAAACCTGGAAAGCAGCCGGAATTGTCATCATCCTATCGGCCAATATCTATATTGCCGATAATGTCCAAAGTTTTTGAAAAATTATTCTTGAAGCGCTTAAATTCTGTAATCAATGAGAATAATATCATTCCTAATTTTCAATTTGGATTCAGGCATAGTCACTCGACAATTGATCAGGTTCATAGAGTGACCGACTATGTTGAAAGTGCCTTTGAGCAAAAACAGTTTTGCCCTGCAGTATTTCTAGATATAGCGCAGGCCTTTGATAAAGTTTGGCATGAAGGCCTACTGCACAAGCTAAACCTGCTGCTACCTGGCAACTACTGTGAGCTAATAAAATCATACTTGAAAAACAGGTTTTTTCAGGTGTACTATAACGAAGCTAAATCAGATAAGTACGCTATAAATGCTGGCGTTCCTCAGGGCAGTGTCCTAGGGCCTGTATTATACTTGCTTTATACGTCGGATGTACCAACTGTACCAAATGCATTAGTAGCAATGTTTGCAGATGACACTGCCATCTTATTTAAAGATAAAACTCAGATAGAGGCTACTCATAAGCTACAAGAGGCTATAGATAAGCTAACTGCTTGGACGTCTCGCTGGAAAATAAAACTAAATGAGAACAAATCTACTCATGTAGTCTTTGCACTTCGCAGAACGACCTGTATTCCGGTGACGGTAAACGGACAAGCAATATTACATTCCAGCTCAACGAAATATTTGGGAATTCATCTTGATGCGAAACTTACATGGAAGCCTCATGTAAAAATGAAAGCTAAAGAAATGAAAATTCGTATTAATAAATTGTATTGGCTGCTGGGATTTAAATCTCAGCTTAGCCTTGCAAATAAGAGGCTCCTGTATGTGGCAGTAATCAAACCTATCTGGATATATGGTGTCCAATTATGGGGATGCATAAAGCCGACAAACAGAAAGGTAATCCAAACGGTGCAGAATAAATTGTTACGTTCCATCGCCAACGCACCGTGGTATGTAAGAAATGATACCTTGCACAACGATTTGCGGATTGAAACAATCAATGAAGCCATTGCCCGATTTGCTTTAAAACACCAGGACCGCTTACGTCATCATGAGAATCTGGAGATGTTGGAATTGGTAGACGCATTATCTGGCAGTAGGCGACTTAAACGCCAAAAGCCACCCGACTTAATTTAAATATATCATTTTAAATTAACATATAGTATCACTAAGTTAGAATAAGATAGAATATTGGCAGTGGTCAATAATCTACATATACTGTGTACAGTAGCGTTTGCATTGTATTCGCCATTGTGTTGATAATGTTAGAATAATCGGTTAATGGCCTAATAAGGCCAGTCCTGATGTAAAGATATGAAAAAAAAAAAAAAAAAAAAATTATATTTACCGTGGAAATCTACAGAAGAACAACTAATTTTTAATAGAAAAATCTCAAAATATAATCAACTTAACCGCGGATGAATATGAAGATTCGAACAGAGAAAATTGAAAGCGTCAAATGGCTCTATTAACGAGCTCATCGCAGACGAAACTATTATCTGTTTGACAATACAGACTGACTTCAATGGGGTATTCTTTGTTTACTGGGTTACCGTCACCGGTCAGTGGTAGTCCCATATAAGTATATCACTGAGCAGTCGTTGAAATAAGCGTTAAAAAAATGAGTCAGTCTGATTAGAAAAAAAAAGTACTTTATAAAATCAGTCAACAAATTTTTAATTCGAACACGAAGAGAATATGAAGAAACAAAAATGGAGCGGTGAGTTTAATTATTAATGTAGTTTACTATGCGAAAATGTAGATTTAAATGAAGATAACGAATTTGGAAACCTCCAAAGCGCGATTTACAAGCTCATCACTGACGAAATTTGAACATTATATAGTCTTTAAGCAATCCCCCCCCCCCCCAAGCTCTTTATAGAGTACCGAAAGTAGCAAAATTTGATTAGGGTGAATTATAATAACCCAGAAATATCTGAAAAATTATGAAATAAAATATTGCAACAATCAAATAACCGTATTAAATTCAAGTACTTGTTAGAAAGCGAGTGTATTAAATTGGTTTAATTTTTTTTTTGTAAACTTTATTAAGTATTACTGTAGTTTAAATATCGCCGTTAGTTTACTACTGTAAAATATATCATCTTTTAATTTTTAGCGCCGTTTTTTTCGGTTTTTTAACTGTAAGTCTCGAAATTGTTTTTCTTTTTCTACTATCGTTTTTAGAATACAACATAAGACCGTTTAATTTTATTTATCGACGGTATTTTCTTATTGGCTTAATAACATTTTTTTTTCTCCAATTTTTAATGTAGACTTATAGGGAATATTCACATTGCTTATAATGAGGATTTTTCTAAATGATGTTTTTTTTTTTTTTTCATTTTCATTTTTCAATTTAAAAGTGTGAAATGTGCTCGAATTGTAACGGTAACACTAACCTCGATAACTCAACTGTTTCTGGTCCGATCGACTTAAAATTAGTACAATTAGCAATAACTAGCTTAGTAGCCAGGAAAAAGAAGGATGGATTAACCAATATGAAAACGGACTGGAACCTATTTAGAGAACTTCTTGCAAATAGGATTGACTTAAAAGTTAAGTTAAAAAATTCGAGAGATATTGATTTGGCAGTAAATAATCTTACTGAACAAATTCGGGAGTCAGCAGTGCAAGCCACACCCGAAATAAAAACCGTTGAAAAAGAAATACCATATGCAGCTGAAGTAAGAATTATGGTTAGGCAAAGGAGAATAGCTAGGAAGCGCTGGCAGACTTCCCGGAATGTTAACGATAAAAATACTTTCAACCACATTAGTAAGAAATTGAAAAGACTGATTCAGAGGACCAAATCAGAATCGTTTAATAACTATGTTCAAACTTTATCACCAAATATTGACACAAATTATTCACTTTGGAAAGTTACTCGTTACCTGAAGAAGCCGGTATCTTATCAACCACCAATTAGGACTGAGTTTGGTACCTGGGCTAAAAGTAACGAAGACAAAGCTAAAGTCTTCGCTGAACATCTGGCCGCTGTCTTTACGCCCAACAATATTACCTCAGATGCTAACCTAAATTTAATATTTAGCAAACGACATACGGTTACTCATTTTTCACCTTTAGAAGTCGCTACAGTTATAGATAAGGCTTTAAATCCCCAAAAAGCCCCTGGAATTGATCGCATCACAGCAAGAATTATTAAGGAGCTACCGCGTAAAGGATTAATTCTGCTCACGTATATATGTAATGCGGTATTGCGGTTACAATATGTACCTTTACAGTGGAAAATAGCGAAGATAATAATGATATTAAAACCTGGAAAGCAGCCGGAATTGTCATCATCCTATCGGCCAATATCTATATTGCCGATAATGTCCAAAGTTTTTGAAAAATTATTCTTGAAGCGCTTAAATTCTGTAATCAATGAGAATAATATCATTCCTAATTTTCAATTTGGATTCAGGCATAGTCACTCGACAATTGATCAGGTTCATAGAGTGACCGACTATGTTGAAAGTGCCTTTGAGCAAAAACAGTTTTGCCCTGCAGTATTTCTAGATATAGCGCAGGCCTTTGATAAAGTTTGGCATGAAGGCCTACTGCACAAGCTAAACCTGCTGCTACCTGGCAACTACTGTGAGCTAATAAAATCATACTTGAAAAACAGGTTTTTTCAGGTGTACTATAACGAAGCTAAATCAGATAAGTACGCTATAAATGCTGGCGTTCCTCAGGGCAGTGTCCTAGGGCCTGTATTATACTTGCTTTATACGTCGGATGTACCAACTGTACCAAATGCATTAGTAGCAATGTTTGCAGATGACACTGCCATCTTATTTAAAGATAAAACTCAGATAGAGGCTACTCATAAGCTACAAGAGGCTATAGATAAGACTGCTTGGACGTCTCGCTGGAAAATAAAACTAAATGAGAACAAATCTACTCATGTAGTCTTTGCACTTCGCAGAACGACCTGTATTCCGGTGACGGTAAACGGACAAGCAATATTACATTCCAGCTCAACGAAATATTTGGGAATTCATCTTGATGCGAAACTTACATGGAAGCCTCATGTAAAAATGAAAGCTAAAGAAATGAAAATTCGTATTAATAAATTGTATTGGCTGCTGGGATTTAAATCTCAGCTTAGCCTTGCAAATAAGAGGCTCCTGTATGTGGCAGTAATCAAACCTATCTGGATATATGGTGTCCAATTATGGGGATGCATAAAGCCGACAAACAGAAAGGTAATCCAAACGGTGCAGAATAAATTGTTACGTTCCATCGCCAACGCACCGTGGTATGTAAGAAATGATACCTTGCACAACGATTTGCGGATTGAAACAATCAATGAAGCCATTGCCCGATTTACTTTAAAACACCAGGACCGCTTACGTCATCATGAGAATCTGGAGATGTTGGAATTGGTAGACGCATTATCTGGCAGTAGGCGACTTAAACGCCAAAAGCCACCCGACTTAATTTAAATATATCATTTTAAATTAACATATAGTATCACTAAGTTAGAATAAGATAGAATATTGGCAGTGGTCAATAATCTACATATACTGTGTACAGTAGCGTTTGCATTGTATTCGCCATTGTGTTGATAATGTTAGAATAATCGGTTAATGGCCTAATAAGGCCAGTCCTGATGTAAAGATATGAAAAAAAAAAAAAAAAAAAAATTATATTTACCGTGGAAATCTACAGAAGAACAACTAATTTTTAATAGAAAAATCTCAAAATATAATCAACTTAACCGCGGATGAATATGAAGATTCGAACAGAGAAAATTGAAAGCCTCAAATGGCTCTATTAACGAGCTCATCGCAGACGAAACTATTATCTGTTTGACAATACAGACTGACTTCAATGGGGTATTCTTTGTTTACTGGGTTACCGTCACCGGTCAGTGGTAGTCCCATATAAGTATATCACTGAGCAGTCGTTGAAATAAGCGTTAAAAAAATGAGTCAGTCTGATTAGAAAAAAAAAGTACTTTATAAAATCAGTCAACAAATTTTTAATTCGAACACGAAGAGAATATGAAGAAACAAAAATGGAGCGGTGAGTTTAATTATTAATGTAGTTTACTATGCGAAAATGTAGATTTAAATGAAGATAACGAATTTGGAAACCTCCAAAGCGCGATTTACAAGCTCATCACTGACGAAATTTGAACATTATATAGTCTTTAAGCAATCCCCCCCCCCCAAGCTCTTTATAGAGTACCGAAAGTAGCAAAATTTGATTAGGGTGAATTATAATAACCCAGAAATATCTGAAAAATTATGAAATAAAATATTGCAACAATCAAATAACCGTATTAAATTCAAGTACTTGTTAGAAAGCGAGTGTATTAAATTGGTTTAATTTTTTTTTTGTAAACTTTATTAAGTATTACTGTAGTTTAAATATCGCCGTTAGTTTACTACTGTAAAATATATCATCTTTTAATTTTTAGCGCCGTTTTTTTCGGTTTTTTAACTGTAAGTCTCGAAATTGTTTTTCTTTTTCTACTATCGTTTTTAGAATACAACATAAGACCGTTTAATTTTATTTATCGACGGTATTTTCTTATTGGCTTAATAACATTTTTTTTTCTCCAATTTTTAATGTAGACTTATAGGGAATATTCACATTGCTTATAATGAGGATTTTTCTAAATGATGTTTTTTTTTTTTTTTCATTTTCATTTTTCAATTTAAAAGTGTGAAATGTGCTCGAATTGTAACGGTAACACTAACCTCGATAACTCAACTGTTTCTGGTCCGATCGACTTAAAATTAGTACAATTAGCAATAACTAGCTTAGTAGCCAGGAAAAAGAAGGATGGATTAACCAATATGAAAACGGACTGGAACCTATTTAGAGAACTTCTTGCAAATAGGATTGACTTAAAAGTTAAGTTAAAAAATTCGAGAGATATTGATTTGGCAGTAAATAATCTTACTGAACAAATTCGGGAGTCAGCAGTGCAAGCCACACCCGAAATAAAAACCGTTGAAAAAGAAATACCATATGCAGCTGAAGTAAGAATTATGGTTAGGCAAAGGAGAATAGCTAGGAAGCGCTGGCAGGCTTCCCGGAATGTTAACGATAAAAATACTTTCAACCACATTAGTAAGAAATTGAAAAGACTGATTCAGAGGACCAAATCAGAATCGTTTAATAACTATGTTCAAACTTTATCACCAAATATTGACACAAATTATTCACTTTGGAAAGTTACTCGTTACCTGAAGAAGCCGGTATCTTATCAACCACCAATTAGGACTGAGTTTGGTACCTGGGCTAAAAGTAACGAAGACAAAGCTAAAGTCTTCGCTGAACATCTGGCCGCTGTCTTTACGCCCAACAATATTACCTCAGATGCTAACCTAAATTTAATATTTAGCAAACGACATACGGTTACTCATTTTTCACCTTTAGAAGTCGCTACAGTTATAGATAAGGCTTTAAATCCCCAAAAAGCCCCTGGAATTGATCGCATCACAGCAAGAATTATTAACGCGTAAAGGATTAATTCTGCTCACGTATATATGTAATGCGGTATTGCGGTTACAATATGTACCTTTACAGTGGAAAATAGCGAAGATAATAATGATATTAAAACCTGGAAAGCAGCCGGAATTGTCATCATCCTATCGGCCAATATCTATATTGCCGATAATGTCCAAAGTTTTTGAAAAATTATTCTTGAAGCGCTTAAATTCTGTAATCAATGAGAATAATATCATTCCTAATTTTCAATTTGGATTCAGGCATAGTCACTCGACAATTGATCAGGTTCATAGAGTGACCGACTATGTTGAAAGTGCCTTTGAGCAAAAACAGTTTTGCCCTGCAGTATTTCTAGATATAGCGCAGGCCTTTGATAAAGTTTGGCATGAAGGCCTACTGCACAAGCTAAACCTGCTGCTACCTGGCAACTACTGTGAGCTAATAAAATCATACTTGAAAAACAGGTTTTTTCAGGTGTACTATAACGAAGCTAAATCAGATAAGTACGCTATAAATGCTGGCGTTCCTCAGGGCAGTGTCCTAGGGCCTGTATTATACTTGCTTTATACGTCGGATGTACCAACTGTACCAAATGCATTAGTAGCAATGTTTGCAGATGACACTGCCATCTTATTTAAAGATAAAACTCAGATAGAGGCTACTCATAAGCTACAAGAGGCTATAGATAAGCTAACTGCTTGGACGTCTCGCTGGAAAATAAAACTAAATGAGAACAAATCTACTCATGTAGTCTTTGCACTTCGCAGAACGACCTGTATTCCGGTGACGGTAAACGGACAAGCAATATTACATTCCAGCTCAACGAAATATTTGGGAATTCATCTTGATGCGAAACTTACATGGAAGCCTCATGTAAAAATGAAAGCTAAAGAAATGAAAATTCGTATTAATAAATTGTATTGGCTGCTGGGATTTAAATCTCAGCTTAGCCTTGCAAATAAGAGGCTCCTGTATGTGGCAGTAATCAAACCTATCTGGACATATGGTGTCCAATTATGGGGATGCATAAAGCCGACAAACAGAAAGGTAATCCAAACGGTGCAGAATAAATTGTTACGTTCCATCGCCAACGCACCGTGGTATGTAAGAAATGATACCTTGCACAACGATTTGCGGATTGAAACAATCAATGAAGCCATTGCCCGATTTGCTTTAAAACACCAGGACCGCTTACGTCATCATGAGAATCTGGAGATGTTGGAATTGGTAGACGCATTATCTGGCAGTAGGCGACTTAAACGCCAAAAGCCACCCGACTTAATTTAAATATATCATTTTAAATTAACATATAGTATCACTAAGTTAGAATAAGATAGAATATTGGCAGTGGTCAATAATCTACATATACTGTGTACAGTAGCGTTTGCATTGTATTCGCCATTGTGTTGATAATGTTAGAATAATCGGTTAATGGCCTAATAAGGCCAGTCCTGATGTAAAGATATGAAAAAAAAAAAAAAAAAAAAATTATATTTACCGTGGAAATCTACAGAAGAACAACTAATTTTTAATAGAAAAATCTCAAAATATAATCAACTTAACCGCGGATGAATATGAAGATTCGAACAGAGAAAATTGAAAGCGTCAAATGGCTCTATTAACGAGCTCATCGCAGACGAAACTATTATCTGTTTGACAATACAGACTGACTTCAATGGGGTATTCTTTGTTTACTGGGTTACCGTCACCGGTCAGTGGTAGTCCCATATAAGTATATCACTGAGCAGTCGTTGAAATAAGCGTTAAAAAAATGAGTCAGTCTGATTAGAAAAAAAAAGTACTTTATAAAATCAGTCAACAAATTTTTAATTCGAACACGAAGAGAATATGAAGAAACAAAAATGGAGCGGTGAGTTTAATTATTAATGTAGTTTACTATGCGAAAATGTAGATTTAAATGAAGATAACGAATTTGGAAACCTCCAAAGCGCGATTTACAAGCTCATCACTGACGAAATTTGAACATTATATAGTCTTTAAGCAATCCCCCCCCCCCCCAATCTCTTTATAGAGTACCGAAAGTAGCAAAATTTGATTAGGGTGAATTATAATAACCCAGAAATATCTGAAAAATTATGAAATAAAATATTGCAACAATCAAATAACCGTATTAAATTCAAGTACTTGTTAGAAAGCGAGTGTATTAAATTGGTTTAATTTTTTTTTTGTAAACTTTATTAAGTATTACTGTAGTTTAAATATCGCCGTTAGTTTACTACTGTAAAATATATCATCTTTTAATTTTTAGCGCCGTTTTTTTCGGTTTTTTAACTGTAAGTCTCGAAATTGTTTTTCTTTTTCTACTATCGTTTTTAGAATACAACATAAGACCGTTTAATTTTATTTATCGACGGTATTTTCTTATTGGCTTAATAACATTTTTTTTTCTCCAATTTTTAATGTAGACTTATAGGGAATATTCACATTGCTTATAATGAGGATTTTTCTAAATGATGTTTTTTTTTTTTTTCATTTTCATTTTTCAATTTAAAAGTGTGAAATGTGCTCGAATTGTAACGGTAACACTAACCTCGATAACTCAACTGTTTCTGGTCCGATCGACTTAAAATTTTGACACGTTTGAAGCAAAGGTTAGTACTCTAGAAAGACGTGGTTACTGGTTTACTACGAGCGCCATCTATGGGTTAGTCTCAGGACTTATTGATCCATGTGTTACATCATTTAATATTCCTATGTAGCAATTGTAATAATTTTCAGAATTGCTCATTTAATGAAAATTAATTGGAAAATACTAAATGCTCCATATAAAAAAGTACATATATCGAAAAGTTCAAATATTTTTGAAATTTGAAAAAAAAAAAAATCTCACCTTTTTGTTCCGACACCATGCGAAACAATCACTTTGGCCTCCTTCAAGGGGATCTCGAGAAAATTTATATTAGAAAAACAATAATAAATAGCTCATTCGAAAAGATTCAGTCTGTGAAATTACTCTCGTGTCGAATTTAAAACTGTTCCAGTTAAAAATCATAACAAAATCCTCGAATAAAATACGAAGTAGATTAACTAGGGAAAAACTTTTTTATCGATGGAGTAATATTTTAAGTTTACCACGGTGTTTTATGTCGTTATCGATTTTAACTCATTTATGTTGCGAACAAAAACAAAAAAAACAACAACAACAATTAGATTGTTACATTTCACTCCACAGTGGTGATCGTTTAAATTTCCCCGAAAAATTATCTCCTAACCTTTCTCACTCTGTGTGTGTGTGTGTAGCACTTGTAGAAGCGAATTTTTAATTTTACGAAGTGTACAGAGAGCTTGCGGATTACGACTTCAGGAGCGGAGCAAGGAGCTATTGGTCTAGTTTTGACGCAGACTTTATTAGTCTGGCGTACTGAACAAAGTTCCGCTTTCAAGTATTCAAAATTGCTCTGTCGTCGGTGTAAATGAACTTGAGGGTTTTGCGCATACACGCGCTACGATGGAAACTGTTTAATGTTTTTCGTCCCTCGAGGCGCCTTCTCGGTGGTAGAAGCATTTCGTGCGCAGGCAAAGTGTTTAAACGTCAGCGCTAATTAGGTTTATGGAATTTTATTTTAATCATTTCAAACGGTTCAAGAAACGCGACTCTTTCTAGCACCGGAGTTCCCGCTATATGTAAAAGTGGTCACGCCAGCGAATTCGGTAAATAGATTATATAATTTGAATAATTTGAATAATTTAAATAATTGAGAAACTCGGAGATGCGGTAATCTCTTTTGAAGCGAACATCATGCACATTACTATTTTATAGCTTGAAAATCGGCTGACCAAGTAAAGTTACATTCGGCCAGTTTTTATTTTTCTTCTCCTAAGTAATCCTGCTCCGAAACAAGATTAATGTCGTAGCGGCAAACGATTTTTTTTTTTTTTTTTGGTTTTCTCCCCTTTAAATATCCAATTTTATGAAAGTTTTTAAATGCGATTTTTAAGCGGTTGGTTTTAAATGGCAAAAAGGTTTTTTTGCTTTTTCTTTTGTTTTACGGCTTTCAAAAAAACCGTTTGTCTGTGAACACTTTATTTGAAATTCTAATTATGTACAACCTCGCGTTTTTAAATATGTAACGCAAAAATTTCTTCTCGTAAAAGCGCATTATCGCGAGCTAACAAGTCATTCGTTAGTGTTACAATTGTTATTCCATCATTAGACGTAAGTGAAAAAAAAAAAAGAAAAACTAAAAAAGATTGCGCGAAGGAGTATTTTTAAACGTATTAAAAGCGTTGAAAATGGTAACGATGAAATGGAAAATAAATATCAGAATATACGGTGCAAATGAAATATTTTGCTGGAAAAATAACATTTAAACTGTGTTCAACGATAATACGTTTGAATTCCATTACGTCAATATAGAATACTAGCTAAACCAGACCACGCTTCGCTGTGGCTCAGTTTAATATTAATTATTGCGGAAGTAAATAAAAGTATTCTGGTAGATTCATTGAGAAAATACATTAATCAATTTAATAGCATACTTTGTGTTGCTATGGCTATGCTGTGGAATGAAAGTAAAGAAAGAAAAATGTTTTTCACTGAAAATCGCTTTTTTATTGTAAAGCTAATGAATGTATACTACATTTCTTGTTTGTCCGTTTTCTGCATATAAAGATCATCAGATGGTTTACCTACTCTGGAGGGTTCGACTTGCTGTTCATTCTTAATATAGTCGTGTGACGTTCAGACAGCATGAATCAATAGAAAAGTGAACGGCTTTGAGATTATACCGCAGAATACTTCGCATAAGCTGAACTGGAAAGTTCGAAATGAAGAGACGTATTATGATGGGAAAAGAACAAGATAAAGTCAATGAAAACACGTAAGTTGAAAAACTTTGCAACGCCATCCGAAACGATAGAATTTTTGCCGATTCCCCCCGGGAAAACAGTAAATTGTAAGGAAAAGGAAATCACACAGGTGCTTGATGGAAGAGAGTTTAATATGTGCTCTGCTGAATTATGAAATCACCCAACGGACATAATATTGCCATAGCCGGCGCTCGGTATAACATGGACAAGGCACAGTGATGCTGATGACAGTTGTCTTTATCGGAAGAAATATTTCAGCGTAGTCAATAGTAGAACTAAAAGTTTTAAATTAATTTCATGTTTTCAAACTTACGGTATTGTTAAATATTATCTCGGTCTTGAACATAACCGTTAAAATCGTGAATAATTTTTCATCCTATTCTATATCAGATGTGCACATCCGAATATCTAATTGATTCCTCTTCCACATATTATATCCTTTCTGGGCAAAGCTCCGCTACAGAAGTGCACCCCTTCCAAAAAAAAACCAAAAAAAAAAACAAACAGATGACACACTTATGATACAAGCAAATTACGCCTGTTTATATTATTGTTGAAAAAATGTGAGATAGTGGTCAACTGAGTTTTTGTCCCCTAATAATAAAAGAGAATAACAAACAAGAAAAAACATGTCATTCTTACCCTAAAAACAGATATTGCAATTCGAGTCTATTTTTCAACATTTGTTACCTAAAAATAGTTCGGAATTCAGGGGAAAAAAATACTAACGTTTTATGCGGTTTAAATTTAGAGAAGTGTTCTTCTACTTCTTCGGAACAGACACGTTAGAACTACTGCGAAGGGGACAATTGGGAGAGGAGGACAGAAAAAAAAAAACGACAACGTGAAGAGGAAAGAAGAGAGTGATTAAATCGTAATTTGATTGAAGAAACGATCGCTAAGCGATTATAAGAAGATAATTGAAACCACGGCTGAGGATAACCGGTTGTATTTGAAGATAATGAGAGGGGGGATTAGAAAGTAAAGAAGGATAACATAATCGGGAATGATTGGCTTAGGAAAGAAGGAGGATGTGCGAGGCAGGAAAATTGCAGAGTAAAGAACCATCGCGGGTGGCCGAACGGGCTAGAAAATCCGCTGACTCGTTGCCCTCGATGCCAGAATAACGGGGAACCTATGCATATTTGTTACGGTGTGTTTACTTTTAACTTCTCATATGTACGAGAAAATGATATTTTGATTCTTATTTCCGTCTTGCCAACAAAACACAAATCTCTTTTACCGGGTAATTAAATATTTCCATCAAAAGAGTTCTAAAATGTTTATTGCGATAATAACTCTATGCAGCCAAAATTCTACGGTCCGCCGTTCTTCCACATCTAAATAATATAAGTTACGGTTACATATGTCGTCTTTTAGAACCCGAATCGTCTCTCTTCGTCGCAAAGTGGATCTCTCATTATCTTCCCTTTTTGTCAATATCCTCCAGATGTATTCAGTCGATCCTGACCATTGTGTTCCTTACAATGTACTTATCCTATTTAAAATATTCCTCCGTTTGTTAGTTTCCGCGCAAAATTGATGTATATTATGTTACTTTAAAGTTTGTAATTGATATTTATCTGACGCACAAATATCGTATTTCTAAAGCGTACGCTTTCTCAATCTTCCCCGCGAAAAACAAAAAAAAAACATAAAAACAAAAAAGAACCCCATTATTACGGGGCTAGTATAAATGTGTGTCGGATATCGTGCTCTCATTTAATATTTTCCGTTTTCCTCTACGTAGCTACTTTTCCACATAAGGTGTAATTAACTTAACATTTTTTTTTGTACGATTTTTGCGATAATTACGGAAAATTTTCGAGAAATCGATATTGCTCGTGTTTCCGATTTATTTGTAACGTTTCAACGTTTATTAGTTTTAGTTAATGAAATAAAGTAACGAATGGAGTTACAAAAACGTGTTAAACATTCCAAATGAATATAAATATATATATGCTGGTGTTGCGAATGTCGATAATGCGAGATAATGTAAATAAAAAAAAAGAATCGGTGATTGTCTTACAAAAGCACCGAGTGCTGCGAGTGAAGCTACTTTGCCATAACTGCGAATGATTTTATTATCCGGTGGTATTTGTCAAAATTGCATAAAATTCTGTTTTCGAACTAATAAGAAAGGAGATGTAGGTAGAAATGATCTTTTTTCTTTTTCGGTTCTTTAATTAATCACAGTGATAATACAGGAACCACGTTAGCCGTAATTCGTAAGACATTATTTATTCATAATATAGGACAATTACGTTTTGAATTTTATTATTAATTTCAATTGTACATTAAAAATTGGACAGTCTACAAAATCGTTAATTTTTTAGCGAATTAAGCAAATAAGGATTTACACATTCTATTCTTCTTTTTCTTTTTTTTTTTTTTTTTTAGGAACGCCAACCAAGGGCATGACCATTATCTAAGAATTACGAACAAGGATTAAATTTTAATATATAGAGGAAATGAACTCTGCTAAAGCTGGAACAACATCTGGTGAAGGGAAGGAAAGTACACGTAGGAAGCACAAAAAGAAATAGGCAGTTTAAGATGTAACAACTTAGTGTGGAGAAGGGATCCTACACAAGAAGAAAACATTCAAAAAGAGAATATGATCCGCATCACTAACGTGGTCGTGATCCGAGGTATGAAAAATAGAATATGGAGAAGAAACAATAGAAAGAAAAAGAGACGAAGACAATTATAATTGAGACAAAGACGTGTTCTAGAGAAAATAATGAAGCAACTGAGGCCAGGAAAATCAGCAAACCAAGACCGTGATGAAGGAAGAGGCTGTATTAGTTTATTAAAAATTTATAGAAACATGTGTTACAGAAAATTATACTTTAAAAATACTAAAAAGAACCGACATATAAAGTAATAACACGGAAAATGGACTTAAACATTTACAACTCAAATATAAAGATGTATTAGTTTGCAAAAGGAATGAGGATTAGAAAAGGAAGTAAGCTAGACATCCGACCATGATTTGAGGTGTGCTTGTTTAGATGGAAAAAAGATATTGTTAGCAGGAAACTTATTGATAAATTTGCCGTTAAAGGAAGCAGAGCGAGTCAACTAGGTTGTTGGCCGCGATGCTGCTATGACTGGGAATCCAAAGAAGATAGATTTGAATAGAACGAACTAAGAAAAGATTGGCATTAAGAAAGGATAACATCACGAGTCTCTTCCGTGAAGCACCTAAATCATACGCTGGACGCTTAGAATACGTCAAATTCGCTCTTAAAACCCTCATCTGTAATACTTACGTCCCAGCGGCAGAAACTGTGTTAGCATATGCGCAACAAGAACCATCCAGACACATAGTCTTCGCTTATTTCTCCGAACCAAGTAGATAGCTAAATTCTGCATACGGTCTTTCGATCGCACACGAGTTACTAAATATGGACGGCCGGTCATCGCGAAGACTTTCGGAGATTCAGAGTCGTGGACGGACAGCAATCTTCGTTTAATCGTTCACTGCTGCATCAAAAATGTTCGCCGTTGTTTGTAGTCGTCGTTCGGAGGAAAAATGATTTATCACACTGATGGATCCAGTCCGGAAAGCTCAGCAGTCTAAAAAAACACAGTCATATCTCCGGATTTCCTTTACCATCCTCTATTTCGTTTTCAGAATTGTACGATATAATATATTCTCGTAGCTTTGTAACTGACTCGGTACAAACATAGGATCGTTCGAAATATGAAAACCCTCCAACATCCGGCATTCACTGTCCAAGTAAAGGACTCTTCTTAAATACTCGAGACCATCACACCTTCTCTTCATTAAAGACAACTTCTATTCGCCGAATCATATTGCTCTGATATATCGTAAGGATCCGTGTCGCGTGTTCGCATCGGGCACAGATATACACACGATTACATGTTGTATGTATCTCGCTGCCTCTGTAATGCCGCTGTCTGTTTTTAATCTTACTCCAAAGTGTACGCCTAAGACACAAACTACTCATAAATCTTAAATCTTAACTATAGAATGATCCTGTAACTAACAAGTCGCCCCTAAAGAGTCCGGACTAATTTTTAAAAAAATATATAATGTAGTAAATTTCCGTGTTTTTGGTTAAAGTTGCCGTACACGGTACGGTAAAATAAAAAGGGGAAAAAAACAAACAAAAAATAATTGTATATTTAAAAAAAAAAAAAGTGAATTAAACACATTAATGAATAAACACGAAAAACATTAATATTAAACAATGAAATTAAAATTAACCCGGCGCATTAAGAACACATTAATGAATAAACGTGCGAAAACATTAATATGAAGAAATGAAATAAAAATTTATTCGGCATATTCAATTTTTTTTAAATTTTACTTCGTAAATTAATACATCGATGTGTTTTTCTTTCTTGTACTTATTCATTTGATAACGTACATACTTATTAACGTTAATTTAAAAAATTTAATATTCGTAAAATTCGTATTATTTCCTTTCTTTTACTTTACCTATACATATACATATAATTAGTCGAATGATTACCCGAAATTGTCATTAAAAATGGTGATGTACGGAATTAAAACGCTGTTCTCGAAATAAGATGAAACTAAAATTGGCTGAACAGCGAAAACAAAGTGAAAACAGTAATAAATTCTTTAATGAAATTCTGTAACGTAAATGCGTTTTTCGAAGTTGATCTCATTTTCCTGAATAGCCAATACCGGTGTGTGGAATGTTTTACTTCATTCGGATATCACATTATTTTTTACACTTCAACGATCACGATAAAAGGCTCCTCTCTCAGCGTAACAGTTGGTTTAATCAATTAAGACGTTATACATTAACATTCGAATCAGAACCGAAGAAATGGATCAAAAGGGTAGAGGAAGTAAGACGTGACGGATGTATGTCCGTAGAAATAATTGCATGAATCGAAAGCGGATTATTGTTAAGTCAAATTTACAGTTCAGCGAGCTAAATAGTCGATTCGGCGAGAGCCGAATCGAGTATTTAGCGAGATTAATTCATCGGAAAGTAATCGGTTCAGCAGACTGAAACGCCGAACGAGAATTATGAACGCTGTCAACCAAAGAATTTCCTCAGCAGACATATAGATCAATCACACGAAATTACAACTTAGCGCTATCGTTCGCAAACTCATCATCACATACAAGCTCGTCATTTTCAAATTCTACAAACTGTCGCTAGCCTGTTACTACCTACACGATGAATATGTAATCGAAAAAATAATTCCGACTTTTTTTTTTATTACTCACATTTTTCTTTTTTTTTTTTTTTTTTTTGTGGCGCTCCACTAAACATTTTTGTCGCATTGGGAAATCATTTTTCGTCTATGCAAAAGACTTCTGAAACCTCTTTCGACGGAAAATTTAAAAAGAACAATAAATAATCGCCTACTAATAATAATATGTATTACTTACGAAAATGTTATAATTTAAGGAAAAAATAAAAAAAAAAAAAGCAAAACCGGACGACCCTTTTTTTAAAAAAAACAAACAATATGATCTTTTAATAGTTAATATCCCGTTCTCGCCGATGACGCTATCTCGCCTACAATTTTTCTGCAATAAAAAAAAAAAACAGAATAAGAACATCATTCACTTCGTAAATATAAGGTCGTCTTTCAGTTATAACGATGATAGCGAAAATTCGAAAAAAAAAAAAAATTACCCCATTTTTAAATGAAACCGCGTGTGTTTATCTTACCCTTCTTAATTAATTTCGAAGCATCATACTGATGAGTGTGCATTGTAGAAAGCTAATTACTTAATGAGAATTCGTACATCAGAAGAAGTTGTTTCATCGGTCGACTAGAGTTCACGCACGGCTAGCCCCCCAAGCAGCTTAACTCCACTAGGCTATCGCGGAGTCACCCGCTACTTGTTAATTTGTAGGATCTGATTTTCTTTAACCTTTTTGAAAGTTTTTGATTTTTTTCCGGTTGGGGATCTGTCTGAATGTACGTGAACTTTTTCTGATGCTCAACAAAGGCACTTGCATTTATACTTAATTTACTTCAGAAAGTTGAAGTTTTTTCGATGTTACACACCATGGAGGCGCGGAATAAAGCGGGATCAAGACGATATTTACTTCGTGTAATTAAGAATATGCGATTCATCGCATGCGCGTCGGTGGGGTGAGGAAACTGGTAGTGCTTTTGAAATTCTGACGGAAATACGCAAGCATTTCGCGCTCAATCCACTACTTGCACAGTTATCCAACGATGACTGCTGTAACCTCAACGGTAAAACGATTCGCGCCGACTTCCGGAAACTTTGGTTCGAGAGTTCGTTCAGAACTGTTTCTAAATTATGGAATACATAGTTGTCGGTGTCGATGAGTATACATCGATTAGTCACTGTACCGGTCAGTGTTAGTCTCTCAAGTATGTGTCATCGGTATATAAGAGTATAGTTTAAAGAGATATATGTTGAATGCGGTATGGTTTTTCTTTTCTCTTTATACCTATATATAAGTTATATATATATATGTATATATATAAATATATATATATATATATATATATATATATATATATATTTACTAACACATATATTAATTAAGGTTTATATAATTTCGATGTATATAATAAGCATGTATAAATTTGTAACGTGTACAATCTGAATAAACGATAATAAGAGTGTCGAGCACTCACACAACGGGCATACTTTGAGACCCACAAATTTATTTTAAAATTTAAAAAAAAGATAATTTATTTGATACGGTTATAATACACCTTAAAGGAGAAGGCATACTAAACAACGACTTCATTAAAGTCAAGTCGAATTCCCACAATGGAACAAAAACCGTACGAAATATCGCTAATGTTACTGAGCTTATAGAAAACTAGTGTATTTCAGTACTCGTTTAATGTCGTTTCTTAATCATCGTAGTTTAAATTGGCATTTAGCGTGATTCAGGTAAAAAATGTTACTTAAAAATAATCATATGTGCTTTAAAGTATATTTTACCATGTAAAAATATCTTTTATCGAATAATTATTTTCTATTTTATAGTTGCTGTTTTATTCATTATTACTATTTTTTTTTTTTTTTTAACGGATAAGAAAAAAAAAGAAATCCCTATTCTATTTTAAAAAATTTATCTTCTCTTTCGCTGGAAAGGCTGAAACGAATATAAAATGTAAGCATATTACAAATTAAATTAATGAAGGTAGTCCTGTTGGTCGGTGACGAATAGTAGGATGATTAAATGAAAGAGGCATCGATCGACGGTTGCAATCGAATAGGAGAGGCTTCATTTTATATTGATTTTTTTTGATTTTTTTTTTTTGGGCTGTTGAACGTTTCATTTACATCGGCTTTCAAATTTATTACCGCTACCGCAGTTACAGAAGTTTCAGGTTCGATCCCGGGCGACGACAAAAATTATTACGAAAAATTAAAGTAAATAATCGCTAATAGAATCATATGGAAAGCAATCGGAAACATATGCGCACCAGCTAAGACACAACAGACACGCGCATGCGACTGCATAAATCAATTATCAGTTGCAAGTGTGTATAGTCTTGCGTAGTGTTAACATTAGAACAATATTCTTATGCCGGTACCGAGCTGAAATGTACCAATAGATAGTCGCCGAAGAAACTGAGTCCGACACTATAATGATGATAATAATGACTGTTGCGATTATTATATTATAATTAGCCGAATCATCTTCGCCCAGTCGTCAGTTTTCATGCTGATTTTTAATAGGACAGTTTTTATTTATCGTTACATTGCGTTAATATCGACCGGTCGGAAGATTTTTCCGACCAAAATGGATTCGACTTATTTCTCGCGAAAACATTCTGCAGATTTTCGATACCGCTTAATAAGAAAATACTATGCGTAGAAGAAAGCTTTAGAAGAAGAACTCGGTAATTTCACAGTCAGCCCGACAACTGAAATAACCGCTATAAATAACCGTTGAAGCGTTTGGTTAGTTTTATTCAACGGCGCGCGCTTATTACTTTTCTCAACGAGCGAATGTGTTTCCAAGTCAAGCGGATAATCATTTTTTTGCCTGATAATATATCCGCTGCAAGTATTCAACATTGGCTATATTGATATTAAACGGCAACACCGTACAGATTACTATGATCACAAACGTTCCAATATATACAAAAGTTCGGTACCGTATGAGGTCTTACCTTCGAATTTTCTATCTATCGAGGAGACTGTTTCAGGTGAGCTGGTGAATTACATAAAAGTTAAAGCAAGTGTAACGGAAGATTCTGTGCTCGGTCGGGCATTATACGCAATGTGTACAGCTGACTTATTCGTCGCGGAGCATCTATGTGTATGCCGGTGACAATTTTATCGTCTGACAATTCTACTATTTCCAAACGTCTACCGGACTTAGGATCGGTCGCAAAGTTGGAAAATAAGAAAGCAAGCAATCAGAAGTCAGTGTCACGTTCAGTACAGGCAGAAATTTCGGTTGCTATTCGTAGCCGACAATACATTTGAGAAATAAAAAACTTTTTCTAAAACATTTGTTTTTATTTATTTATTTTTTTTGCTGGTTTTTTATAATCGTTCCAGAAAAAGATAATAAACTAAAGAGCTCAATGAAGTGAGCGGAATTCCATTTATTGAAATAGACCTCTCTGAAACGAAAAATAACAGAAATGAGATCTATCTTTTATCATATAAATCTGGGTGCTAAACTCTGCGATCTAAGCGGAGTCGAATCATTCCTAGACTAGTTAGTTTGGATGATCTTCTAATCGTATATTAATAAAATAATTAGAAATTATGCGATAATTGCTTTTTGGGTAAAAAAAAAAAAAAGAAAAAAGCCGAATGTTAAACACGTTTGCTCAAGTTGAAAGGAATATGAAAACGATTTTTTTTTTTTTTATTCCTTATTTTTCATTTTCAATTTTTGTTTTTCGGCTCGTCAACTATTGCCACATCGCAAGTTGAATTTTGTTAAATTTTCAACGTCCGCGGTAGCGGGATTCCTAGCTGAACAAAAGTACACCCTACAAAGTCCAACTTTTGTATCTTTGTAAGCGCAGGACAGTCGAACATAAAGATTTGCGTATAAGGCAAAAGGAGGAAGATTTTAATTCCTTTCTAATATCGTTTATATAAAAAAAAAAAAGTTAATAATAACACTCAAATTACAGTTCAACAGCTATGGTCGAAAACGTGTTTAGGAATAACACTTCAGAGTCAGAATAACTAGTTTATAGCTGATTAATACGGACTATCGTGTGCATATATTTGGGATCTATCATTCAAAATAGAAGCAGGAAGCGATTAAGTAAATTTGCGCGACCACGTTAAATCTGCTACTGACTCCTGAGGCCAAACGCTATAGAAATGTTTGTTACCAATGGGAGAACGTACGTAAATACTTCTAGTAGCTTATTATCCGTCACGCGTGTATTGTCGAGGTGGTACACTATGATTCGCACCCGAATGGGTTGTATTTTCTCGCAATTACTCACTTTCCTATTGAACCCATTTTTAAACCAGTCTGCGTATATTTTTTTTTTTTTAGTGGCAGGTAATAATTGCCCAATACACAATAGCGGTTAATGGCTACGGCTGCTGATCGTCGAAGAGAAAAAGTAAGTCCCACATATATGTATATATATATATATATATATATATATATACATATATCCTAGATCAAATATTACGAATTGTAAAATTATGCTTTTCACTTAAAGGTTCTGATGGATCCAAAAAGAATAATTCCAGTTCCTTTCTCGCGGCAATTTTTATTTTCCCAGATAACTTCTCTGGTACATTAAACAAGCATTGGTTTGTCGTGTGTTTCGTGTGTTCTTTCATCGCACATAGTGTAATTACGCCGATAAATAAATTAGTTCGTACTCACGGTCGATTTTATCGCAAGTGATTAAATCAGCCGCGATCGGCTTGCTTATCAGCAAGCCGGTTTCTCTCACTTATCTACTAATACTATCAAAATGTCGGTTCTCCGTTCGCCGATACTTCGCCGCAAATCGCAGACCTCAAATTCCACCGTCAACAGCAATTCTTCGACCGAATTAAATCCGCATTCGACGAAATCGGGCAACAGTCAAAATCAGCTAACATCAACCCATATAGACGCTATATCTGACGAGCAGCAACTAACAAGTAGCTACCAAATGGAGGAGACAACAAGTGAGAATATTCCATTATCTACTAACGCTAATTTTAACGATAACGTTATTCGTATTCGTCGAATAGATAATGAAAACAACAACTGGCAGTTGGTACAAAGAAAACGTACAGCACGTTTCTCACCGCCACACGCAAATGTATCCAAACGTCCACAATTCAACAATAAAAATAGATATGCCCCATTCTTATACACAAATTCCGAAGACGAAAACGATGAAAGTATAAATGTGCAAAATGAAAATAACAAGAAAGACACATTTCCCCAAAACAATAACGGAAATAATAATAATAGTAACAAAAATAATAGCAGCAAACAAAAAGTTGCAAACAAACCAGCGTCTATTCCGCCAATCTTAGTTAAGGATATAAAAAACTATTCAAAATTCGTTACGCTTTTAACTCAGGTTAATAACGTTAAATTTACGCTAAAATCGACAAATACCGGTGTAACGGTAAAGCCGAGCTCACCAACTTGTTACCGTACATTAACAAAAATCCTAGCAGAAAACAAATACAAATTTTATACGTTCCAGCTATCGGAAGACAAACCCTTTCGGGTAGTTCTTAAAAATTTACACCACACCACTGACGCCAGCGAAATCTCGCAAGCATTACAGAACTTAGGATTTTCCGTTCGTACAGTAACAAACGTAATAAGTAGAAGGACGAAGTCCCCCTTACCAATGTTTTTTATAGACCTGGAACAGTCTCCTAAAAACTCAGAAATATTTCAACTAAATCATCTCCTCTATACGGCTGTAACGATTGAGGAACCCAGAATAACTAGACAGTTAATCCAGTGTACACGGTGTCAAAATTTTGGTCATACAAAAACTTACTGTAATCTCCCACCTCGTTGTGTTAAATGTGGAGGCAAACACCTAACAGTTAACTGCAATAAAGCACCAGAAGAAAAACCAACTTGTCTATTTTGTCGCGGAGACCATCCGGCGAGCTATAAAGGATGTGAACACTATCAACAAGAATTCAACAAAAAATTCAGGCAAAATGCAAAACCTCAGTCTTTCGATATACACAGCACAAATGATTTTCCAGACACGTTTAAGCAGTCAACATCGCTCTCATACTCGAATGTTGCCAATATTAACTCACCACCTCCTCGGACTCCCCAAACCTCTGAACGACAGAGCAATGTACCACAGATGATTAATCAACAGCAACAAATTAACGACACACTAACATCATTTCTTACTGAGTTCCGCAATTTGTTAACGCCTCTAATATCAATGTTAACCAAGTTAATGGAAAAACTAATATGAATCTGAACAATATAAGCACCAATTCGCTAACAGTAGTGTTATGGAACGCAAACGGAATACAACAAAAGAAACATGAGCTCCTTCATTTTCTACAATCGAAACTTATCGACATCGTCCTACTAACAGAAACTCACATCATTCATCCGGCGAGTTTCAACCTACCTAATTACAAGTGCTACCACGGAACTCATCCCTCTGGCACAGCAATGGGAGGAGTTGCAGTACTTATTAAGCATAATATAGACCATTATTTACACTTCACCCGTCAAACAGACGCTTATCAAGCTGTGCCTGTTAAAATAAAAACCCTAAACGGCAGATTAGTTACAGTTTCAGCAGTCTATTGTCATCCTGGGCACTGCATACCGAACGAAGAGTTTACACAGCTATTTCTTCATCAAGACAGTAAATTCATATGCGGAGGGGATTTTAACGCGAAGCATCCTCACTGGGGTTCAAGGATAGAAAATAAACGAGGGAAGCAACTGTTTAATCTCAATAGGACACTCCGGCTAGAAGTAGTTACGCCAACAACTCCCACATATTGGCCGAAGCATACTAATCGATTACCTGATTTGTTAGACTTTTATTTTACTAAAGGACTTAGTAATATATACAAAACCTGCTCAACTATTACAGATCTCTCCTCCGACCATATACCAGTTCTACAAGTCCTTGATATATCACCAATTTACACAAATATTAACAATCAAAAACGAAATAAAGTTACCAACTGGAACCAATTTGAAGTTACACTGCAAAATCAAATTAACTTAAACATCAAACTAAAGACAGAACAAGACATCGACACCGCTGTAGATTATCTAACCAATACAATCCACGACTCCTATCAGAAGTCGACGAAACAGTTGAATATCCTGGCTAAAAACAACACTATACTTCCTATTGAGATACGCGAATTAATCAACAAAAGAAGAAAAGCACGCAGAAAATGGCAACGTAATAGATATCCGTCCGATTATCAAACGTATAGGCAATCTTGTAGGCTACTAAAACAGTCAATTAAGCAATATAATAACTCACGCTTCAGTCATTATTTGGCAACCCTAAATAAAACGGACTGCTCTATCTGGAGAGCTACAAAAGTTTTTAAAAAGAAGAGCGTTCTTCCATATCATATTAAAAAACCAGATGCTAGTTGGGCAAAGACTGACAAGGAAAAGGCTGAAACTTTCGCAGATCACCTCGAAACAGTGTTCCAACCCCATCAGCCAGAAGATCCACAACTATCTCAGAAAGTCTCAGAGTACAACAACGGAATAATCCACTATTGTTCTAACCGCAGACATATAACACCGAACAAGCTTTATGTGTGTGTTAAGAACTTGGAAAACAATAAGTCCCCTGGTGAAGATGGTATCACAAATTATATGTTGAAACATTTACCAAAAAAGGGATTACTATTGTTATTGTATATATACAACTCCATGCTTAGATTATCCTACTTTCCAGACAGATGGAAAAAGTCCGTAATTATCCTCATTCACAAAAACGGAAAACCAGTTACAGATGTTTCATCATACAGACCAATAAGTATGTTGGATACGTTTGGTAAAATTTTCGAAAAACTCATCAAGCCAGTCCTCTTCACCATGGCAAAGGAAGCGATTCCAAACCATCAATTTGGTTTTCGGCCGAAACACTCAGCTATTCATCAGTGCCACAGAATAGTGGATGCGATCGAATCGGTCTTCCAGCGTGGACTGTACTGCTCAGCTGTGTTTCTTGATGTTGTTAATGCATTCGACCGTGTATGGCACGATGGATTATTGTATAAAACCCGGAACAACTTTCCTATCGAAATTCATAAGCTATTGAGATCATATTTAACTAATAGGTCGTTTCAAGTAAAAATTAACAACTCTATCTCTAGCAAACGACGGATACGAGCCTCAGTACCCCAGGGTAGTGTCCTTGGGCCGCTTCTTTACAACATATACACCGCTGATATGCCCACCACGTTGTACACATTGCAAGCTACATTTGCGGATGACATAGCGATATTAGCCAGCCACAATGACCCACGCGAAGCCTCGAAGTACATTCAACACCATTTATCGATTCTTCAGCAGTGGACACTCAAATGGAAAATCGGAATCAACGAACGTAAATCCTCCCACATCACATTCACAACCAGACGTGAAGCATGTCCGCCAGTCAGGTTTAATAATAGTATTATACCGCAAGTTGATCACGTGAAATACCTTGGACTATATTTTGATAGACGCCTAACATGGAACCTACACGTAATCAACACAAGGAAAAAGTTAAGGTTAATACTTAAGCAGCTGTATCCTATAATAGGAAGAAAATCCAGTCTCAGTCTGTCAAATAAAATGTTATTATACAAAACTACAATAGCACCAGTATGGAAATACGGTTTAGAAATTTATGGTTCAGCCGCCAAAGCTCATATTGACAAAATCCAGTCGTTTCAATCCAAAATGTTGAGAATAATGACCAACGCACCGTACTATATTCGCAACAGTATTATCTATGACGATCTTAACATTCCTACAATTACGGCAGTATACTTACAACAGTACAATGAATTCCACCGCACATTTAGCCAGCATTCCAATCCGTTAATATCGCGAATGAAAGCAACGGTACTTCCTGACAATCCAGCCAGAAGACTCAAGAAAAAACAATGTCGTGACGCTATCAATTCTAACGTTAACAATTACCTATAGTTAAATTTACAAATAATTTAACAGAACAACGGTGTTTATTGTAACACGTTGTTGCTAAGTTCTGTTTTGTTAGTGTTAGCTATTGCGTTAATGACCTACCGTACAGGTCGGTACGCAAAAATAAAAAAAAAAAAAAAAAAAAAAAACTTCTCTGGTACCCGATTCAATTTCAAATTCGATACATATACACACATATATATATATATATATATATATATATATATATATATATATATATATATATAGGACGACGACTTGAATCCGAAACGAGTGTCTCGAATGCGAGACCTTAGGTTTGGTAATTAAATCGCGCCTGGCCCTAACGCAATACTCCGCGCAGTTCTATTCATTGCACTTTTCTCCTATAATAGAAAGTACCTTATCTGTCCCGACTCGATGAGCGTCTTGCAGGTCATATCTCCTCCTTTTCCATCCCCTTCGAAAATTTAAAACAACTCCTAAAATAGACTACTTATTAACCCTATTCGGCTTTTTCGCATTAGAATTTTCCGCTAGCCTCTTTGCAGTTCCCTTTCTCTGTGTGCAGCACGAGTTCATACCTGTAAATTTGTTAGTGTTTACCTATAACGTCGCTGCAACAACTGCTGCAGCCTTCCTTCTTCGTCTTTCGTCCATAGTCCGTGCGTTGGAAAGATGTGTTGGCGTGCTTCTCTTTTCCGACAATATCGTCATCTATGTCCACTAGTCCGTTTGCATTCCTCTTTCTCCATCTTCTTGTGTATCTTCGCCGGTTTTCCAAGTTGCGGACATTTCTTCCGACCCACCTGAGGAATAGCTTAACCATTATCGTCTGACAATTATGGAGTGCTTCGCGTTAAATTATTATGGATAAGCGCCTCGATTTTATTCCGAGTTTTTTTTCTTCTCTGAACTAATGAACGCGAAAAAACGGCCGGGCCTAACTCCACGTAAAATGCCTCTCCATGACACTTATTGGAATACGGAATTGGTATCATATTCTATCTACAACATTACTCCAATGACGGAATCTTCACAACAAAATGTAATCGGCCGTACAAACTAAATCACCGAAATATTCTTTATACTAACTGTCTCTTCTCGCAGTTTTTTTCTTTTTTTTTTTGAATTCGACATGGTTAGAGGTATCGTTGCTGCTATTCCCGGCTAATTCACGGTTATGAAAAAAATAATCTGTTACCTTTTTATTACAGTGCTTCTAGAGAATTTTGAGTCGTATGAGATGTGATGTGAATTGTACGGTCGTCGACTACTGGTGTTCCTTTAAATGTGCCTCAATTCAAAAATTCAGCCAGCTCTACGCAGACTCTGAAATCGATGCATATTATTCGACCGGAAAGTAAAGGGACGAATGTCACGACGACAAAATTACATTGAAAGCTTAATTGTCCTTATCGGAAGAGGAAATGGTCCGTTTACTTAGCGGATCCTAGAAGGGTTAGAGGTTTTGCGGAGATTGCGCGCAAAGCCGTGTCGCAATTAGCGCGTGATTACATTTTCAGCTTTTTCCATTCTCCTTACCATTGATTCGCCATTGTTTCCTCGTTCTTCTATTAGTCCAACATTTAAGGCCAGCTGTCATCGTAAAAAAGAGATCAGCATACGGAACGCATCATCGGTCTAGATTTATTTCAATTCTGAAGCGGTCTCATAAATAGCACCACTTACGGGGGGCGGGGGAAGAAAGAAGTACTAATTCCTCTTCAAATGCGAAGACGTTTAACCGAAAGACGAACTATTGACAGTAATTTCCATACGTTGCGACCATTTCACATTCTACTCCTGCAACCAATCTTTTTAAATATACGGGGGTCTTCCGTTTCTCATCAGTTGCTTTCTTAGTGTTTTCTCCTCTCTCTGGGTGTTTCCCACTTTCGTAATCAAGGTACTTCTTCCATTTCGTTACTTCCTGGTTCTACTTTTTTTTTTTTTTCTATTCCTTATGTGTTCATTTTATGCTGAATCATCGGCAATTTACGGAAACGAATTATTCTGTCGACAGTACCGGTACATTACCCTATTAATATGCCCCGTTCTTCAATTAATTCCATCCCGTCTTTTTACCCTTACTGTCGACTTCATTATACTTCTGATTCGCTCCTTTAGATTCCGTCGGCATTCTGTATGCGTCAATTTGCCTTCCGACTCCCAGTCACGTAAGAATCGAAGGCAACGGAAAAGCCTCTATTCGTTAGCTGCATCTGTCTCATCGACGGCCGACTTTTATTCGAGCAACGTCTTTCCCCATAACGCGTTCGTCGTCCCGCAAAAAGATTCCCATCTACAAAAATATCGTACCTAAGCTAATGTTCGCTCTCTTTCATCGAACTTTCAAATGAAACTTTCGCTCCCTGTTTCAGCCTCTGAAAGAGTACTTCTTGTTTTTCTTCTTTCTCTTCGTACCCTACTGCACACTTTTTATCTTTATCGTTACCTCTCCCCGATGCCCCTTTGTTTATCCCTCTTTTTCGTTTCTTTTTCGAAACGGCTCTTCTCATTTATTTGTTGAAACAGCGTAAGAAAATTCGGCATATAATGATAATAATAATTAATAATAGCGCTCAATCGTGTTAAAGGTTTAATATTCAGATGCAGTTTCCAAAAAAAAAACAAAAATTATAGAGCTGTACCAAAAATAAACGATAAAAATGGCGTAATCTTTACGGAGGACGTAATAATGAACTATATAAACAACGAACAGATCCGTTGAAGTAATACATTGCCTCTATTATCTTTTATAAATAGCGCAAACTCCGCTTCGGTGTGTGCATGTATGTTTATGTGCGTGGAGTGGGGAGATTTTCTAAGGAAAAAAAGACGATAAAACCACACACAGAAAAAAAATATTAATATTACAATCGCGTTTGCTTACATAACACACTTAGTATACCGATCCGTTCAATTTATAATAATCACTGTAGCGATTACTTTAGTATCACACCCTTATGCCAGAAAAAAAAAAAAAAAACAACTAGAAATTCTCGAAATTATAATATTTTTTGTAACGGTGATAATTATAGATTAGCAATGGTAATAATCGAGCATCAGTATAGATGCAATGCAAATTTACTAGTAATCTCATGCAGTTAGAATTTTGGTTAGAGTCAAATTAGATTTTTTGCTTAGTGGACACTAACCAACAGCAGTAGAAGAAGACGAATAAAGTATTTTTAAAAATAACACTTTTTTTTCCAAATCGAGATAATTTTAAATTTATTAAAGGGAAAAAATGAATAAAACTGGAAAAAACGGAAAAAATTGAAAAATATGGATAAAAATGACTACTCGATTATTTGTAAACCTACAAAATCTTCTGAATTTTCAAAAAAAAAACTCCATGCCACTCCATTCTGTGTCTAAAACTCAAATTTGAACAAAAATGCTTATTAGGCGCGATCATTATTTAAAAGTAGTTTTCTCCGCTATAATAAATTTTCATTCTAATTTCTTAAGACACTCTAAGTATGCAACCTTCCAATATTTTGATACAAAAAGAAGAACAATCATAGGAGCTTTTAAATGTTATTGTTTTAATTTTTCTGAAGTTTCCTCTTTTTTTGACAAGCAATCTAACCGGTATTTATTTAGGTCTGACCTGAAATTTCTTTTGGTTATGGAAGTTACCTCTTCCCTGTTGAGCGAAATAATTAATACATATTTCGCTAAAATTTAATAAACCTAAATAAAACATACTTCTCTGTGAAGACTTAGGGCCTGTGGTCCTCTCTTCAACTGCTCCTGCCCCACCCATGTATGTAATATTTATTTTTTTTCTACCTTCCAGTACGTAGATAGAAAAATTATGCGGTCTTCCCATTCTTGAGTGAGCAACATGCAACTGCCCGTATGAGGAACTCAAATTTTCTATATTAATTATTCTCGATACTTCTTTCACCTGTCCTACAAACAACGAAATTGAAATGTGTTTGAGAGATTTGTTGAACAGTATTTTTAGAAAATCACGTACAAATATATTTATACAATTTAAAATTGTATATAGAAAGTAAATGTCATACCCCTCCTGGCAGGGCTTCGGGGATTTTTAAGGTAGTTCACTATATAGTATGCGTGTTTATTCACGTAGTAAGTAAAGTGAGTCCCATACACTTGATAGGGCGTCGGGAATTGCGAAGTTCAATGTAAAGCCCAACGGCACTAATGAAAATATTATGGTCAGTTCCTTTCTCTCAGCCGCCTTTATTTTCTCAGATTTCTCAGCTACCCAACTATTTCAGGCTAGATAAAAATCTGGGAGCGATTCAGATCCGGAACGAGCTAAGTTCCGTGTCCCCTGATTTAGTATCCAAGCACCTTAACCACTAAGCTAACACGCTACCCTGTATTCACATACACACATATACATGTATGGATTATTAATACGAAAGTCTCTGAGATTGCTTGTTATTTCAGAGGACGGATTTCTAAGGCGACATTTAATACGAATCTTTATTTGTGTCGAGAGTTCGATTTAACACGAAACTCTATCGAAGATTATTTAATGCGAATCTTTATTGTTCAAAGCACTATGTAATACGAATCAGATTAAATATTGCTTTTTGTCTCTCTTTGCGGGCATCTTGTGATCCGAACGATTGTAAAAGTCCGGTCCGCATTGAGGATACTGTTCGGTCGGCAACTTTCCTTTGACCGCAGGTTCCTGCTCAGTCCGCAATCGTTTCATTAGACTAATAAAACTGCCCAGGCGCCACAGCTAATATGATAGCTCAACAATACTTTTTTCTTCTCTTTAAGAAATCGAATGTACTTCTCCGTGGAAAATTCGCCAAAAACGATTTATTTATTTCTTTACTTTTTTCTTAAACGCTCGACTCTTATAGTATACGAAATAGGAAGTATTTATCTGAAAAGATTTATTAAATCCGACCAATGACACAAAGAAAAATTGTAACAGACTACGTCACGTGTAATGGACTAAGAAAAAAGTGTACCGACTAATGCATTAGATCTTTCAAGATTGCTAGCCGGTAAAATTAAATATAACATCAAAACTGACCTATATTTCATCCATTCTCGTTCGCTAGCTATCCTTCATCGACGTTGTTCGGCTGTAAATAACGATAAGCCGAACTTTCTACTACTTGTGCCTTTGTCATATCTACCAAGTACTATATGCATACGTCTCTCTATACATAGCGCATAGCCCACTTCCCCAAAAACAGTATACTCAGGCCCGCAGCGACATCTTCTCACAACCATTCACGCACGCGCGCTAACCTCCCGACAAAGCTTCGTAACAGCGAGCGAAATTATATGTTCATTACAAGTAAAAACAGAGTACTATGGTATATAATTTTTTCGTTGTTTAATTGATAGAAAAGACAGCGCCACAACCCCGGATTCGTATCATTATAATGCACGATTCTTCTTTGCATTAACTGAGATCCAACAGTAAATAGAACCGATGCGCGATTAGTCGAAAATACTCAGAATTTAACACTAGAACGAGAATAGCAAAACTAGGTGAAAAGGCGATTGTTGTCTTGGTCTGGCACCGGTGATCGTCTGTTTCGGTTATTTTTGAATACTTGTCATTTTTCTTACTGTTTCAATTATGATATACCACCTATTATAACTTCTGACAACAACCTATTCCATTCTATTACAATTGCCTTAACTTAAGTAAGTTTTTGAATCAGAACTGTGATACGCTTTGAGAATAACGGAAATTATATTTTAATTTTTTTTTTTTTTTACAAATACATTTCAATACACATTTATTTTAAATATATATTTCATTTGTAAAAACTATTAAAATTTCTTATTTTCGTCAAAATGGTTTTTTCGGGAATTTGAATGTGTGCAATTTATAAGCTTTTTTTTTTATCGTTAAAATTTTCCTTACCTATTCCTGTTATACCATGCACTGCAGGCTTTCTTTTGTTTTTGCATGTGTAAAATTATATCTTTCACCCGAATACCGTCATATACCATTGAGCTTTATGTGGCTTCGTTTTTTTAATTATAGTTTCTATCGCATCATTCGTGGCATGAAAAATGACTTAACCCTTGTATTAACACTGTCGGTCACAATAAAACTAATATCACAATTATGTTTTAATTTTTCAATGACACGAAATTCTTCCTTAATACCTCATCTATATTTATAGTCTTTTTTTACACACGATTTGATCTATTATCTTCCAGGTTTTTTTAATAATTGGTTTTTTTATAATTCTTGTTGGTAGTAATTTTCTTTATCTTGCCCTTATGTATTTCTTATATAGTTCTTTATAGCTCCTATTTAAATTATTCCCGTTACATCTTTTGTAGTACAGATCTCTAATATGTATGAAGTTCAATATATTTTCCTTGTTCATCCAAACTGCAATGGGCTTGTATCTTATTTCCCTCTTTGTCTGTCTAGTCAATATTTGCATTCGTCATAAAGTTTATAGAACACTGTTTTTAAATTAGTTAACTAATTCTTCAACTCCTCTTTTCTCTAGCAAACCCTACGAGTTATGTTTACTTTATCCAATTAAAACACAATGTATTCTTTTTTAAATATCTTTCACCGATTTACACGTTTTTTTATTTCATACGAAAGCGCAAATTCAAACGTATGTGTCGTCAACACTTAAAAAGTTGAAAAAAAAAAATTAGAACGGAAACAGTTTTCTTTCGATAAGCGATTTATAACCTTGTTTGATAATTTTGATAAGTGTTGTTCTTTAAAAAATTAATTCAATCCTTCTTATTGACAGAAAAAATGAAAAAATATGAGATGATTTTTAAGAATTAAAACTCTATTTCAGGGCATTTACATATTTTTTAATGCCGCAAATATGTAAAAAATAATGTTTACTTTAATTTAGTAAAATTAAAATAATTTTCTGTGCAATATATATATATATATATATGTAAATGTAAATATTGACACTGGATATAGCGATTATTCTTTTTCCTCATAATAGAGCTTTAAGGTGGTTTTTACTATTGTTTTTCATCTACATACTGTGGACGCTGTTAACTCAAGTGTGGCCATGATGCTGCATGGTGATTAACTTCCCTTTCACCATTATGAGCGCTGTTAACTATAACCATAGTTCAGCATGGTTACTCTTACTTTCGACTCTCATTAAGCATTGTGGTGGGTGCTGTTAAGTAGAGTCTGGCCATAGTGTTGTACGATGATTGTTTATTGCACTCTGTCAGGCACTGTGAACGCTGTTAACTTAGGTTTGGCCATGAAATTGATTTTTGAATAATTATCACTTCGTCGAATTTCGACGGGTTTCAGCTAGTAATATTTGAACTTTTAAGTAACTGAAAAAGTATTGCGCGAAAGAAAAAAGTTTATTGAATGTTTTTATGAGTGGTACTAAACGTTTTTTCCAGGAAGTGTTAAAATCTATGAACGAAACAATTTTAGGGGATGTAGGACATGGTAGGTGTGACATTAAAGATTGTAGTCAACCTAATGTACTAGCTTTTGATAATACATAATCGTGAGTCATACGAGAGTGCTCACTGTGTATGTACGACATGTATGCCGTTTACATTTTATGATCAGCGTAATTCTCTTGGTATTAACATAAAAAATAGTATATAAAAAAGTGTAACGCACGTTGATGTTGCAATTATAATCTAACACTTCCACTACATCAGAACTGAACTTGGCATTGAAATGCAACGTGGAACAGAAATTGGTAATTGGCATTAAAACGGTGTAACAACAACAACCACATTTAACTGGAACAGTTTATCTCAGTTGTTTTTTGTTTTGTTTTTTTTTTTCTTTCGTACTAGGTATAAAACCTGTTACTGTTATTTAATAGACCGTCATTACCCGCGCAATACTGCGAAATATTTTTTTTTAAATTGTTATTGTATTACAAACTGGCCATCTAGGGTCCATTTAGCAATATTCTTAACAGGGAAATATTTAGCATGAAGGGAGAAGTACCCAATAGTACCTAGCCGATAAACTTTACCTTAAACAAGGTCATGAGGTTTCTTACGCTTCAGCCGCCTCCTATCATTAGCAGTATGTAGCAGTCCAGCAGCAAGTTTATTCGGATGACTTTCCAAGTGTCTTTCTGCGTGTCTTCCGGCATGAGTTTTAATAACATCTGCCACCATACTCTATCCCTAAATCCTGATATGCAAAGTTTGATTTGATACATACCATGGCTCCTTCGTTACGAGCCTAAGGATTTTATTCTGCGCGGTCTGTATTATCTTCAGATTTGTAGGTTTAGCACAACCCCAAAGCTGTAATCTATACGTCCAAATAGGCTTCAAGATACTTGTGTATATCAAACGTTTATTATCAATACTTAAAACGCTATTTCTTCCTAGAAGCCAGTATACTTTTTTTAATACGAATATCTATTTCTCTTTTCTTTGTCTGAATGTGCTGCTTCCATGTTAAACGACTATCTAGGTGTAATCCCAAGTACTTAACTGTTGTTCTCACAGGCAATTCCAGTCCATTTATCCTAACAGTTGGGGTTATGACTTTTCTATTCGTGAAATGAACGTTTACCGATTTACTTTCGTTGATCTGAACTTTCCACTTTTTAAACCAGCTTTCTGCTTCGATAAGGGCCTTCTGAAGATTGTCGCTTGCTATCTTCGGATCTGAATATGTGACGCAAGTAATGCTGTGTTGTCAGCAAATGTAGCTACCTGAACATTTTCCAGTACAGGAAAGTCTGCTGTATGTATCAAGTACAGCGCCTGAACAGTATGTATGTGAAGTTCTTTTAACGCGATGAATAACCGATGGAATTAATCTCAGTTAATATTTTAAACGGCTTGTCAAGTCTGATTTGTTTTATTGCAAGAGTGACCAGCTGCTTAAAAAGTTCCCAGTTAACAGCTTCATGTTTTACAAGCGCGAATTTCTCTTCTACTTATTACGTAATTTCCACAGGAGGAACAGAGTGAACTTTTTAGCAAACTCGCCTTTTTCTTATTCCATCAGCGGTATTTTTAATCATACCATTGCAGTTAGAACAGGAACTATGAATACTGCGAGTGTGAATACTTGCCTTTATCGCTTTCTTTTTGTGTTTCTCTTTGTCAAGTAATATCAGTTAAACATTGAATACGCATGTTTTTTTATTTTCACCTGTTAGGAAATGCTACATGTTTTTTCAGTACGCAGAAGGAAATTGTGTCGCTTAAAATGTAATTTTCTGCAATATTTCATTTATATTTTCACTTTCATCGACGAATGTAGCTCCAGCGTAGTACCCATTGTTAAGGGCATCTCTCCGTAATCATTAAAACTTACAAAAGGCATAATTTGGTATTATATTTTAATCTTCGACAGTACGTTGCGGAACAGACTATTGTAATTTTCATTACGAATTTACCTTTAATAAAGTCATATATATGTAAGATAATCTTGATTATATCCTGTGAAAAAAGTTATTCGATCAACTTTCTGTTCATTTACCTATGCCATAGATCACTTTTTCCATCCAGGTTACGCGAGACTATTGGTTTTTCTAATAAGCTCCCGTGACGTAATTCTGGGCAATCGACAGAGAATAGAGAATGAAAAACGATAATTACAAAGATCATCCGAGTAGGAGCGCGTGAGAATTTATGAAGCAGAAAGAAAAGTGAAAGGTAAGCTGCGATTACAGTTTCCCCTATATTTAATGTGTCAGCATATTCTTCTTTTTTGTGCTGACAACCGAGTTTTCCAACCTCAACTTTCCCGAACCGATAAAAACAGCACTTAGACGCTCGCAGACCGGGACTCATGTATTGTGTGTTCACGGTTCACGGGTTAAGTAGCAATCTGCAGATTTAATTATTTTCGCTGATGCGCTGATGATGCGAATTAAAAGTGATATTCTAAGTAACGTCGAGCCGACTGAGCAGTCTTTAAATAAGGTATACAGCCTTCGCGATTCGCTTTTTGTTAAAAATCGAGATTAATTACTAATTACAAGATCAATTGAAAGCGTTGCATGGTTAAACAAGGAAGAGGGACTAGATTCTGTTTTAATGAATGCAATACACGCCTAATAATTAATTGTCGATATTTAAAACAAGTGTTCAGTCAAGCATGATGTTTCATGCGCTGAGGATTCATGTGAAGTTAAACGTAACTATAATTTACATGTGGCATAATACTAAAGTCAAAACAAAAGAATCAGATTTTCCAAAAAGGACGACACACGTAATTTTTCATGCTTTTTTGAATTTTTCGCCGACTTTGAAAGTTTCGTTAAGGAAATTAATTACAATTTTGTTCCAGACAAAACGCGATCTTTCCACTAACATAACACATGCCCGGGAAAAAAAGATATTTTTTTTCAAAATTCCGATTTTTCGGCGCTCCGAGGCTCTAATTTTAAAGTAAGTTAGAAACCCGTATATTCCAAACTAGAGAAATATACGTATGTTTTTAACCTTGCCGAAAATTTTTAGTTACAATACTCGCGGCGCTAGGGAGCCTCGGCTACACGTCATTTTTCGCGCTTTTTTGAGCTTTTCGCAAGCTTTAAAAGTTTCATTAAGAAAATGAAATACGGTTGCGTTCCCGACAAATATCGATCTTTCCAACGATATATCACATGCTCCCGGGGGGAAAATAATATTCTTTTTCTAAAATTTCGAGCTTTCGGCGCCGCGACGGTCTCAATTTTTAAGTTGGAAACCCGGCTACAATTTTCCTATAAAGCGGTACTTTGTACATAAGTATGAGATAGGTTTTGGTTTTCTCAACTTTTTTACTCGAGCTATTGTGTATGTGAATATAATTTTTTTGTTGTTTTTGGGCACAAAGAGGGGTGTTTATATCATTTTTTAATTGTAATTTTTTGCTTTTATGAAAGAACGTTTACGTTTTGTTTTATATTTTAAATTTCACTTTTAACGGTTTATCCGGTGATCAGCTATAAATTTTTTAACGGTGATTTTTCAGGTCGTTTTATGTTCCATATTATATACTCTTGACGGTTTTTTGGTTGTTTTTTTTTTGTTTTTTTTTTTTTGGCGCTCAGGGTGATCGATTAGCTTCAAGTCATAGATATGGTTTTAAAGATAATCGTAATTCGAATTTATGATCCAATTTTGAAGTTTATAAGTCAGTCCTGTCGTGAGCTATTGCACATTTTTATTTGATATTTTTGTCGTTTCTGAATCCCACCTTATTCGGATTCTCCGTACATTATATGTGTACGGAATCCTAAAAAGAAGAAGAAAAAATAAACCTCGTAACTTTGATTTATTTCTGCATACAGTATGATAATAGCGGATACGGGAGATATGTAAGTGGTCCGCTTTGCCGAAGCGAAGTATCAGTTTTCGAAATTGAACCCCAATTTTCTTCCGGAGCCCTGAAATTCAGCCAAGTATGAAGCCTCTCCGAACAAGCTTGCCTGCTGGAAGAAAGCCCAACTGTGGTCCCTTAGGCTGATCCCGTGCAAAAATCCAAGCTCATTTTAAAATTAATCGAAAATTTATATTGAAGTCCAAAACTAACTTTAATCCCGTCTGCCCCCCCCTCCTTCAACTACTTTTACCTACCGTATGTAATTTTTTCTCTGCTTTCCATGTCCACCGATCGCGCTGACCGCTTTGAAAGTATGGCCAACGTCGCCGCTACCTATTTTACTATCAATTATAATACAATATATTTTATTTATTTTTTATGCCAAGGTCGCAACGCCGCGAAAGCGCACCATCCGCTCCATTACCTTACACAGTGTCTACACATGCGTTATCATATTATGAATTTGCAAAATTAAACCGAGTATATTTTTAATTTTTCGCTCTTGCAAAAAATTTCTGATTGTTCATATTTTTCCTGTAAATTTTTCCGAGTGCAGCCATAACTGCCACAAAAGCACACGCCGTTCATTCTGATACAAGCGTGTTGCCACACCACCGAAGTCGAGTCGATGGCGCGTCACTGCCATCGCGACCATTAAAATTTGATCTCTTACCGTTCGCATACTTTCTACTCTAATAAATACTTTTTGCAGAAGCGCGCCTCACATGTACAATATATATTCATTACTGTAAACACATATCTTATTATTACGACCTTGGCAACTTCCTTCTAATGTGTCTAGAGTCAACTTTCGCCAAAGTGATGCAGTTTTTTCTGATGTAAAATATTCCATAAACTACACCCTCTGTTTAAAGTTATGCATCGAGCTAAGTCCCTGAACAAAATTATTCAGTCTGTCTTACCTGTTAAACGTGTGCAATTTGGTCAAATCTCTACGCAATATTGAAAATTTTCGATAACATTAACAGCGTTAATTTTTCACATCTTTAGTAAAAAATTTAAATTATATTATTCAATCATGAATAATAATAATAATAATAATAATAATAATAATAATAATAATAATAATAATATCGAATCAATTCGCGAGTTCAAAACTTGAAATCGACATCGTAAACAACGGCAATTAAAGCAAACAGTAATAGAATCACTTTTATCTTCGATAAAATTTATGGCCGCGAAGAGTATTTACACTTTTTAAAAGGTGGGGTGGGGGTAAGAGTTTATTTAAGAGGGTTATTTCAATTGAAAATCTCCCAAATTTTCGTTATAAAAGTAGTAGAAATAAACTTTGGTAATTTCTCTTAGTTGAAAAATGTTTTTTCGAAAGACGTAAGCTATTTAATAACTTTTAAAAAAACCTCTAAAAGGTTATGTAATTTTTTTTTCTTTTCTTTATTCACGTAGATTAATATATAAGAATATAATTGTCGTGTAGAATACATTTACTTTTATTACGTGTATACAATAGTATACATGTGTTAAAAATACGATACATACTAATGATAAAACAACAATATAATATAATAATGCACATAATAACATGAAATAATATAATTAAAGACGATAAAATATATATATATATATATTCATATTTCATATAGTGTATTTTTTTTTTTTTACGACGCGAGAACAAACATAATTATTAAAATCAATACATAAATTATAAGTATTAATAAGATTATTTTAAAATCTGTTTTACTAAAATTAAATATATATATATATATAACTGGTTAATTTTATAAATACCGGGGGTCATCTTCATATTCAATCATTTTTTTAAATATTATAAAAAAAATATTTATCCGATAAATCGTAATCGATCGAATTATAAGTATAATCTTCATCATCAAATCTATGTTCCTTAAAATTAAAATTGTGTATTATATTTTATAATAAATTTAGAATATAATCTTTATTAAGTTGTTTTTTTTTTTTTTAATATTAAATTGTTCTATATTATTAAGGTTTGTTTCACTTTGTTTACATAACGAAAATTGCTATAATTTTTATAATTATATCAGTCTTCTTAAGAAATAGTATATGATCGATATAATTTCTACAATACGTTCCAAAAGGGTCGGTCTGCATATGCGGGAAGTTTATTCGAAAATAATATCGCCACACAGTTCACATCATTATGCGATTACTCTTTTGGAACATGTTGTAGTAGAAATGATTTATTTTTTCCCCCTTAATCATAAATAAATTCGCATTTTGCTTCATAATTACGTATATATTTAAATATAATATTTTGTTTCGACTAAATAGTCCATTTACAGATTGCTTATACGATAAATTTCGATAGTTACAAATGTTTCATTTTTGATTTTTCTAAGAACAATGTTTTAGTAGCGCTACCCTATTAAAAACAACTTCATAATATTCTCTTAAATCTATTTCTAGTTTCGATAATAATATCTAAATTTCATTAAAATATATAGTCTTTTAAAGATCTACTTATATTCAACAATGCGAATAAAGAATTCGAAATATAATCGTAATCATATATATGATTTCTATGACATTTTTAACGCAATAAAGCGCCTTATAATTAATCTTTCTTTTTTGTTAGGGACACTTCCATTTTTCGAATAATTGTTATAAAAAATATCATTTCAACATATTTGCAGACGCAGTTTTCTACCTTTTTCTTTTCTTTTAAGTAAAATAAAAACATTATTTCGCACCTCGCCGTCTATCAGCCTACTATGCGAAAGCGGAGAGTGGCCGCTTCATCTTCGCCGTGAACTGCTTTCTATTAATCTGTTAACCCACGTGATATCTTCTCCGCGGAGTCCAGCCTTTCAATCAATCAGGCGCACACCGATGTTTTCATCTAAATTTCACACGATGCCGTATGCAACAGAAATACTGAGTTCCGTATCGATCAATAGCTATCCAAACATCTACTACTCAACACCTACTACTCTTCCACCATGGTCAAGCTTTTCTCCTCACACTGACCTATCTCTCTTGCATGTTGGAAAGCTCTCTACACCCCCGAGGCAATCAGAGGCGCATTTCAAGAACTTCTGTTGAACTACGTCGACCATTTAATCATATTCACGGATGGCTCTAAATCGGACAGGGCTGGATGCGCAGTACTTACAAATGATTCCGACGTAATACGGTATTCATTACCAAACAGATTTTTGATTAAATCTGCAGAATTATATGCCATAAAACTTGCAGTCGATCTATCAGTACAGTACAACAAAGATTCTCTTATTTGCACATGGATTCTCTCTCTTCACTTTCGTCTCTATCGCAAACGCGCAATAAATCACAAAATCCCATCGCAAAAAATATAATCTCAGTTATATCTACCGCTTCGATTCGTATCACCTTCATGTGGATTCCGGGACACAAGGGCATCATAAGAAACGAGCTGGTGGATCTTGCAGCGAAAGAGGAGGCCACTTCATGCCTCCCGATTCCAGACATGCCAATACTATCATCGGACTTTTCTATAACAATTAAATCTCTACTAAAAAAGAAATGGTCGAAGATTTGCCATGAAGTTCCTACCTCGAACAAATACTGAAATTTGGAGTACTTCATCAAGATCCAGGCGTAAAGAAGAAGTCATATTATGCCGTCTGCGCATTGGCCACGCAAGATTATCTCACTCCTTTTTATTAAATAACTCAGATCCCCCTACTTGTGACCTTTGCTCTGTTCCTTTATCCACTCGCCATCTTCTGGTAGTCTGCCCGAAATTCAATCTATTCCGGTCCCAATTACGTCTGTCCGGTTCCCTATCTGAAATTCTTGAAGACAATGAACAGAATGTCCAGCTGCTCTTCAGATTTCTGAGACTATCCAATATCCTTAATAACATCTAAACTCCATTCACCCGTGCCTGTGGCCAATGTTGCAGTACACGGCATGTTAATGGATACAACAACAACAACAATAACAAAAACATTATAAATTTAAACATGTTTCTTCTTTTTTGAAAAATTTAACAAAGCGGCAACTGAAATTTGCAAATCCGTCTGAAAAATAATTCACTATGTTTTGTTAAGATTAATTGACTTTTTTTAAAAGTTTAATCGACTAAAAAAAATATTTGTAAATAAAAATTCATCGTGTATCAAGTCAGAATTTTCTTTTAGTATTCGGTTTCAAAATCACAAATAAAATATACAGAGGGAAGAAAGCATACATAATAAAATAGCATAAATACGAGTCAATAATATAAGGGATAAATACAAAAAAAAAAAATATATATGTATGTATCACATTCAAAAAAATCGGGTTAATGAAACTGTATGAAAAGTAATTATAAATTGCGGAGAAAATGCGTAATTAAAAAAGTATGTGAAAAAAATATGTATATGAACAGAGTATGAATGAAAAATGAAGTTATCAGAAAAAATCGAAAACAACAGTGAAATTATTGGAAAATGTACGTATTCGGTGCATGGTAAAAGTGTATTAAATAGTTGTTCGAAATATCTTGCTTTTTTTTTTTCTTTCTCGCAGAATAGTAAAATCAGAAAAAAATTAAATGAATCGTTTTTATGAACATCAAATGTAATATATATTAGCCACAAGTAAAAAATATACTTCGACTATTCATTAACAGCAAAGTATCCGGATGATAATTGAGTAATTGATAGGAGGGCCTTCTAGCGTTGCTGATGCCGCTTAACTTTCGGATTCTTGGTACTATTTAAAATTAGATCGCTGTTCGTGGGCTCTATCAGCAATTAATCGAGAAGTTTTCAGAAGAAAACCGCTTCTTGATGCAACAAAATGTCAAATCAGGGCCACGCTACAGTAATCGAAATTATAAGATGATATTGGTTTAACGAGAAAAATATCCATCAAATAAAAAACAAACAAATAATAAATTGATAATTTTTATATTCAAAATAAATAAACATCGTGTGTGTGTGCGAGTGACAAATAATAAAATTTTCTGATGGTTTTCAAAATAACTAATCCCAGTACGATAGGGTAAATAAAATTTTTCCATTAGTTTCAAAATAAATAACTCCGCGCATGTGAGCGGCAATAATATTTTTCTTCGCAGCATGTAAAAAATATTCTCTTTTCCGAATTTCAATAATAACACGTGAAAAATATTTCCTTTCAAAGATTCATATTGTAAATCATATACATGAATATAGTACGAGTATTAACGTAAATAATAAAATACAAACAGAACGCAAATAATAATTGACGAAAAATAGTAATAAATTGCAAATTGCGAATTACAGTTTAATTCGAATATATTATCTGAAGAAGAGAAGAATGCGTGAAATTTATGAAAATAGCGAGGAATACGGAAAAATTAACGAAAAAAGGTGGGAAATATAAATAAATACAATGAAATGTAAAAAATCTGAGAATATGGTTCTTTAAATAATGTGAAAAATAAATGTTTAGAATATTATTAATATTGAAAGGATCTCTTCGAATACTCAGTATATCGTTCGTGGCGTAATATGCGAAAAAGATATGAAAAACAAAAACAAAAAAACAAATGAGATCGTTTACAGAAAACACCAGTCGAAGGTAAACCTCATGCCTCTTTGAACCAACTAATGACAGATCTAATCTCGGATGATATCTGTAATATCAATTTTGTATAAATACTTTCACAAACCTTTACTTCTACTTTGCTACGTTCGCTCCGCCCTTCCAGAACATCCTACCATTGAACAAGGGAAACGTGCCACTTACACTCCACTAAGCGAAAAGCTTCACTCAGCACTGAAATTCCTACTAAAAAACGGGGCACTCTGATTCTATTCTCTTCGAGCCACTCGGGCCCCTATAAAATCCACTTAGCAAATTCGAGTAAAGAGAAAAATCTTGGTAATCTGCACCCGTTGGCTATTGCTAAGCTCTTACACACCGAAATAAATAAAGATGTGTATCCTTCAAATCTATGGGAAAGAACAGAATTTTAGCTTTTTTTCCTTCAGCTATTGCTGATAATTCATTCTTCGTCAACAAATCTTTTCAAGACATGTACAATATTAGGGCCTACAGTACCTAGATTCGTACTATTCAGATATGATGTCATCACTCGCGTTCACTCCTCCATTACGAAGATATTACGGAGGGCATTTCTTCCTCCATCTCCGTAGTATCATTTACCAAGAGATCAACACGTTCAGTTGAAATTTGTTTTGAAAGTTCTTTTCTTCCTGATCAGATTTCAATTTACAACCTAATTTTACAAGTCGCGCCTAGCATCCGTTTTCCAATCCAATGAGCAAAGTGAACACTACCAGAGCACTCAGGAGACCTAGTCTCAGTGCTCGGGCGCAAGCACCCTTGTTCAGCCTGTGATCAACAAGTACGTATTCCTGTCTGTCGTAGCTGCAAAGGTGTGAACACCATTCTACTGATCATCGTTGTCCCGAATGGCTTCGTCAGAATAAAATCAAAAAAATAATGGCTTATGAAAGCATTCCATTTTCTGAAGCCTCAAAACGTTCTCCACCGTAACTTCAGCATTCACCTACACAGATCGTGCTGCTGCTCAGCCTTCCTCTTGTGTTTCTGTTGTGAATCCTATTCCCACAAATCCCCACTCTTCACTCCCATCCACTACACATTTTCGTCGCATCACTCCATCTAAGCACATTTCTATACCTAAACTTTTTCTTCCTTTTCCACCGGGTCGTCTACATTCCCCACCCAATGGCTGGACGGTCAAACATTTCAATCTCAATCAAAATAGTCAACAGTCTATAGACCAAGCTCTTTGAAATATAGTTTTCCGCTACCATTAGCTTGCTTTCCAAGCATAACATTTCTTCTTCCTCTGACCTCAAAATGTACCTCCTTTCTTACCTTTGATGCGTTATTTCTTCATTCTACGACAAATTCCCTCTCTTTGTTCAATCTGCTTGTTTATGTTATAAATAGTGCCTTTACTTAATATTATTCAATGCAACTGTTGTAGTATTCGAGGAAATACGGCAGCTTTGAAAGGCTTGCTAAATTTACATAATATAAGTATAGTATTGCTGTCTGAAACATGGCTTCCGTCATCGTCAACTTTTCCAATTAGATTTTTTCATATAACTAGATTAGATTGCAAAGATGGCTATGGTGGTGCAGCTTTCTTCATTAGATTCGGCATTCCATTCGTTTCTCATGATTTAAATATCCCAGGTACCTCTACTCCCCCGAACTTTGTTCATATTTTTATCCGCACACATTTCCCAATGTTTCTCATTTCATCTTGTATCCTTTCTCTGTGTAACCTGAGGGATCTTTGGAATGCCTGTTTTTGGGGTAGTTCATTATTAAACCGAAACGATTCTTTCCTAAAAACTTTACTATTGGACTATAACTTTATTGTCCTCAATAACGGTTCTCCTACATATTTTAAAAACCAAACTACCTACAGTTTTATTGACTTAACCTTTTCTTTTCCTAATTTAAGCCTGAAATGTGCATGAAGTACCCTTGACGAAACCTTTGGTAGTGATAATGTTTCTGATATCTGTCGCCTTCGATCTGGTCACAGACAGCTTCTTACTTCGTGTATCGTTTCTCCATTGTGTCCTCTCCTATTTGTCCACTGTGTCTCGGTGACTCTGGTCAAGTCTTCCTTCTTTATCATCTGAAAGGGCAGCTCTATACTTGGAGCTGCTCTTACGTAATATTTCAACACCGTATTGTGTGTCCTTTATTCTCTCTCTTTACAGTTGACTTAGATCATCCCAATCGTAGTAAAATTCCTATCTTCTATACTTCATCATATTAAGATCTAATTCCTTCAGTAGTTCTCTTTCATTCTGGTATCCCTGTCCTATCGTGCCCACTCTGATGATAAACTCCTTTCTCAATGAAGATCACGTGCTGCTGTTTTACAGTTACAAACATGTACAGTTTGTATATATGTATATATATATATTACGGATTTGTTGTCGCATTTACGGCCGTAATGTTAGATAGTGAATTCCTTGTCAGTCAGCACCGTTGGCACTGCCTATGCAATGTGGTCATGGTGTTGGGCGCAAATTCTATTCGTTTCTTCTTGACAGCATGCGCTGCTTTCGTAGTCGTAGCCATAATTGTTCTTCATAATTAAAGAATTATAAACTCTGTTTTATAGTGGTAGAAAAAGTCACTGAACTTTCGGATCGCTTTCTACAGCGCTACATAACTTTGGCGCTTGATGGCTCTAACTGATTTTCAAACATCCCGTGTTTGTTCTTCCTTAATTGTAATCCGTTTCCTCTATCCGTCGAATCGCAGATGTGCCGTGGTATTGGATAGAAAACTTCTTCTGCTCTTTCCTTCGGCACTCGCTTTCTCTTTTCAGGATGCACATGTTTGGTATTTAACGACTCTGTTATTGTCATTGTCTTCCCATCCTTGATATAGTGTTCTTGGTCAGGATCCATTCCTTATGACTCCTAATTTTTTTTTTCACATGTTGATGAGTAATCGTCTGTTGTTGACAAGCCCAGGGAATAAGAAGAAAAAAAAAACTGAATTCACTTAAAAGAATTTGCGCTAAAAGCTGAAATTAGTTCGATTCATAGTTATTCAAAATATTGAATTTTCTTCAAATATTTCTTTTTAATTATAGTCCGTATACACATATTATAATTGTTTTCATATATATGTATATAAAAATTCATTTACAAAAATGTAATTTTTCGCATTTATGTATGTAATACTACTTTTAACAATATCACAGATTCAGCACTGACTCATTCCATTAGCCAAAAATCAAATGGCTCTTCATTGGAAACATTTTAGACTACTGTGCATATTGCGGGGAAATATAATTATTGTATTAAAATATACTCGTAACAGTACCGCGAATATGTTGTTATCATTTGTTCAACGGTCGTGTTTATAGCGTTCGTGAATGTAATTTGTGAGTAGTTTTTCGCGCGGTGGTAATTACTGCTTCCGAGTCGTTGTTATCTTATCTTATCTTGTCGCTCGGCCGAACAGAAACATACAGACGGCTGCTGATAACGCAGGTGAGATCTTTCTTTTATCGGCTGGCTCCGCCAGTCTGTTATTATTTAACCGGCTTATTATTTCAAAACTATGAATAAAGGTACGAATGTAAATCGCCCGTCTATTCCGGCAAGTAGTTCGGGTAATACTGCCGTTGCCTCTCTTCGTTTACAAAAATCATCGTCAGGGTACGTTATTAAACGACAACTATCTACTCCTACAACTAGTGACAGTGACGGTTGGTCCACGCCTAAACGTACAGCGCCAGCGAAGAAGGCTGGGACCGACAAGCTCGCCAACAACGTGTCTGCTCACGATAAAAAACCAGTTAAAGTCAATATATTTGAATTCCTTGCGAACGAGGACGCAGACCTAAATAAAATGCAAACCAACACACCTTCTCCAAGTAATAACGAAACGAATGTAGCAAACGGAGACAGTAATTCAACTAATGTTGAATTGGGTATTAATAAAACTAAACTCCCTCCGCCGATAATGGTTAAAAACATACAAAAATTCACTGAATTTAGACAATTTTTGCTAACCTTGAAAGATATACAATTTTCTTTAAAATCTACCATATCAGGCGTAACTATAAGGACTCAAAACGCGCTAAGTTACCGCGCAGTTGTTAAAGCCCTGAAGGAAAAAAATTATCTTTACTATACGTATTCACTTGCGGAGGAGAAACCTTTTAGGGTGGTCTTAAAAAACCTCCACTCCTCTACAGATACAGCGGACATAACGAGCGAACTACGTTTAAAAGGATATGATGTCATTAGAGTTGTTAACATCTTAAAAAGTAAAACAAAACAGCCTCTTCCGATGTTTTTTGTAGATCTAAAGCCGTCCCCAAAAAATCAGGACATATTTCAAGTCACTTGCATGCTAAATACTATTGTTGCAGTTGAAGAACCATATAAGAACTCTAGACTACAGCAATGCAAAAGATGCCAGCTATTGGGCCACACGGCAAATTATTGTAATTTACCCCCGAGATGCGTCAAATGTACAGGACGGCACGACACCAAATCTTGTCGTAAAGACCCGACGGAACCAGCGGTTTGTACGCTATGCGAAGGGAGCCACCCGGCAAGCTATAGAGGGTGTCCCGTGCTAAAACAACAGGCTCAGTATTATAACAAAGTGCGATCCTCTCACGCTCAAACCCAGATAACCAACTATAATAGTTACCATCATCCTGAAAAAGCTTTTCCTTACGTAAATAGCAAGTCCTATGCTAGTGTGGCTAAAAATGATGCTAAAGCTAATAATATGAACTACGACCGCGTAATTAATGGTAATCACGTCAACGAAAATATCGATAACGTTAATGGTAATAATATTAATGGCAATTTGGCATTGAATCTTACGTCATTTCTAAACGAATTTAGAAGTACGATTAATCCGCTAATATCGTTAATGACAAAGCTAATAGAAAAATTAATACCATCATGTTAGATAACAGCAGTATTGTCACACAACATTCGCTAGTCATTATGCTGTGGAATGCCAACGGCATTACAAGCAAAAAGAACGAACTAGAAATTTTTCTTCAAACCAACTCTGTTGATGTTGCACTCGTCACAGAGACACATTTAATATACGAACGCAGTTTCTCCATACACGGATATGAAGTGTACTCAGTGCATCATCCTGATGGCACAGCACGCGGAGGAGCCATGGTAATGGTTAAACGCCGCTACAAGCAACACAAAAATTTTTCTCGCTCCTCGTATGCGTACCAAATCATAGCAGTAAATATTGAGACACTTTCAAGTGAACTTGGAATAGCTGCAATTTATTGTCACGGTGAATTTCGTATTCCACAGACTGAATTCAGCGCGATCTTCCGGCATCTTGGAAACAAATTCATTTGTGGTGGCGATTTCAATGCGAAGAGCAGCGCATGGGGATCAACGATAACTAACCAATCCGGGAAAAGGCTTGTCAAGGCAATACAAGAAAATTCTCTTAGCATTCTTTCTCCGATGTCTCCGACGTATTGGCCTAGCCACTGCGACAGGCGACCGGATATTCTGGACTTCTTTATTATTCGTGGACTTCAATCTTGCGGCAGATCGTGCAACACTTTAGCCGACTTATCCTCCGATCACGTGCCTGTTATTGCCGTGGTAAGCTCTCACCCAAAAACTATATCGCAACATCAAAAGCTGGTCAATAATACTACTAACTGGACTCTCTTTTCAGACATATTAGAAAACGATATTGATCTGAATATCAGGTTAAAAGACGCGAATGATATTGATAATGCAGTTGCCGATTTCACTTCTATGGTGAAATCTGCATGCAACGAATCTACCAGCTACAACAGTAATAAATATGTACATAGTACTTTCGTCCCGATTGAAATAAGAAGATTAATTAGAGACACTCGGGCGGCCAGGAAGAAGTGGCAGCGAAATCGTTACCCCTCGCTCAAGCTCATCTACAATACCTTACAATCTAGGCTGAAGACTGCACTCAGAGACTATAAAAATGAAATCGTGACTTACAAGTTAAACCAGTTAAATAACGATAACAGATCCTTATGGCATAAAGCTAGAAAGTTGACGAAGCCCACTGAGGAGCCCTTCAACTTGAAAGTGAATGGATGCTGGGCAAAAACCGATAAGGATAAAGCGGATGCTTTTGCTAGTCACTTGTCCGCAGTCTTCACACCCCAGCTAGATATGGATCAGGCTCATACACAAATGGTGTGTAATGGCTTACAGGAAGCCTCGCAGTCTACAACTAGGACTAAACTCTTTTCGCCCAGAGAGGTGTTTCAGCATCTCCAGGAAGTAGCTTTGAAGAAATCTCCTGGATGCGACAAGATTACACCGGAGATCATCCGACACTTTCCGCGTAAAGCGGCCATCCTATTGTGCTATATATTCAACAGCTCGCTCAGAATCGGATACTTTCCAAACATGTGGAAGAAATCAGTCATCATTATGATTCGTAAACCAGGAAAACCAGAAATAGAGGTATCCTCCTACCGGCCAATCAGCTTATTGAGTTCTCTCTCAAAGGTCTTTGAGAAACTTATTTTAAATCGATTCCATCCAATAATGGAAAGCCTTCATGTAATTCCGGACCATCAATTTGGTTTTAGATCAGAGCACTCAACCATACAACAATGCCACAGGTTAGTTGATGCCATCTCTTTCGCACTCGAAAAGAAGGAAGTTTGCTCGGCGGTTTTCCTTGATGTTGCCCAGGCTTTTGACAAGGTATGGCACGCAGGCCTACTATTTAAGCTAAAACCGCTGGTTCCTTCAGATCTACATAGGCTATTATCATCTTACCTAAACGATAGAACCTTTATTGTCCGAGTCAACAATTCGCTTTCGGAAGAGCATCTCATTCAGTCGTCGGTACCGCAAGGGAGCCTACTTGGACCACTATTGTACTCCGTTTATACATCTGATGTGCCTAAGTCTAATCTAACAATCCTCGCCACATTTGCTGACGACATGGCCATACTTGCAACAAATGAAGATCCAGAATATGCTAATGCTGCAGTACAGAGCCACTTAAACCAAATAGCAGACTGGGCACAGCTTTGGGGTATACACTTCAACCCAGCAAAGTGCCAACATGTCACATATACGAACCGACACGTCACTTGTCCTGCCTTAAAAATTTATAATACAAAAATTCCTCAAGTCGACTCAGTCCGTTACCTGGGATTACATATGGATAGGCGACTCACTTGGCGTCATCATGTCCTTCAAACGAAGAAGACCGTCTCCAGTCGTTGTAGATTATTATATCCTCTATTAGGTCATAAATCAACTTTAAAATTAAATATCAAGCGACAACTTTATCTAACGATGATAGCGCCCATTTGGAAGTATGGACTTGAACTGTACGGTACAACAGCAAAATCCAACTTAGCCAAAATCCAAAGGGAGCAGTCGAAGATACTTCGGATCATTGCTTCCGCGCCTAGATATGTCTCAAATTTAACGCTGCACACGGATCTACAGGTATCCTTCGTCAGGAACACCTATGATGAGCAGTACAAAAAATTCTTCGAGAAGCTGCAATGGAGCTCAAATCCGTATATCAGCCGAATGTACCATTAAATATTCCTGGAAATCCTCCCAGACGGCTCAAACGAAGAAAGTGGTGTCGGGATGCGCTTCCGATCACCTAGTAAACTCGAACTATTGACTATCGCTCTTATGTAGATTTCGTCGTTTAATGTAACCTCTCTGTGACGAAGCGTCCGCTTTTCCTCAATCCTAATCTGTTGTCCTACTGAGGCCACCACATTATTCACTGTCCTACCTTGCCTTATCCACACGCCTTCCTCACTCCTCCCCCTTCCCTATTTCCTCCTCCCTTCTTTTCCACCTTTAAGTACACCAGAGATCCTCATTGCTTATGATACCTCTCGGCGCAATGAAAAAAAAAAAAAAAAACAGTACCGCACCAGAAAAAATCGAGATATACTGAAGAAATGAATATAAGTTAAAAATAAAATGAAAATAATAATTATACATAACATTTAATAATAATAGTAATAATAATAATACGGAATCTACGTTAAACTAATCGAAGTCTATGATGCGGAAAAAGAGGCGTATAGCCTGCGGAAGCGGTCGACGAATTCACGATCCAAGAAACGGGAATCGATCATCGATTTCTCCTACGAAAGTAAGGGCTGACCATCACTAATCTTGGTTAGTACAGATGAGAAGGCGACATCAGCTTGTCGCGTCACTTGTACGAACGGGTAGTCAAACGGGCGGTAATTAACGGAGGTCGCCGGTAAACACCATATCCATACCCGCGAACGGCCGCTCATGACCGGGCATAATGTGTTGAAGTCAAAAATTTCTATCTGAGGGGAGTGCGATTATACTGCATTCGTCGACGAAAAAGATGCGAACATTTGTGAATACTGTGTGAAAACTTCCATTTGGAGGCCCGTCATCTTTTGCGAATTTCTGATACGAAAGGCAACGATAGATGTATAAACAACACCTTTTTCGTGTTTCCATGATAACATTTTATGGTAAAATTTTGTGGGACATTTTATGCGTCACTCCGTGGGACGGACACATTTTTGGAATGAGCCCCAGCTATAGGACATATTCATGTCAACAAACATTAATATAAAGAATAAGAAAAAGACTATTAAAATATCTGAATTATTTCATGGTTTAAAATTTGGACATTAAACAAAACTTCACAAAGTCGTCTGATAGACATTTGAAAAAATCGACGTAACCAAAAAAGGTTGAAAGAAGAGAATACTGGTCACATTTTACAGCGGAATACGTACCAAACAGAAATGATTGAGGGTGCCACGGAAGGGAAAAGACCAACAGGAAGACCGAGGAAGGTATTAATCGGACACGAGACGATGTACGGGCAAAAGGATATGGAAAAACGAAGAAAATGACGCTCTCCGGAGAATTTTAAGATGGAATGAACAAACTGACTGTCTACCAATTTTAACAGAAAACTGAGAAATTATGATGATGGTATTTACAAAAACTACCCTGTCGCCATGTTTTGCAGTGATTATCTTCTAAAAAGCGTAAGAGTTCGGTACATTTATACAAAATATGTATGTACACATATTGTTAGATTCCGATGATTATTAAAAATATTAAAGGGGAAATTAATATTAATAAAATTATAGCTGATTTGTGCATTGTAATAAAAATTTACCTGTTTCTGAGTAACCACATTAACGGTTAAACTGTCTGAAAGGAATAGAACTGTATTTACAATTATGTACATTACATTTAGTGGTAGCAGCAAAGCGCAATGACTGTACTGCTTAGTGTAATGAAAATACGTTCACGTTTTGGTCCGGAAAACACGCCTTCACATATGCACACGGAAAGGGAAAAAAATGACTAACAAATAATTTGAAAGCGTTACACATACATAGAAATGCAATACATATTAACAAAGTGAAAATTAATAAAGCAGCGTGTTTTTGCTAGTAACGAAGCACATATTCACGAGAGACTCTGTTCGTTTTGGGTGAAATTGTTTAGCCATAGAGTGAATTGACTGTAGGATGAACTGGCCAGCCGCTTGGACGTCCGCCGAAGACAAATATCTCGAAAACCCTTTTAGAGTACCCGCTGTTTTGTTCTAACTCTGCCGTGTAAAGGTATTTCTTGTGTGTTAGTGAAACACATTGATTCTCAAACTTCTCCTTTTACATTCAACTCAGTTGCTGTTTGAGTTATTTTGCAGTGAATAAAAAATAAATAAAAACGAAAAACCAAACACCTACAACCGATTTAATAATTCGCAGCATTCTAATTAATGCGTCAACTGAAGATAAACAGACATTTCGAACAACGTAATTATTACGACTTTGTACGTGAATAATACGTAGAATATTAATACAACGATTTGGAACACATAAAAGAAAAAAATTTAATTTAACAACTGTGGAACTTTTTGATATATTAATTATTTGAAATGATGCACGTATATCACGAATAAAATGCTTTAGCAAAAAATGATGTCGAAGAACCATCGCAAAAAAAAATGGTAAAAATTAAAAAGACATTAAAAAAAATTCGATCAATTAAGCCAGTTTGCTAACTTTTAAATCGAAGCTTCAGGGATTAAAAACAAATAATTATTTTACGGATGTGTTGATTTTGATGGAAACCTCGCTGCCTAGTTTTTTTTTTTTTTTTTTTTTTTTTTTAATAATATTTACTAACAACTTTGGGACCGTGTGCAATTATTGAAACTATTACGGTCCTGAAGTCTATTAAGCATTACAGAATTAATCTGAGGCCATTTGCTCTAATGAAAAGTAACGTTGATCTTAGGCGCTCGATGATGTATTCGAAAAGGCCATCTGCAGATTAGAAATGCCGACCTTGGCTCGCGAGGACAGAAATACGGAGCATTACCGCAGGATATGATCAGTAGATGATGACGTCTGGGTGTTACAAAAGAGGCAAGCGGCTAGTGGGTCGTCTCCACTCAACACGTGGTTGAGAAATATCCGTGTGTAACTTATGCGGCTAAGCACACAGTAATCGACCCTTGGAGTCGCATCGGGGGGCCACCATGGCTGGACCAACCTATTAATAGTTTGAAAAAAGGAGAAAGTGGAAAGATATTTCTGGGTCCACCGATGTCTAACAACAAGTTGGGGCCAGTACGGTGGAATTTTCATTGCCGGAGATCCCAGCGTGACCAGAGATCCATAGTACGGTTAGATTACTATCCTCTCTCTGCAAGTTCATTATAAGCGATAGGCTTCTGTTCACCAATACACAAATATCCCATGAGTTAACGCTTGGACAGCCACTAAGGAATCAGTAACTAAGAGAACTTCTCGGCTTGTTATACGACAGGATCGTCTCTAATAAAAAAAGAACTGCGTTTAGTTCCGCATCCAGAATGGTATAGTAATCACTGAGGCGGACTGTGAAGATTTCACCATTTACCTCAAAAGCGCACGCAGAGACCCTTTGCAGGGCGCAGCTTTCGCTTCATCATTATAACATAGCAGATGGTTTTGGATTATTGCCTAATAACTTCAGATGCTACTTGCATAAGTTGTTTTGATACACCTTGAGACTCACACTTCTGCCGAATAGTAAACTGTACACTAACAGCCTTGGACCGCCACAGATGAAGGATACTACTGGCGATTGACCGATGTAATCTTTCGGAACAACAATGTTAGCCGATTATAGCAGGTCTGCGAGTACAGGGAGCGGTCGTTGTTAAACGCAGGAAGGGGGATAAATTTCGGAAAAACGCTATTTGACCGATCTGCAAACTGTAAGTGAAGGGGCGCCTGTCTACGCGCAAACACTGCCGCAAGGGGATGTATAATGGACTACTGTTATAATTCGTAACGCTGAATGGTGAATAGCATCCAATGTCCTTAGCATATGTTGGGAAGCGGAGAAAGAGGATATGAGTTACAGTAAAAATAAAATTTATAAGTTGTAAAGTCTTAATAATTTATTAAACAAGAATAAAATCATAATTAAAACATAATTTTCTTGAAATTGTCTATGATTACGTGCCTATGAATGCTCATCATGGCCAATTGATTAAAAAGTTAAGGCTCCAGGGGGGGAGGGCAGCTGCCGCTGGCAGTCGTAATTTATTTCACTTAGGATTAATAATTTAGAGCGGATGTTAAGGAGGATGTTAGATATCGGATGATTGAAAGTGCATTTATGGAATACAATTTTAATTTGGAAACATGTTGGTGCTAAGTTAATCCGTAATCAAACAGCAGACCTAGAAATTTGGCAGAGAAACAATTCAGCATGATAGAATTATTTACTCGTAAATAGAGCGGTATTCTATTGGTGGCAGATCGCTCGCTATAGAAATCAATACATACCGTCTTAGAGGAAGAAAAATTTAGACCGCAGACATCTATTTTTGGAATTTAATGATTTCTTTTCCGCAATACAGTTATCCGAAATATAAATATATATTCGCAAGATATTCCTAATAAATAAAACAGTACTTAAAGATTTATATCCGTCGACGAGCTATTTTATGCAAAATAATTTTGTTATCCACTCATGTTATTAAAAATTTTAACTTTGCGCCTTAAGAAACGTTTTTTTCTTATTGTAAAAAAATATTTTATTCCCTATTCATTATATGGAATAGGTAATACAGGGGCGAGTGTAATTAAAAAAATATATTTTTAAATTATTAATGTTAAATGTGTGACTGCTAAACACGTAAAATAAAACAATGTAAATCGAGATCATTTTTATGTTGGTGTGATTGTAATTTAAGAGAACCCTTATTTTTTTTTGTTTTATGCTTGGAACTTTCTTTTTTTTATTTATTTTTATTGTTTCCTATTTGAAAAAAGGTATAAACTACTTTCTAACATAAAGTACAGGCAATTCTGTAAATAATTTTAAATATTTCTGGAGAATTAAAGGGGGCAGAGTGTCTTTATGTTTGTATCTATTTTCTTTTACTTCTTTTACTTATACTGTTATACTGTAATGTCGCTACCTAAATTTTGAAAAACAAGAACTTCTTCGATGTCAAACACAATTATTTATTTCCTTCATTCATTTGTTATAAATAAAACTATAACGGCGAGTATTTATTTTTATATTTTTCCAGAAAAAAAAATGCCTGTTTATTTTATCTTGTCCAGCTCTCACCCTTTGAACAGTTTACGTAATGTTCGTTAGAAGAGTCGAATAAAAGTGTTGAACGAGATCTCGCACATTTCACAATAATTGAGTTCATAGAGGTAAGAAAAAAAGCGGTTTTTCGATAAAATCGTCATAGAACGACATTATGGTTTTCTTGAAATTGACTTTTAAAACAGTTTTTAATATTTAAACCGAAGAAGAACTAATGGATTGTGAACGAAATGTTTTTTAATGGATTATTTTTTCCAATGTCTACGGTGCGGTTGGCCTAATGAATCCACCTGTTTTCCATAAATTGTTATTAGCGTAGTAGTATAGAAAAAAAGGCTAATTTCCTATTTTTCTTAACTGTAAAGTACTTTTGTTAGTCAAGAAACACCCGGCACAGGTGATTTCGAAGTAAATTTAGTAGTATTTATGGTTTCTTAGTTACATAATCATCGATTCACAGAAAAAGAATCATCAAAATTAGTAATTTTTTTTTTTGATTCGATAATTATTTTAGGTATTTTATATGATACTAATCGAAGAAGAAAATAACTGAAACACACCACTAATCTAAACTAAATCTACTTCGAATTAAGACTAGGGCGTAACTGTCTTATCATTCAAAAAATGTTTAATATTCTGAAGTTTTTATTGCAACGTACTCATTAATTTGGTACAAGGCAATGCTGAGGGGAAAAAGTATTTTATCGAAATATAAACACGGCTGTCATTACTAGAAGTTTCCTTTTATAAGATTATACATCAGATGTAGCAGGGGCGGATCCAGAAAGGCCATTGGGGGGGGGGGATTATAAAAAGGACATTTTGGGAAGGGAATTTATATAATTACGTAAAATCTTCTATAGTAGGCAGTAGATTTGAGAAATACCCCTTGTTTCATAAAGAAAATCAAATAGCGACCTTTACAGAAATTTAAAAATCTGTTTTAATAATATATAATTATTACAATTTTTAATAAAACGAAATTATAAAATTATACCTTAAATATGGTAGTTTAGAAATAGAAAGAAAGATAGTATTTTTATTAGACTCTACTTCTTTTTTATTTTTGTTAGTAATCCGATTCGAATTCTTTTTCCGTGAGCAAATTTAAATATATGTATTTCTCATTGAACTATTTTTAATTAAAATTAAAAAATAAAAATTAAAAATAAATAAAAATGGCGAAAGATCGATGATAATTACATTTAAAATAGAATAAAAAGGAAACATTAATAGTTCTACTAGAAATTAGTATATTCAATATTAATTATTAAAATCCGTAGGTAAAATTCACACAAATCTTTTATAGCATAAATTAAGTTTCTCTGTTATAACAAATTTTTCTAATAGTGGCTTTGGTTCTTGGAGGGGGGAATGCCTCTCCCTCCCATGTCGTGGATCGACCGCTGGGTGTACAATACTGTTTCTAGAGTAAGTGACCTGTTCTGCAGCGAACATTTATAGCTGTTTCGAAATTTTGTTATAATATCAAGTTTTTTTATCTCTTGGAAAAAAATTACTGTGAACACACCGTTTAAACTCGTATAATTTAAACGAACTAAAGATCAAATTTTTCATGTAGCAGAGTAATCAACGAATTATTTCGAAAAAGAACATGTAATTAACAAAAGCCTTCTCACCAAGAACTATGCGTGTTAGCTTAACAGCTTAACTTTCTACTGATTCCTTTTTTGTGATACAATTAACTGGTCGTAATCAAGACAACGAAAACGAATATCGATCAAAAGCATCTAAGGAATATGGATGATTTAGGAAAATTATGTAAAATATGTATTTTCTGACTTAATTTACATGCAATTTTATTCAGTCATCTCTCATTATTTAAAGGTCTAATGAATTTTAAATATTTTTGTTCACCTGATTCCTTTTTGCTTAGCACGATTTCGAACATTATTTTCCCAGTTCGTATTTAAGATGCTCGCCTGGATAGAATCATATTCAAGCGTTTTCCTTCGATAGAATAAATTAGCCCACCAAATGACTAATAAGGAGCCAAATTAAAAAATGAAAAAGAGTAACTCTTCTATTAAGAACTTTTCCTACGTGAAAATTAAAGGAAAAGAAGGAAATGGGACGACTACCCCATTTAGAAATTAACGAATTTAGAATTAAATGTAGCTGTATTTCGAATCTAGAGAATAATTATATTTCGAAATAAAATGAATAGGCGCTTTGCATAAATTGGTGGTTGCTCGTAAATTTTTATAAACACAAAATTGTGCTTGCCTAATAATTTTACGACTTTTTTCAATACTACGACAGAAAATATAAGATTTTTTTTTTATTCGACACTTAATCTAATTATTTATTTTTTAATCGATAGTCGCAATCTTTTCTAGCCCAACGCACTACTGGGTTTCAAATGCGGAAACTGTTTAAACGGCGTTTTTTCCCTTAGTTGATCGACTGAATGTTTGAAAATGAGACCCTGCTCAATGTTGCTGAATGTGTCAAAATATAATTAACGAACCGCAACAAATGAGATTGCTCGCAAATGATTCTTATTTCGCTGTAACATGTTTCATCAGTGGCAATTCATGTTTTGGGAACATTAATGAAATTAATCTACGCCTTGAACAAAAGAATAATACAAATGAGTAGTATACAGAATACAACCGGGGTGGGTTATTTTGAAATACAGTTGGTCCGCTGACATTTCCGCTCCAGTTTTAATAAATGCCTTTAACGATCAACCACAACGTCCGAGCTATTATTTCACTATTGCTTGGAAATCTTTTCAGGGGCAAAAGCGGAATTCAATTTCAAAGAATTATTCGGCTATTGTGTTAGACCCGACTTGTCCAGGCTATATTACCATCATGTTTTTGTCCGATATAAATGTGCATAAAGGGAACAATTTAAAAAAGCATACGACGAAATGCAAATTCACTATCGAAAAACGGGCAGTATTATCAAATGATGAGTTCGTATTTTCATCATAGCGTAAATTTTATTTTCCTGATTGTCGCATGGTACATTTTGCTTTTTTTACCTCATTTTTTCAAATCTTATAAGTCGTCAGAGCTTTGAAGTTCAAAATTTAAAGCTGGAAATTCCGGTTATTATGCATAATTAGAGAAATACCTTATTATAAGCACGTTTATCGGAAACTTTAAAATTTATAACTAATATAATCCTCGTCTCGCAAAGTGGGATACGCTTTATTTCTTATTCTATTTCGAACTTTCTGCGAACTTTTAAAGTTTCGTCAAATACGAAATGTGATTTTGTTACCCTTAAATAGCAATTTGTAGTATAAAGGTCGACGTTAATATTTAATCGGTATACTTACCTGTATATATACGTATATATATATACATGTATTATTAAATTACTTTAACAAATTTTTCATAAATAATTGCTTGTGGTCTTTATAGGTGTGATCATATATCTACAATATTATTAGCTTTCGTTGACCACCGTGTTCATCTTTGAGGCATCGGTGAACTTAATCGTCCCCTGACAGCCGGATACGCTTGTAATAAATTTAGATCCAGCGGGCTGAGTAGTCTTCTTAATTTATTAACTTTACCTGGTCATGTTACCGGTGACATATGTACGACGGTTCAGCATTACGCAAGTACGTATACATATACACCTACGGTTTCCTTATTACAAAATGTGATTGCACCATCCTAACTGAGGGTATATTGCCCACTTTCGGCACACCAAATTTTTCGAATTTTTAGCTATTTATCGTTAAAGATTTAAAAAATCGAAACAAATTAACAGGAACAAAAGCATCCCGACATGCATAATAATTACAACGAGACAGAACTCAAACGATCCCTGATAAAACTATTATCTTAGCACAGATCATCACGGAATTAAAACGCCATCGAACACGGTTTACTCCTCTAGGCTGACATTATTAATGATATTAATTTAATTATTTTGCTTTTTATTTATTTTTTATATATTTTTTAATTTTTCAATAATTTTTTTCCTAGTTTCCAAATTTTTAGTATCTGGGAGGTCCAAATTTTAAGTTGTAATGTCCGCTATATGTATATATTTTTCTAAATATTCTCTTCAATATGCATACTTACGAGCTGTTTTAAATTTTTGAGGTATATGCTGGCGAATTATTAAATCGGTTATAGATGTTTTGTTTTTCGTTTTTTTTTTTTTGTTATTTACTGCAAAATAACTCAACCGCACTGAGTCGAATGTAGAAGGGAAAATTTGAGAATCAGTGTGTCTCACTAACACATAAGAACATTAAGAACCACGTTTACTTGGCAGAGGTTGAACAAACGAGCAGGTAGTATAAAAAAAAAATTTCGCTAGAGCTTCGTCTTTGGCGGACGTCTAAATGGCCAGCCAATTTATTTTACAGCCAATTCACTCTATCGACAATCCGCTCAAACAACACTTTTTTTTTCCTTATTTGGGTTTTTCCCTGGGCTTGTCAGCAACGGACGATTACCCATCAACACGTGTAAATAGCAGCAATTAGGAGTCACAAGACATAGAATCTGACAAAGAACGCTATACCAAGGATGGAAAAACAAAGACAACCACCGTCGATAAATGCCAAACATATGCAACCTGAAAAGAGAAGGAATGACATTGCCGAAGGTAAGAGCAAAAGGAATTAGCTGTCCCATCACTGATCTCTGTATTGCTGGTATACAATAACAATTGGAATGTAAAAAAAATAGAAATGAAGTCGATTATCGTAATAAAACATATATCGAAATTATTAAATAAACATATAATTAAAATATAATGCAAGCCGTTATTAACAGTTTATGATGAGTTATCTGTTTTTAGATTATTGTTATTAATAATATTACCTTTATTTTTATTAATATAGTATATTTCAGCATAATTTAGTAAACTATAATTGTTAAATTTTGTAATAATATTTTCGTATCTCATATTCAATTATTTACTTATTTTTAACATTTTGATTCATATTCATACAGTTGTGATAACTTATTCGATATTTATCTTAAAGGTAAACAAATAAAACAAAAATCACAATATTATTAAATGTATTAAAAATCGCTGACTAGTTTCGGCTACAACAGAGCCATAATCGTAGCTTTTGTAATAATAACATTCATATTATTACAAAAGCTACGATTATGGCTCTGTTGTAGCCGAAACTAGTCAGCGATTTTTAATACATTTAATAATATTGTGATTTTTGTTTTATTTGTTTACCTTTAAGATAAATATTTACTTATTATCAGTTTTCAATGTTCATGTCATAACTTTGTTTCATTATTTATCATTTTCAGATACTGACTTCCCATTTTTCATAGTCTTCTTCAATATTTATGTTTGAATTTCTATTATGTACACCACGAATATACACGCAATTCGTTATTACAAAGCATATTGGTTTTTTTCAATTTTACTTCATCAATATATAATGTATTTCTGTTCATGGTGTATCATTTCGATATATATATATATATATATATAATAAGTGAGGATAAAAATAATTTTAACTTAAGAAATAATGTACGTTGTGATGGTAAGATCAGACCTGTGCTGCAAACTTTTCTCCCGATTCCCCATCTTCTAGATGTACAAATGAATAAGTTGGCGATTGGTTTTCTTTCAGAGCATTCTCAATTATACCCCGTCGCCAGACTCTATGTTCTTGCATTATAATTTCACGGTATCATTCAGTTCTGCTTATTTTTAATGCGGTCTTAAATTGTTGCAGATCAATAGTTTACCTGATAATTTCGTAACTCACATTAATCGGTGTTATTATTGACGCGTGGTATTTTAACGGCAATAGGCCCCTACCTCATCAACTATCGCACAGTTCGAATGCAAATAATTACTAAAATAAAACGATTTTTTTTTTTTCTGCCACTGATACGCGAGCAATCGATGAGCCTTTCAATTCCAATACTTACATCTCGACGTGAAACCGGTATATATTCCCTAGCATACATCTCCACGAATCGGATTTAGTAAGAACCATGCGGAAAAGTAGTACTTTTTCCCCCTGGGCACAAGTCCAGAAACCCCATATGATTAAGAAGAATCAATTAGGCATGGACTCAATGTTAGATATTGATAAAATAAAAGAACTAAGGATCGGAACAATGGAGATCGACGAGAATGATATACGGAATAAGAGGCACAATAAGGATTGGGAAGTTGGTGGTGGCAACAGCAGAAAACGTCACGTTCATTCAGTAGGGATGGACATTGGAAGAAGAAATAGTCAGGATCAGAGAGGCTTCGTGATTAACTGAAAAAGACAATTAGGGGAAAGTGCGAAAAGAAAACGAAAACGGGAGCTAGGGGTAACCGGGTACAATTAAGACGTAAACGGATAATAGGGCCGATAGCAGAATGATGAAGCAAAGGAAGAACGTAAAACTAAGGCAGGATATAGGAGGGTTTAGGTTGAATGAAAAGGTTGAAGGACATATATTTACTTAATGTTTCGCAAAGATTACACCAACCATCATTAAAAATTGTACATGTGTTTCTGATGACGGTTGGTGTAATTTCTGCGAAACGTCAAGTGAGTATATTTTTTTAACACAATTGTGTTTCAAAATTATATATGATGAATAATAACGATGAAAGTTTTAAACATTTAACAGGTAGAACGGAAGTAAAAGGAAGAGGGACATAAAAATATCTGTCCAGAATGTGGTATGAAAAACACCTTACGTAGTGGAGGCAAATTAGAAGCAGAAATTTTAGTGAAATTAAACCGTGAAAACGCGGTAATTTGAGCCAAGCAATCTGTCATTTCATTATCCCTATCGTTCCCATATGGCTAAGGACCCAGCGTAAAGTGAAAGAAGAGTGTGAATGAGCGAATGCGGAAGATAAAAAAAAAAATCGGAGCAGCGAGAGTGTGAGGAAATAATTTTAAGGTACGCATGGCGTCAGAGATAATCAAATATTTGGAAGGAGTTAGACGGGAGAAGATACAAATTATGAAACATTAGTAACGGAACTAGAGAAATTACACTATCAGACACTGTAATAAAGCCAAAAAAATAAATAAATAAATAAATAAATAAAGTTTAATTTTTTTTCGTTTAAAAATATAAATTCAGTGCGACGTCATTTTATCCAGATTAAAGTTTAAAGGAATCTACGCTGCTGTCGACTTTTAATACAAAGTTACTTTGCCGGTAAACATCTTTTTAATTACGTATTCAAAGTTGCTCCATCGATTTATTTTTTTTTCTCTTCTTCTACTGATTTCAATTGAGTTCGAAAGGTGAAAAGAAGTCAGGTTGTAAATAGATCACATTTCAAAAAGGAACATTCTCTAGTCAGGTATCAAATTTTATTAGCTCAAACTCTTCGATAGGTTTTTTTTTTTTCATTTTCCTCCTCTATTGCAGAGATCAAAGCAGCAATCAAAAGACAATTTTACTGAACGTCAAAAAAAGAAACCAAACGCGCTTGAAAATAAACTGAATCGATTTTATCTCGTTCTTTTTCTTTTTTTTTCAAAAAAAAAACTATCTACATTTATAAAAGTGAATGTTTCTTTGTTTGTCCTGCATGAATGAGCAAACAGCTTATCCGATTGCAGTGGAATTTTGTCAGGCTGTACACACCGAATAAGGTTCATGAAAGAACTTCATAGCCAGTAAATGGGTGGATCACGGGTTAAAACAGATTAAAACGGTTTTTTGAATTACACGAGTATTCTATTGCAAGCAGCTTTTTTAGATGCAGTATTGAATTATTGCATAATCGCAAGTACTAATTTGTTTTTTTTAGTAATTATGCATCAGGTTAATGTGTATGTAATAGTCGTATTGCTCGAATTCGAGCGTCGTGACTACCTATTCGTTCATTCTAGTTGTACAGAATGGGCATAGTGTTCATAGCAATTATTATATGCAACGCAGGTGTACACACGCAAGAAGACTACATTCGGAACTGATAGTAATCGTTTGATTTACATCGTTTTACCAGTGCAGTCCTATTTATGTCTGCTGTGTACTGACCTAGCGCGCATATGATGTTGAACGTGGTGGTTTGCCATTGCCTGCCACATGAGCATCAGGTTAATAGGGTTCCAGATAAAAAATTGATATTTTATTAGAATATATTAAAAAACGCGCGGACAGAACTGCGAGAAAGAGACTATACCGAACTAATTTTGTTCCGATTTTAGTTTTATCGTATAATTTATACAACTTTTTGACGTTCCTTAGACGATGTATGCGAATTTTTATTAACAAAGCAGGGTAAAATGAGATATTTAAACAATTTTTTTCCCGATTATAAATTCTAGGTACCGTGAAAAAAAAAGAATTGTGTTATATGGTAAAAAGTGTTAAAGAGATTTTGGTTTTAAAGAAACAACCGGGATATTTTAATATTTATTATTCTAGAAAGTCAACCACTCGCTGCAAAATTATTTGACAGTGAATCAAAACTTATTGCTACCCAGGGTTTATGATGCAATAACTCTTTAAGGAATAATAAATTTCATTGATGCTGATGAAGGTGCGAGTAAGATTTTTATGGCCACCTTTTACTAAACATTGTTTTGTTGGTAAAATTGTACAACTGTTGCGTAATGAATGTACTCTGTTAAGCGGTTAAAAGAACATTATTAAAAATTATAAGAAGATTGTGGCGATTTTTTCGTCAGACGTTGTCATTCTTTGTGGACACGCGCATATATTATAAAATCATGCTTAAAAATATCTTAAATATGGCTTAATCGTGACATATGGAAACTTTACGTACTGATCATCAGGAATTAAGCTTAATACCCTCATTGCATCTCTATTATTGGATGTAGAAAGTGGTAAAATACAATCTGATGGTAATATTTATACTAAGCTAAACGATTCGAGTCAGTGAATTGACTTGTGCATAAAGTCTATTGCGCTATTGATAAAGTTTACTACCGAAACATTTTGTATAGTTACGTGAAAGAGCTATTATAACGCTTAAAAATACAGTTGTCGAAATAATATATATATAATTTTCAAAAGATATGAAATAGCATTTATATCATTGAATTTTTTAACAGTTTGAATTCTTTACCGATGATAGCAACATATAAATATATTAATAATTACAATCGGAGCGCCGATTAGGAAATAAAACGATAAATACAATTTATTCGTAAATATAATATTGGAAAAAATTAAATAAACAAGTTAAACGCATCTTTTTGACATTTTTCGGGTGTGACAGACAACTGCACTGGGTGTGTAGGAAAAAAATTTATCGGTTTATTATTATTATTGCTGTTGTTATAATTTTCATCGAATAAATTGTAACAACTTCTAATTAGTTCTTTTTGGTCGTCGTATTATATTTAATAATATCGTATTATACAGTTAAATGTATTTTTCACCCAGGCAATTTAGCTGGTAAAGCTATAAAAAGTAGGAAAATTATTTGTTTTTAGACATAAAGGCCGTTTTCACTTAAATTCCACAAAAACCGCGAAAACTTGTGTTAAGAAAATGTGTTTTTTAAGTTTCACTCGAAAATAGAGTCAAATGCGTGTTTGATACTGCATTAAATGGATAATCGTGATAGTATAATAAAAGGACGATAGAACTTTATGCTGATTATCTATTTGTATCTGAAAATGTCGGAAAAAAATGTCGGAAAAAAAAGATCAAATTCATTTATAGAATAATATTTTGCGAATTTCCCGCGGTCGTGACTTGGAATATTTATAAATGGTTTAAACGTTCTGCAGGGATTTCGTAGACCGCATTAGCCGATTAAACCTAAAATAGTAGACGCGCGAAGACAACTAAAGAGACAAGAGAATTGGACGCATCCGATAACTGAAGCGGTACTTTTTGTTGAGGGAGGGACGATACGCCAACCGCCTCTCGTTATATTTTTAAAAGTGATCCTTAATATCAGCGTCTAGTAACTGCGGGGTGATTAGTGATTAAAATAATGCGATTCATTTTAAAGTTATTTCACACCGAATCAGTACGCGTCAAGTCAGACTTACTCGATTAAACTGATTAATGTTTTCGTAGAAATTTCGTTTCATAACGAATAAGTCGCGTTCAGTCGGACAGCACGGGAAACTGAACGTGTTGAAATTTTCATCAGTAAAACCAAAGTCGATACTGTCGATTGACATTTATGTGTAAAATCGATCGAATTTAAGCTCATTATTTACTTCTTTGACAGAAATTGTTGTCCGGCTTTTACGTTCTTTGTTAAAAAATTCAAGCGTATCGAAAAAAAAACAATATCACTAATATAAAAATTATAGTCTCTCGGAATAATTGGACATATAGAAAGATCATACTAAATAACCGACAGTGGAAAAACGTATTGATTTCGGTTATCATTTTCTTTATTTGAAATATAAAAAATTGTCGGACTGTAACTCATTCTCTCAAGAAAAAAATGATGAAACTTCTTGATACTAATATATGTACGTCTCCAGCGGCGGCAGGGAGGAGCAGCTACCCCCTCTGGAGCCTTGAAACTTTTTAATCAACTGGCATCGATGAGTATTCTCATAGGCGCGTAATCATGGACAATTTGGAAAACTTATGTTTTAATTAAGATTCTTGTTTAATGAAATATTAAGCCTTTACAACTTATAAATTTTATTTTTCCCCTTAATTCATATTCTCTTTCTATCATCTTGCCCCTTCCTCTGGCTCATCTCGGCTGGCGACGCCCTTGTATACGTATATTACAAAAAATACTCTTTCTTAGTTGATACGAATCCATCCGCTGCTTCGACAATTTCTTTTTCTTTTCCCTAACCGTGTAATAAGAATTATTAAAAAAACATTCGACATAAATAAACAAAATAAATTTTAAAATTAAAAACATATAATTACGGGAAAAAAAAAAAAAAAAAGGAAAACAAAAACGCGGAATATATAAAATGCGAACGCAAACACATTAAGTTGACTGATGCAGTAGGAAGGCAATAATTGTCTGGCGCTTGATTTCTGAAAGAAATTTTAATTCTATTCAAGCTAAGGACAATTTTTCCAAATTTTTTTCATGTGAATGACTTTAAACAATTTTTTTGTCGAAAACTTTTGCCCAGCAAAACTTTAATTTAAATCTATGTACATATAAAAACAACAATCATAAAAAAAACTTTTCAATTTGCAGCGTTTAAAAAGATATAGTAAACTCGTTTAAAATTAAATATGTTGAAAATCTTTAAAAATAAGAAGAAATTCGTTAAACGGGTGTCCAATTTAAGGCAATAGCGATTATAACAAAATTGTCATTTCGAAATAGGAGCGGTAAATTAAATGTAAAAAATACACATAAACTAATTCCTATACAAAAATATGTGAAATAAAAATGGGATTTGATGAATTGTATTTTTGCCGGTGACGTAGTGGAATCAAAATTTCTTCCGGGAATAAAGCTTCCGCAGGCGTTGACTGTTAAAAATTTAATTTCACTCGACTCGATGTCACCGAAACCGGCTGCCAAGGAGGCTTTACCAGATTCTCTCTTTACTATACTGGCGCTTCTCTTATTTCATCGAAGCATCTAGCTGAAATGAGAACTTTATTAAATTTACCCGATTAAGATATCGCTTAATTTTGAAGAATTCGTGAAAAACGTTCCGCATGTCAAGACCGTAGTATAAAAATATCCGATATAATGTTGTGGCCTATACTATGGAAGTAGTATAATTGCGTTTTTTAAATTTATTTCATAAATCAAACAAAAATATATTCGATTAATTTTTTCATTAAACATAATGGCGAATGTATCTTGATTATAATGTTTAATTAATGTTAGATGTAATCTGAGAGTAAAACATTAAATTGTTAAAATTTATTAGTTTTGAAATCCGAATGTTTTTTTTCTTTTTTTTTTTAAATTTTAACTTACTTTATCGCCTTCTTAATTAATCGATTTATTCCTTTTTCGTTTCAAAATTTCGCCCGTTACATTTTAGTTCTTTTTGCAAATACAAATATAACAAACAAATTTAAGTATAAAATAATTGTTTACTTAGAAAGGGTAATAATTGTTATATGATTGTTCGTGAAAATGGTATGGAGCACTTCTGGTTTCAACAAAATAGCGTATGATACAGCTCATGCCACAATCGATTTTTTGAAGCCATTGTTCCCCGGTCGCTTGATATTAAAAAAAAAAAAAGTGATTTTGACTGGCTTCCGTGTTCGCCTGATTTAACATTGTTAGACTTTTGCCTCTGGGGCTACTTGAAATCAAAGTTTTATATCAACAAGCCAAGGACGCTAGACGAACTTAAGACCACACGATCCGCTAGGAAATAGCATTGGCAAATACGATGGAAAATACTTAAAAACGGGCACATTACGTCATTCGAGCTCAGGGTGACCAATTGCGCGATTTAATTTTCAGAAAGTGATGTATTCAAATCTCATTAAACCGAATTAAATGATTTTTCACTTAAACAGCAAAAAATCTGTTTTCTTTTCATGTTAAATAAATTGGTTTACCTAATATGGCCAACCCTATATATTACTATTAAATATTATTGCTATTGCATACGTGTAGTTTTTTTGTTTTTTTTTTGGCACGTCAACAGTGGAACTTACCCAACGCAAAGAATTGTACATTATATATACGGAAAAGAGTGGAAATTAAGGAGATAAAGAAGGCCAACAAAGGAACTATATTAAGAGAGGCGAATGCAAGAATGGAGTGTATAAGGAGTAGGAAAAGGTGCAGAAGACTAGAATACCGAGTAGAACGTTCGGAGGAATACGTGTAGTAAAATGTGTTCTATATTATTCTGTGAATTACATTTAATACTATCTGAATTTGAAATTTTAAATCTTTTCATAATTCCACGGCCCGATATGAATAGTACGCTAAAATAATTTGGTCCACAAATGTTACTGTTAATTCTTTCAATTAAGTCAAGAACTACAATATTACCCGCCCTATTATAATTTTCCAATATTTCTTGGAACTTATTAATTAAATTGCCTTTATTTACATAATTTATTTTCATTAATAAAACATGGTTTTTCATTCGCTATGTTAATAAAATCATTTTTAATTAAAAATAAATTTATACGTTTTCTTATCTCACTTTCTAATTGCATGATCGAATGAAGAGTTATAATGTTCTATATAATTAACGTAATTGTCAATGTTCTTTGGATAACCATCTAAAATTTGGTGAAATCTATCAATATTAAAATGTTACGTCTGTTTTTTCAGTTTTTCATAGTGTTTACTTCAATTTTGTGCACTCTAATAATATCGTTACCAACTGAATATCCGTTAAATTGATGCATTTTTTCTTTTTAATGCAATATCCAATTTATTGTATTCTCCACTGTTTTAGCGGTTAAGATAGTTCTAAAACGATGTGTGTAATTTACGCCTCTCATTTTCCGAGTTTTTTCTTTCGGGTGCGCATTTATAATGCGGTTGTTTAGGTTTACTAAAAAAAAAAAAAAAAAACAGTATTTGGTGCGAATTTCTTAAGACAGACCATAACTATGCGTCGTTTTAAATTGGATGGTTTCCACCGCTAACCATATTAAAGCTTTATATGTTAAAAATAAATAAATAAATAAAATAAAAAAAAAAAAAAAAAAAAAAAAAAAAAAACTATGCGTCGTTTTATGTCTTTCCATGTAAAACTGCGCTTGCTACAATATGACTCTCCGCGTTGTTTCACCTGTTTTACTCCGTACGTTCCGCATTTATTTCGCATATTTGTTTCATATATTTTCTCCGTGATTTCTCGCTGTTATTATTTAATTTCCATAAATAGGAACCTTCAGTTTCCGGAATTAAATACCGCTGGTTAGATGAGTATCAATATTTTTGCAGGAATTGACCATGAACTTTTCGAATTTCTTAAATTTAGCCGCTTTTCAGTAAAATTGTCGCTATACTCGTATTATGTTTTTGGTATAATCTTTCTTATGCAACTTGTTTGTTGTATTATGCGGCACTCTGATTCTGTGCACTTTTACCGTTAATTGTATTTGATTATTTTTATAATGGATTTTCTAAACGTCCTTTGCCTCCCTCCTTTTTTTTTTTTTATGAACAATATTTTAATTAGTAATTTTGAATGATACATTTCAGCTTTGATTAGACAATTGCGCCTCACACCAACGGTGAAGTAAAGTTTCAACTCACGACAAGTTACCCCCGCCTCCTTTTGATGAAATATTCAAAACGCGACTAAACAAATTCCACCTCGAAAAGAGGAAAAAAACGGAAAATCAAGGATGTTTGATTTTAAAAATAACATTTATCTGAAAACTGCGAAATCTTTTTTTTTTTTTTTTTAAAAAAAAGAACGTATACGAACAACCGGTTCTTTTTTCATTCGTAGTTTTTTCTGTTGCTGGTACTTTTAGACATTCTAATCCCAGAAACTTTTTGTGATTAGCATTTCGCAAGTCTGCAGCGCCAAATGTTCGTCAAATATCACACATCCGGTAAGTACGATTTATCCGACAACACAATAGCACAGGAAAATAATGTGGCAGATATCAGTTTTAATGAAATAACGAAAAAGGCATTATTTTTTTGAGGGAACACGGACCCGCAAGACATCATCACGATAACAGACAGAAATAGAAATGTTATTATTATTCGTAATTTAATACTGAAAACGAACCTGCGTGTACGGTTGTTGTTATGTTCGCGTATAATATCCAGCGGCAAGGAAAATTACGACACATACGAAAGACGGATTTTGCTCGCAGTGACGGCAGCGTTAATAAACCCGAATAAATATTGCAGGTGTACTCTCTCTCTATCTCTCTCAAAAGAACAACGAAAATTATTACTATTTTCGCATTGACGCTATTATTTCTTTTTTAATATGCTTTGAATCAGCCTTTACGCGCGTCTGTCAAATTTTCGAATTTCTTTAGGCCGGTCTGTCGGCTAAAATGCTCTTTCGAGGTTTGCGCGCTGCATTACATTCGGGAATTTCCAAAAGTTATCACTTCGTTCTTTTTTACGGCTGGTATCTGTCTCGTATTTACACCACAATCGTGTCTTTTAGCCAGCACTAATATACCATTCGTAGACGTTATCGATTCGATAACAAATACGAAATAGGTATCCTAAAGAACATTTACCGACACAAATTATAACTGAAGATGTGTTTGCCTCTTATCATCATCTGCGGTTTTATTTTAATATCAATAACGTAAACTATACACACCTGATAGATATATTGCGTGTAGTCGAGTGACCTAGCATCGCTGATATGTGTTCATAATTCGCCTTTACGTGTTCCATACATTATTTATTCATCAAAGCGCTAGCGACTACTTGAAGCAGTTTCGGAAATCGTTACATCACAATCATCCTCTTATATTATTATTATGGCAGAGTAATAGCGGGTTTTATTAATAATTTACCGAGTCCTAATTGTTCTTTTCATCCGCCTTTGCCGCCATCCAGATAGAGACTTCTTTGATGATAACGAGTTTTTGATTTCAAACTTTCGGTTGAGCGTCAGATTTGGTTTTTCAGGCGGAACAAGATTCGAACCTACACACTACTTCTCAACCGGGTACCTTTACCAAGAAACAATTAGAATAGGAAAGAGTCAATTATATCTATTCATACGATATCAAATGTTGTTAGGAGGAAATAATCAATATAATGGGAATAATGTATGGAGAGGGAAAAGATAGGACATAAGAGGCGCAATATGGAGTAGGAAGACGCGAGTATCAATAAAATGGAATAGAAAACGCTTAATAGAAAGAGATAAACACTTAATAAACACATGGTCCGCATCGCAAACATGCTCTTCGTTTCAGTGGACAGGATAAAATGCATAGCTAAGGAGAAACGAAAACGTGAGGAAGATAATAAAGTATGGCTTAAGAGTGCAGACGGATAGCGGAGACAACGACAGAACGACGAACTGAAGGAAACCAAGAGAACCATAGGTTAACAGGAAGACCTACTAGCTAGAACAGACAGAAGAAATTAATAATTATTAGGAAAAGAGCAAGTGCAAATATCCGATACCAAAGTCTCAGATGAAAACCTTTGCACAGCGTAAGGAGATTAGCCGATGGGACTTTTTTATAATATAGCTACAGAAATCGTAGCGTATATTTTAAGATCTCTTTATTACTATTATCATCCTTCAGAAAAATGAATAGTTCACTAATTTAACGTGCAAGAGTAACGAGTGGTAATCAGTTTTGATAGCGTCATTTAATCTCACGATAAATCGCGTACTTTTCAATAAGAAGACTAACGAATTTTTCGGAGTGTAAGCATATAATTACCAACTTTCTTCGTTCGAAGCCGTTGCGAACGTTTAATTGCGACGCAAATACATTTATATAAAAATTAGGCATCAAAAGTGTAATTGCCAGGAAAAAGTTAAAGGGTCGTCCACACCGGTGTGAAAAAATTGCGGGACGCCGGATGGAGCGCGAAAAAACGCAATCTTGGCGGGAAATTTTGGTCTGGTCCCATTTCGCCGAAAAATGAAATGACACGTAAAAAAAAAAAAAGAAAAACAATAATAATTTGAAAAAATCAACTTGGCAACACGGACACGTTTGGTAGGCAGAAATAATGTTAAAAAAGCGGCTAGAGAAACGAAAGAGACTGATAAATAGCGCAGTTGAAAAGTGCACAGGTGCGATTTTACAACGCGCGGTATTGAATCGTCATTGCTTGATTGTGGCACTGGTCACGTACGGACAGATTAATGTAAATTTCCGGTTATTTTTTTATTTCTCTGTTGAACAATTCGATATCTATTTCGAATTTCATCATAGATAAATAGACCGATACACCGACACTGAAATTAAGTATCGCTTTTTGGGAGGCGAATGAAAAAAATGAATGTAAATGTTGCATTTATCGCAAAAATAACTCCATTTCTACTACTTTGTAATCTCATTATTCCTTTTTTAACATGCGACAAATCACCACATACTGATTGCTTTACACTATAAAGAATCCGTTGTGGCTTGGGTCTTGTGCACATTACCTTACTGAAGAAAACTGTAATTCTATTTTGAACATTATAATAACCTGTCGTCACTCGTGTATAAAAAACAGAAATTCTGACTCAGTCTCTAGTATAATAATGGATGTATCATTTATAAAAACAAATCGAGCAAGTAAATATATACCTGATATTTATTAGTTAAAATACTCGTGTTTATTGCAAATTAAAATGAAATGATAGCATTTAGATTTCAGCAACAGAAAATAAGTTAAAAAATTATTTTTCTTTTCATTCGCTATAAATTTTTGTTGTATTGTAAAATATTTGGTTGATTACAAGCAACAGCGTCTTTTTATATTTTTCTTTACTAACAAACGGCGTCCATCCAGCAGACCTAGAGATTATAAATGAAAGAAGAGAAATATTAGAATCTAATTCGATTGGACACTAAGGTAAAAAAGGGAACAGAACTTTCAAATATGATATGATTGAGGTCACATGCTAAATATCAGTTATGAAAGTGTAGCGGGTAATCATATAGCGGGAGAGAATCAATGAAGAGCGGAAGGCAATATACATATAGATTACAAATAGCAGAAATCACTGAGTGACGAAGAAATGGAAAATAATAAAACTCAGATCGACTGGCGAGTGAGAAGGTATGGATAAGTATAACGAAGCGGGATTAAAGAAAGTTGAATGATAGCTATCAGAAAGAGCTGAAGACTTTTCGATAAAAGGACTGCATTATGACTGCGATTTGAGCTAAAGAATCGACTAATTCGTTTCCAGCAATATCGACGTGACCAGAGGCACGAACATAAAATCGATTTAGATAAAATATTTAGAAAGGAGATCATAAATTATAAAACGAGTTTGGATACTGAAGGAATAATTACTTAAGGAGAAAATAGAAGGGAGCAGATAAGAGAACACATTTAGAGTTAGATATTAAGTATTGACGAGAATTGCGAAAAGACGAAATAAATAAAATTGAATAGAAGTTTGTATAGTATGTTTGTTCGAGAAAATCATCGCGGGCATTTTAACTGACCTTTTCTTGGCTAAAATGTAACTGAAACCAAACAAAAGTAAAGCGAAAACAAATATGGAACCTTTCAGGCTGAGCTTATTTTCATGTTTCTTAATTTTCTACAACTAAAAGTCTATTGCTAAAGATTATCATATCTAATATATATATACGACTCCAGACGTAGAGATATAAGAACATTTAAAATATATATATATATATATATATATATATATGTATATTTATATAGTACTTTTAATTCTATCTTCATTTTTATTCATTTAATATTTTCTGCTATAAACGTGATCGTTATTTTTATATCTTTCAGATTTATTTTTAATTTTATTCACTGCCTTTAATACTACGCTAGTTTTACTTAATTTAGTTCCTTTTAAATGTTATACTCAAATCATTGTTTCTTTCCGATGTTTTCAAGCTTAATTTACGTTTATATCAATGAACGCTGTAATAAACAATGTAATCTTTAATTTTTTCATTATAAGTGAACTTAAAGGAACAGCTCGTTTAGTTTTAATAAAAACAAAAAAAAAAACAATAAAAATTAAAAATTAAAGATTAGTTTATTAACTTATAAAAAAATTAAAGTGTACTATTAGATTAATAAAAGTTATTTTGTACTTAATAAATCTGTATTAACTTCACTTTTCCTTTATTAACTTTTTAAATACACTTTCTGCTTCCTTAAGCTCAAAAAAATTAAGAAAAAGAAAAAAAAATTATTCTACCTTCATTTTTCTTTTTTTTCTTCAATTTGTAATAAAGCATTTGTCCGCTTACAACAGTTCTTTATCTGAAGCATTTTTCTTTCTTTTTTTCTGCAACTCCGAACACTTCAATGTTCATGTCACACTAAATATCAATAAGAGGAAATATACTGACTGATAAGGCGGCTGGGACTTATACGAAGTACTGGACTTGGAATGAAATAACTCGCAAATGTTAATCGGAATCGTCGTTTCGCGTATATTTACATTAAACATTTTTAGCGGTATTTTTTTACTTCTGATTTTCATATAAACGTATTTGTTGTTTTTCGGAAAGAAAAAAAAACTTTAACCGCGGAATCAAATAGCAAAAAAAAAAAAAAAAGGCTGCGTTTAATCTGTTTAAAATTCGACAATGATGGTGCGTTGTTGCCAACACGAAGTCATTCGTACGTTTATCTGATTTTTTTTTTATTCGTTCAGTAAGCGAAATTCTAAATTTAGGCGAAATAGGAATTAGGCAAAATGGGAAGTCACCGAAATTTTCCCGTTTCTCTGCGCACACCGATGCGTAGCGGGAACTGCAGATCGCGGACGAAAAAGTTGTCTTGTGCCTTGTTCAGTTGAGAAAATGTCGTCAGATGAAGATGAAGCCGTTTTTCTACTTACTTTGAATGATGATTTACTTATATACTGATCTTCTTTTGAACAGCTTGCAGCTTAATCGACATCTGTTGATACTCTATATTGGGCAAGTTATAAATCAAAAAGCAAGACATATTAGGGTTTCTTTTGAGCAAATATTTACATAAGGTGATAGTCGCAGTGGGTAGTCATTTTGGAGCAGCCTGCCGCACTCCGGAAAAAGCGTGAAATCTTAAGGAAATTACTTTTTTTCCAGGTAAAAAACATAATGCCTCGTATTCGGGAAGGTTCAAAGTATATTTTAAGCCAATAAAGAAAAAAAAAATCGATTTTTCAAAAAATTTCCAGTGCTGTTACCCCCCTTAAATATGTTGCACCTATCTCGTTTAATTCCCGGTCTTCGTCTAGCGACGTCAAACACCCTCGTAGAGCTGCCGGTACGCGATAAGCGGCAATCGGTCGTCGTGATCGCAGAGTGTCGGCTTCGGAGACTCGAAGCGTCTGCTGCCATCGTCGCTTCGGCTGTTCTCTATCCGCGAACGAGATACATTCGAGCATGATCTTCTTATCGTGCTACTGCGGAAGCGTCGCTGAAATTTGTAACGTGCAATATCGTTCTGGTTGTTCTCGCGTAAATTTTCGGATCCGTTTGAAAAAAGCCTTTTAACAGGACACGAAATGTTCGTACGGGCTTTTTGAGTCGCTTGCTGCGTTCCACGCTACACTGTTAATTCGTCATCGTTGTCCACCGTCGAAGAATATACATATAAATAATTAACAGTGAAAATATCGCATCGTTCTTTTGTTTTTGATTTTCTAGTCTCTTTAGCCCTAGGTATAGTTATCGTAATGTTAGAATCGGATTGATACTAGGTACATTCAGTTCTTATATAACAAAACTACCTGTGTACGTTATAAACATGACCTATTCCATACTTATACAGGGTGGGGCAGCATAGCTTCCTTTTTTAAAATGCGCCACTTTTTTTTCTACTAAATTTTCTTAAAGAGAAATAATAACAGAAAATCGAAATAAAACTGCAAGGGAAAGAGAGCATACGCATATTTTCTCCCTAATGGGGGATTTAGAGAATGTTATTTCGATTTTCTGTTATTATTTCTCTTTAAGAAAATTTAGTAGAAAAAAAGTGGCGCATTTTAAGTAAGGAAGTTATGCTGCCCCAGCCTGTACAACTATTTTCATTCAATTTCCGTCCGATGTCGTTCCATTCTCTGTTCTTCGCACGAAGATTTTTGTAACTTTCGTCGCTCAAATCGAACAAAATCTGATGTTTTTTCACCGCCTCAATCAACTTCTCCGTTGCAGACATTGCGAAAGATCGACGAAAAAAGGAGAAGGATCGTGGCGGAATGTGGGAAAACTGTGTCAACTGCGAACAATCGTTCGCAGCAAGTGCGGGAAAATTTAGCGGGATCCTGCTTTGGTCTGCGTTCACTCATACCCCGCTATGTCATTACATCCCACGTGGATTTCGCGCTCCATCCCGCGTCCCGCAAGTTTTTCGCACCAGTGTACGCGACTCTTAAATCGGTGCAATGTGCTGCTGGACTTTTCCTTTATTTCTAAGTTTAATGCCGCGAAAACCGATTTAATTGTTCATAAAAAAAAACAAACAAAAACCAAACCGACGATAAACACGCAGACATGACGATTTTTCAAAGGCTCTCACTTGAACGGTTGCATCGAATCGCAAACGAAGCGGAAAAATTACGCCGGACATGCGTGAAGACATGTAGGAGGAGCCGGAATTTAAAAGCACACCGCGAAATCGGATAATTCATTCTGACTGTTTAAACTTTCCCTGAATAACATCAACTAGAGTTTCCTCATTTCTTCTTCGAAATCATGTGCCCGATAACTGGTTCTCTCGTCAAATCGCGTTCAATTACGCTTTGCGAGATTTACATAATCTCGAGAAATTTCTTCTGCGACATTACATTTTCCCAGGGAGCACTGAAAGTTGGCAATTCTAAGATTGCGAAAAAATGTCGTAGTCTTGCTTCGATGGTATTTATAAGGTACACACACTGATCATTAATGCCAATCTTTTGCTTTATCATTTTTCATTTTTGATTGTTTTTATCGTTGTTTCTTTCGTTCTCTCTTCTTTAGTTAAGGCTACTGCACCGATTCTCTAAACGTTTAATGAACCAATTTGCGAAATGCCTCTTTTGTGGCGGTAACCACATGCTTTAGCGGTCTTTTTCTAGTTCTTCGTATAAAGCTTCTACGGTGTTGTGTTTTAAAAATTTTACGAGTGACCGCGTTAAATGAGACACACAAATGATTTTTCAAGTGCGATGAAACACTTCTCATTAACCAACACTTTGTTACGAACTAATATACATAGCAAATGTAAAACGAACCAGTATGCGCTAATGCGAATATGAGACTGTTTCTGAAAATTCCGGTGCAGCTGCTTCAGAAACTACTAAACACTTGGCTAATGCCGCTGGTACAGCGATCAAAAGCTGCTAAAACACAGCTGTTACAATTAATAGCAAGAGCATCACCGCTATCAAATTCTGCGTGACGTGATTGATTTTATTTCTGTTTTTGCTTATTGATTTAATTCACGCCATTCGTATAATTTTACTTTTTTTTTTCATAAATACGAAAAATTGAAGCGACTTAGAATTCAATTTCGAATTTTACTGAATGAAAATTACCTTATTTTAGGAGGTATTTTATAGTTTATTAAAGTTTTATGTTGTTTTTTTTTTCTTTATTTATTTATTTATTCATTTATTATTTCTATTTTGAGATTTCCCACTTCGCACTTTGCGGGTTGGGCAAAATTATTACGCGAATATAATGCACACGCATATATAGTTTATAAAAATATTACAATTATAATGATACAGTTGAAAGGGAGAAAAAGATTCGATTAAGCAGTTGCAATGCTGTAGAAGTTGTTCCTAAGATATCCGCTTATAGTGAATTTTGTATTTTAAACATCAGTCGTAATTCTCTTTCATTAAGTTATCATTATCAATATTTTGAGAATAGTGATCTCTAATAAAGGCCGTAGGGATTCAGTTTTGCTCTGATGATTTCAGAAAATTATCTAAAATAGGGATAAAAAGACGACACACAGAATTTGTACTGCTAACTAACTCATTGAAATATCAATCGTAGTCATGAAAATTTCTACTCCGAATTTCTGCTCAGGTGAATTTAAACGATCGCATGATACCTCGTCGTTAAATTTCTTTTGTCGTCGTATCCTAATTGTTTTTTTTAAATTCAAAAGGAATTTTCACGTCGATTGCCTTTAATTTTGTTTCATTAAGAATATTATCGCAAGAGTCACGAATATTTTTTATCTCTTTAAATAAATCTTTCATTTGGTCACACTGGCTTCTTGAAATTCGCACTTTGAATAATTTTGTTTCGATCATCACAATTGCTTTTAAAATTTTATGCCAAACATCAGTTAATCAAACGATTGAAAATAATCAATTAATCCAGTAACTTCAGCTTGTATGACAGATGATAAATTTAACTATTCAATTTTAAAAAGAGATTCTACAATCAATTCAGAATTTTTTACTAATGGCTCTACAGCTTCAATTCTAGTACTCCATCCTGTAGTCGATATTGAATAAAGAGAGATACTTTGGCTGTTCCATTCGATATTTTCCATCTTGCAGGACCGGATGAGAATATGTTGTATAGTTTTTGTAAATTTCCAAAATAAGATTTAACTTCCGTGCTCGTTTCCATTACACGAACTCTACATAAATATTTAATGAATGAGCCGTACAAGGATGAAAAATAGCAGATTGATTTTCTTTTAAAATTCGATTTGTCACTCCTTCGTACTTTCCTCTCATGGTTAAATGGCCTCTAAGATTTTGAAAACTAATTTTAAGGTTTTTTGAAAATTTCTGGAGTCACGTTAAATATATATCTTCTCCTGTTTTCTTTTCGCAAACTATTAATTCCAAAAATCTTTCGTGGGTTTCCCATTTATTGTCATTTTCAAGAACATATTTAACTACTATAATAATTTGCTCAGTTGTATCAGGTGTTCCATCAACAATTATGCCAAAGTGTAATAATGACCTTATCCGATGTCAGGTAAAATTGTTTCCGAAACTTTATTAGCGCAAGCAAACTTCTAAAAATTAATTTTGGCTCCTGCAAGACATGTAATGCGTGTAATGTTTTTTCCAGCTTGTCGACTTTCTGACGCAGAATCCAAGTGTGAACTTTTAAATCAGAATCGTATTTACTAATAAAAATTTCACCACCGTTGATAAAGCACAATTTTCGTGTTCAACAGTACATTCTTCGCCTCGAACCGGTAAATTATCCTCAGCTAAGAAAAGTGTAACACATCAATCTACTAGCTAGGTAATAAAATTTTTCGCCATTTTGCTTTTTCCTCCCGATTACGATGGTGTTCGAAAGAGCTCTTTATACCTGCTGCAGTTACAAGATTATTCTTTCGATCTTTCCACAAAAGATAACTGCTGAGAGTTAATTTCGTGACTTGGAACTTTTTCGCATAATTCTCTCCGATTATCGTTCTAACCGCTACCTTCCATAACAAAACTTAGATGTACTCGATTTTGAATGAACTGAATGAAATAACTAGCACGGAAAACAAAATGAAAAAAATGAAAAAATTAAATACTCCCATCAATCTTGGTTTGGAGTTACTCCATGCATCCATGGAGTAACTCCAAACCAAGATTGATGGGAGTATTTAATTTTTTAATTTTTTTCATTATTATTGTTATTATTTATTTATTTGCAGAAATACTGGGTCAGTGGGTTTTGAAAAATATTTAATATTTTTTCGGTTAAAAACACTTTTTTTTTTTAATTTTAAGAGGGCCCCAATCGTATTTTTTCCCCGGGCCCCCAAGTTTATGTGGCGGGCCTGGATGTAACACTCATAGTCACCGGTTGTAATTAAGAAAAAATTACTTTTTCACAAATCTTTCCCCATGCATTGAGCAAAGAGATTGGTATGTAATAATAGCTCTTTATGCTTGTCTTTTTTACCTGATTTTGGGATTAAACACATTTATGACATTTTCCGGGCTGAAGGGAAAATCTCTGTCTTTAAAAATTTATCATAACCTCGAATGTATAATGGATATTCAGCAGTTTTACATTTTTATTAGTGATTTTATTTTGCGATTGATTTAATTATGTCTAAAATAGTGTCTCTTGATTAGCTTTCAGTTTTCCCGAAAAATTAGTGCCAATGCTTTTTAATTCACTATCTGTAATATCGGAAATGAAGAAACTTCACACTTTCTCCGTTGTTCTCACGGTAGATTACATTGTTGCGTTTTATATCCGGATAAACTTATCAAGAGTAAATTTTTTATCCTCCCCCCGTACAACGTACAAGACTCTCTAATAAGACACTTCGAACAGATATCCTCAGTTGTTAGCTTTTCTGCACTTTACATTTAGTGTCCGAAGTATTATGCCGGGGTAAATATGTGTATTTTTTTTTGTTTTCTTTTTAATAGTGTTTATTTGAAGTTTACCTCCAGTTGTGGAGTATATTAGCCATTTTCTTTTTTTTTTTTTGTAGTGCAATTCTGATTTGGAAAAGTTTGACCATTTTTGTAATATAAGAATTTATTTCTGTCACGTTTTCATTTATAGAAAAATTACTATTTTGTAATTTTGTATTGCTTATTAAATCATTTAAGCTATATTTTCTTCTATTGTACTTAGTTTAGTTTTATATTGAATTCCGTTGTTCATATTTACATATTTTCTTGTAAGTTGTACACTAAACAATTTATCGTTGTAAGAGCAGCTTGAACAACTTGGAAGCTGAAAAAGGAATAGACTTTTTCTGAAACAACGAGATAATCTATTATACTTAAGGGGCCATTATAGTTTATTAAATTTCGCGTCTTATTATTCATGATGATTAGATTATTACTGAAAATGAAGTGGTAAAGTTTTAACGAGTTTTTATTCGTCTGGACTTTATTTTCCGGTGAAGGGTATTACGGTCATCTACTATTTTACCGTATTTAGATTCAAAATATTTTTAAATTATGTAATCAACCTTTTCTAATGATAGTTCCCTGCCCTGATTAGCAGAGAGATAACGTACCATCTCAATAAGTAATTATTTAATTTGATAGCAATTATATTATCGAACGTTTCAATTATATATAATGTTTTAGTTGTCTAATAATTATAAATGCAAGACTATTTGCTAAAGGTAATTACAATCGAGAAGGATTTTATTAATTTTTTACATTTGGTTTGCAAACGATCGAAATGCTAATTTTTTTACATGACAAGAAATTGTTGTGCAGCGATACAGTTATCTATATTATTGTATTAGTATATACTACCTTAATCAGTTTGTGAAATGAGGGGTAACTATAATTTTTTAGGTATGCAGGGCAACTCCCGTCATTAACAGAATGCTTAAACTTCTCACAAAGAGCGTACACTTATAACTCTGTATTGTCGCTTACATCTATTGCATTATTTTTGTTTTTGTAAATTTAATCCATTCTGCCCTGTGCCCAGCTGGCCTCTTCAGATCACTGAGTCTCATGGAACAGTAACGATAATGTCATTCTTGCTAACTCATCGACGGCAACAGCATCTGTCCTTCAGTTTATTAAGGCAGCTCCAAGTTAATTAATTTTATCTTTAAATACTGACCGCACATCTGCGTAAATAGCCTTGACAGCTAAAAACAGCACCTTTAGGTGATATGGTAGATATATCTATATACATATATAGATATATTTTTTAAAAAAGTAAGATTAACCGGTGACGTATAGTACACTTTTTGGACGGGGATCGAGCTAGCACTCCCAGTTAATCTTCAGTTTTTTATCTGCGGCTAATGTTAGACTGGTCGTCGGCGGACATGCGCCCTGCTACTTTTAACATGATTTTGTTTTCGTTATTTTAGAGGGCTCGCTATTTGATTTTAGAAAAAAGTACTCCGTTATATCATGTTCGCTTATATTTTACCTGTTTTGAATATGACCATTGTTGGATCCAATTTTTTTTAGTTCATATTTTCGGACGTTAATGCTGCTTATTGTAGCAGTGATGGCAGTATTCTTTTTGATTATGTCCTACACGAAGTGATACTTACGTCATGTTAGTTCGGATTTAAGGTAATTCATCAATGTTTACGATTTTAGTAACATTATCATTATAAATTTGGTTTTACAATATTTTTTGTATTAGAATACGTAACATCTTGAACGACATTCGTTTTTTGAAATTAATAATATCTTTTTATCTAACAACTTGCAGTTCTATTTTTCCCGAGCGTTTCGGTATCGCCTCTTTTTACACTGCAGTTAAACTTTTTGTAGTTTTATTATAAATCTACGATTTTATTTCTAAAAACAATATTTCTTTCTTTATTTAAGTGTTCATATTTATACATCTATCAACTTGTATGTTTATAATTACTACTAAATAAATTCATACTACAAACATCCGCCATACAAATTTATTCATTAGGTGAGTTGATCAGAAAGGAACATTTCAAAAACTGATAATTTCCAATTCATAATAAAAAACCAAACAAAAATTATACCTATGAGTTAAAATAGTATGTACACAAAATTATATATTATTGAGCTCTTGATATATATGCACTCATATACATAATCTTTAGCCCACATATGTATGTATGTTAGCATGTATCCCCTAGAAAATTATTCCAGTCTTACTATTAATATACTTATTGTTCGCTAGTTATTAGTACTATATGTATATATATAATTCACTCTTCTATGTTAATTGTACAGATGAGCATTAACATTTATTTCTTCTAATTTAATCTAACGTTTTGTATTACTATGTGTATTTGTAGGTGAATGTGTATGTACATGTGTGAGTGTGTGTGTGTGTACATATGAGAGTGTATATCCATATGTGTAGACACGTGAGTCTATATAAATATGAATGCACGTGTATGTATTAGTGTATGCACACAAATATATATATTTTCCGATCGCACAGATTGTAAGCCTCATTAAACTGGCCTATGTACTGTAATGTGTACCCTGCCGCTCATGTATTTTGCATATAAGCAGGAGTTAAGTAAAATTCCATTTTATGTATTACATTTTATAATTTTGTTATTTATGTATAATAAAATTTGATTTGATTTGATTACAACAAATAGTACAAACTTTTTCTTAATGTATCACGGGGAATCATTCACAAACTATGCGTGAACTATGTTGAGTATCGATCATTTATCAAGCATGAGCCGACGCATAAATTAAATCGCTAATTTAATTGTACTTACAATTAGTTGTACGGATAGACTGTATTTTTATGTTTTTGCTTTTATTTATTTACGTTTTTATTTATGGTAAGGATTGTAAGGTCGAATATCAGCTATTTTTATATGGTATTATATATATTACGATCTTTATTAAAAACGTGTTGAGAACTTACAGACGAGCGCTTGCCTTGTGAGTAGGTTTCGTTTGAAGCTTTTTTGTATTTTTTTTTTTTTCTCCCAAGTATTCAGTGTAAATGTTGTCATTTAACGCGGTACATTATTAATATCTGTTACACCGGTAGAACAGCTATTTTTGTACACACTTCGAAAGAAATGTTAATCTTCGCCTAGGTGCTCTGAAAGGGTAGAAAAACGATTTGCTCGGTGGTGTTGGAAAATTCGGAATTGTAGCATCTCTTGCGTTTCATTCAACTCGACGGTAGCTGCAGAATAAGCATTGTTGTACTGTCACCGAGGTAGAGAAGCGAGCTTGTTAGTGTGTACGCGTGTCAGCATTAAGAACAATAATGTCGCGCAGCCCGGTGCGTTAGTGCGGAAATGGTCCTTTTCCGTATAATTTGCCCATTATAGTATATCAAATGGTAAGGTGTCTTCACAGTTATGCGACGATGATAAAATGGCGAAATAAGGCACGGTAAACGGCAGCGGCTACCTTCAAACGGACCAAAGAACGGCGCAACGGTAAATTATCCTGCTAGTTGACGACGTTACAGTGTTACCAGTCGTTCAATAAATATATTAAAAGTAAATCGCGGATTTTGAATATCACGTTTTCTAGCAAGCCGTTATTATTCGGATTAAATGTGTCCGCCGCCTCGAAGACACACAATCTTATCGCCTTACCTTATTAAATCCATTTTGCTCGCTGCAATTTTGAATATTTATGCGTCAACTTTCTAAAGCTTTGATTTATTATCGTTCTCCATTAAACTTATTGCGCGAATGAATATTAAAATAATAATGAAAATAATAGGCTTGTTGGGAAATCACTTTATTACAGGGCGCTACCATACATGTATGTTCGTTGCGTATGCTTTTTTTCTTCTTTTTTTTTTTGGTTTTTTTTTTTTTGTATTTGTTTATGCATTTTTATTATTTATACCGATTTTAATGACTTGTTATTCATACGAGAGAGTATGCCGGTCAGTAGCGATGTCTTATAAATTGCACGCCGTAAGTATAATCGGTAGTCACCTAAATAAACATTCAAAAATAGCTTCTGTTTCTTTACAGAAGTTTCTATTTTCATTGACACTTCAGTTCTTTTATCCACTTACCATGGGAACTAAGACAGAAAAATTAAAATGTCGTCAGTGTTATTTAGAAAAAAAAAAAGATTGAAATCAAGCTCATACTGACGGAAATATTAAACGTCTTAATATTTGAACACTATTATAAGCTGATTCCGATGGTGGTATTCTTTTAATATTCTTCTTCTTTAAGGATCTTCATCGGATTTCAGGCTGTTGACATGAAGATAATTCTTTTCCATTTTTCCCGATTCCTGGTTATATGAATTATTTCTTCTGTTGAATGGTTTATCCAATTTTTTATGTTTTCAAACCATGTCTCGTATTCTTCCTGCCAGTCCATCTTTTTCCTTCGATCTAAATTGTCCTCTCCTCGGTAGTTGATATTTTAGACCCCGTATTATTATATGTCCCATGTATTCTAGTTTCCTCTTTATTATTTTGTATTCACCAGTTCCCGATTTTTGTCCATACGCAGTAGTACTTCTGAATTTTTTATCTTCTCTGTCCATACGAGATCTTAAGCATTTTTCGGTAGCACCACGTTTCGAAGGCTTCTAGTTGCTTTTTTTATCATTGCCCAGTGTCCATGTCTCACATCCGTATAATAGCCGCGACCATATGTAGCAATCGATAAAATATATAAACATATAAAATATTTGAAAATATTTGCCTATGGTGACGATATTGCAAATCGTCAGTGAAATATTCGAAACAGAGCGATCGATACGATTCCAAATAAAAACTCCAAGTGCATAAACTGTAAATGAATTAAAACCTAAAACTAATTCAGGAAAAATCCGATAATCACTATAAATTACGTAACTTTAAAATAAAATTACATTCCGTTAATTGCTTTCAAAATCAGACTAAGTACGTCAATGTAATGAAATTGAAACAATTGACAATTCTAAATACTTTAGTGATCGTAATTGATCACATATGTAATTTTGAAACGAATCAATGAACTGTCACCTCAAACTCCGTAGAATAGTACCATTGTTATACAATATATCAGAAGATACCTCTGATAAAACTAGAATAATGATATGCAATGCCACATATACTACATGGAGAGAAATACCAGAAAAATACGAAACTATTGTACATATACATAGAAAAAAATAAAATATTTTTACATACCATTAAGAACTTCCTAATCCCATCAAGAATTTTCGGAAATATGATAATGAATTTCTTCGAATAAGGTTAAATTTTTATCTAAACTACCAAGTTGTTACTTTTAACCACGTACTTATTATTTCCTCTAGTAAACCGATTACGCTAATTCGATTACGACTAACTATTAATTAGTTGAGATTTCTTTTTAATACTAAAGTTGCATCTTAAAAAAAATTTTTTTTTTTCCAACTAAGAAAATCAAGAAGAGATTCCCTCTTTGTCATCATCATCAGCGTCATAGCTTCTCTTCATGCAGAATTTAAGATATTACTTCCTTTTTTTTTTTTTCGGTTAGAATTTAATATGCAAAAGAATGTACGCAAGTTTTCGGTAATTCCTTCCTCTTTTCATTCGGAAACTCTTATTAGGTGAACGATTTCTGATTAAACGCCTCCCTGTTACTAATTCTAAACTCCTAAATTCCTATCAATTTATTTCCGATAACTGGCGCTTCTCTCCTCGCAATATATTATCCTCAATCTCTTCTCGGCTTATGCTTTTCTTGCCTTTTGTCCTCCCTTTCACCAAACCACCTTACTTCACTTATAATTTCTTTGAATTCAAGCATTCTCCGAAGTTATTTGTTCTCCCCTCGGACATTATATCTCTTCTTCATCCTGCCGTTCAAAATGAATTCAATCACTTATTATCCTTATACTTTCCTTCCCATACAACTCTCTACACGGATCGTTCGAAGTCTGTTGTAGGCGTTGGGGCTGCGTTCATTATCCCCGCTCTTACCTATTCCGAATCCTTTCGGTTGCCCTCCTTTTCCTCTATTTTTCTTACCGAAAGCCATGGGGCTATCCTGCAAGCAATCCTTTTTATATCCTCGACAAATAACATCTCTAGATTTCTCCTATCCTCGGACTCGAAAAGTGTTTTATTGGCTAAATCCTCTATCCCCTTCCTACTCATGTCACTGATCCCATTATTCTCCAAATTCGCTTTTTAATTTCTCAATTTATTTGCATCCCGTTCTGTTTTAATTGATCTACTATGGATTCCTGGTTATTGCGGCATTCCTGGCAACGAGTTAGTTGACTCGTTGGCACGTTCGGCGGCGATCAATCGTGTCTATTCATTAGTAGATTTCCTGCTCAAACTCTCTACTGTCTCTCTCATCGTTCCCATCACGATTTCTGGACCGGATTCCTTCCTTCATTCTTTACCAATTCTCGATCTTTTTACCTTTCTATACAGCCCTTTCCTTCCTTTCTTACCCTGGTTTAATCTTTTCCCCTACCTTAGCCGTTCGATTATTTCCTCTATAGTTCGCCTGCGGTTCAATCAATCATAGTTTGCTTCCGGCTTCTATTTTCCGTTTTTCTATTGTTCAATCGCCTCTGTGTCCTTATGACCCTTTGGAGCTCAATTATACCTGCGATGCGAATCACGTCTTGTTCGAATGCCCCTTTATTTCCTCCGATTGTGCTACCCTGTATTCTAATCTTCTGCGCCTTGCCCTTCCTACTCTTTCTAGTGCCACTCCATTCTTGCATTCCTCTCATTCTCAATATAGTTCCTTTGTTAGCCTTCTTTATCTCCTTGATTTCTAATCCTTTCCTTATATAATGTACAATTCTTTGCGTTCAGTAAATTCCACCGTTAACGTGCCCCCCCCCCAAAAAAAAAAGAAAAAAAAAAAGTTTTATGGGCTAAAAAGCCATTGCCTAAAATAAATGTTTTCAATCTAATACAAAATTTAATATATTCTCCTACATATATTTCCCAATCACAAAAAACAATTAACGAGTTTTAAGGTGCTATAATTATTACTTTTTACCGTGTTTCATTAAATGCATAGAGTTCAAAATGTACTCTACAGATTTAATAGAAATACACTAAAACGTAAGAAATTCGATAAAAGATAATACACCCTAGACCAGGGGTGGCCAACCCGCGGCCCGCCTTAAACATTTTTGCGGCCCGCGAGATGGACAAAGTAGTAAAAAAGTATGTTCTGCGAACTCATAATGCGCGCGCATGTTGCAACATTGAATGTAACAAGTTTAATGTTTCACTCTTAAGTTACCTCAGTGACGCCACAGTGACCATCCTAGTATCATTATTATGATATTATCTATGTTTACATGTAAGCAATAATAATAATAACTGATTATGTTTCAAGTTTTCACTCTAAGGAATGTGTGTGTCTATGGCGGATCTAAATCTAATATGAGGATGCACGATTTTATATGCGGCCCGCGGAGTTATCATTTCCAAAGTGGCCCGCAAAATCGGTTGGGTTTGGCCACCTCTGTCCTAGACGGTGTAAAGGGGAGATGATATTATAATTATTCTTAAACAACATTCGTAGCTTAATTAAGGTCTTGTGGTACAGCAATAATTCGCAATATAACGATTAAAAACTCATAAGCTAGATGTTTAAAACATCAGAAATATTCAATGTAGATTTTATCGAATTACGAATTATTATTATAACGTGTATCCGAAATATATTCTGATTTTTTCGTGCGTTTTTATTCAATTTTTAGAGCTCGTCTCTCAAGGTCACTTATGTTTTTTTCGAAAAAATTTTTTTACCAACTTTCCCGCTTTCTATATTATTTACTTACGATTCCCTATGTAAAACATATCGGATATTAATAAATTTCCGTGTTATGTTGCATATTATTTCAATTAACAAATTTATACAGAAGCGCACTTTATGATCCGAAGAAGTAATACCAATAAGAAAATATCAAAAGATTCTTAACGAACGATTGGTACAGAAAATAGAAAAACCACTGTGAAGATGATATAACATAAGAAAGAATAATTCATCAAGCAATAGCAGAATATATATATATATATATATATATATATATATATATATATATATGATGGACTAATATCGATAATGCTGATAGGAAATACGCGTATAAGAAACAGTTCCTAAAGATAAATATAACGAAAACGTAATTAAATATATACTGCTGGTAATAGAGAAATTAATCAGATTTAGAAACAATAAAAAGTTATGCAGTATTAAATAAGTTTCAGAGAACGATGAAATACTCTCCAAATCTCGTGTCGTATATCGGAATGCACAAAAACCTATCGAACATACAGAGCTAAGTTGAAAAACGATCATAACTAGGTTGAAATTCTGGCTATCTTGTTAAACAGAAGAAAATAATTTCCTCTAGAAACGATTTCGTGTTTTAATTTAACAAACCCTACGTGCGTTATTAGAGCATTGTTCACAGTAATGCAATCGGGGACAATTAATATTCATCGACTATATAAAATACGAAATTCTTAAGACTCCCCGTCTTCATTGAAAAATAAAATTATTCACACGGAGAAACGGATTCGGTTCCCGTAATAATAATAGCCAACAAAGGTATATTACGACGAAGTGTAATTTTGTGTTTTTAAATGTTCAATACGATGCGTAAGCTTAGGTGCTATTTAAAATTGAATGTCTCACAACTAAATTCGACAAGCTTCTAAATGGGGGGGGGGGGATTTTTTAAAATTGACGTTTAAGTCAGCCAGTACGATCAAAATCGAGTGATGGATGTCTCCACAAACGATGTGTCGATAGTGGAGAAATCATTTTGAAATTTATTTTTGTTCCCGTTCGGAACATTTTCTGTATTCTTTCGTCGGTCAAGCGGATTTTCGACGACAGAATAAAACGATGTCTCTTTTAGTTGAACGCGATGTAGCGCTTCGTTTACACGTTCCAGATAATGCTTTTTGTTCGTGCGCACCTTCGTTGCTTTATTCCCATTCTCTTGGATCGTCTTCTTCTTCTTTCGATGCAAAAACACTTCAGAAGATTAGGAAAATCTTTTCGCTTTTGTACAGAACGCTTACAATCCCGCCGGTATTGTTCTTGAACAGCAGACCCTTAATATGTTTGAATACTCCACCTTAGCAGTTAATATGGTTTGAAACGCGACAAACAAACGGGATATTCACAAAGTGTATGAAATAATTTCTAATAAGGTAAACTCCGATGTTAATATTAAAGAAAAAATATTATAAAATGGAATTTTTAAAAATGAAAGTTTACGAAATATAGTTCCTAACCGGGCTTTTTTTTAATAAAAAAACCGAAATCAAAAAGCGGTACCAGGAGAATCGAGAAAAATGTAGCTTATTAGTTAAATCGAGTTTTTTGTTTTTCAGTATCAGTAGCGTTTTTTGGAGTTGTTAAAAAGTTCGGATACAATTTTGTCCGAAGAAATTTCGAATATAGAATATGTTTATGTTAATAGAAAAAAAAGTGGTATAAAATGCGCAATAACACGTAAATTTTAATTCAATATATTACTGGTCACGTGTCCATTACGAATTTTTAGACGTATTATTAATACTTCAATTACATATTAACGTACTCTCGCTCGTTTTCGTGTTAACTTCCCATATATATATATATATATATATATATATATATATATATATATATATATATATATATATTTATCTATATATAAGGCGCACGACTAAAGAAGTTCACTTCAAAAACGATTAATATAGTAAAATTAAGCAGTTGCGATTTCATTACAATTTCTGCCATACATAACATCCATTCCGAGAACAGAATGAATAATAATATTAATGATAATAAAGAAATAATTTAATTTTTACAAGAAAATCAGTTCTCAAGTTCGTTAGTACACATTTGCTTAATTCATTTTAAAACATTGTTATAGAGGCTCGTTTTCTTCCCTTTTTCAGTGCGTGGCGTTGATACAAAAAATTAATTTTACAAAAAAAGAAATATCGAGCGTCAGCGACACTTTCCTATGGTGTGTCGCCACCGGAAAGCTCCTCCAAACAGATCATCAGGCTTTTCGAAACAAAAAAAAAAAATAAGAAAAAATTCCGCGGAGAGAGAAAAAATTATATACATACAAATATATATCTAATTATTTAGGTACTTAATAACAAAAATAAAAATGAAGGATTCGCGATTACGCTGCAAAAATGCAGTAACGTCTCCTTAACGGAGTTGTCACGAGGGCCCACCATCACGTGTTCAATAAGAAATTCCGGTGTAAAAAAAAAGACGTGTATATAGAAAAAAAAAAGTTACAAAACAAACAAAAACGCATACAGGTACAGAGGTCGACTAGGAAACATTTTAAGATAGAAATTTTCATAACGTACATCATGGCGAAAGAACAACGACTAGAATCAATTGTGCGATTCGACTTCGTGCAAGAACGGCAATTATGTACCGACGGCTAGATACGGACTAAAATACACATATAAGACGACTGATTACCGAATGACAAGCGATGTGTTCTATCCCGACACACGATGTGTTTCGAACGATATCGCCGAAATTACCCACTCTATTCTTAACGATTAACAAAAGCTACAACGATTTTTCTAGAACGTTTAATAATATAATAAGTTATTATAATAACTGATATAATAAACAATTATAACAAACAATATAAGAACAAACTAGATTTCTTACTTACAATTAGAGTAACGTTTTCGTGCATTATCAGCTAAAACATAATTCACTATGTGTGATCAGAAACAAATTCTAAATCACACTCCTCTCAGATCATCACATATAGTGTGAATTGTGTTTTAGCTGATAATGCACGAAAACGTTACTCTAATTGTAAGTAAGAAATCTAGTTTGTTCTTATATTGTTTGTTATAATTGTTTATTATATCAGTTATTATCATAACTTATTATATTTCTATATTTAACAAACAGAATGGAAAAAGATTCCCTATTATTAGATATATATAATAATCTCTATATATATTTAAAGCGGCCGCTGCCCTGTCCTTACGGGATTTTTTTTTTATAGGCTTTTATTTAACTCGGTTTGTCCTTCTGTCTGTCTGGAGGGAATCTTTCGAACCATTTTTTAACCAACTTCCCGATGAATTAAAAAAGTGTCCTTTTGTAGAAATGCTTGTTATATAGATGGCAATATACAATAATATGCAACATCCGGGTTCTCAGCTTTAAAATTAGACCCTCGGGGCGCCGAAAGCTCGAAATTTTGGAAAAAAATATATTTTTCTTTTCGGGCAAGTAATATATTGTTGGAAAGATCGTTATTTGTCGAGAACGAAACCATATTTTATTTCTTTAATGAAACTTTCGATGTTTACGAAAAGTTCAAAAAAGCGCGAGATCTAATATGTAGTTCGCTCTTTGCGACGCGAGTATTATAGTTAAAAATTTTGAACAAGATTGAAAATATGCACATACACGCGTATAATAACTTTGGTTTGGAACATCTAGGTTTCCAACTTTAAAATTAGCCTCTCGGGGCTTCGAAAGTTCAAACTTTTGGGAGAATTTTTTTTTTTTTCGGGCATATACTGTTAGAAAGAGCGATATTTGTCAGGAAGCAAACCCGTATTTAATTTTCTTAACAAAGCATTCGAAGTTTACTAAAAGTTTAAAAAAGCACAAAAAATAACGTGTAGCCCCCCCCCCCCCCCACTTATGGCTCAGCTTTATAGTTAAAAATTTTGAACAAGGTTAAAAAAATGCACATCCTTATGTATTTCTTCACTTTGGAACATTTGGGATTCCAACTTTAAAATCGGACCACATTGGAGCGTCGAAAGCTCAAAAGTTTCAAAAACATTTTTTTCCTTTTTTCGGTCATCTGATACATCAATGGAAAGATCGCCATTAGTCAAACGTTGTGTTTCACGTGCTGAGGATTCCGTATGTATTGTATGAAAAACAAAAGACAATATAATTTTGAAAGAATGCGATGCATTATTTAATAATAAAATGTAACACGAATTTTTGTAAATGCCCTATAATCGAGATATTGAATAAAATAAAGCAAAATATAATTCTAAATTTATTGTTTTCGATTGAAATACATAGTAAACAGTCCAGACTAAAAAAAAAAAAAATAAAATAAATTTTTTTTTTAAAAATAGCCTTTTATTTATGCACTAACAAGTACAACTTTATTAGTGTGCGACTACCACAGATACGCATCTTAACATTAAAATCTGAAACTACAAAATACTATTGTGAAAAATAAAAGCGGGGGCCGCAGATTAATAATTAAATATTAACATTATAATACATCCCCTAAGCCAAAACTACAATCACTATTTAATGTTGTTCCATTGTTGTACACCACAATAGCACACACACGCCGAAAAAGTTTTTGTAACTGCGGCCCCCGCTTTTATTTTTCACAATAGTATTTTGTAGTTTCAGAATTTAATGTTAAGATGCGTATCTGTGGTAGTCGCACACTAATAAAGTTGTACTTGTTAGTGCATAAATAAAAGGCTGTTTTTAAAAAGTTTTTTTCATTTTATTTTTATATAAAACTCCTCTCACCACTCTCGTAGCTGTCCACTTTACACCATATACGCTATCCGCTGGCAAACGCTATATCTCCGCGTTTTCGACCACGCTTAACCAGTTCGCTAGCCCGAGATAGCCGACAGAACGGTTGCGCCCGGGATGTTCGATACTCGGCCAAAATAGCGTCTCCGATAACAATTCATCGCCTTTGAAAAATACGATAAATTAAATTACTCAAATCGCGAGAGAATATATTTTCTAGCTCGGACAGTGTTATCAGAGAGCGTGTTAATCACTACCGAATCTGTCTCAACATGTAAGTACAGAAAAAAAATCTAATAATTCAGAAGCTATCATGATGTTTTCCCTATTCGATAACGGATGCACCTCCTCAGCAGTGCCGGAATTATGAAAAAAGGCGGCAAGAATTTAATTAACCTAATAGCCTTAAATAAGGCTCGCAAAGCTACCTCGCATGCTAGACGGCCACATAACAACGAAGCAACTTTAAATAAATTGCCAGAAATTCGCAGCAAACATCGTCAACATACTCGACATTCCGACTACATATTAGCGCGAAATAAGCGCCGACAGATACTTCAGCCGATGTTAAATATGTCGTTAAAAAAATGTGCGACCGGATTTTGTAAGAGCTGTCTCGCGTAGCATTCTTTTCTGCGGAATAACGACCACTGTTAAGACCCTCTCGACATACGCCAAAAGTATGGCAAAGCGGGGACAAAAAAACCATTACTCACTTCAGACAAAAGTTTATTTTATTTTTTTTTTTTTAGAAGCGCGCTTCGAAAGGGAGAAAAATTAAGTCAATTTTTATTTTTATTTTTTTATTTTCGGCTTGTTTCACCCAGTAACGGAAATAGCAACGAAAGAAATCGGTTGTATTTTAATTCGATCAGAAATCTTTGCTAGAAGGGAACAAATACGAAGGAATGGGAGGAAAAAATTAACTTTAATAAATTTGAGTGCAAAGCACTTAGTAGGAATAAAGAAATGAATGAATACGACGAGCAAGTACGCACACCGAAATATCGCTAGTGTTTTTTAAAATTTTTATTATTATTAAGAAAAAGAGGTAAATGAAAATCACCTTTGTATGCTTAGAAATAAATAATTCCTCAAATATGTAACACACAGATTTAGTCGACCGATCATAAAATTTCATTCGGTTGTTAGACACATTCATGCGCCGCGACTGATCATCCGATTTAATCAAAAGGTATTTCGGATTTCAAAAAGCAGTTTAAGTAATCGTTGAAATCGCTGGTGTTCAAAGTGGGCGACGTGTTCGACTAAAGTAACTGCAGCTTCAATTGGGGGCGTGTGAACGTAAAAATATCACCAGACCGTTTTGAAAAACTTTGCCTCCGTGTTATAAATAATATGGAACAGTAAAAATGTGCTTAAAAGTTTCCATCACATTTTTGAAAAACAGCTGTTTCTTTTCTCTTACAAATGTTTTTCTCAGAAGTAGTTCAAAAAAACCAAACCGCGCCGGTTATTGATTCATAGTTAAACATTTCACTCCGCATCCTGTTGACAAAGTTCAAAGTCTTTTTCAAATTATTGATGGCTTTGAGTTGTTTTCAAGACTAGTTTGAAGAAGCCGAATTCCGCACAAAATAAAGTTAAAATTCAGACCCGTACTTTCTTAGAAACGTTTTCATTATAAGTTTTTGAATTTTTCCTGTAAAAATTAATTACTATTCTGATGTTTATTGTACCAATTGTTGCCAAATTAGATGAACTATTTTCATATAACAAAAAAAGATGGTGACTGTTTTTGTAATTTAATTTTTGAATTTTTTACGCTGTTAAAAACTTATTTTAATTCATAAAGTTTCTGTATTAAACATAATACAAGAAAACCAGTAAAATATAGCGCAATTCGCTAGTCATATTGCCTTTTACTACATTTTTCTATTTGTTTATTTTAATTTTTTTTCATACCCAAGAACGATTTAAATAACGAAGAAATATTTACTTCGTCGTATTAGAAGAGTAGCCGCTGTAAAATTCAGTTAAAAATCTGAAGTATTTTTCTCAAAATGCACCACCTTCAAAGCTTCAAATTTTAAACGATCTCAATGACCCCGGGATTTCTTTACATTACCGGAAAGAGTTCTTAGTTCATAGATGCCATTGGAGGTGAACTGTTGGAATTTGACTAGCTGATGCTTTCGTGATCAATGAACTTCAGGATTACCCTTTTTTAACCGATGAGCATAAGGTTTTTTTATAAACCCGAGTTGCGGGAAAGGGAAGTGAACAAATAAAAACTTTTAGTTATTTACACCCATATATATTTATATATATATATATATATTAATATTCAGCGTAATTCTTAGGCTACCCCCCATTAGAAAAAATGTCCCAATTTTATGTAACGAAAAATATCAAATTTTGTACCACGGAAAAATGTTCTAATTTTTCGTAATGAAAGTTAAATGTTAGTATAGGATTTAAGAATTACACTGCAAATTTTGATCATTTTATACAAAGTATAGAAGAGAAAGAGACAAAAATGTAAGCTGAAGGGGTAATGGGGCACAGCCCCTTGCGAGACCAAAGTAGCCGAGTGATACATATATAATTCTTACTGGCATCAACACAAAAAAAAAAATAACATAACCATAAAATTCCTATTATAACATTTAACTTTCATTATATAAAATTAAGACATTTTTTCGTTACATTTTACGTTACATATTTCATTACATAAAATTGTGACATTTTTTAAATAACAATAACAAAAATCCTATAAAATATAACAAACGTTACATAAAATTGGGACATTTTTCTGGGACATTTTGCGTTACATAAAATTGGGACATTTTTTTGGGACATTTTGCGTTACATAAAATTGGGACATTTTTTTGGGACATTTTGCGTTACATAAAATTTGGACATTTTTTTGGGACATTTTGCGTTACATAAAATTGGGACATTTTTTTGGGACATTTTGCGTTACATAAAATTGGGACATTTTTTCGAATGGGGGGTAGCCTAATTAATACAACTATACAGAGTGTTCTAAAACTAATTCAGGAAATTTGTTTTACGCTATAGAGCTCGTCAAAATGAACAAAAAAGCACTGAGGGAAAAAATTATTTTTGGGCGAACAAATAATTAATTATAATTAATTTAATTAATTCATTGTAATAAAAAAATAAATATTTTTTGTTTACGATTCAATATATTTTAAAATAAAAATAAATATTGAAAAGAAGTAAAATATGTATTAAAAAGGTATTTGGATGAAATCTTCCCGGGCAGGTGGATAGGGCGCCTCGGACTGATTGAATGGCCAGCAATGTCTCCCGATATAGAGACCCAAAACAACGTGGATAGATTCGAAAACGTATGTGAAAGATGACAAAGTCGCAGATGCCGAGTAGTAATAAAGAAGGAACTATCTTTTCGGGCTCATGAAGTTGGAGATAATTAAATAGTTGGAAAGGAAACGTTGAGAGTAGGTACACCTAAACAATAGAATACAGGATAGCAGTTAATTTGGCGATATCAACGAGGCTTTAACTCCATTAGGCCCCCTCGAACTATTCGTAAAATAGTCTTACGAGAAGAAAATAGGGAGCTGACATTATTTTCGAAATCCTGCGAAAGGATATATGACTTTGTGGTTTACATTTTGCCTCATTCGGTGAAATTAAATAAAACCGAAATTAATAAAGTACACAAAAATTATGTTACACGACACACTGTGAATGGTGATACCACGTTAGTTGTGAGTTCACGTTATATTGATATTTTACAGTTATAACTCAAAGCGGGGTTGCTCCATTATTAGAACCCACTGTTTCAACCAAAATAAACTTATAACCGAACCTGAGGAAAAGAAAGTCCACGATATACAGCAATATATAATACAGTACGAATGCGATAGTAGAAAGCTGAATTTAAACAAAAATGTATTAATAGACGGAGTGATATTAAGTGTGTTTGGATTTAAAATTGGATTGTTCAAAAATTAGGCGAGTTAAATTAAATATTTTATTACTTAGAGGAATGTCGGAACTATAATGCACTCGAAATTATCCGACGAATTTCAATTTAAAACAACTAAACTGCTTACAGAACAGCAAATTAAACAACAAAAATACAGATTCCGAATATAATGTGCTAGACGTAAGTGTGTTGTGTAAAAGCCAAGAATTGATTATTTTTTTTCTTTTTGCTAAAAAACAAAATTAAATTCAGATGTTAAGAGTACATCCAGAAGTTGTGATAATGAATTAACGCTAGTACCAAATTTAACTAAATATTATTTTAGAATGTCCATATAATCCCTCTACTCTATAACGATCGTTACCCCTGACTCGTAAAATTAACCAGATGTTTAAAAAAAAAAAAAAAAAGACAAATATGTTTTAAAATAAGCATTGTTTTTTCTTAATAATGCGTGACAAATTTATCACTTATAAGCCATATTTAGGAGTACTGTAAATACAACGCATATTATTGGTATAATTGTATTAACCTAAAATTATGAACTGATATGTTTTTTATTTTATTAAAAAGTGGATGATGTATGAACTTGTTTTTCAAAACCAGCGATCCTAAATTATACAAAATTAAACACAATGTTTATTTATATCATTATGTAGTAAAATTATACATTTATTATTTAAGAGACAAATACGATTTATTTCTTTTTCGTTTTAAAATTGTAAAGCGATACATTTTATTCATATGCTGACGATGTGGACAGTTCACTGCTCGTACTGCATTTGTGGACGTTTTTATTCTTTTCCATTCTTATTCCAGTTTTCTTCAAAATTTGGTTGTTTCATTATTATGTATCGAACGGCAATAACAATAATAAAAAGCTATTTATCATTATTGTTATTACCGGTATGATTAGCGTTGTTCGCAGTGAGGCCAGTATCGGGAAGATTTAATTGCGACAATTATAAGTTCTTGAAGAGTAGAGAGAGACACGAATGGAAATAGTAGGGCTGCAGTTTTCGCTTTGAGACAGTGTCAACAACCTCCATTAAGTTCACAGAACAGTCCTAGGCGGCTTAACACCATTAGATGAGACTGCGGGCATCATCCCTGCACGGTTCGTCTAACTGGTAAAAATTAAATCGACAATTGGATTACAAAAAAAAAAAAAAAAAGACTTTAGAACGTAATTTACAAGTTAGTTAAATTACAGAATATAGAAATGAACATATAAACGTCAGACAGATAATAACAGACAGAACAACGAACGATTAAAATTGAGTACTGATCAGAATACGACAGGAGAGAAGAAACACCGTCAACCGCGTTACTTTCGGCGAATAAAATCCGAAGAATTATTTTTATTTACCTCACAGCGCTTCTTCGGTCAAAACTAAAATCGTGTCGAAAATAAACACTAGACAAAACTGACCTAGAAGGAGATTTCCCCAGTGAGCTCATTATAAAGGAAAGCTAACAAGCCAAAACTGTTTGTCGTGCAAGGTAGACGTAGAAAAAAATCAGAATTTTCAGAAATCGAAAATTCTCAACAAAAATATTTTCAGCGAAGACGAAAAGAAAATGCAACTAGAAAGAAAAGAAAAAAAAAAATAGTCAGGCTACAAAGAAAAATTTGAACGACAGCAGTAGCAATACGAAGAGTACGTATAAACACCATTTTCACGTGTGCTGGGCTAGGAGGGAAAAAGAAAAACAAAGAAAACAGAAGCGAACCTGCATTTTCCTTTAAATCGTTGTCTCAGAAAATAGCCAAATTGTGAAGTACAGCATGTCTGGTTATTGATTGGGGTCGTTTTTTTCATCATGTCAGGTCGTTGATGCCTTTTTTTCTTAAGAAAGCTGCGTGGCTTTTTCGTTTTTTTTCCTGTATTATTAATTGAGAGTTGTGTTAGTTGATTAGCAAACAGGTTAATTCATTTTATAAAGTAGCAAGAAGTTGAAAAGAAACTGGTTGAAAGGTAAGAAATAAATTATACGCCTCTTAAATATGGGAGTCGCGTATTTTATTTCTTTGTTGCATGCATATCGCAGTTCTAGAAAAGTAAAAAATCGGAAATTGTTAACGATTTTTTTTTTACATTGTATATCGGTTTATTAATATACAGAGTTTGATTATATTTTGTGGAGGGAGCGGGTATTTCAGCTGTGAAGCTATTTTTAATCCATACACCGATAAAACAGTTTATACGTTGTTAATTTCAGCACGCGCTTATTATTGCATTTCAGTCTGAAACGGTGACAATTACGTACATATGATCGTGCGAATCCACGTCAGAAAAAAAAAGAAAATCAAACAATTATAATATAATTGTTTTTTGTTGTTTTTTTTTTGACTTTTAAAACGAACAAAATAAAAAAGTGTACATGTGTTTTCATTTTTGTTAAATAAATCATTTATTTTACATTACCTTATATCAATTTCGTATTAACATATATTTTAGATAAATTTTCCTATTCCCTATTATGTTAGTAAGTGAAATATTCTTATTCCGTGAAATGCATTTTGTTTTAGATCAATGATTTACACTTATTACGCAAACGTCAGCTTGTCGTTAACCGGTTTCTTTAATGTCGAAACAGTATTTTGACGTTTTAAAGGCAACCCTCCCAGCTGTTAATAAATTATCCGTAACAGTTGAAGGATTTCTATAAGCGAATCAATATACTTTCTCAATTTCGGTTCGTTTTTGTTTTTTTTTTTAAATGAATGCATCGAAATATAATTATAGAAAGAAAAAAAAGTTAAACACAATTTTCGTTTATTAATTTACAATTAAAATATAAAATTGCAAGAGTAAAAATCTAAGAATGAAAAACGGTTCACCGAATTCAAGTTAAAAATCAAACGTACGAATAGTAAAATTATAGCGAAATTAATTGAACTATGACGTCACAAACGAGGATTCTCTCGTACTCGTCGAACTATCATCAGCATGATGATACGTTGCTAAGGGAATTTTCGTTTCAAACTGCGCAGACGTTCGTAGAGAAACGAACGAAGATAAATGAGCGGACCGAACTGCGAGTGTGAAGCGAGACACTGAACAACATACAATCAAGTTTCAAAAAACATTTCAGGATGATCGCGGTGCATGCGAGAAAAATGAGAGAAAACTGAGCCGACAATTTTATTTCCGGTTGTTTTATATGTTGAAAATAATATCATAAACAAAAAATGATTTTCTTTTTTTTTAAATCTTCTGAAAAATCCCATACTTCCCAAACCGGCGAGCGTACATAAATCTGTCTGAAATCAAGTAGCGAGACACAAAAAATCGCGCGACAAGCTGAACCGTAAGGTCTCTAGATGCGCGCATTTATAGGTACGGCCGTAACAAAGCGACCGTTAAACTGCAGACATTTTTTAGGCTACCTGATCCGCTCTCGTACTAATTTATGGGTTTCGGAAATGTGAAATTTGCAGAGAATATGGATACGAAGCTTAGGACGCTACGAATTCGACCGGCAGCTTTTCGCACGAACAATTTGAACGCCGGTCCAACTATCAAATATAGTTCGTGCGGCAGTAATCCGTTCGCCGAACTCTGCAGATGGAAACCGACGATTCCGAGCTCTGTGCACTGCGTAAACTAGCGCAGTAATGCTCTGCTAAAGACGGTAATTGAAGAAAAAGTACCCAGTTCGAGACAGACGAATGCTTCACAACGTTATCCTAAATACAACTCGCGGCCATGCCAATAATTCTGAAGCTGCACACTGCAAACGTCAGCAGTGGTGCATATACCGTCTGGCAATTGAGAGTTGCTTTTCTCACAGCAAGCATCAAAATGAGAAATATGAATACACAACACACACACACACATATATATATAGTAGTAAGAAGCTTTTACCCCTGCTCGTCAATAAAGATAAATTACGATTTGAACGGTGTAATAGGTACAGGAGAGTATAGTCCGGTAAACCTTGGTTTGAGTTATACAGGTGTGCACGGAAAGAGTGCAACAAGAAATAGGACAGAACTATTTTTCTCGTACATAGTGTGCCATACTCTTCCCAAAGCGTTGAGCCGAAACTTGCGTTTTCTTGCTAACTGGTTGAGATCTTGGATTGAGCTGGTACCAGTCCAGTTCTTAATGTTTTGTATCCAGTCTGTTCTCCGTCTTTTCCCTTCAATCTTCTCCTGTTTATTAATGAGCTTTAGCATTCCAAATCGTTGTCCTCTGACGGTGTGCCCGAAATACATTGTATCTTTGAAGCAGCGTTGTCACGTCTACATGTATGCATTATTATTTTCGACCTCGTGCGCTTAGAGACATTTCATCATTCGTAATGTTTTTAATACGTCAGCGAATAGAATTCAATTAATATTCAATTACTACGGCTACAATTTTTCTTCTTTTTTGTTTACGTATAAATATGGTTTTTAACATGAATGTTTACGAAAAAGAAAAAATCCATTTTCTTAATAAATTTCAAGTTTAAACACAATGGAACATAATGCGCTGGCTATTAAAGAAGGGTAAACATAAAAAGAAAGAACTCTTTATATGTACATTTAAAAATGGAATAATTTATAGTACACAACAAAGCGCTGTGTAGCAGACACGTTGTTTTGATCTTTTTTTTCTTAGAAATTCATACGAGGAAAATGTTGTTAATCTATGATTTTTTAATTCACTATCGGTAGTATTAATCATATTTGCAACACGTAATAACAATGGCTGCGTTCAACAATAAACGTAACGAAGCACAGGGAGAGTGACGATTATTTCAGATTTTGCTATTACCGGCCTTGATAACTTGCACCAAGCTTGTCGGACTATACCTATTTAAAATAAAACAGAACAAATATTTTTCCATATTCACAATAAATAGAAATACATTTCAAATGTAGCCCCGGAAATAAATTAAAATTAAGTATTTAACAGCAAATCTCCTTAACAAATATATAATAATAAAAATCCAACCAATTATATTCTATTAAGCAAATTATATTATTTAAAACTAATATCGTTAAGATTTCAACATTTTTTTATATAGCAAAAAGAGATTACAAAATCCTGTTGCTGCTGCAGAAGCCACTTGATGTTGAAACATAAAAAAACAAAAAGAAAAAAAAATAGCCGAGTCAAAGAAAAATTTTCCGCGCCACACATGATCCAGCTGATAAAAATGTGTTTAATCGGCTTAGTAATAAACTTAATAGGATGATAAAAGACATTAAGCACAAGAATATGGAAGACTACCTGAAAAATCTTAGTGTGGAAGCTGACAAAGATTACTCGTTATGGAAAGCGACACATCGACTACAGAGACCAGTAGAACGTATTCCTCCATTTAAGGATGAGTCTGAAAACTGGTTAAAAAAAGATGAGAAAGCTGAACTCTTCGCCAGGCATCTTTCGGGAACATTTAAACCACATGAATTTTCATCTAACATCATACCAAGAATAATACTGTTACCCGAGGGTCGCAAAGATAAATCATAAGAAATCAGCTGGAATTGATGGCATCTCTCCAAGAGTACTATGTGAGCTGTCATGTAAAGGAATAGTACTGTTAAAATATTTGTTTAATGCCTGCGCCTTCGTCTTAAGTACACACCAAAAAGCTTCAAGGCAACTGAAATAAGTATGCTAAAGAAGTCTAATAAGCCGGAAGAGAAAGTGGAATCATATAGGCCTATCTCTCTGTTTCCTATAATTTCGGAATTGTTTGAAAAGCTATTCTCAAAGAGACTTCAACCATTTGCAGAGGACCTAATACCAAATGAACAATTTGATTTCCGATGTAAACACTCTACGATTCAACAAGTACATTGAGTATGGACAGTAATTAGCAGTGCCTTAGAAGAAAAGAAATACTGTTCGGTAGTATATTTAGACGTAGCCTTCGATCGAAGGGCTGATGTTCAATCTTAGCACTTACTTGCCAGGTAATTACGTCGAGCTGCTGCGATCATACCTATCAGATAGAAAGTTTCGCGTTTCTCACGAGGAGGCAAAATCAAACTTCCACAGGATACAGGCAGGCGTACTTCAGGGTAGCGTACTCGGGCCTTTACTTTACCTTTTGTTTACGTCCGATGTAACAAAAATTGAAAGTACTACACTCGACATCAGTACACAACAGACCCACACGGGACTGCACTGGTAGCGCGATAACAAGTGGCTACTATCAGTTCCGAATGAAGTCTTGCGTGTGTACACCTGCGTTGCATATATAATAATTGCTTAGTATACAACCTATATCTGTACATCTAAAAAAAAATGCGAGAATAGGTTGTCCACCAACCGAATGGTTGAGGATATAATGATGAATGATGACACTCGACATGTATGCGGATGATACGGCAATTCTTACGGTCGGTAACACACAAATTGAAGCGAACCTCATCTTGCAACGTGCATTATACAAGACAGTCATGTGGATGAAGAACTGGAAAATCAAACTTAACGAAACGAAATCAGTTTTCACGTTATCTATGGCTTGTGTCCAATAATATATGCATCTTGGTGTCTACTTCAACAGTAAGCAAGTGCCAATATCTGCATCAGCTAAATATTTAGGAATGCACCTCTAGATACAAGATTAACCTGGCAGACATATATTAAAGTTAAGCGTGACCAGATTAACGCCAGAATTCGTCAGCTGTACTGGTTACTAGGACGACATTCAAAGCTGAGTCTATACCACAAGATGCTCATTTATCTAACCATCATTAAGCCTATTTGGACATATGGTTTGCAGTTGTGGGGATGTTCTGCATTATCTAACCGCGCCATCATCCAAAAGTCGCAGAATAAAATCATACGGCTGATAACTGGAGCGAGATGTTTTTTTTCAGCGCAACTACGATTTACATCGGCACTTGGAAGAAAGTGGACGACGTTATTCGTGAATCTGCACTTATGCATGATCTGCGGGTCCATGGAAATACAGAAGCGCAGCAGTTGCTGAATACTGCACTACTAAAACGTAGGCTTAAGCGTGATTTATTAAGAACTTAAATAATTTGATAGAGCGTACCAGTGGGCAACGTCTCTTCAACGAGTAATTTGTTTAAAAGAAAACACTTATACACTTATTTAAGATTATTCTTAAGATTGTAATATCATTTAATTTTTAAAAAAAAAGTCAAAAAAACATCTGCCGGCCGCCATGTGTGTTTTTTTTTTGCAAAAAAATAAATAAAATGAAATTCTACAATAAAGTAAAGAAATTAAACTTCATTTCTATAATTCGCTTGCGTTTTAACCATTCTTCTCTGCCTTCTTCTCGTTTTCGCCCTATTCCCTTGTTCCCTCCCCAAATTAAATTCACTACCACAATGAAGCGGTGGTTTGCGACGCCGATCACACATCTTTTTTGAATGTCCATTCCCCTTTCTATCGAACATTATATTTTATATATCTACTCCTCATTGTGTATCTTATATTTTGTCCTTCCCATCGCCATCCATTATTTCATCCATTAGGTGTCCGTATCCGATCGAATCGAAATTTAACTGACGGCTCTTTTCCTAGGTCCTTGGGGGGACTTTCCGAAGCATATGCAAGAGATTTCATTAGCGGCAAGAAAAAAATATAAGCACGGATAATTTTAATCGCAGGCCGGGAAATTAAAAAAGCTGGCTCGAAACACAAATAAATAATAAATAAGGAAATTAAAAAATTAATAATACCGTACGTATCAACAGAAGGTGTATGGAGAGCGGCCTTAAATTTAAACACAACCGGGGACCGATTTACAATTAACTAATTTTGAGATAAAACGAGACTTTATAGGAGTTGTTCATGGTTTTATTCTGTTCAACCTGGTTAGCCGAACAAAAGACAATCTTCGAGATAGCCAGAATATAATATTACCGAAAATTAATTTCCAGATTTGGCATTTTCGAAAGATAGCGCTAAAAATACCGAGAATACACATAATTTTTCATAATATGAGTAAAATACATGCATATATATATATACATATATGATTATAATTTTTATTTAACTGGTTTCAAGCAAAACTGCTTTAACCATTTTTCGTGAACTTCAAAAAATAAAGGGTTTTGAGAAGTTCAGATAAATCGAGTGGCGTATTTTTAAGATTAAACGAGCAATTTTAAAAAGAACCCAACCGGTATTCGTTTTAGTGTATTTTTAGGATTTATTGAAAAATAAGCAATACGCTTATTTAGCGCAGTGAAAAGTAACACATGTTACTTACCATAATAAATAGCAAAAAACCGATAAGGGAGTCAAATATGTTTCACGGATTAAGAATTAAAAATTAAAAATTTTTTAAAAGTAAAATTTAACGTTAATATTTCAATGATGTTTGTGAAGTGGAGAAATGTAGTGTATACATTCTATGGAGCTATTTTTAACCATAAGAAAGGGCAGATGAAAACGAAAATTTTTATTATCGAGTAATTTTGTTACTTTTCAGGGTGCATTTGTATTCAATTTTTATATTATAAATAGTATCGTAAAAAAAAAAAAACCCTTTTTATTCATAATTTTTAGCGTAACACTTTAATTTTCTATCTTGGTAAAAAACAAATTTTTCAAAAGCGTTAGCTTGTCTATGATGGTTTAAAATTCCTTTTTCTTTATTCGAACCTACATAAAATAACATTGATAATACTTTAATTTTTCAAATTTCCATCTTCAATGTTGATAATGAAATATATTGCGTCCCCTTTTAAATTAATCGAAAATTATCTAAAGGAACGACCAAAATTTTTGCACGTTTCTTGATAACTACGAAGTGTTCACCGATAACCACCACGATGCACTCATATATTTGGGTGACTTTTGAATGAACAAAGAATCATCAAAATCGGTCTAAATAGAGAAAAGTTATACGTGTACAAACCTGAATAAGAAAAAAAAGAAAAAACCCTTACGCTACGAATGTGAAACCGATTTTTTTTTTTTTTTTTTTTTTTTAATTTTAAAATAAGTTCGTGGGTCTTACTGGGCAAGTATGCCCGTTGTGTGAGTGCCCGACTCTCTTATTATCGTTTATTTAGGTTGTACAGGTTACAATTTTATACATATTTATTATACACATCGAAATTATATAAACCTTAATTAATATTAGTCCTAGTGAATATATATATAACTTATATATAGGTATAAAGAATAAAGAAAAAAACCATACACATACATCCATTCACTCAAAATAGTCATATATACATATATATATAATGATAGCGTTCGCAAACAATATCGTCTTTATGAATTCCAAAGCAGTAAGTTAAACGGAAAAGGAATGACACAATAATAACACAGAATACGTATATAATCAGTAGCTGCATGATTGAACTATCTAGGTGAGAGGAATTCGGACGCAGTTTGTTTTTATTCTTTGCACCACTCCTTCAGCCATTTCACTACCTCCTTTTTCCACACACCTATACTGTTTTCGTTTATAATGTGATTGGGAATATTACTCATTAATTTAATTAAAACCGAATCATCTATGTTATCAATTCGTAGATTTGCCCCTCTAGGGTATATGTAATATATGTATATTATTTTGATTTCTTGTTATTCGAGTAGTTTTTGGCCTAGTTGGTTCTTTTTTGAAGTCGATACGTACAAAATAACTTGTAGTTCTAATGTATGTATATTACTAATACGCACCTACATCAGAAGAACTGATTTCGCTAAACAATACGAAATAGATCTAAATGTAAAGTTACCCGAAATCAAATCACTGCTTAACAATTTCTAGTACTAACAACCGGAAGTACGAACAACTCTTTAACATACGCTAATATATACCGAAATTATAAACACGCACAACCAATAAGTGAACCGAAATCGTTAAATATGCCGAAACCATTTTTATTCACTAAATGTACAGATGTAAAAATTCATGAAAAATTTCCCAAGTCAGGGGAACTATGCAATTTCAGTGTGTGACACATCACATACGTATACTTTCAATTTTTTACTTATTTTACGCAACAGAAATAAATAAAATCAAAAGAGCCATTACTTTTTGTGCGTCGATGGCAGAGTCGCAAACGCTGTCAAATATCCAAATATAAGCTTTAACCGGGGAAACGTTCTTTCGTTTCCACTTTATCGTTCCGACAAGTCCGTAGCACTCGAAAAACAGGAGCACACTCATCTTTACCTGTATCACATTATCTTGGCTTATGTTCGACCAGACTGGAAAGCCGCAAAACCAGAATCAACGACACATAATCGAATAGCGCGTGGCCTCTGCGCCTTCCGCGCTAAGTCAACGCACGATGATGGTTATTTACATATTTAAGTATGTTTTCTTCTCCTACTCTCTCTTTTAAATACTCTTTCACAGTCTCTTTCATTTGTTTCTCGTTTCCAGCGTTTTACAAATAAGGTCAGTAACAGATGTTAGCGGCAGGTCGGGTGAAATTTGTCGGCACTACGACTACCTCTGGTGTACGGTCAAGTGTCGTTTTAGAGAAATTTCCTTTTCAGAAACAGGCGAGAGTAGCTTAGTGTGATTATTTCACTCTGAACGTTCGTTGAAAAGAAGTACGGAAACTCTATCGATAGACGAGCTGCTGGCGGTAAGGTGATCTCGATCGAAAGGGAGCAAAGCGAAATTTCGGGCAAGGCGAATTAGACATGTACGGATTATTGGATCCGTGCGTCTGGTTCGATTAAGATAGAAATTCTGAAGGAACAGGAGACGGCCAAAGGAATATCTCTGAAGCAGAGAGGAAAAAATGTAAGAGTTGGCCGCGCGACCAATTGTTCAACACGTGAAGGCAGCCGATAAAATGTAACGAAACGCCGAATCTAGGCCAAACGTAATTTCCATGCAACGTTCCGCTATACGAGCGCTATTGTCGCCTGCAAAACGACCATTTTACGACAGCGCCGCGATCGTTGTTATTTTCCTTTTCGCCTCGGCATTTTGCTTGTTTTATCTGCCTTCTCCCATTTTTATAATTTCATTAAATCCCTCGACCTCGTCGCAATAAAATCGTCTCTTTTTTTTCCCCTCGGTTCGTGTTTTTTTCCCCCCTTTTTTTCCATTGTTTCATCATCGAATCGTTGCCTTCATTTACTACATTCGCTTCTTCTCCGTTGTTGCCTAGGAAATATATATTTAATAAAATTCATCTGGTAGCTAGTTTACATTTAGGTCTGAGGCGAGATTTGAGGCATCGCTTTTGCCTGCACGTTTACGATATTACTGCAGGTACGAAAGTACCGAACCGACACTGCGAGTAATTTAATTATTATTTTCGCATGGAAAATAGTTCTGTACTTCGATTCCTCGTGAACGCTTCATCAGGAACAACTGCTGCCAATCAAACCAGCTTGTAATTTTGTTTTCTTTCGAATATCTACGTAAATCTATAACGCTTGTTTGTTGAAATTTATAAATATGAAACAAATAAATTCCTTAACAACAAACAAAAATAAATACAGTCGACTAGCGATTATCCGGACTCCGTATTGATCGATAAAAAATAAGTAAATAAATAAAAAAAGAAGAAAAAACCAAAGCGCTTTTATAAAATCCACAGCTATATGTAGTACGTGTCTGAATAGTTGTTTACATTCGCTGCAAATGAAGATGCTGCGAAATTTTTAAAACTTGGTTTCACGGAAAGAGTTTGTGCCCGCAGTTGCGAAACATTTGCCCGACACGAACAGTTACCGAGAAAAACAATCCTTGTTCTCCTCGCCAAAGCTCCAATTCGGTAACTAAGGAGTTACAAGATGGTGATATAAAGGAACAATGTTCCTTGTTTGCCAACCTATGGATCAAGGAATCCTGGAGGCCTTTAAACAAAAATATCGACTCCGCCTTCTCACCAGACTAATTTGAAAATGATAAGAACTGTGTGTCAGGTTGTTTTAAAATCAGTTGATATACTTGATGCTATCCTCACTTGGGGTTATCTGCTGGATGGGAAGAGATTATAGTTCTCTATAAGCGCGGTCGTGGAAAATATTATTAGATCGTAAAGTCCGTGATAAATGGGATGAAATTGACACACAATGTGATTTGGACAAAAGACAACGAGAAGCTTCTTTCTCTAATAAAAAATATTCCAGCATATGAAACGGGTAGTAGTAATACGGATGACGTTACAGAACGGATTGGCAGCGACGAGATCGAAGAAACGGCAGATGAGGATATCCATGGTACTCAACGAGGATCCAGTTAAATAAAATATGGATATAACTAGCCCCTTCGAAGTGTTATACCACACACAATAAAGGACTGCAAGCGATCGAAGTAGCGCTGGAGTAACTCAACGGGAAAAAGCGTCGCCGACTGATATCATTTGTTTACGCAAGTGCCGAGATATGTCGACAAGGAAGAGCATGCGAAAGACACAGATTTCTTTAAAGACTAGTTAATGTACACCACCGTAGGTTAATTTTCACGTCTACTTTTTTATTATGGGAAAAATGCATTTTGATTTTTTCATTTAATTTGCAGTATTTAACCTTGAACTCCGGCGTATCCGGATTTTTGTATTAATTTACTTCAATAAATTTTAAAAAGAGCCTTATTTGAATATTTATTCGAGTCAATAAATTTACACTTTTTTGCCTGTTGTTAAGGAATTTACCTATTTTATATTTCTTTTCTCTTGTTGAGATTATTGATTAAATTCACTCTTTATTGTGGCTATTTTCTCCAACGCGTTATATATATATATATATACATAGTATATAAGATATCGTCGTCCTCTATTCTCACTTGATTTCTAGTATGAGATTATCTTCTAATTCGGAGGAGAATTAGAGGATAGAATAGCCGCGCAATAGATCAGCACGTAAGCAGCAGCGCAACCTAGCTTCCGTGCTGCCGATCAAAATGTGAAACTTATCAATAGAGTAGGATAATCAAGACGACTGACCTTTACTCACGTTGATACGATTGTTTGACGGCTGAATATTTCTATGCGACGCTAATACACACGACTTTGCATTTGGAACTGATTATAGTCGCTTGATTTATCGATATACAAATGCAGCCCAACTGTGTCTAAAACTGTTATGTACTAAACTAGCGCCGCATATTTTTTGTCATCGCCCGGTATTGTATCCGAGACCTCCGGATCAAAAGTCAAGCACTCTAGCCACTAGACCAAACGCGACGACATGTATAAGATATACATATATATATATATATCAATCTCAAGTGCCGTACGCTACATAGCGCGTTGGCGCAACCTATTCGTACATGTAGCTGTACCGATATAGTTTGTGTACCAGGCAATTGTAATATGCAACGCAAGTGTACACACGCAAGACTACATTCGGGACTGATTGAAGACGCTTGTTATCGCGCTACAAGTGCAGTACGTCCGGTGTGGGTCTGCTGTGTACTGACCTAGCGCGCATATGATGTTGTACGTGGTGGTTTTCCATTGCCTTCCACGTGACTATTAGCGATTATTTATTTATTTAATTCTTGTAATAAGTTTGTCGTCGCTCGGGATCGAACCCGTGACCGCCATATCGGAAGTCAAGCGCTCTAGCAACTAGGCTATCGCGACGACTATATATGTATATATATATATATATATATATATATATATATATATAAATATATATAAATATAAATATATATAATACCTGGATCAAAAAGTTTCAGGAACGATCACGGCGTGGCGCTCTCATTCACCGGATTTGACTTTTTTTTGTTGTTGTTAGGTTGCTATATCTGCCGTTGACATTCCCGCCTAATTTCAGTGTATAGTATGACATTTGTAAAATTTATGCCATATTAAGAGTACATCTACCCTTATGGGTGTTTTTGATTTTTTACAATTTTAAAAACGGAATTAACTTCCCATCAACGATTTTAAAACACAGGTTTAACGAAGCGAAAACCTTGGAAATATTAAAGAAGTGTTTTGACAACTATACTGTATCGAAGACAAACGTTTATGTGTGGTACGAATGCTTCAGAAGTGGTAGCAAGTCCATCAAGGATGATGGACGCAATGGCCGGCCACCGGCATCGAACACCGAGGAAAACATCGATAAAATCAAAGAAACCTTGCTGAAAACTGCAAATTGATTATCAGAGAGAGTTGGCAGAGAACTTGAACATCGTTCATAGCAAGACATTTCGGGTAATGTTTGGGCTCGAGACGTATCCCTGCAAAGTTGGTGCCGAAAGACCTGAATCTCAGGCAAAAAAGGGACATCATCATCTGTGATTTTTTGGCTAAGAACAGAACGAATACTATTTAACAGCCACCAAATTTGCCTAATTTGACTTTCTGCGACTTTTTCCTGTTCGTTCAACTCAAGAAATCGTCCCGAAGAATGCATTTCAGCCGTTGTTAGGAGATAACAGGAAAATTGAAGACGACTCTGAACAAAACCAAGTATAATAAATGTTTCTAGAATTAGATCAACCGCTGCACAAGTGCGTTGCAGTCAATGGATAGTACTTTGAAAAGGGACAAAATCAAAATTAACTGTTTTATTTTTAATTTTCTGAACAAATTCCTGAAACTGTTTGATCAAGGTAGTATATATATATATATATATAACTCGGTCATTTTGGCCACTGTTGCTTTTATTTTTGTCTCTTTCTCTTCTATACTTTGTATAAAATGATCAAAATTTACAACGTAATTCTTACTGGCATTAACACAAAAAAAATAACATAATCACAAAAATCCTATCCTAACATTTAACTTTCATTATATAAAATTAAGATATTGTTTTGTTACATTTTTCATTACATATTTCGTTACATGAAATTGTGACATTTTTTAAATAACAGTAACAAAAATCCTATAAAATATAACAAACGTTACATAAAATTGGGACATTTTTTCGAATGGGGGGGTAGCCTAAGAATTACGTTGTTATTAATATATATTTATATAAACTCGGCCTTTCGTATCTCGTAACGAACTTCGTCTCGCGACCACGCCTGGGGACACCCCCAAAACCCCAGCTCTATCACTTCTGTACTTCACATAGAACGAGGAAAATTGACGTCATTCTTTTCGAATTCGTGATAAAAAAAAAAAACAAAAAAAAAACATCTAAATTCAATGTCATATTTTGGGACAAATTTTTACGACAGAAAAGAAATTATCTTGACATAAATTTTGTGAAAAATTTTCGGAACCGAAACGTCGACATTTCCTAGCAATCTATTTTGTCGATACTTTGTCTATCCATGACAAAAAAAATGATGGCGGTCGGGCTAAGAATGACGCTGTCATTAATATACTCTGGAAACGAAAGAGTGAACAGGGACTCTAGCGCGTCGGTAGATTGATATAACCAGACTCGAAGTGTGCAGTGACAGTTCGCCAAGAAGGTACATCAACATATAACATTAAGCTCGGATTGATCCCCAAAATTAATCGATCTCTTAACGAGATTTGAAAACAGTCAAACATCGCATCTTAATAATGTGAAAACAACATTCGTGAATACATATGGTAGCACTAGTTTTTATGTTGGAACAGCTCGCACCGCGCGAAATAAAACGGAATACACTTGGAATATTATTAGAAATGTAATTACAACGATAATGATAACGTGGCCAAATAATACTCATAAAAAATCACACTAAATGGACGATGTATTAATTTAATTCATCCTTTGCCGCTATTAAAGTCGAATTCGTAAACGGTCTGCTTGATAGGCGCATAATAATCACCAAACAAATAAGTAAATAAAAGATCGAGTTTTTAATATCTATTTAGGATAACATTACGTATAAAATTATTTCGATAAACGATAAAAGAAATCATTATGAAATAACTGTCAACATTGTCAACAATCAGACACAGCGATTTTCAAGCTACGAAGGCTAAATAATATAAACCAGCATTTCAATCGAAGCTGTTTAGTTATTAAATTTGACGCGATTTTCAGTAGAGTGGCGTATTTATTTAAACGGTTTAAATGGCGGGTTTTCCGATTTTTATCCTACGTAGAGCTCCCGCCCTTAAATCGTATTTTTTATTTGTTCTATCTTTTCGCTTGAGAATTTCCAAAATTTTGTTTTTTGCTTTGGTTTTTTGTTGCTTTTTTGGTTTAACGAAAGGCTTGTTTTGTCCTAGCAAGTTTCAAGTGAATGAAAGAAAGAAATTAATTTTTTATATTTCATGTTAAGGAGAATTTTTTTTTCTTGAAAGTATCTATATTCAATAACTTGTCGCAAAACCGTTGAACTGATTTTTTTTTTTTTTTTTTTGCCAACGCGCTACCACTGGTTCTTAATTGAATAATTAAAAATAATACACTATTAAACTTATTTTTAATGTCTTTTTTTTCTTTTTTTTTTTTTTTTATCGCCCATTTGTCGATTATTCGCAGGAAATAGCGATGTGACTCAGTCGCAGCTGTTTAAAAAAATCATAGCGATGTCCCTTTCGGTGACTATTTCAACTGTGTGTTTAATGGGATTTCTAAGAAAACCGTGATAGCTACCCATTCGGGTTTCCGCTGATTTTCACGTGCCTTTTAAAATACGCATATCTTTGATAACGATAGATCCGCATGCGCTGGAATTGGCGAAAACAAAGCGGAATTAATCTCGATTCTTCGCAATACTTACGAATGCTTTATGAGTGTAAAGGAAAAGCATGTAGGGGGGGGGATGTAGTCGAATAGAGCGCCTGTAATTTCCGGTTTTGAGAATTTTTCGACCAATTTTTCTGCTGCATAATAAGACGTTGTAGAATATGCGATATGCGCTTTTCAGGCTACTTACAATTTAACAGATAAACGACGGGTTTTCGTACTGGTCTATATTTTGGTGTCGTCAGGAAGAATAGATTGAGCGTGGCGGACCGAATTGTGATCCAAGTTATGCATCAACTTCTGTTGATGATTTGTTATTTCGAATCGAAAGTCTAGTTAAATCGTACAACAGTGAAATTTCGCATTGCAGCTTTTCCGTGTTCAAAAAAATATATTTAAATATTAAGTATACAAAGAATATGCAAAGGGTTATATTATTTCGAAGCACACATGTCGCTTCTATATCGTTGATCGAAAATAATCGAAATTATGATTATAAAGAATCTTCATTTTTTTTTCGTTTAATTTTTCTAATAAAAATAAATTATAATATTAATTTATGCACGTGAAAGGACAGACTCCTAGAGCTGTAAATTTGTTCGTCATTTTGTACCAATAAGAGAAGTTATTGTATTTTACCGCTCATTCCATGAACAACTTTACGAACTTTCGTTACTCTTCTTCGGTGACTCGAATCCGCTTTAAACTATTTGAATGAATCCCAGATAAATTCTTCCAAAATCGAATAATATTCTTTTCGCGTAGTTGGTCTAACTTATCGAAAATTTATTTATAATTATCATAAACTTTATGCTCAAAATCTCTTTAAAAATGATTCTCAAATTAATTAACAAAACTAATTTCCCTCGGTTTTAGCATAGCAGGAAAGTGTTCTCTATAATCGAAACATCATTTTCAACCTTGCCCTTCTGAGGAGAAATCTTTTGGGCATTTGTACTTAAAATTGATTAAAAATCTGATAATCAGTTCACTTACTAGGTAAAAAAGTTTCATTAAAACCGACATGCTTCGCAATGTTATTTAAACGAGAAAAAGAAACAAGCGAAAAAAAATTTAAAAACTTCTCCTTTTGAATCTGAACAGGGGTGTATTTCCATTTGCTTTTATAGAAAGTTCCGTCTCTTTAGGATGCTTTATGTTTTCATAGCGAACAATAAATCGGAATTACTGAAATTCTAAAGTTGTAACACTACGCATTTTGCGCTATTACAAAAACTTAGCTCTGATAAGTTTTGCTTTTTTCTTTCATGGTTAAAAAAATCAAATATAGTTCACATTTATTGTTCTGTGAGCATGAATAGTGATCCAGTTCAAGTTTGAACTACAATGTAACCGACATTATATAATGCATTTATTTAAAGTCGCTCGGTAGCTAAGGCCATTTGCGACGCCGAGAAGTTAAATCTTATAAGTATAGACTAATACATGAAAAGAACAAAAAAGGAAATTAAAATAAACAATAGGAAGAAAAAAAGAGAAGAAAAGAAAGGAAAGGAAAGGAAAGGAAAGGAAAGGAAAAGAAAAGAAAGGAGGCAAACGCTGCTGAATATTATAACTACGAGTATATAAAAGGAAATTAGAAGTGGTTTTAAACAATTTCCTCTATTCGTTAAAATCCACGATAAAAAGTTGAAAAATGAATATTATTATCTAGCGGCTGTAATATTTTACTATCCCTATTCACAGTTGAAAAATAAATCTGAAAGTTCCTTTCGTTGTTTGAGATTTCTTTTATCCATTCGTTTAACATTCGATGAACATATTTATGTATGTGTTTTCATTTAAACTCTTTAATTTCCTTAAAACGGGGATTCTTCCGTTCTCATAATGTCGAATATAAATCTCTTATCCGCTCCAAATTAAGATTACTGCAGCTTTTCTTGTATCATCTATTCCGGTAAACATATCTGGATTTATAAAACCACAGTTCTCTATACATTTGTGGATCTTAATTTAACTTAACGAAAGTTTTTTTTTTTTTTTTTTTGTTTAAATGGGCACGCCAGCACAGGACATTTACCCAGCACAAAAGATTAAAAGAATAGAAGGACATATGGAGCGACAAGTTATATCAAGAAACGATTAGAGACAGAGGAAATGAATGCGGATAACAAGGGAACAACAGAAGGAGATGGAAAAGTGAGAATATAGAGGGCACTGTAAGGTGTAGGGAGGCCAAGGCTAAGCAAATTGGAATAAAGGATCGCGCGTTCAGTAGAAATAAAGGAACATTCAAATAGTACGTGATTTGCATCACACGAGCCATTGAAGGTTGGAGGATGAAAGGGACACAAAGAAGATTGAACCAGAGCAAAGCGGAAACGAGAAGCCGGGAGCAGACTGTGATTAAAACGAAGGCGAACTATGGAAGAAATGACAGAACGGCTGATACTGGGAAAATTATTAAACCAGGGAGAAACGGATGGAGAAGGCTGTAAAGCAAGGTAAAAGGAGTCAGGGTTGGAGAAAAAGGACGGATAGAGATCAGTCCAAAAGTCACGGTGAGAACGAAAAGAGAGAGAGTAAAGACATTGGGAAGGAAATCTGCTTATGAAACGACCACTTACTGCGGCCGAGCAAGCTAACGAGTCAGCAAGATCGTTACCAGCTATACCACAGTGGCCAGGAATCCAAAGCAGGTCAATATGGATAGAACGGGAGGCTAATAAATTGAAAATCAAGGAGCGTATATAAAGAATAATAGGACAGGAAGAGGGTTCAGGAAGGGGAGATGCGATAGCTACTAAAACACTCTTCGAGTCGGAGCATAGAAGGAAATTCACTAAATTAGAAGTTGAAGATATAAAGAGGACCGCACGCAAAATAGCCGTGGATTCGGCTAGGAAGACAGAAGAGAAGGAGGGAAGTTGAAATGATTCAGAATAGTTGAGAGCAGGAAGAATAAAAGCGGCACCGACCCCCGAAGCAGATTTCGAGCCATCCGTAAAAATCGTGATGTGAGCAGGAAATAGAGAGGAAAGAGTGTGATTAAATTCTTCGTGAATGGCAGAACGAGGAAGAGACTTAATATTAGAAGGTAAAGAGAATAACTTAGGCGGATGAGACAGTTCAGAGAAGTTAAAGGTAAAGTATGGAGATTTGTTCTGGGAGAGGACAAAGTGAGAAAGTGGAACGAGTCGAGAAGAGATGAGAGAAAGAATTGGAATCTTACGAGGAGAAAAACGCCAGTTGACCCGGATATATCGATAAGAATTCATGAGTTTGGAAGGAGAGATCTGCAGACGTCTAATCATGAACCTTTCACCAAGGTGAAGTCTTCGAATACAAAGAGGAACAAAGCCAGTTTCGGACAGAAGAGCTGGAATTGGAGAAGAATTCAGGGCACCAACACAGAGGCGCAGACAAGAATTTTGGATGCGATCAAGTTTGACGAGAAGGGAAACAGGAGCACTGGCATAAAGAAATGAACAATAGTCAAACTTGAAAGTTTTACTCCATACTCTTCTTAAAATCATTGGTTTTTGTTTCTTATACTTCCTTATGATGTTTTTTTTTCGTTTAATAAAACTTAAATTCCATCTCACATTTCTAATTTTTTTTTAATTTCTCCATATTCCGTCTCATCACAAACTTTCTTTTCTTGCAATTGCTCAAAATTGTTCCGGCAATCGAACATCCACTTCAAGCCGTCATACCCCAAATCTTTTCCTCCTCGTACTATCCATAATGAATACTATTATCATTTTTACGAGCGCTTCTAAAGGTTCCAGCTTCGTTCTCGTACTCGGAAATTAGAGTCACCCAATTCTTTCTCGTTTCAGGTTTTCTGAATATTCGCTGGCGTTATCTTTTTTATTCTTTTTATCTTTTTGCTGATATATAACCTTTTTTTGTTTTTAATCTCTTCTCCAAAACTTCAATGTCCACTCAGACCGACTTTCTTTCAGTTCTCGGACAAGCTGGCGTTGAGGAGAACGAGAAGTTACCCATCTTCTCGCTTGACCTGCAACTTCTGGTAGACATGCTGTCCTATTAACAAGATTGCATTGCGTAATATTCTTCTCTGAACAATATTCTGTCATCTGATGACGACACTCTATGCATTGCTTTTCTCTAATGCCAGTTCTTTTTTTACCTACTTTCTACACTTCTCGACTTTGATTTCACAACTTCTCTTGTCTACGTCGATCCGTAATTAACCAAAATGCGTCGACGTCAGTTCTTCCACAGTCTTTTCCCTAAATCGTTACTTCTTGACTACATCTCTCTTTTGTCCACTACGTAATTGTAACCATACTATTTGTGATGCATATCATTTTCGCGGGTTCTTGTCTTTGAGTAGTATTCATTCTATTTCCAACTATTAAAACTCAAATTTGAAAAAACATTAAAACTTCATCAGAAATATATATATATATATATATATATTACTATTATTTATACAATTACTGACATGTTTCAGGAACACACAGTCCTATAATCATGGTGTATTACAAATTTGTCTTCCCACACCATGTACAATGCCTGCTACATGTGCTTAAAAAAAACCGACAGTGGTAAATGACTTTTGGAAAACAATGAAATGGGAAATCTTGGTTGCACTCTCTCAACGGAAAAGATGTAGAAGAGGTCCGTTTGCTGGCTATTGACAAGCTAAGGAATCATTTGAAGCACTCTAAAACTTTGTACTAACTCTTCAGAACAGCACATGTTTTCTTCTAGTTGCTAGTTCGATTGAGTGCATAAGTTTCGTTTACATCAATTGAACTTTAATGAACTAATTTTTTGGTTTCAATATTGCAACAAAAATTTCGTAATATAAATTGCACAAGATAAGTTTAACTTTTATAGCACTAATTAAATTAAGTACACACATTGGAACGGTAAATTATTGAAGCGTTACGATTGGTTTTAGTTATTTTTATATACCCTCAGGGATGCCACCGCGGTTTCAGATTCGCGGAATTATGATTTTTTAAATTTAAGGTTGACTTTTATTAGAACCTTTCCAATATTTGATAAAAATATTTGTTTATTTTGTTTAACTTTACAAAGAAATTTCGATACAGGTCGACCTAGAAAAACACCGGATAGATAAAGATATAAATATACACGGATATACAATTAGAAAAATATATATTATGGTATGTATCACTCTGGCTGGGTTACTCCGGGACCGGTAGATGCTCCTTTGACGGACCGACGCACGATGGAGGCTCTTTCCAACGACGATAAGGAAACTTGTTGTTTAATTGCGAAGTCGAACAGTTTCATTAAATATTTCCCACCGATCGGGTCTCGAACCTTTCCGGATCGAAATTACTTTCGTGCAAATTTACTTCGGACCGTCAATTTCTCAACGACACGACACGCGGTCTCGCTGACCTTTTTTCTTTTCTTTTAACCGAAACCAACTGGCGACTTAACTTCGCTCTCGGCAAGCAAGCAACTAAAAACTGGAACTCGCTCGTCTGCCTTTCTCCTTTCTTTTCGGCATTTTTTGATCTTCATTTCTTCCGAACCGGTCTCCTCCCCATCGCAGACCAGCCAATCATCTCTTCTTTTTTTTACTGATCATCGCGCGCATTTATTCCCTCACTTGATTTCATCAGTCCATCGCTCCCCAGCCAGCAACAGGTTCCCACACATGCGCACACTTACACTCACACCATTTGTTCTTGGTACTTTATTAAATTTATTTATATATATATTTATTTTAATTCTCTTTAAATGTAATGATCACATTACATTATAAAGCGAGACTTTATTTTCGTCATTCAAAACAAATTATAGACGCCAGTTGAACACACAATAATAAATTAGAAACCCTTTTCCATAATTTAACTTGTTTTTTTTGGAAACTTTGCCAATAAGCAAGAATGTACTTTTTAATTATTGTTTATTAGTTGTTTTTTCCCCTTTAATAAATCTGAAAAATTAATATTTGATACATCACGCACTGTATGGTCTGTAATTTTTTTCTTAAAGACCGAATGAACATATTACTATTTCAAGAACACGTAGACTATTTGCGGGGTTATTATCGAACAGAGAGACGTTCACACATCGATTAAGGCCAGAGGTGTTTGTATTGGAAAGATCATTTACGAAACAGAAGAATTTGAATACTAATGGATGAGAAGCGGGAAAAATATTTAGAAGCGTAATAGGAAAACCGAGTTTTCAAGGAATAAGCTCAAGCAAGCGGCCGGTAAACTGGATAATTTAGAATGCTTAGGTAGTTGGTTACTAGTAAAATTTTTGCATGTATTAAACGCGGATCAACGTTCTACCTCCACCCAGTTCAGACATTCAGGTCGTCCAAATACCTTCTGAATACCGCATCGACGTAGTTGGTTACAAACTTGTACTACAACCCTCCATACTGATTGTTACATATTTCAAAAGATTTCATTTGTATCGTTCATTTAAAGACGAGCACTAGCTTCGTTATTATGAATTAAATTTCCTTTAATACCACCATAAACTGGTACCCAATCAGATGGTTTTTCAAATGGTAACGATTTATTGATAAAATGCTGCCGATGATGGTAATTATATAGTCGAGCGCATGAAGGTAATTTTTGCAAAGAAGATGAAGTTATTGTGAGTTTATATATGTATAGTTGTTTTTATTTATGTTAGTTCTCTTCCTTGATGGTGCGCATGAGTTATGGAGTTAAAATTTACAATGTACTAAATTCAACAGCACTAATCTGATTGTATTAGTCTTTTTGTCTCCCATATCTACCAATCCTTTATCCAAAAAAATTATACTTTGGCTTCCTTCATCGATATATCCTGTGCCTTTGATAATGTCCATCTACCCACTCTAAAAGATAAGATGATAGCAATTAACGTTCCATTGCACTTTACTTCCCTTATTATCAGTCTCATGCAGAATCGTTCTATCCACCTCTCTGCTCCATCTTTTGAAACTTCAGGAATGATTTTTTGAGGTCTTCCCCGAGGCTCCTCCCTCAGTCCTATTCTTTTCAACATATACACTATCAGTGTGGCTTCTCTTCCTCTAAATTCTTCGTCCTTATTCTTTGCTGATGACATCCTACTTTATGCCCCATCTCATGATATTATATCAGCCAATGAGACACTTAATTCGTCTCTTCCTGTGTTGAATCATCCCCTTTCCTCAATTAACCTTTCTATTTCTCGTACTAAGTCTTGTTATGCTGTACTTACTCTGCGACCTTATAATCCTGCTTTTGTCTATCTATCTCTAGCAAATACACTCCTTTCTCGCGTTAATTGTTTTTGTTATCTTGGTATCTTCGTTGACAGTCGTTGTCCTTCTCTGAACACATCAAGTATCTTTCCTCTTCAGCAACCAAAAGTCTAAACCTACTGAAGGCCTTATCTCCGACCAAATGGGGTGGTGATCCTTATGTCGTTATTTATCTATATAAATCTATCATCCGTTCAAAATTTGGTTACTGTTCATTTCTCTATGGCAGTGCCTCTAAGTCCCAACTCTCTAAATTGGATGTAATCCAAAACTTTTGCCTTCGTCTATGTCTTGGTGCTCTTAAATCCTCTCCAGTTCCAGCAGTCCTTGCCGAATCTAATACACCACCCCTTTCTTTTCGCATATCTTATTTGGGCTATCGTTTTCTTACTAAGCGTCTTCCACTCATGTCCTCTACTCATTCCTATTTTTCCATTTCTAGGAACTGGCGTTTCGTACCTAGGAAAACTCCTATTCTATCTCTCATTTCTCTCCGGCTCAGTTCGTTTTGTCCTTACGTATTGTCCTTTGTCAATCTCCCTTATTTCTCTTTTAATTTCGCCGATCTCTGCATCCTCCAAATATGTTTACTGCTTCCACGGGCCCTAATCAGACATTAATTCCACAGTTTTATCAATTCTGATTTTCCCTCGCATGCAACCGTGTTTACAGATGGCTCGAAGAAGTCGGATGGTGTCGGTGCCTCTTTTATTCTCCCAGATTTTGGCTTTTCAGAATCTTTTTATCTGCCTCCTTTCTGTTCTACATTCATAAACGTATTAATGACTATCACATGTTGCATTATTTTCATTTCCTCCAATCACCTTTCCTCTAAATTCTTGATTATATCTGACTCCATGACCGCCCTTCAAATCATTCTCCCCTACCTGATCATTCCTGTGATTTTATCATACTCCGCATACATTCACTTATTCACGTTCTTTCTTCCCTTCAATCTATTCAAATCGATTTGCTGTGGGTTCCTAGTCATTCGGGAATCTTCGGTAATGGAGCGGCGGACTCCTTGGCTCGGGTTGCTGTTTTTTCTCACTTCTTCTTTAAAAAAGTCCCATCGTCCAATCTCCTTCCGCTGTGCAAAGGTTTTCATCTTAAGTTTTGGCCGGATATGTACGTTTCCTCTTTCTCTAACAATCGTTCTTTCTATCTGTCTGTCCAACCTAGTCTTCCTGCCAATCCGTGGTTCTCTTTGTTTCCTTCACTTCATCGTTCTGTTGTTATCTCCGTTATTCGTCTATGCTCTTAAGCCATACTTTATTACCTTCCTCCCGTTTTCGTTTTTCATTGTTGCTTCTCCAAATTGTCCTCTACACTCGTACAAAGAGTATGTTTTCGATGCGGACCATGTGTTCTTTGAGTGTTCATCTCATTCTGTTGAGTGCTCTGCTTTCTACTTCAGTTTGCTGAGACTGGTCTTCCCACTCCACATTGCGCCTCTTATGTTTTATATCTGACCATATCAAGATATAAGTGATTCCTTCCTATTCTAATTGTTTCTGGGTAAAGGTCCCCGGTTGACAAGCCCCCCCCCCCAAAAAAAAGAGAGTAGAGCGCTGTTTGTCTATAATTTTTTAGTTTCTCTGATATCCAATTATTTCAGGTTAGCTAAACCTAGGAGCGTTATATATAGATATACATATATACATATACATATACATATATATATACATAGTATACGAAATACAAATGCAGCCCAACTGTGTCTAAAACTGTTATGTACTAAACTAGCGCCGCATATTTTTTGTCATCGCCCGGTATTGTATCGGAGACCTCCGGATCAAAAGTCAAGCACTCTAGCCACTAGACCAAACGCGACGGCATATATACATATTTATACATATATATATATAAAGTGAACATATCATATTCCTAGATTGATAACTGGCGATTTAATTACTCTACAGTTTTTATCATTTTGGAATTTAGTTACTTTAAATAGTTCCGGTGTTTTTGTTTTTTTTCGTTTTTAAAAAACCCATTTTCAAGACATCTTTTTAGTAAACTTGTAATGTATGTGTATATTCACCAACATCATCTGAGATCAGCGAAGCTAAGGCAGAATAGGAAAAGTAAATTTTAAATTATGCGCTAGAAAGACAGGAACAATTACTGTTCAGATGCGTCTCTGATAACGTACTAATTTTGCTTGAATAAAAAGTTAAATTAGTCGTCTGTTTTACCTGGGAACGGTACAAGTACCGGAAACTGAAACTGAGAAGAAATTTCGGTTTTGATCTCTATCTTATCGTGCAGCTAACGGTGAAAATTTTAACTTGAAAAAATAAATGATGATAGGACAGCGGTAACAGTTATAAATAGGTTGCTGGCAAAGAGCGCGCTTTATGAAATTTGCAGAAGCTCATTCGACCGGACAGCGAAAGCATCGATACCGGCAAATCGGAAGGGCCTTTTTCAGACGTGTACCTATCGATATAAATAAGGTCCGGGGCGGCGTTTCGATTCCAATTTAAGTAGCTCTAATGGCTGTGAAACGGATTTGTTGATGGCCATTCTAACTCTCATCCGCAGATGACATTTTTTATCCGACCGGCGACCGCTTCTCAGCGCGCTCCTATCTTGTCGTGCTTGTTACAGTTTCGAGTCCCGGCGTCCATCCGCTTTCCTCGACAAAGTCGAAGTGCCGAGAAAGAATCGTCGCTGTTCGTTGTTTAGAATTCTTATCGCGCGCTCCCTATCTGACATCCGGGGAAATTTCCCCGTTATTGATACTGTTTATCTTTGGCTCGGCGAAACTTCTTGTGCAACTTATTACGCAGCGAGCGCGGCATCTCCTTCTTATCGGTAGCAGTTATCATTTTCAACGTGCGCTACTTTGTAATCCGGCTAACAACGAAAACTTTTCGTCATTTTACAAGTCGCTTCCGCATGTTCCAAATTTTATTCTACAACGCGCCGTCGTGTGTCTTTCAGTAGAACCTACTATGTATGTACATATATACTCTCGTATGTATACTGTTTTTACCGTGTCGACTGTATGAGGAAATATTTTTAGACAAAGTGTGACGGAATTCGAATTAAAAACCCGTTTCGAAAAACCAGAAAAGATTAAAATCTTCAACGCGGTAAGATGATGTCCTTTGGACATTCGCGGGGCACAGGAACCATTTGGAAGATGACGTCTCCATCGAAATGCGAACAGAACGGTGACGAAACGTTAATTTTATTCTGGCGAGACATTCAATTGCTATAAAATTGAATAGATCTTCAAGAAGAATCGTAAGACGAAAATTGCTGTTTAGTGGTTTTTCAAACTAGTGATTTAATAGTTTCAAAGCCGCGATTCCGCATCGAATTTGACACGTTAGACACAATTGAACGGTCTGTAAACGTTTTGATTTCGTGTAGAATTGCGCGATTAAATCTGCCGGTAACTCGACTAATTTTAGAAGCTCTAGCTTAAGAATTTGCCCTCTCTGAACTGGTTGCCGTTTTAGAGTGCGAACAAAACTGTTCGTAATTAATATGCAGTTTCGATAACTTGTTCACGATGAAATGCGGGAAATAAAAGTTAAACTGTAATGTAAACGTTCAAATGTAGCGCGAAATCCGACGGCGACGACTCGAGAAAAACGATGTGCACTGGGAATTGCCGGAACCTCAAAACGACTTTTCTTCTTTTTCTTACGTTGACGACAAATGGAGATTAGCGATCCGCCCGGTGTATGTTCACTTAGGCATTGCTGTCCTGAAAGTCTCCCCTCAGAGGGATGCTGCAACCACCGACGCACATTTTTCAGTCTTGAGTTTCGTTTTCTACCCCCCGATGACTGTTCCCCTCGAAAACCAGTTTTGGCATTTCACATGTCTCAGAGATAGCTCATCCGTCATTATCATCAACGGCGCCTTCTGCCTATTTGTGCCTCTGCGTCGGTTACTTAATACGTGCAAGATATCTGGATATATTTATTTATTTATTTATTTTTTTTTTGGTACAAGAACATTAGTCCAGTGCTTTGATTTTGAACCGCGTTTCCATAAGTGTTGATGAGAGTGATGATGATCCGATCTAGGAGGAAATATTTGTTCTTACAGTTCTTCAGATCGTGAAATGTTCGATAACACTGCCTCCGTCTGTTCTACGGATGCTAATATTAAAGATAAACAGTGATATTAACCGACCAACTTCGGTTAATGGTAACGATAAATACGATGAAACAAATATGAATAAAAAAATTCAAATGATGGCTCTCGAACTCTAAATACCGTGTCACCGATGAAACTAATAGTAACCGCAGCGGTATTAGTAATATCAGCGAAGAAAGTACAATGAAAAATTAATGATTATTCGAGTAATAATAGCAATTTTCCAATCTTTACAAATGACAATGATAACTTTACAGTTTTTATCGAAAGAATCAATACAGACCGACAAAATAGCGGTTCTATTAGTGCTTTAAAGGTTGTCGAAAATTTAATGAGACATTCGGTTATGTAGAAATATAATTGAAATAAAGAGAATTAGTTATAATTATGTAATTGTTCAATTTTTGACTTTGACGGCTGCCAAGGATGCAGTTGATAGTCACCGGACCTTTCATTGTTAGGTTATAATGCATTCACTCATATCTCTTGTTTCTCCAGCGGCGGTAATTAAAGGAGTTGATTTTGCCTAGACAGACGATCAAATTTTAGATATGATGGATTGTGCGCATTTTATTGTTAATTACATTAAAAGATTAAACAAAAAAATCGACAACGAAGTAAAGTTCTCGGCAGTTCTTATTTCCTTTGAAGAACGGAGACTCTGTATGTTTACTTATGGAAGGTTAAATTTTTTTATAAACCATGTGTGAAATGAATCAGACAATGTTACCGATATCTATGTTACGGGAATATATATATATATATGTATATATAGTCAGTGTGTAAAGGTGGAGTTCAAAAGGTGTTTCAACAGCAATGAACACACTGAGAATTTATATGGAAGTCAAATTGCTCGGTGTATTTTCTGTAAAAATGAACATACCTATTCGTCGTATTCGGAGAAAAAACGACAAATTAGTATTAACGAGTTAATGGCGAAGTACAACTTGAATTTCCAGAAAGCCGCTATGGAGATACTGAAAAAATTATCAGTCGCCTAACATATTCAAGTTGACTCAGTAATAAAATATTTACATAGTTAAATGATTACAGTGAGTTTCCATGCACTTTTTACAGAAAGTATCATCTTCCAGCAATATAACTCCATACCTATATTTAAACTTATACCGATATCTAAAAATAATAATCTGCATCTATATAAAACAAATATTACGAATAATAATAAATCAGGTCTGCATGATTTAAATCAACATGTAGGGGATACGCCAGATCGAGCAAAAAGGTCGATTTTTCTTTCATTTCGTTCGCTGAAGAAAGATCGGATCATCGGATATAATAGAGAAAAAATAAATAGCAAATAAAGCTGATAACTAGAAGACTTTAAAGAGTAAAAGAAACACCGTCGGAAAACTATAGTATTGTTAATAAACAAAAAAAAACAAAAAAAAAAAAAAAAAACGATTCTAAAAGTAATAAAAATAAACCAAATATAAATAACGTAAAGAGTGCATCAACAGCGAAAAAAGCAATGACATTTGATCTCGTTGTAAACTATGCGCATCTTTTACGTGTAACTTAATTTACGTATGCGATTTTCTCCATAATTATCTTAGGTATGCTAAAAGTATTACAATGGAATGCTGGAAGTATTTTATCAAATCAATGCGATTTTGAACTGTTTGTATCTGGCACGGATGTTAACATTATCAGGGCAAACCTTTCGCCTGAGAGAAACTTCCACCACATAAAGAACTACATTTGTTATACAACCGAGAGGACGGTTACGGAGGAGTCGCGACATTCTGATTAAGATAATACACGGCACAGTTTTATTCCCAATAACTTAACTAACGCTTATTAAAACAACGCAAGACCTAATGCCCTGTACATGTTTTGATTGTAAAAATTTAACCGGAAATTTTACCTCAAAGTACTCCCCACTGATACATAAAATCGACTCCTCAGTTATTCCCAATAGACTCGATAGTGTCTATTTCATTGCATTATTTTGATAGTGATTTCAATGCGCTGAATCGATAGTGGGGGATGCATCTCTAATTATCGTAAACGGAAGACTGTAATAGAAATACTCACTAACTCGCATTTAAGTCTACTAAACGACAGTTGCAGTACTAGAATGAATAATTCACGTAGCGAAACATAACTCTCGATCTTTCTATGACATTCTCCGATATATATATATTCTCAGATTGCACATGGAAAATGGTTCGATATTTTTTGAACAGTGATGACCCCTGCCCTGTATTAATAAAAATTAGTAATGCCGTAGACACAAATAGTGAACGAGATATAGCTTAAATTTGTTAAATAACGGGAATAAGTTTTTTCCGAAATGATGGAACAAGAGACTTGTCGAGCGATTAATGTAACCTCGCCTCTACTCGAATATGAAACCTTTCACAATATGTTGATCTCGACATTGACCGTTCCATGCTTCCCAAGTTACAGTATTTTATAATAGTAAAAAAAAAACGCCTGCCTCTTATAAGCAGTGCCCAGTTCTAAAATTAATCAAAGAAATCTCTAGCATTAAAGAAATTCCATGCGATTGGGGCAGCAAAGTCATATCTCGAGTATAGAAGAGTGGCAGTTGTTACCCGGACATTTTTGAAGGAAACAGATTAGTCTGGATGTGAGAAATTCAAGATATACACACTGGCCAGCGATATCTGGCCATTAATTAAGCGATTTAAAAATAAGGGCCGTCACCTTATGTTCCCGCAGAGGAGGAAGTAGACGGATAAATAGGTAATAATGAAATGTTTCTTTTTAAACAAACCTATATATATTACAATTAAAGAATTTTTTACTCCGTTACACAAGAAAACTTTTTTTTATTTCTTCGCTGGCTGTCCCTTTCGTATATTCTGCGCATGCAATTCGAAATGTGAGAACAACACGGCGTATCGTATTAAAATACATAAAATACACGTTGTTCTAGGGCTGTTCTTCACACCTACTGACCATCAGTTAAAAAGTGCTTTTTTAAAGATAACACTAGTGGCAATGGACAGATTATAATAATGACTGTGGGTCATTTGTACGCCTCCAACACCGGTTATAGATAATAACTGTTTCGCCTTTTAAGCTGGTTTCTTTCGCTAGTTTCATTTATGTCGGCGTTAGAAACTTTACGCGAGTATTTTAAACACAGTGAAAAAATTTTTTTTTTTTTTTTTTTTTTTTTTTTTTTTGAGCATGTCAGCTAAGGACGTTACTTAATTCAACGGTATGATAGTATTAATAATTATAAAGGAAAAATATTACAAAAAAATCATATTTAATCTTCCGTGTAAACTATTTATTTTCTATGTGTGAAACAAATAAAGGAAAGAAGCGGTCGCAATTCCTTTTTTTTTTTTGTAATAATCAAATAAAAGAAAAACCTTTAAACCCAGCACGATTTTCTTAACCGGAATCCCATAATAAAATTACAAAATGACCATAAAGAGCTCTACGTCGTCCCATAATTAGATCAGATGTAACCGTTGATGTTTTTCTTCCTTGCACCACCGGTAATTTCACAAAATGTTTCCTGTAATTATTTTTAACGTCCGATTTTTCTTTCAACTTTTACTCCTTTCTTCATCCGAATTAATTGCTTTTATTCTCCTGTTTCCCCTAGACCCGTTCTGCACCATGCCGTTAGATCGGAATTTTTACAAACTTTAAACTCTCGCTTTTCTGACCACGTTATGATTTACACGGACGGTTCCAAGTGGAGTTGACGCAGCCTTTCTTTGTCCTTCTTTAAATCACTCTGAGTCCTTTAAACTCTTACCTCTTTCTGTTCAACTTTCTGTGCCGAGTCCATTGCTATCCTCCATGTAGTTTTCTTCATCAGATCTTCGAAAGTCTCTTGTAATATCATTATTCTATCTGACTCTCAAAGCGTGCTACGGGCTGTTGCGTCTACTCTGCCTTCCCACTCTGCCGATTATGTAGTCCTTTTTATACGTTCCATGATCCACGACCTCTTCCTTTTTTGTGCAATCCAGATTGATTTCCTTTGGATCCTTAGGAAATGAGTTAGTTGACTCATTAGCCCGGCGAGCTTCTTCTTCCGGGGCAAGTTCCTTACTACATTTCCATCCAGCAATATTGAGTTTTTGTTCTCTGCGGCCATTACCAATTATGGTTCAACTCCTACTACTCTTCGGTCTTTAACCCGGATTCTTTTTTACTTGTCCATCTAGACTTCTCTTCCTCTCTGCTCCTGGTTTCTTGACTTCCCTTTTATGCGTCGCTCCAGCATCTCGGCGATATGCCGCCTCCGCTTTGGGCACAGCTTGCTTCCTTCGTCGCTTTTCCGATTCTCTCTCGAGCCATCTCCATATTGTCCTTTACATTCTCCTAATAGACACTTTGTATGTGATCCTGATCATCACATAATGTTCGAATGCTCATCACTTTCATCTGTTCCTTGTACTCCTCTCTCTTATCAAGCAATGTGTTCCTACTCCCTATTGCGCTGCATTTATTCTTTCCCCTCCTTCTCCTTCTATCGTCCAGGCGCTTGACACATTCTTGTTGAATGTTTCACGCCACATAAAAATCTGATTTTTTCTTTACTCCCATTTCTAGGGCTAATGTCCTTACTGACGAACCCAAATAATATTAAAAAAAAAATAAATAAATGAAAAAAAAAACTTGTTTGGATAAATAATTTATAAAGTTCCTTTTTTTTTTCTTTTTAAATTGCTATTTTTAATTCATAAACATTCCTTGTAATTTAATAAAGAAAATTTATAATTTCAACAAACAAACCCTCGAGAAAAAAAAACAAAAACGGTCAGTCTACCTTTGCTTCACTATTCGACCAGGCACGGTTCTCATTCTATCACTGGTGACAGCGGATGAAGTTGATTGCAAGTTATTACCGATGCGAAACAGCTCCGTTTAATATCAGCATTACGATTCGTTTGTGAAAAACGCGAAATGTCTGCCGATTTTGACATTTCCGTCAACTTTGGAATTACAATTACACGGTCTGTTTCAATATAAAATAATATCGCACATATCTACTTTCCTCTATGTGCAATTTAAAGCATATATCTTATAATTCGAGCAAAAATTGTATGTATATATATATACATATATACATAGAAATATATGTATGTAATTGGGTTCTCGGAAACGGCTCTAGCGGTTTTGATGAAACTCAGAGGTCTCCGTCTAGATATTGGTTGGTCAAAATTTTATTGTCGAGGAAATTTTACGAAACGAGCAATTTTAAAAGGGGCGACCAATGTTTATGTGATCATCGTATCTTTATTAAAAAGGAAGCAACGCGCTTATTTACACTACGCCGTAAATAATAATACATTTATTTCCCGTGATAATTGGAAATAAATAAAGGCATAATAATATTGCGACGAAACGCATTTATATTTTACGCAACGGATTGAAATATTGTGCCAACTGAATTTTATAGCACGATAGTTTGTAATTGTACTGCTGCCGTACGAATATTTATTTTTGTAAGAATATTCCAACATAGAAACGAAAGTGCATACAAAAATGTGTAGTTTTCGTGTTATATACGCATATGGTACCGTTAAGTAGGGTAATTGTGAAACTTATAATCCACCGACTGATTTACAATTTCAGATTCGAAGATTAAATGAGAAATTCTTCTGCGTACATATGCAGTTGGTTTCCCGGAAATGGCTTTAACGATTTTGATAAAATTCTCGAATCGGTACGGGGTTTAGGGTTTTTAGAAATCCGATGATCTAGGAAAGGTAGGCTATTCGTGATGGTGATCAAACTTGTTTTTTCGTAGTAAATTTTAATATTTCGCTTATTAGGCCGTATTAAATAGAAAATTAAAATTTCACGCTGAAATAAATCTATTTACATGCCGCGTACGCGAACAAAAATACGCTTCCAATTCGAAATAAATATCGTCATGCAGTTGTAACTTTCGTACTATATACGTAGTATTACTCCGTTACATTTTTATCTTTAATTGATCTGCAAGTTCGGTATAAATCCGTGCAGAGTTCGGTCACCAATTTATAATGCGCACATATGAAAAAATTTAAAATCTATTATACCGCTTTTAATTAGCACCTGGAAACTAATTCGTCGATTCTTTTTTCATAAATAATACGCCCAAATGAAAATACCTGTTCAACAGAAAACGCAAGGGGTGGTGGTAATGTAATGCGTTATCTGTTGTTGCACTATAATTGTTTCTCATAATTCGAAAATTCAAATTCGCAACAGTTTTAATACATTTTTTCTCATGATCTAATTTTACACGCGTAATAATATGGAGTTTGGCGAATAACATTATAATGATTTCACTGAATGGGAAAGTCTATACTTTTCCAAAAATAACAACATTTTTCCTAAATAGTGAAACAAATATTGATAATTGAAAGAATGCTTTTCGCAGAAACGATTTCGTGCAAAGTCTATCTTCGGGTGGAAAGGAAAAAAACACAAACATAAAATGATATATGCGTGATAATAAATATGTCGAACGAACAATAAAGTCACACTAGTAATCAAAATAGACACAGTATCGTATTTACTTTTTTCAAATAATTTTCTTCGTGAATACGTTGCAATCCGTTTGAATTATTAATTTCACCTTAGTTCTCCTTATGCAACCCTATTCTTGCGTTTGAAAATTTTTATAATTTTGTCTGCGACACACATGTGTGTTTTTGATTTTATGTTTGTGGTATTTTTTTCTTTTTTGCAGCTGAAGGTGGACTTCTCTTAAGTATGCTTTCGGCTATCGTTTGTTATTTGTTACGCTATTTAGGAAATACGTTATTTGAAAAAAGTTATTTCCAGCACACAGCTACCAATAAAAATACTACTTTCAAAATCCGCACTGTTTTTTAATAATGATTATTTTTTTTTAGCCGCAGGTAAGTTACAAAAATGTATTAAACACAAAACTAGTACACTTTTTACAAAAGAAAATGCGCATAGATATTCGCGAATATATTTAAACTAATGCTGTAACGTCGAAAGTTACGTATGCGTGCGCGTGTAAAAACTGACAGACGTTAGTGCATCCAGAAGCACGCACATAAAAAGAACGGTTTAAATTATTTTATAGTAAAAAATAAAACTATTCGTTAAAAATTCGAATTCCACATGAAAATCTGAGAGTATTATAAGGAAAAAAGAAGGTCAGAGCGATGGGAGAAAAGTAATTGGTAAGTAAAATTATTTAATTTGTATTTTATTTTTCAAAACAGAGCTATTTGTAAGTACAAAAATTCCGGCGCTGTATCGAACCTGTATAATTTTTCGCCGAAATTGATACCAAAGACGAAGCTTTTTCCCCATATATATATATATGTATGTATGTATCCTTCGTTTTTAGTTAATCTTCAAAAAGAAGAATGGGGACTGACCTTTCTGTTTAAAATTCGGTACGTTAGCGCCACCATTTTGCAAAGAGAGTCCATTTGGGAGCAACAAGGACGGCAACAGTGAAAATTTATACGGATTCGTGGATCAGAGGCTTAAAAGCAAATACCGAATTATCCCATCTACCGATAAATTACCTTCTTCGTCGATGCAACGGCCCCCTTTTTTTCTCGTTCATTGCCTTAATTTTTCACTAATTTTTACTTCGCACCCTTCAATTGTTTCTCGATGGTTCTTTGTGCGGCTCCTCTCGCCCGAAGTTTCTGCTTTTATGCATAATAGTTTTCTTTTATTAAAAGTAAATTTTCGATGCGCCTTTAAAGTTTACAAGGCCCCAGAATTAAATTCCTCGTCGCCGATTAGGACATGTCCTCGTCTTCGTCTTCTTCTTCATCATCACTGCAGAACCTACTCCGCTAAAGGATCCTGCTCTCATTTGTATTTCGGTCGAATAGCGAATAGGCCTTTCCGTTAATTGTATTAATTATTTAAGCCGGCGATTGGCCCATTTTTAGTTAATTTACCTCGTCGCTGTAATTCTTCATGAAGTTTATCAGCGAAAACGGTTAAAGCAGAATGAATTCCACTATAAAGTCGATTTATTAAGTATTTAATTGCCGCTCCTCTCCGCCGCGCGCCTAACTTTAAATCCAATTTCCTAGAACGGCTATTTCTTCGCCGGTTCCTATGTTGCATCCATCCCCGTTGTTAAACATTACTCAATCTCTCTTCCGTTAATTGTTCCGGGCCGTCTTTTTCATAATTTTCGCGTCCGATATCATTAATTAAGTGTAATGGGAACACTCTGTAAACCGCTTTCTTAATAGTCGAAACGTGTGAAATAATGAATTTACAGTAAAATTAGTTTTTCATATATATATACGTGTATATATATATATATATATATATATATATATATATATATATATATATATGTAGGTATATATCAAAAATATTACTCAGGCTTTGTAAAATGCTGTTGATTATTTCAAGAAACTGTAGAACCATGTTTGATTATATTGTTCTGCAGGATGTAATTTTCACATCTAATCATAAGGACGCATCAGAAATTGAATTGCTGAATCTTTACAGAAATTATCTTCGACACTACATGTATACGTTGAATCCGCCGTGTTCCTTTATATAGATATACTTTCCGAATCTCTCCCATGCCCAGTATTAAAAATAATAAAAAATTAAAAATCTCTTGATGATGATTTCATTATTATTTGGTGCAGCAGTCCCCGTGAACTGGTTCGCTGCTATGCTTCGTCTTTTCCATCCGTATCGGTTATCAGACATCCTTTTCATTTCTGAGTAACTGGCGCAGCCGGAATCACTTGCCAGCTTAATCGTAGCCTACCTCTTACACGTCTTCCTTTCCATTATATTCCGCAGCAATCCTCCATGTCGGAACACGTAGCCCATCCAACGCAGTTTTCGACTTTTAATTCGGTTCAGTACCTGTCTTGTTTCGCCGATTCGATTTAAGATTTCTTGATTGGTTCTCTTTTTTTCCGTCCAGCTTATTTTCTCCATCCATCTCCAGCAGTACATTTCAGATGCCCTTATCTTATCCTCCTCTCGTTTTGTACATGTCCACGTTTCCGAGCCATAAAAAGCTGCCGACCATACATGTGTCTTAATAACGCGCTTTCGTAATTCTATGGGCATTGTTCCGCTGGCGATTATTTTCATCTTTTTTATTAAAGCTTGTTTTCTCATATATGTGTCTTGGAAGATGCGTCCATCTTCGGTAACAGTGCTACCCGGAAATAAATCTGTTCTAGCTTTGTTCCAGCAAACGCCATATTTACCCGATGCGGTTTTATGCCCATTATCATTATTTTGGTCTTTTTAGTATTAATCTGCATTCCAAACTTTTTTGTTGTTTCCTTCATTTTATTTATCATTTTCGTCAGCATACTTAGACTGTCTGCTAGTAAGGTCACATCATCTGCGTATTTAATAGTGCGCACTTTTCGGCCTCCCATTTTTATGACATATGTTGTATCATCAAAGGATTCGAGCAGAATTAACTCTGCTACAATATCAAATAAATCGGGCGACAATGGGTAACCCCTTGTCGTACTCCTCTTCTGATTTTTGCTGGTTTAGTTTCACCATCTCTAGTTCAAATTACAGCTTGTTGTCTGTTATATAGATTGTAGATGAGGGTAATAATCTTTTGAGGGCCACCGATTCTCTGTAAGAGTGGAAAAAGCTGATCCGAATTCACTTTGTCAAAGGCTTTTTCATAGTCTATGAAGCGTATGTAGATTTGTCTTCCTCGACTTATGAAACGCTCCGCAAGGACTCACATAACAGTGATTGCGGCCCGTGTTGACACGCTAGAGCGGAATCCAAATTGACAGTCATCCAAGTATTGGTTGACCTATATTGGTAACCCCGTTGTTTTTGTTTTATGATGCGCGGTAGTATTTTTGATGCGTGACATAGTAGGCTGATCGTTCTGTAATCTTTGCAAGTTTTTGTCATACATCTTTTTGGGATTGGAATTATTGTTGTTACGCAGAATTCCTTTGGCCATTATTAACGATTTCGTATAGTTGTTTCCTTACGCCAGTTCTTGCATGTTTTAACGTCTATCACCCGGAGCCTTCCAGGTGTATCTTCTGCGCTCGCGTGTCCTGAACCAAGTATTTGTTATAACGAATCTATTCGCACGGAAATCTACTAATCATTGTCCTCGTTTATTTTGTTTTCCAAGTCTAGAAATGCCACACGTATTTCCGCCGCGATTCTCTACACCTTAGGCAAATGAACTTCTCCCGATTTACTGTCAGTCGTGTATGTGTTTTTCTTGGGCCTTCCTTAACAGTGCTAAGCACGCCGAGGAGGAAGTTACTACCCCGCACGACGTAGATGTACAAAACTCACTTGGTCGTAGTTTCGTTTCTCTACCGGTGGGACTAGCTTTTAATGACAGTCGAGCGACTACTTACTAGAAAACGACGCCGATCAAAAAACTTTTTTCAAATATTCTCAGACTACGTAGTTACGAAATTCCCCCTCCCCCCAGGCTTTAATGGCTATTTAAAATTTATATAGAAATTAATTAAATTATAATTTCATTTTTTTTTTTTATTTCGAGCTCGCCAGCAAAGGACCTTTTTACTCAGCAGCCACAAGAAAGTAGAGAATCACTGATTCGATCAGATGTAGCCGGAATGAAGGAACCGAGCACTGGGATAATGGACTGGAAAGGAAGTGGCAGAATGTAGGAGGCACAATAAGGACCAGGAAATCAAAGGGATAACAAATCGGAATAAAGAATGGCACGCTCAGACGAGAGGGAAGGACATTCGAAGAAGATATGGTTGGGATCACAGACAGCTTTCTGATACGGACGAAGATGACAGTTGGGATAGGGAATTAGATGAAAACGAAAACGCGAGGAAGGCGACCGAGTACGACTAAGGCGCAAATGAATAATCGAGACAACTGCAGACGGCGGTAGAGAAGGAAAATCTTTAATACCAAAGGTGGGAAGGAAGATTCAGTTAAATGGACCGATAGAAGAAATGATAGTTCGAGAAGGAAGAAGCATAAATATCTGACCAGAATCTAGTATGAAATTTTAACCATAGAGGTAGCAGGTTAGATGTGGGAATTTTATTGAAAAAGAGACAGGAGGATGAAACAACTCTAATTACCATTTCATTACGCTCAATGTACACGTAACTAGGAGCAAGTGAACGTGGATAGAATGGAGAACGTGAAGATTGTAGATAAGGGATCAAATATGACGAACGACAAAATCACAATTCGGTGAACGGGAACGGGGGAAGAAACAGCTTGGAGGGCACTCATGGAGTCGGATACAATCAAATAGTTGGAAATAGACAATAGAACGCAAGATGGCGGTAAGTTCAGCGGTAAAGACAGTACAGAAGTGACGAAAAGACTCAGAGTGATTAATGTCAGGAATAATAAATGAGGCTCCAACTCCATCAGGGGGACTGTCGAACCATCCGTAAATATGGTCTTGTGGGAGGGAAATAAGGACCTGATGGTACTGGGAAATTCCTGCTGGACTACAGATCTGAGAAAAGATTTAGCAGAAAGAGGAAAAAAGATTGCACACATTGGAAGGGTGGGAAAGAGCGGCAAAGTCGAAAGAAAAATGAGGAAGATTATTAGTCGAAATAGTATCAAGACGAAAAAGGACTAAGGCGCGAGAAAAATATGCGATAGGCTAGGAATTTTCTTAGGGGTAAAGCGCCAGTTATGTAAAGTGAAAAGGTAGGAAGGAATAAGTCCAGAGTACGTCCACGAAAATTCCGCTTTGCTGTCTACTTGTAGTCTGTTGTGTTAGTATTCTTCTGTGCACTAAGAACTCGTCGAGAAGCATACATACACACAACAGTAACATGAACAACCAATCAGATCGAGAGTTTAACTAACCAGTACTTCTGTTCGTCGGCAGTATAACGACCAGCGTTTGTACACTACACTATTTTTACTGCAAAAGTGTGACTACGTTACTGATATTTTATCATATGTCTAATTAATAAATCCGCTAACGAAAATTTGTCCACCGTGACAAACATAAAGTGGTATAGAAGCGACAGTAAGAATTAGATTGAAAATTCCGAAAAAAGTTTCCTAATGTGAGCATACACATATTCGACTTTAAATAAATTCCTTAATGCAGTCGTAATTTTCCTTTAAATAATATATTTAAATTTATTTTTCCTATTATAAGACGAAGGCGCTTATTATATCGATATGCAGCGATCGAACCTACGGATCAGAAGAAGTCTCAGCGAATTGTAGATACAAGCGGTCAAATGGTGAGATAAAATTAGCGGAGCTAATAACTGGAGTGTTGGACTGGACACACTTTGAGGAATCAAAGCGGTAAGAGTAACGTTGTAGAATTTAAAACTAAAGGCAAGGAGAAGGAAAGAAATATATGTTGAAAGAGAATTTTAAAAGGAAAAAAAGGGAAAGAGAAAGAAGAGTATGAATTTTGTCTGCAACATCAAAAAGGAGTCCTTTCGGACAGCATCGCACCGAACAAAGAAAACTAGTAGAGATACACAGAATTCCCCATTCGACTAAATAAAAAGTAGGACTCTCGTAGAGTGACGAGAAATGTGATTTAGAAAATTATATTGTAACTGAACTGAGAATTATCGTAGTTCTAGTCAATCTGAAAGTAATGATCTTCAGAGCTGGCTACAATTCGCAAATGACGATCGGCTATCATGTATAGCAGTTATATGACGGAGAGAGCCCACGGTCAGCGGATTATTCTGTCTTTGTAAACAAAGAAGGGCCATCAGTCTAACAGAGTTAATATCATCAAATAATACGAATATATTTATCCAGGATCTGGTTATAAATTTAAAAAAGATGAAAAAACTAGTAGTTAAAAAGACGAAAAAGATATAAAGAAAAAACGGGTTTTTGATGAAAACGGACCAAAGGGAAATAAATTAAATATTTTCAATGCACTCGGTTAGTTCATTTATGAGAAATAAAACGACTTTATTCAGAAATTTGGTAAGTCCGTTAATTTAAAAAAATATAAATTCCACTTGAACGATATAGAAAAAAAATCACATTTTTCTATAATTTCGTTCGGGATTTTTTTCTGTTTTCCTTTGCAAACGTTCTATAAGACTCTCATCTCAATAATGAAGTGCGCCCGAAAGGTTTCTGAATAATGCAAGTTCAGCGTTTTATTTTAGAGATTTTCAAATTTGATTTCTCGTCTGACCATTCGGCAAAGGTTGTGCACCTTAGAGCCAATCTCCGAGAAACCGCTGTTTTTGTAATTTCTTTTACCTTTTGACTTTATCGGCGAAAAGTTCGTTTAAATGTAGTTTATTGTGGGGAAAGTTTGAATGCGTTAAACCTAATTGTGTGGCACGAGAAGCACGGGCGGATTGAAAAAAAATTTTATCGCATAGAAAAAATTATCGCATAGAAAAAATTATCGCATTTCGTGTCCAATCTACGTGTCTTATCAAAAACCGAGGAATAAAACGTTTTGAATTGTTTTTTTTTTTTTTTTTTTTTTTTATTTCTTAGAAATGTGATCATAACTAAAGAGCTCGAAAAAAAAAAAAAGGCAACCAAAAAAATTAAATAAAAGCGAAAAAACCAAAAGTAATGAACATTTACCGAGCGCTCTAGGAGAAATTCCGTGGTTGGTTCTTGTTTCTTTTCCTTAATTTCTATTTAACTAATGGAATACGTTAATTTAGTCCGTTATTATAATATTTATATTTTCTTCTGCTTATTTTTATAATTCGAACGAATTTAAGAACGAGCCCAATTGTGCCAAAGTAATCTTAATTATCACGCTGCATAATAAGCAGATAAATAAAAAATAAAAATAAATAAAAAAAAACAAAGTGGAAAATAAAGTAGAAACGAACAAACAAACAGCAAGGTCTTTCTGATGATAAAATACACATACGCTAGTGCACATTTAATAACGCTGTCAGTAATGTAAAAATAATCTCGTCAAACATCAACCATATTATATTTTCATTTAATAGGAGATTATATAATTTAAAGATCGTAAGAAAAAATAACTATCGAATATTTGGTTGAGCTTTTTTATTTTAATTTTTGTTTTTGTTGTTGTTTTTTTTTCGGAGGGGGCACTAACCAGGGGTTTTTATTTTAAAATAATTAAACGGGAAAAGAATCTCACTTGTATCTAACAAGCGGGAAATAATAGCAAAAATAGTTATGGGGAGAAAGAAAAAAAATGTAACGTGTCGAACACCCAAGTTTCAGGAAAGTAGAAAGTGTATCAATAGAATGAGATAAACTTACAGAGAAACTTGATCAGTGTTGCAAGCAACTGCATCATTTGAATACGAAGAACAATATGAAAATAAGAAACAACCGAAAATGGTGCGAAGGTGTCAAAATGTAAGCGAGAATAATGCCAACAATAACAGAGCTGCTAAGTAAATGAAACGGAAGGAGAACTTAAAAACTGAATAATTATTGAAAACAGAGAAATGGCGTAAATACCAAACAATCTGATATGGAATCTTTTACATATGATCAAGAGATTGAGGCTTGTATTTTTCTGAATAAGAGAAAAGAAAGAAGTTTAAAAAAGAATGAACCACTCCATTATGCTCGAATAATGGTTGGATTGCATCCAATGTAAATTTTAATTGTTTCCAAGTGAAGAAATATTATGTATATAAGTGAACGCCATATAGAAAAGTACAAAAAAAAAAAAAAAGAAAAAAAAGCATGTACAGGCGAGTACATTCCTTAAAACTATATAATACGCAATACTTTTTAAAACCGTAATTTCTTCTTTTTTTTTTTTGTGAGTGTGGGCGCGCCAGGGCGGCATTGACCCAACAACAGGGAAAGCTAAGCTAAAAAAATAAACAGCTAGACGTTCCGAAATGGACGCAACAAAGGACAACAGTGCAGGCACCGCAGAAGATAAAGAAAAGGAGAGGATAAAGCAAGCGTTATAAGGAGTAGGGAGACCTAATGTCAAGAGCTGGCCGTATAAAAGGGAGCGTTTATTAAAAAGAGCAGGACACTCGAAGAAAATATGATTAGCATCACATATACGAGGAGGATCACGATCATGAAAAGAACAATAAAGAGATGGCGACAGAGCAAATCGAAATCGAGAGGAGGGGAGGAGAGAATGATTGATCCGGAGACGAATTAGGGAGACAACAGAAAAGCGGCGACGGAAAATAATAGAATGGAACCAAGACAAGGAACGACGAATCGGCTGAATAAAACGATAATGCGAATGACGATGAGAAAATAGGGAGGGATAAATATCCCGCCAAAGTCTGGCGTGATTTCAGGTGGATAAGGAAGGAATGTCCGAAGAAGGGAAATAGTTGAGGAATGAGTCAAGGCGAACTAAAGAATCGACTGCGTCATTGCTGTCAATTCCGGAATGAGTGGGGATCCATAAAAAATTAAATAAGAATAGAGCGCGATGACTGCGATGTGGAGGTAAGAGAACGAATTGAGAGAATAATACCATTAGAGGAATGTGAAGGAGGATAGGGCTTGAAGGATGTCTTTAGAGTCCGAAATTATGAGGAATTGGGAAAGATCGCTTAAAGAGAAAATAAAAGAGATTGCCTGAATGATGTGGCGATCGACTCGGCAGAAAAAATAGTGCAGAAGGAAGGAAGCCGGAAGGACTCAGAATGCCGAAGCGACGGAAAGTAAACGCACCACCCACACCGTCCTCGCTCCTGGAACCATCGGTAAAGATCAATACATGAGCAGGAAAAGAGGAATTCAATAAATGAAGAAATTCATTGTTGACTGCACCGTGAGTGGAGGAATGGGCCCGAAGTGGGAGAGATGAGGCTACCATAGGCTATTGAAGTCATGAGAGAAGAAAGGGAGAGTGTTATGGGAAAAGACAATAGGAGAGAAATTAGAAAGGCGGGCAGTAATGAGCGACGGGATTGTGATTTTATGAGGAGAGAAAAATGTCAGTGGTTTTTGATATACGGATAAGAAGAAATAAGTTCGGACGAGGAGATGGAAAGACGTTTAATTAGGAAGCGGTACCGAAAATGGGGAAGGACTTCAAGGCTCCAATGCACAAACGGATGCAAGAGTTCTGAATCGCGTCAAATTTAGAGAGAAGAAATTTAGAGAATTTCCGTAGATAAAGGAACAATAGTCGAACTAGGACCGCGAATAATGGCTTTGAAAAGAACTAGAAGAATAAACGGATCGCCTCCACCTCTGAGGGGAGAAAGAGATTTAAGGAGATTCGGTCTTAGAGAAAATTAACGTGCTCCTGGAATATGAGGTGGCTATTCAAAAAAAGCCAAGATAGCATATGGAATTGACAACGAGAATAGGAATAGCGAATACAATAATGCAAGTTAAAGAGCGGCTAAAGGGGAGGGAAGAGAAAAAAAGATATAAAACGACTTGGTAGGAGAAAGAGAAAGGTGGAGACCAGAAAGGGAATCGTTAATAATAGACGGTGAATTATTCAACTCATCGCTAGCGGCGGACAGACTGACAGAATAGACCAGAATGTCGTCAGCTAAGAGATGGGAGAAGGAAGGAATAGGAAGAGAGGCGATATCAAAAGAGTGGATATTAAAAAGTGTAAAGACAGGAAAACCATAATTTCTAATTCCAACCTTCTTCTTTTTTTTTTTTTTTTTTGTCTGACTCCCATTAGACTTTCCTATGCTGCAGATTGACAGCTTCAGCTCATCTGATAATTGTTTCAATTCAGTAATTACGACCATTTCTCATTGTAGTAGACCTTTTAAATGGATAAGATGACAGATCGGAAAATTTTTGACCAAAAATACGAGAAGAAAACGAACGCGTTTGAAGGAACAAATGTTCGTATAAATAAATACCAAGTGGGACAGAACATGAAAAAATTAAGTATCACAGAAGTATGCCAAGGACACGACAAGGAACTGCGAGAAAAAAGATCAAGATGCTCTAAGAACTACAAACTTTTTAGAAACACATGGAAACGGAAAGAAAAACTAGGTGTGATCATAAAACTGAAGAGACTGGCTAAGAACCGAGAAAGGATGTAAACCACAAGCAGCAAGAGGTTCAAAAACAAAAATGAACTAACCACCTTAATCCATAAATCGATGCATTTGAAGTCCAGATGAATTTCCATTCACCTGTAATAATAGTAATAATAATAATATTACTCGCTGGACCTGCGAAGAGGTTGTTTAGGCTTAGAAATTAAAAGTATTTCACCTGTCTGATAGGAACGGTATTTTTTAATTATAGACCCGAAAAAGTTCATACAGGCGCGACAGGTTTTTACGTCTCTCAAGTTTGCTGGTTAAATGCAGATGCCACCTCGGAATTTATTACTAAAATGTTTCGTGCAGCGTACAACTGTGGAGTGTGAACAATAAAAACAATAAGATAAAAAGAATCGGGATCTTTCTCAGTTCGCTGAACATTTTGAAGCATTTTTCACGGTTTTAAAGAGTCCTTAAGCGAAAAAACCGGAACTAGCCGCTATTGCTAACAATTAAACAGTATTAGAAGGAAAATGTAAAAAAGCGCGAACAAGAATTTATCGAAATCTTTGAAATTTGCACAGAATGTAACCAACTGGAACGGGTTAAAACTACTTAACTGTAACGTTTTTATTTTCAGAAAAAGGTACTCCGGGGTTCGAGACACTGTCTCATTCTGGATTTTACCTAGGTTGAAATTAATTGAATAGCGGAGAAATATGAGAAAGTAAATCAGACAGAGAGGAGCACTGACCCCGACATTCTCTTCAGATCTTCTCATAGGGAACCCCTTAAGTACATTATGGAAAACTTAATTTTGCAATCCACGATACCTTATCAAAGGTATTATGGGACTTGATGATACTTTTAATTTCGGAAATACAGTCCTCTGCTCATGTCGGTGATTTATTAAAATTCGATTGTATTTTTGAAAATAGAAATGTTTCGGTTTTTTCAAAGTATACACAGGTAAACAACCGAAAATATAGATATCTGCTTAGTGGTCGCAGTAATTAAATGAAAGTTTCTTCACCGCTGCAATTTCACTAATTTTTAAAAGCATTCGTGATAATAAACTTTCAACACGTTGAATTCGGAAACTTTCGGCTATCCCAATTTCGTTAAAAAACAAAAATTTACACTACAAGCGTGTATATTTTTGAAGAACTTTTTTCTTTAATTACTGAAATATAAGCTTTATATAATAGCGAGCTTTACGTTTTTTTGCGGCTGGTGTTCGTTGAATTTTCTTCTTTCTACCTTTAGAAGTGTTTTAACTTTCTACAACGCTAAATAGAACTGATGAAAAAAGACAAAAACATTTGCTACGAGAAACCAGGCAACTTCCCAAAATTCTTCTAAAGAGTTGCTTAAACGTTCCGAGCGAGGCTAAAGCGAAAATAATAATAATTTTAATAGTCGAATAAGTTGCGACAAACGGAAAAGCTACGAAGAGAACAAATAGCACTGAAAGTTGTCGATAGAGAGCCGGTAGAAGAATTACCGTAGAAGTTTTCTTTCGTACCAAAAACAGTTTTCAAATTTGTTTTTGCGTCGCCATTTAGAAGTTCTATCTCGACATATAGCGCCTCGCTGAATATATTGCCGTTCTCTGTCTCTTGCACACCATCCTCGCTAACTCCGTTGCACAAATTAAAAACACATTATAGATGTATAGCTCTAAAATAACTGATCACCGAGAATTTTTCCGAGATACATCATTCCGACTATCCTACTAATTCCGAACACCTCATTAAACCCCAATCTACATAAATGTATGTATACCTGTACGATTAATTATTATCGTCCAAAATAAGGCAGCGATACATAGTAAAATTTAATGCAGAGTAAAATATTAATAATGATTTTAAAAAATCTATACGTATAAATACAAACATAAACGTAAATATACCGCGGCCGTATAAGCGCATATGCGCAGAGTATGGCAAGAAATTTCCGGAACTTGATCTCTGTAAGGCACACAAGTGGCAGCGTCACTTGCAACCCAATACTGAAACTAACCATTTGCATGCCTAACGATGGAGCGTACGAAGTTTCGTCTCAATATCGGATGATTAGAATCAGAGAATGGTGTGTTTTCGTGGACTAACTTTTTCCTATTACCCAAGCTCAAACTGAAGATGAAAGAACCGTTTTTGACGACATCCCAGCGATATCCAGCAAGCTTGCACCTAGCACCTGGGGAGCATTCTAATACAGCAGTACCCGGAGATTTTAGAATATCGTTGTGCAGGCGTTCCGTTGAGTTTATTTCTAGAGAAGGAATAGTATATCGAATCTTAATTTGATTGAAGTCGTTTATTTTTAATAGTACTCTTATTTCATTCAAAGTTCGGGAACTTTCTTGCCATACTGTGTGCAACCAAGGCCGTGTCCACGGGGCGTTTGGGGGGTTAACCCCTCTCTCCCCCCCTACCCATTAGAACTGAAATAACTACTACAAATATACACGAATCTGGAAAAAAAATCGAACATTTAAAATAAATATTGATGATTTTTTAGGGTGTTCTTACGTTAAAAAAGAAAAAAATATGCTACATATTTTATGATAGAAATTATTAATAATATGAATATTAGTGAAAAATGTATTGTTATTTAAAAAATAAATATGCGAAGAAAATTTTCAAAATTTTGCCCACGGTCCTGATTGTAACTATCCGGTTTTTACTTTTGGACCATTCATTTATTCTATAAACTGTCCCACCACTTGCTGGCTTCCTTTAGCTTTAAATGTAAATAATTATTCCTTATCGAGAAGGTTTTAATTAATAAATTATTAATACAGATAAAAATTTAGTTTATATCATGTATTGCAATGCTCTGCCCATTTATTTTCATTTAGAAAACAGAACCGAAAAATATTATTAAAAGTAAAAATAAATATTTTATTTTAATTTGAAAAATAATACATACATATATTAATGGGGTAAATGAGGTGACCGAATTACACAAAAAAATGGATTTTGAATTTTGTTATATATAATTTATTTATTTAAAGTCGCTCGGCAGCTAAGGTCATTTGCGACGCCGAGAAGTTACACATTATAAGTATAGATTAATAATACATGAAAAGAACAAAAAAAAGGAAATTAAAATAAACAATAGAAAGAGAAGAAGAAGAGAAAGGAAAAGAAAGGAGACAAACGCTGCTGAATATTAAAACTATATAAAAAGGAAAAGTCGGGTAAGTTTTAAAAATTTGAAAATGTTGTATGTATATATAGTTTGATTCTCGAAAAGTACGAATTCATCTGTTTTCAGATAGAAAAGAAAATCTAAGAAATATTAACAGAAGAGAATCCCGAACCGTAGACTTAAATCATATTTATTATTTTTTTTTTTTTTCAGCTGAAAATAGTCGAATTAAGGCTTTCTGGAGAATTTAGCAATACAGACACCGAATTCATTATTCCTAAAACATTATTCAACCATATTACTTATTTTCATTAATGTTTTGTATATACTACTTTTCGCGATGGTCTAGTTGCTAGAGCGCTTCGCTTCCATTACGAAAGTCTTGAGTTCCATCCGGGGCAGTGATAGAAATTATTACAAAAATTTAAAAATAATCGTTAATTCACGTGACAGCCAATGGAAAATCTCCCCACTCGTACATCATCATGTGCGCACTAGTTAGTATACAGACAGACACATTTAAGGCGGAGTACATTTGCATATCGATAAATCAAATATTTATAATCAGTTCCAGATGCGGTTTTATACACTTGCGGTTTGAATGTAACAATTGCTGCACAACAAGAATGTACAAATAGGTAGTCACGGCGCTCAAAATTGAGCAGTACGACTTAAGAGAGATATACTACTTTTATTTAATTTCATTTCTAATAGTATTCTTTGATTTTCCCCTTTTTAAATGAAAATAAGTAGGTTGTCTATGATGGAGAATATTAAATTTACTTTTATTAACATGTATTTTTTTCCATTTTTTACTACTAAAAATGGGACATTTCCCCGGAAAAACTCTACATTTAGTATATTTATTATTAAGTTATTTTATTTATAATTTTATTATTTTATATTTGCGTTTTTTTTCATTTGAGATGTAGAAAAAGAAAAAAAAAAAAACGGTAGTTTAAGAAGAAAATATGTTGAGACTAAAATGTTAAAACCCGTACATCGTCGTTTATATATAGCATGGTACCGTACAAAAAAAAAAAAAAAAAAAAAAAAGAAAGAAACAATAATAATAATTTTTTGGAAACGAACATTTCTTCGTGCTTTAAATTTTATATATATATATTCTCTCTTGTCTTTAGAGAAAATTTTTGTTCGCTTTATATTTCGCATTTCATCCTCGACTTGTTTCTTAAAGAAGAATTCAGCGAACTTCGTAAAAAAGTAAAAAAAAAAAAAAAAACGCAAATGTATAAAACATAGAACATTACTGCGTGCATAGTTTGATTGACAATGTTCGTACTCGTCTCATACTTGAAATATTTGATTTTTCAGTGTCAGAAACATTTCACCTTATTCTAACATTGGAATCGCGAAATGGAAAAAGAAAAAAAATCACGACGTTAAGTAAGAAGTCGTAAAAAAAAATGAGAAAATTGCATTCAACTTTTATAATTCTTTTTTTTTTTTTATTCTCCCCTGTCCCACAACCAACGAGGAGAGTTGTGTATATTTGTTTAACCCTAGATTACTAAACTATCGTAAAAATTACGACGGCAAATTACGATGCCTAGAGTAGTTAATAAATGCGGGGACTGGCAGCTCTGACGTCACAACCCCTAAACGCGTGCAGAGGGCTGAAAGTAACGTAAGTATTTCATCAGGGAGGCAAAAACTAACCCAATTTTTTATTCCGACGCCGAAAATTCACCCAAGTTTCCCCCAATTTCCCCAAAATTCCCCCCGTGCGTTCCCCTGCACATTTCCGATAAACTGATCCGATTATTAATTAACATAAGTATATTAATTAATGTCTGAAAGTAACCCAAGTCTCCGACCCCCCCTCCCGCCCACTGCGTTACCGCGGTTTTTCAAAATTCCGGGCTTAAGTATGAAAATTCCAAAATGTAACCCAAGTATGGTATTTAAAGCTAAAATTTAACCCAACACCCCCGTTCGCCCCTCACACATGTATATTACGATCCCGCGCACGCTCCGGTCGCCACCGCGAAAGCGCACGCGCCGTTCCCACGCATATTCCGATCTCCGCCGCGATATCACATCCGCACAAGCGTTCCGTTCACGATACCACAATTTTTTTATAAAATTAACTTAACTGTATTTTTTTATTTACCGGATTCCCCGATCGTACAGACAAATGCGAAAGCACACGCACTGTTCCCGCGCATATATCTAACATAACGTTCTCCACTGCAAAAGCGCACACGCCGTTCCTCCGCATGCCTCCCACGTTCACGATACCGAGATTATTTTTAATATTTCAAAGTCTAAGTATGGAAATTTCAAAATTAGCCTAAATATGTTTTTTATTTTTCCGATTCCCTGATCTTACTGCCATATGCCATGGCGCACGTCCCGATCCCGCGCATATATCTAACATACCGTTAGCCTCCGCGAAAGCGCACGCGCCGATCCCGCGCACTCATTGTTTGCTTGCGGATACCGCATTTTTAAAAATATTTCAAAGCCAAAGTATATATTATTATTCATACACTGATCAATTTTTTAAGGATCTTTCGTATTTTTACAAGTATAGACGCACCCGCGACGAAAAATTCTCCGATCATAGCATTGCATGCAATCATCACCGCGTTATAGTATTTTTTTTAATTATTATTTTTTTTTTCACATAACAACCCAATCCCTGCTCTGTTGGCTAAACCTACAAGGTTATCCAAAACATTTACAAATTAACAAATCAATTATTTCTATACTCAAAAACTATCCTTAGTCTCCTTTACCCTTTCCACCCTCTTTTCCAATCGATTATAATATACATTATTTATTTTTTCTTATCCTTCCATCATCTTACACACTATGGTAGCTTAACATCCAATCCTGCACATACCGCTGCCGCTGTTTTAATATCTAATATATAGCATTCTATTTACTTTTACTACGACCATTAAACCCCCGATCGACGCTCCCGACGCTTCCGTCATTTCATATTGAGAGGTAATTATTTTTTTATGTGACCGCTATGAATGCCCACCGTCCATTCCCACACACTCATCTGTTGTCGTTAGTTCCCATATCGTTCATAATAACTTTTTTCAATTCCAAATATTATGGAATTATTCCAATTATATTTTTTTTATGCTTCCGATCATTTCTTCCGACTGTTGATAAATTTTTATTTTTTCTCCGATTCTAAAAATAAATCTCTCGATACCTTCACTGCCATGAATGTGCACACACCCTCTGCAGTTAGTTTCCATATCGATCATAATAATTTTTTTTCAAATCTAACTATTATAGAATTAACCAAAGTATATTTTCTTTACTTCAGATCATTTCTTCCGACTGTCCATAATTTTTTTATATTTTTTTCTACGGTTCAAAAAATAAATCCGACGAAGTCTTCATCAATATGATTGTATACAACATATTCCCTCGCACTCAAATGCTACCGTTAGTTCTCACATCATTCATAATAATTTTTCATGTCTAAGTATTACTGAATTATTCTGAGTATATTTTTTCACCTCCAAAAATTTTTTCCAAACATGGGTAATAAAATTAATTCAAGTATATTTTTTTATTTAACACAGTTTCAAAATTTCTCCCTCCCCTATCCATCCTACACAAATTACAAATCTTTCGTATTATTTTTCATGACTACATCCATCCGAAGCTACAGTGAAACCTAACCAACCATTCCCACGTTCACATATGCTAGAGCTGGTTTCCATATCATTCATATTAATTTTTTTCCGAGTCTATTAGTTTAAGAATATTTTTATTTATTTCAATCTCTAAATATTTTTTTTCTGAGTATTTTGTATTATACATATTTTTTCCCCTCTCTATTATGTCTGCACACAGTCGTAACGAAAAAATGCGCTGCTCATATCCTTACATGCATGTTGTCATGACCTTGAATTCTTTCGTGTGACAATCAATATTATGTCTGCTGGGATCTTCCCCTTCATATCTTTCGTCGAAACCTGTTCACATGTACACACATACACACAAACACATATATCCAAAAGATCATCTGCAAACTTCGACCGTGCACACCTACAACCAACTTTCACCAAAGGAATGTGGGTTTTCTGTTTTCTGGTGCAGCCCTCCCTTTTCAAAGGCAAGCATCGAGCTAGATTGTCGAACGGATCTGATCGTGCAGTCAGTATTAGTGTTATGTCAAACGTGTGCATTTTGTAGAATCTGTGTTCTTCACGCGTTATTAAAGATTTGCCTTAACTTTAGAAGTAATAATTTTCTACGTTTTTAGTAAAAAGTTAAAAATATTATTCAAACATGAATAACAATGCCGATCCGATTGATATTAAAACCGCTGAATTTATTCAGAATTCATTTTCGAGTGATAGCGGCTCGCATTCGTCTTCTTCACCTCCAACACCACAATGTGATGATGGTTATACATCAGAAGAATCAACATCTTTTGTATGTAAAATCGTTGATCCCGTATTATTATCAGAACAAGTGGATGTAGCGGAATATTTTGTAGATATCAGCATCCATATAGATTGTAATTATAGTTTCCGAGTAACCGAACTAGCAATGATTGATATGTCTGGCGGGAAGTGTTTGCATACGCTGTATAAACCAAGCAGAGCATGGCATGCATCAAAAATGCCGCATTTACAATGTTCTTCAGTGAGTTATTACTTGAAAAACCCTTCATTATTTCCCTGTCGGGAAGAAATATTCATGGCACGCGATATATTCACAATATTGTCCCAAAAACCGAGAGCTCGCGTATATATTTTAACAGTATATGCTAAACTTACACTAATGGAACTTAACGAAAAGTCTGAATTGTTGCGTGACTTAGACTATGAAATCGTTAATATGGATCATGTCTTTCGAATGCCTAGTATTGAGGTTCTACATGAAGAGTATTTTGGTATAAGCAATTTGGTAACTTGTAAACACCATAATGAAAATGATAGTTTTCATTGTGCAGTAAAAAACGTTATGGTGATAAAGACCTGGTATGATCATGTTATCCATCCGCTGAAGCTTATGAATAATCTCAATATAAATGATTTAAGTCAGTTGTTCATTACAGTCACCAAAGAAATGATAATTACATTATTTCCGAGTTGTGTTGGAGACATTTATATATTTTTACCAGATAGATTAAAACAGGATGATACGATAAAATCACTTCTACCATGTTTTGAACATGAGAATGATGAAGAATATTATTTCGATGACGATACATTACGACATAGTACTCGAAATTGTATGAAAGTAAAAGATTGTATCGATTGTCAACGTACAATTCGCGCGGATTAAAAATTCATTAATTCATTCGTTTTAATAATTTTGTAAATATTTATATGTATATATTTGTATATATTTTTCCCTCGATACATTCATTCTCCTATTGTATATATTTTTTCCTTTTCCCTCGATATCCGTTCGTTCGTTCATTCTATTGTATATATTTTTTTCCTACATATTTTTCGTCTTTTTCCGATCTTTTTCGATTTACGTTTATTTAATTTATTTCTCTATCTACCTCTGTCTTCCCCTCTTAACTTGAAGTACTGGTAATGATGAACTTTTTTCAAAAATCTGAACCAGTTGTGTAAAATGTATATAATTATTGTTTAATTTTCGAATATAATCTTGCTTAATTTGTTCATATCTTTATAGATTAAAAAATTATATTTTTGCCTGTAATATTCCAGCTTTTTTCTTTCTGTAACACACGAATCTAACTGTTCAACTTTTTCACGTACATCACATATTTCCGCAGCTGTGAGAGATTTCATCTGTTTGTAGGATACAACCTCGGACTCTGATGGTTCTCTCAAAAATTTTTAAAATCTTTCGTAATCGCATTAAAAAAAAAAAATACATATATGGTTTAATATTTTATATTTTGTAAATACTTTTTCGCGATATATACGAAATCATTCTAAGATTCATTGATGTTAAATGTATAGAAAGAGACAGGTAGAAGAAACCTGGTAGTTTACGAGACATAGAATGTTCGAAGAAAAAACGCGCTAGCACGAACAGATCAGGGTTGCAACGTGCGAGCGAGAGACTGCATGCATGTATGTGTGTGCGATAAAGGGAGATAATCTCCAGAACAACAACTTGATTGTAAAAAAAAAAACGTCGAAATCGTCTCTAGCCACCCCCCGAACAAGAGACGTATCGAAAACAAAAAAATAAAGGCAGTCTAAAAAAAAACTTCTTTTTTTCATTCATAGTATTTTGTTGTTAGAATACTTATGGTCGTTGCCGTTCTCGATCGCGCTCCACTGTAAAGACCTCTGAACACGCAATACTAACGTTGCCAACACTAAGTTCCATATCGAATGTAATATTTTTTCCTGTGTTATAAAATTATCCCAAGTATATTTTTATTCTTTCGTTACGCTAAAAGTTTTTCAAATCTTTTTTAATATATATCGTGCACACAAATGTACGCCGCAGACACTTCTCGCTTCATTACCACTAATATATCTATACGTTCATTGTCTCTATTCTGATCATAATATAGTTTTTTTCAGGAAAATCGTAGAAAATGGCTCTTCGCTCCGTTCATACTATGTAATCTATTTCCAAAATTTAAATCATGCCTAATTACTTTAAAATCAGCTTAAATATATTTTATCATTTCCAAAATTAATAATCTCATTACAGATCATTATCTCATTTCCCGATCGTACATAATATATATATTTTTTTTTGTTATTATTTTATTTGTTTCCGTAAGAATTCTGGATATTATTCATATCAAACATTTGACCTTCACATTGTACCTATATACTCATCTGTTTCAAAATTTTCAAAATAAGTATTATAAATAAATCCAAGTATACTATCCCAATATAAAAAAAAAACTCACATTGCATCTCCCATCAAACAATTAATTTTTTAGTATATCATACATATTATTTTTTTATCGTTTAAATTTTTCTTCAATTTGCAACTGTCATAATCTATAGAAAACGTCTTGTTGACTAGATGCATGACGAATACACTCCTTATAATTACATCATGAAATCATTTTTTCTTTAATTATTTTTTAACATCATGAAATTATAGTAGTATTTTTTAATTTTTTATTTTTCATACATGACAAAGATATTGAATTCATCACATCTATAAATGCATTCACTGTACGTCTCCATTAAACTATCATGAATTTTTAAAATTAGCCCAAACATACTATTTTTCACTATAAATTACGGTCGCTCCTGTAATTTTTTCTATATAATCACTAACCTACGAAATCACTTCGATCGTTTCACTCATACCGAAGCAATCACTCCTTTTCCTTCATACTATCTATCTTCAAAGTCTAATAATATAACATGAAATTAGTCTAAATATAAAAATCCTGCAACATGTTTTAAAATTAGTCGAAGTGGACTATTTTTTCACTATCAAATCCGATCATACATCATTTTTTTTTCTATATTATCATTATTGCAAGACCCTACAAAATCGTTTCGCTCATTTTACTTATAGCAATGCAATCAATCCTTTTTTCCTAGTGCTAGCGATCTTTAAAATTTAATACTATAATACGAAATTATTCTAAATATACGTTCATGCTAGCAAAATTATTACATCACCCCTTTTTCTACTCAATTGTATGTATGTTTCCGAGAAATCTCATTATATATTTTCAAAATTAACTCCAGCCCACGTACTATTTTTATATTTCACTTATTTATAATTGTTTTAATCATATCTGATGCAAGACCCTGTAAAAGAATACAAGCAATTCCCACACATATAATTATTGTTCAGAGGTGTTGTGGGCATACTTTATCATATACTTTTGTAAGCTCATACCGAACGGACTTCATAACCTTTTATCATTCGTTTAGATGCGGAGACACACAACTTTTAGCGGAGCAATCTATTCTTTGCTAAACTGATGATTGAAGGCATCCTTTTTTTTCTCCAAAAAAGCATGGAATAGCGAGGATTTTTTTACACGCTCAAAATAAATGAGAAAATTATTTCTCTATATTTAATACATTACCAAGAATGTATATATCACTCGATTGACTCTTTCACTCATTCGTCGATTTCAAATGCGAAGGAAATTTTCATACCATGCTTTATTCATACATTTTATTTCTAAAACCCTATCACTTGAATAGAATGTTATAGGGCTGTTGTAAATGTATGAGTCTTATTATTTGAAATATAAAATTTGAAGGAAATTTATATATCTTGCATCGTTTTAAGATGTTTTATTTTTACATTTTTTTTTAATCTCCCTCTTACTATTATTTTTGAAATGGAGGTTGATGACTATGATTAGTATTTGTGATTATAGAGGGAGAGGTAAACGTTTTCCTCACTTTTGACTAATTGTAACCAATTTTCCAATGATTTTTTCACCATTTTTCATACATCTTACTACTTTTATGTTTGTTTTAATCAATTTTTCGCTATTTCACATCATTTTCCAGTGTTTTTTAGTACTTTTTACAAAATTTTCCTTGATCTTTCAACATGTTTGACAAGTTTTTTTTCTTTTCTTTCTTACATCTCATTACTATTTCATTAATCGTCAATGATAACAGTACATATTTATGTTTTCAAACCTTACACTTCATCTGTACACATCTATGGCTTGTTGATTATTGTAGTTCTACAATCACTATCTCCATTTGATTATTGGATTTAATATTCACATCTTTGAACGTTTGATTTAATGAATTGACATGGACTTTGTATTTCGCTCGCCCGCTCAATATCTTCATCAGTCTATTATACCATCGTTTAATAAGAGCATCCATAAGGTTCGAGACGATTACTGGATGTTTTCTCAACACATTTACAGACCTACCCCCGTACACTAAGGAAATCTTTAAACATCTCTGTAATCACTCCTTTTAAGCTAGAGGGGGCAAGGGACTCCTATAATCGTTTTGACAATCAACACATCGTCGTCTATTGTCATGTCTTTACTCGCCGTTGCACAGACATGTAGTAAACGTTTTTTTCTTTTACAATTTTCTTATATTTCAACACTATTACAACATTTTACATCATTTCTAACTAATTTTAATCAGTTTTACATTATTTCTTAACATGTTCTTATGTTTTAGGGTCTTTTTGCGCTATTTTTTTCACCAATTGATGCTTTTTCTCAGAATTTTCTTGCGTTTTAGTGTCTTTCACACAATTTTACTCAATTTTCATCATCTTCGTCAGTTTTTCATTTATCTCATACATTATATGTCTAAATGTGTCGAATATCCATCCTTTTAACTACAAATATTTTATAATTTGATATGGTCATAGATAATAACAAAAGATTTAATTCAATATTGTTTACAATTTATTCAATAATTTTTATGACATTCATCATAATCAATAAAAATAATCATTGCTTCATTGCTTCAATGTTAAATTCTAATATATCATTATCAGCTATTAATATTTTACACCATAAAACGTCTAATTTAACTGAATATATCCTTCTTCAGCCAACTTTTCTTCAATCATCCGAATTTCAGTATCTAAACCATTATTTCCTGATTGTTTAGATTTGTGTAGTACCAATAATCGTTCAACCAATTCATTAGGATCGTCAGAATAATTGAAATGAGAGTCTTCAAGATTTACTTTGCGAACAGTTCTATATGCACGTTTCTTTTTCGTTTTACCTGGATAAACTTTTACATTTTTTATGATGGATTGAAACAGAGGACGTATTATTTTTCTGTATTTAGGAAGCAGAGTACCCTTTAATACACCAGTAACACGTACGTGAGCTCCGGTAAATTCCAGTATTTGTTTATATAAAGCTAAATCATTATTTGTATATTTATTCTCATCAACATTTGTTTCCATCAGTAAATGAATCAGTCCTTGTGTGTAAGGAAATTTAGATAGTGTTCTTCCTTTTCCTAAATAAATTTCACCACACTTTCGATTCCACGAAATTGGTGTTGAACCCATCATATACTCATGAGTGTTAGCATTATATTGTATTCCATACACAGGATCATTTGGTACAGGTTCACCACCATCTATTTGAAATGGAGCCATTTCATGTATGTTAATAGCCTTATATCCAGACTTATTATCGCGATTTTCATATTCTTCTTCATTTTCAATATCAGTCTCATAATCACGTTTCCAGCTGTCATTATAAAGTTTGTGACGTTTCACCATTGATGTATCATCACTTATTCCATCAGAATCATTTTTCATCCTTTTAGGTATTTGTAATGTTTCCCGAATATCCAATAACTGTTTTGTAACAGGTTCAAGCATGATAGATGACATATTTGTAATAGATTTCCAGGTCTGTAATGCATTATATTTTTTCATTATATCGCTGCGTATCCTTTCCAGTTCACTTTTAAGAATTGCTTCTTTATTTATTCCATTATTATCAACATTAACCATCACTTTACTCATTGACACCATTATTACAGATAATTAAAAATTCGTCAAAACACACATGTACAACTTCTCTATGTATACATTTCACAATCTATTTTGATCACAGAGAGTTAATGCATATTCATCATCAGTAATTTATAGAATGTTTTTCAAGGCTTAAAGAAATATACAGTGCTAACATGCTTACTATATACATACTGTATTTCAATCTGTTCCCTAAATACACTATTTATGAAACAAATTCTTTATAAATAAATATAAACACCAAAAATGGGGTAAGAAATCTTAATGTAATTTAAGAATCATATTATTTATTTTTCAATATACTAATATCTCAAAATATGTGATAACACCTAAACTTTTACCAATGATATTACAAAATCTAGAGCAGTGTGATTCACACACATATATATCTACATATATATCTACATATATACATACATATCTACATATATACATACATATCTACATATATACATATATATATCTACATATATACATATATATCAACATATACACATATATATCTACATATATACATATATATATCTACATATATACATATATATATCTACATATATACATATATATATCTACATATATACATATATATATCTACATATATACATATATATATCTACATATATACATATATATATATCTACATATATACATATATATATCTACATATATACATATATATCAACATATACACATATATATCTACATATATACATTTATATCGACATGTACTAATATATATCTACATATGACATGCTATACTTTATGAGATGAGTATGTTACAGAATTCAATTATCAACTAACAATATTGTTATACAAACACAATTTATAAAATGATATAAATTTCACAAATGTCACTAAAGGTACATGTTTTTCTTTTTGGGACATTCTACACAAAATTACTCAACAACACTACACTTTAAATAATTTTTAACAAAAATTATAATTTTTTTATATTATGTACTATTTTTATTACTTAAATTATACTTCACGTTATATAAGTTATACAAATTTCAATATATCAAGCTAGGGTGGATTTGCTTGAAATGTAACATCGGCCTAAGCAGTTGATGGAATAAAAGTGAATTTGTCATATTTTATAGTTTTGAGGGGGCTTGTTTCAAATACCACCATATAATCCATCTTCAATAATACAGAAACAAGCCCTCTCAAAACTATAAAATATGACAAATTCACTTTTATTCCATCAACTGCTTAGGCCGATGTTACATTTCAAGCAAATCCACCCTAGCTTGATATATTGAAATTTGTATAACTTATATAACGTGAAGTATAATTTAAGTAATAAAAATAGTACATAATATAAAAAAATTATAATTTTTGTTAAAAATTATTTAAAGTGTAGTGTTGTTGAGTAATTTTGTGTAGAATGTCCCAAAAAGAAAAACATGTACCTTTAGTGACATTTGTGAAATTTATATCATTTTATAAATTGTGTTTGTATAACAATATTGTTAGTTGATAATTGAATTCTGTAACATACTCATCTCATAAAGTATAGCATGTCATATGTAGATATATATTAGTACATGTCGATATAAATGTATATATGTAGATATATATGTGTATATGTTGATATATATGTATATATGTAGATATATATATGTATATATGTAGATATATATATATGTATATATGTAGATATATATATGTAAATATGTAGATATATATATGTATATATGTAGATATATATATGTATATATGTAGATATATATATGTATATATGTAGATATATATATGTATATATGTAGATATATATGTGTATATGTTGATATATATGTATATATGTAGATATATATATGTATATATGTAGATATGTATGTATATATGTAGATATGTATGTATATATGTAGATATATATGTATATATGTAGATATATATGTAGATATATATGTGTGTGAATCACACTGCTCTAGATTTTGTAATATCATTGGTAAAAGTTTAGGTGTTATCACATATTTTGAGATATTAGTATATTGAAAAATAAATAATATGATTCTTAAATTACATTAAGATTTCTTACCCCATTTTTGGTGTTTATATTTATTTATAAAGAATTTGTTTCATAAATAGTGTATTTAGGGAACAGATTGAAATACAGTATGTATATAGTAAGCATGTTAGCACTGTATATTTCTTTAAGCCTTGAAAAACATTCTATAAATTACTGATGATGAATATGCATTAACTCTCTGTGATCAAAATAGATTGTGAAATGTATACATAGAGAAGTTGTACATGTGTGTTTTGACGAATTTTTAATTATCTGTAATAATGGTGTCAATGAGTAAAGTGATGGTTAATGTTGATAATAATGGAATAAATAAAGAAGCAATTCTTAAAAGTGAACTGGAAAGGATACGCAGCGATATAATGAAAAAATATAATGCATTACAGACCTGGAAATCTATTACAAATATGTCATCTATCATGCTTGAACCTGTTACAAAACAGTTATTGGATATTCGGGAAACATTACAAATACCTAAAAGGATGAAAAATGATTCTGATGGAATAAGTGATGATACATCAATGGTGAAACGTCACAAACTTTATAATGACAGCTGGAAACGTGATTATGAGACTGATATTGAAAATGAAGAAGAATATGAAAATCGCGATAATAAGTCTGGATATAAGGCTATTAACATACATGAAATGGCTCCATTTCAAATAGATGGTGGTGAACCTGTACCAAATGATCCTGTGTATGGAATACAATATAATGCTAACACTCATGAGTATATGATGGGTTCAACACCAATTTCGTGGAATCGAAAGTGTGGTGAAATTTATTTAGGAAAAGGAAGAACACTATCTAAATTTCCTTACACACAAGGACTGATTCATTTACTGATGGAAACAAATGTTGATGAGAATAAATATACAAATAATGATTTAGCTTTATATAAACAAATACTGGAATTTACCGGAGCTCACGTACGTGTTACTGGTGTATTAAAGGGTACTCTGCTTCCTAAATACAGAAAAATAATACGTCCTCTGTTTCAATCCATCATAAAAAATGTAAAAGTTTATCCAGGTAAAACGAAAAAGAAACGTGCATATAGAACTGTTCGCAAAGTAAATCTTGAAGACTCTCATTTCAATTATTCTGACGATCCTAATGAATTGGTTGAACGATTATTGGTACTACACAAATCTAAACAATCAGGAAATAATGGTTTAGATACTGAAATTCGGATGATTGAAGAAAAGTTGGCTGAAGAAGGATATATTCAGTTAAATTAGACGTTTTATGGTGTAAAATATTAATAGCTGATAATGATATATTAGAATTTAACATTGAAGCAATGAAGCAATGATTATTTTTATTGATTATGATGAATGTCATAAAAATTATTGAATAAATTGTAAACAATATTGAATTAAATCTTTTGTTATTATCTATGACCATATCAAATTATAAAATATTTGTAGTTAAAAGGATGGATATTCGACACATTTAGACATATAATGTATGAGATAAATGAAAAACTGACGAAGATGATGAAAATTGAGTAAAATTGTGTGAAAGACACTAAAACGCAAGAAAATTCTGAGAAAAAGCATCAATTGGTGAAAAAAATAGCGCAAAAAGACCCTAAAACATAAGAACATGTTAAGAAATAATGTAAAACTGATTAAAATTAGTTAGAAATGATGTAAAATGTTGTAATAGTGTTGAAATATAAGAAAATTGTAAAAGAAAAAAACGTTTACTACATGTCTGTGCAACGGCGAGTAAAGACATGACAATAGACGACGATGTGTTGATTGTCAAAACGATTATAGGAGTCCCTTGCCCCCTCTAGCTTAAAAGGAGTGATTACAGAGATGTTTAAAGATTTCCTTAGTGTACGGGGGTAGGTCTGTAAATGTGTTGAGAAAACATCCAGTAATCGTCTCGAACCTTATGGATGCTCTTATTAAACGATGGTATAATAGACTGATGAAGATATTGAGCGGGCGAGCGAAATACAAAGTCCATGTCAATTCATTAAATCAAACGTTCAAAGATGTGAATATTAAATCCAATAATCAAATGGAGATAGTGATTGTAGAACTACAATAATCAACAAGCCATAGATGTGTACAGATGAAGTGTAAGGTTTGAAAACATAAATATGTACTGTTATCATTGACGATTAATGAAATAGTAATGAGATGTAAGAAAGAAAAGAAAAAAAACTTGTCAAACATGTTGAAAGATCAAGGAAAATTTTGTAAAAAGTACTAAAAAACACTGGAAAATGATGTGAAATAGCGAAAAATTGATTAAAACAAACATAAAAGTAGTAAGATGTATGAAAAATGGTGAAAAAATCATTGGAAAATTGGTTACAATTAGTCAAAAGTGAGGAAAACGTTTACCTCTCCCTCTATAATCACAAATACTAATCATAGTCATCAACCTCCATTTCAAAAATAATAGTAAGAGGGAGATTAAAAAAAAATGTAAAAATAAAACATCTTAAAACGATGCAAGATATATAAATTTCCTTCAAATTTTATATTTCAAATAATAAGACTCATACATTTACAACAGCCCTATAACATTCTATTCAAGTGATAGGGTTTTAGAAATAAAATGTATGAATAAAGCATGGTATGAAAATTTCCTTCGCATTTGAAATCGACGAATGAGTGAAAGAGTCAATCGAGTGATATATACATTCTTGGTAATGTATTAAATATAGAGAAATAATTTTCTCATTTATTTTGAGCGTGTAAAAAAATCCTCGCTATTCCATGCTTTTTTGGAGAAAAAAAAGGATGCCTTCAATCATCAGTTTAGCAAAGAATAGATTGCTCCGCTAAAAGTTGTGTGTCTCCGCATCTAAACGAATGATAAAAGGTTATGAAGTCCGTTCGGTATGAGCTTACAAAAGTATATGATAAAGTATGCCCACAACACCTCTGAACAATAATTATATGTGTGGGAATTGCTTGTATTCTTTTACAGGGTCTTGCATCAGATATGATTAAAACAATTATAAATAAGTGAAATATAAAAATAGTACGTGGGCTGGAGTTAATTTTGAAAATATATAATGAGATTTCTCGGAAACATACATACAATTGAGTAGAAAAAGGGGTGATGTAATAATTTTGCTAGCATGAACGTATATTTAGAATAATTTCGTATTATAGTATTAAATTTTAAAGATCGCTAGCACTAGGAAAAAAGGATTGATTGCATTGCTATAAGTAAAATGAGCGAAACGATTTTGTAGGGTCTTGCAATAATGATAATATAGAAAAAAAAATGATGTATGATCGGATTTGATAGTGAAAAAATAGTCCACTTCGACTAATTTTAAAACATGTTGCAGGATTTTTATATTTAGACTAATTTCATGTTATATTATTAGACTTTGAAGATAGATAGTATGAAGGAAAAGGAGTGATTGCTTCGGTATGAGTGAAACGATCGAAGTGATTTCGTAGGTTAGTGATTATATAGAAAAAATTACAGGAGCGACCGTAATTTATAGTGAAAAATAGTATGTTTGGGCTAATTTTAAAAATTCATGATAGTTTAATGGAGACGTACAGTGAATGCATTTATAGATGTGATGAATTCAATATCTTTGTCATGTATGAAAAATAAAAAATTAAAAAATACTACTATAATTTCATGATGTTAAAAAATAATTAAAGAAAAAATGATTTCATGATGTAATTATAAGGAGTGTATTCGTCATGCATCTAGTCAACAAGACGTTTTCTATAGATTATGACAGTTGCAAATTGAAGAAAAATTTAAACGATAAAAAAATAATATGTATGATATACTAAAAAATTAATTGTTTGATGGGAGATGCAATGTGAGTTTTTTTTTTATATTGGGATAGTATACTTGGATTTATTTATAATACTTATTTTGAAAATTTTGAAACAGATGAGTATATAGGTACAATGTGAAGGTCAAATGTTTGATATGAATAATATCCAGAATTCTTACGGAAACAAATAAAATAATAACAAAAAAAAATATATATATTATGTACGATCGGGAAATGAGATAATGATCTGTAATGAGATTATTAATTTTGGAAATGATAAAATATATTTAAGCTGATTTTAAAGTAATTAGGCATGATTTAAATTTTGGAAATAGATTACATAGTATGAACGGAGCGAAGAGCCATTTTCTACGATTTTCCTGAAAAAAACTATATTATGATCAGAATAGAGACAATGAACGTATAGATATATTAGTGGTAATGAAGCGAGAAGTGTCTGCGGCGTACATTTGTGTGCACGATATATATTAAAAAAGATTTGAAAAACTTTTAGCGTAACGAAAGAATAAAAATATACTTGGGATAATTTTATAACACAGGAAAAAATATTACATTCGATATGGAACTTAGTGTTGGCAACGTTAGTATTGCGTGTTCAGAGGTCTTTACAGTGGAGCGCGATCGAGAACGGCAACGACCATAAGTATTCTAACAACAAAATACTATGAATGAAAAAAAGAAGTTTTTTTTTAGACTGCCTTTATTTTTTTGTTTTCGATACGTCTCTTGTTCGGGGGGTGGCTAGAGACGATTTCGACGTTTTTTTTTTTACAATCAAGTTGTTGTTCTGGAGATTATCTCCCTTTATCGCACACACATACATGCATGCAGTCTCTCGCTCGCACGTTGCAACCCTGATCTGTTCGTGCTAGCGCGTTTTTTCTTCGAACATTCTATGTCTCGTAAACTACCAGGTTTCTTCTACCTGTCTCTTTCTATACATTTAACATCAATGAATCTTAGAATGATTTCGTATATATCGCGAAAAAGTATTTACAAAATATAAAATATTAAACCATATATGTATTTTTTTTTTTTAATGCGATTACGAAAGATTTTAAAAATTTTTGAGAGAACCATCAGAGTCCGAGGTTGTATCCTACAAACAGATGAAATCTCTCACAGCTGCGGAAATATGTGATGTACGTGAAAAAGTTGAACAGTTAGATTCGTGTGTTACAGAAAGAAAAAAGCTGGAATATTACAGGCAAAAATATAATTTTTTAATCTATAAAGATATGAACAAATTAAGCAAGATTATATTCGAAAATTAAACAATAATTATATACATTTTACACAACTGGTTCAGATTTTTGAAAAAAGTTCATCATTACCAGTACTTCAAGTTAAGAGGGGAAGACAGAGGTAGATAGAGAAATAAATTAAATAAACGTAAATCGAAAAAGATCGGAAAAAGACGAAAAATATGTAGGAAAAAAATATATACAATAGAATGAACGAACGAACGGATATCGAGGGAAAAGGAAAAAATATATACAATAGGAGAATGAATGTATCGAGGGAAAAATATATACAAATATATACATATAAATATTTACAAAATTATTAAAACGAATGAATTAATGAATTTTTAATCCGCGCGAATTGTACGTTGACAATCGATACAATCTTTTACTTTCATACAATTTCGAGTACTATGTCGTAATGTATCGTCATCGAAATAATATTCTTCATCATTCTCATGTTCAAAACATGGTAGAAGTGATTTTATCGTATCATCCTGTTTTAATCTATCTGGTAAAAATATATAAATGTCTCCAACACAACTCGGAAATAATGTAATTATCATTTCTTTGGTGACTGTAATGAACAACTGACTTAAATCATTTATATTGAGATTATTCATAAGCTTCAGCGGATGGATAACATGATCATACCAGGTCTTTATCACCATAACGTTTTTTACTGCACAATGAAAACTATCATTTTCATTATGGTGTTTACAAGTTACCAAATTGCTTATACCAAAATACTCTTCATGTAGAACCTCAATACTAGGCATTCGAAAGACATGATCCATATTAACGATTTCATAGTCTAAGTCACGCAACAATTCAGACTTTTCGTTAAGTTCCATTAGTGTAAGTTTAGCATATACTGTTAAAATATATACGCGAGCTCTCGGTTTTTGGGACAATATTGTGAATATATCGCGTGCCATGAATATTTCTTCCCGACAGGGAAATAATGAAGGGTTTTTCAAGTAATAACTCACTGAAGAACATTGTAAATGCGGCATTTTTGATGCATGCCATGCTCTGCTTGGTTTATACAGCGTATGCAAACACTTCCCGCCAGACATATCAATCATTGCTAGTTCGGTTACTCGGAAACTATAATTACAATCTATATGGATGCTGATATCTACAAAATATTCCGCTACATCCACTTGTTCTGATAATAATACGGGATCAACGATTTTACATACAAAAGATGTTGATTCTTCTGATGTATAACCATCATCACATTGTGGTGTTGGAGGTGAAGAAGACGAATGCGAGCCGCTATCACTCGAAAATGAATTCTGAATAAATTCAGCGGTTTTAATATCAATCGGATCGGCATTGTTATTCATGTTTGAATAATATTTTTAACTTTTTACTAAAAACGTAGAAAATTATTACTTCTAAAGTTAAGGCAAATCTTTAATAACGCGTGAAGAACACAGATTCTACAAAATGCACACGTTTGACATAACACTAATACTGACTGCACGATCAGATCCGTTCGACAATCTAGCTCGATGCTTGCCTTTGAAAAGGGAGGGCTGCACCAGAAAACAGAAAACCCACATTCCTTTGGTGAAAGTTGGTTGTAGGTGTGCACGGTCGAAGTTTGCAGATGATCTTTTGGATATATGTGTTTGTGTGTATGTGTGTACATGTGAACAGGTTTCGACGAAAGATATGAAGGGGAAGATCCCAGCAGACATAATATTGATTGTCACACGAAAGAATTCAAGGTCATGACAACATGCATGTAAGGATATGAGCAGCGCATTTTTTCGTTACGACTGTGTGCAGACATAATAGAGAGGGGAAAAAATATGTATAATACAAAATACTCAGAAAAAAAATATTTAGAGATTGAAATAAATAAAAATATTCTTAAACTAATAGACTCGGAAAAAAATTAATATGAATGATATGGAAACCAGCTCTAGCATATGTGAACGTGGGAATGGTTGGTTAGGTTTCACTGTAGCTTCGGATGGATGTAGTCATGAAAAATAATACGAAAGATTTGTAATTTGTGTAGGATGGATAGGGGAGGGAGAAATTTTGAAACTGTGTTAAATAAAAAAATATACTTGAATTAATTTTATTACCCATGTTTGGAAAAAATTTTTGGAGGTGAAAAAATATACTCAGAATAATTCAGTAATACTTAGACATGAAAAATTATTATGAATGATGTGAGAACTAACGGTAGCATTTGAGTGCGAGGGAATATGTTGTATACAATCATATTGATGAAGACTTCGTCGGATTTATTTTTTGAACCGTAGAAAAAAATATAAAAAAATTATGGACAGTCGAAGAAATGATCTGAAGTAAAGAAAATATACTTTGGTTAATTCTATAATAGTTAGATTTGAAAAAAAATTATTATGATCGATATGGAAACTAACTGCAGAGGGTGTGTGCACATTCATGGCAGTGAAGGTATCGAGAGATTTATTTTTAGAATCGGAGAAAAAATAAAAATTTATCAACAGTCGGAAGAAATGATCGGAAGCATAAAAAAAATATAATTGGAATAATTCCATAATATTTGGAATTGAAAAAAGTTATTATGAACGATATGGGAACTAACGACAACAGATGAGTGTGTGGGAATGGACGGTGGGCATTCATAGCGGTCACATAAAAAAATAATTACCTCTCAATATGAAATGACGGAAGCGTCGGGAGCGTCGATCGGGGGTTTAATGGTCGTAGTAAAAGTAAATAGAATGCTATATATTAGATATTAAAACAGCGGCAGCGGTATGTGCAGGATTGGATGTTAAGCTACCATAGTGTGTAAGATGATGGAAGGATAAGAAAAAATAAATAATGTATATTATAATCGATTGGAAAAGAGGGTGGAAAGGGTAAAGGAGACTAAGGATAGTTTTTGAGTATAGAAATAATTGATTTGTTAATTTGTAAATGTTTTGGATAACCTTGTAGGTTTAGCCAACAGAGCAGGGATTGGGTTGTTATGTGAAAAAAAAAATAATAATTAAAAAAAATACTATAACGCGGTGATGATTGCATGCAATGCTATGATCGGAGAATTTTTCGTCGCGGGTGCGTCTATACTTGTAAAAATACGAAAGATCCTTAAAAAATTGATCAGTGTATGAATAATAATATATACTTTGGCTTTGAAATATTTTTAAAAATGCGGTATCCGCAAGCAAACAATGAGTGCGCGGGATCGGCGCGTGCGCTTTCGCGGAGGCTAACGGTATGTTAGATATATGCGCGGGATCGGGACGTGCGCCATGGCATATGGCAGTAAGATCAGGGAATCGGAAAAATAAAAAACATATTTAGGCTAATTTTGAAATTTCCATACTTAGACTTTGAAATATTAAAAATAATCTCGGTATCGTGAACGTGGGAGGCATGCGGAGGAACGGCGTGTGCGCTTTTGCAGTGGAGAACGTTATGTTAGATATATGCGCGGGAACAGTGCGTGTGCTTTCGCATTTGTCTGTACGATCGGGGAATCCGGTAAATAAAAAAATACAGTTAAGTTAATTTTATAAAAAAATTGTGGTATCGTGAACGGAACGCTTGTGCGGATGTGATATCGCGGCGGAGATCGGAATATGCGTGGGAACGGCGCGTGCGCTTTCGCGGTGGCGACCGGAGCGTGCGCGGGATCGTAATATACATGTGTGAGGGGCGAACGGGGGTGTTGGGTTAAATTTTAGCTTTAAATACCATACTTGGGTTACATTTTGGAATTTTCATACTTAAGCCCGGAATTTTGAAAAACCGCGGTAACGCAGTGGGCGGGAGGGGGGGTCGGAGACTTGGGTTACTTTCAGACATTAATTAATATACTTATGTTAATTAATAATCGGATCAGTTTATCGGAAATGTGCAGGGGAACGCACGGGGGGAATTTTGGGGAAATTGGGGGAAACTTGGGTGAATTTTCGGCGTCGGAATAAAAAATTGGGTTAGTTTTTGCCTCCCTGATGAAATACTTACGTTACTTTCAGCCCTCTGCACGCGTTTAGGGGTTGTGACGTCAGAGCTGCCAGTCCCCGCATTTATTAACTACTGCCTAGAATAAAGCAATGTTCGCGTCATTCCCGCATCTTCCGCTTTATAGTGTACCTTCATAACTAGTTCCGTCAGTGTGGCACGCGGTGTCATCGTGGTGGTCGCTTGTCATTTGTGTATTGACTTATAGCGCAAGTGTGTCGTCAAATTTACGAAAATTTAGTGTTTACGTAACTGTTGAGTAAAGTGTACAATTTGTTTTTATCACTTTTTGTAAAGATTTTATGTTGATTACGGCTTATTTGGTGTTTTACGTATATATTGATACACGGATTCGGTATTTTTGGCGCGATCGGTTAATGTTTAGTGATAATTACAATTATTCTGTTTTCTAGTGGTCGTTGTATGTAGTTTCCGTTATTATTAAATATTTCATTTCAATTCTTGTAATTTTTTTCCGTGATTTTTTGTGTCCAGTTTAGATGTTTCACCCTTAAAAATAGCTTTCGATTTCATTTGTCTTCAGAACTTCTGAAGGATCCGTACAGTTTGACGCTTGTAGAAATCTTGCGTAGTAATTAACGGGAGATTCGAAATGAAATAAAAGATTCTACTATTCGTCGGATTGAGAAGTCGATTTTTTGTTTTGACGAACAGAAGATCTAAGTTATAAACCACAAAAAAAATTAATCTATTGTTAACATTACAACGATATTGAGATAAGTGCTACAAAATGAGAACCACACGATACAGTGGGTCAGATGTGTGTTCTACTAAAGACGCGTAAATAGTCATTATTATTGTTTTATAACTTGATACTCATGTTAGCGGTAACTGCAGAAACGCATTAGAAAAACCAAATCCAAGCGCGACTTTGTTTTAGAAATGGATAATGCTTTTACGAAGTCTCACCCGAATTAGAGAGAATAAATATTCAAACTTTGCGGCGAAATATAAAAGAGCTCATAAAAGGTATCGTACTTATTGAATCTGTTGCTGCAATTATCCGAGAACGAAATTCATGAAAAATATGTGTGCTTTGTGTCCGTCTAAGTCAAGAAAAATGACTACAAACTTTTGCATGCAAAAAGGCAGAACGCATAACATAAACATCTGTTCGAACTGTGTAGAATAAAAAAAAAAAAAAAAAAAAAAATGCTATTTTCATTATTACGTTATCTCTTAAACCTAAAGAATGTAAATGTTACTTCTAAAATAATAAAAGTTCTCCATTAACTTATGTATTCCTGTTTTATTTTCATGTCGTATTTTTTACGAATGTTTATGATAGAAACGACGTCACCCACACGATAGTTTAGTAATCTAGGGTTAATTACATTACTTTATATGCAGTATGGAGACATATCCGATTAAATTGTAGATTCCTTGTCTTATACGTAAAAATATAAATATTAAAATATAATTTATTTTTAATATCAGTCGATACGTAATCATATTCCGATACTCCAATAATTCCTTCTTGAAGAATCCATTGACTTCTTTTCTCCATGACACTGTAATTATCGCTTTTATTCTCTGTATTTAATACATTACAATCGTTCGGGATATCCTGTATATTATCATTACATCTGATACAATTTTCCGCTTCCGCAATGTTAAACCTTTCGAGGTAAATCTTAAAATTCTCGAATTCCGATATAAACTGAGTGTCGTACTAGTTTCTGGTGTATATGTTATCGAAACTATCTTTAACTGATGGAAAGAAACTTATACCATTTTGGTTTACTCGAACTTTGTTCAATTTATTGATTATTAATCAATTTTTTAAAAATTATATTACTGATACACTTTTATTCATTATTATAAATCTCTTGTTTTCGTGCGATTGTAATATTGTCATTTTAGTTTTTTGGTTGAAAATATCGTATTTTTCTATTTCTAAGTTTAACAGTAGTAGTATTCCAACCATATACGAGGGTGGTTCAAATATAAACCGGAATTTTTAAATAAACGCGCGAAAAATTTATTGTGGAAAAAGTGGTTGCACTGGCAGTTAGACCGGTTTATTACGAAGCGCGTAGAGCAATTAGAACCGCGTAACGTCACTTTTTAGTGTAGTTAGAGCCATGAGTGAAAAAGAAGTACCAGTGTCTGTTGCGCAACGCATCATTATTCGTTTTTTAGTCAAAGACGACGTAAAATCCGTGGAAATTTACCGAAAATTACGCGAACAGTTCGGCGATGAGTGTCTCTCCAAAACTCAAGTGTACGAGTGGTGTTCCGCGTTTCGAAAAGAACGTGAAGTGGTGTCAAACATACCACATGCGCGGCGCCCAAAAACCAGCATTACAGATGAACACGTCAAAGCCATCGAACAACTCATTTTGGCTGACCGACGCGTCCGTGTACGCGATATGACCGACGAATTGGGCGTCAGCATAGGTAGTATTGAGACAATAATTCATGATCGGCTAGGTTATCGCAAAATTGCAGCCAGATGGGTGCCAAGACTTCTGAATTTTGAACAGAAATTCACCGCTCGGCTCACGATGGAGACATTGGCCGAATTGGGCTGGGAAACACTTGAACATCCTCCTTACAGTCCAGATTTGTCGCCTTGTGATTATTATTTGTTTGGCCCGTTGAAAGAAGCACTTGGTGGACAATGTTTCGACAGCAACGATGAGGTGGAATCGTTCGTGCACAAATGGCTATGTGACAAGCCGCGAGATTTTTACGAAAAAGGAATAAAAAAATTGCCGGAGAGGTGGAAAAAGTGCGTAGCGTGCGAGGGGGGTTATCTCGAAAAATTGTAAAAAATATGAGCACTGTAAGTATAAAATAAAAATTTTTATGACGAAATTCCGGTTTATATTTGAACCACCCTAGTATATATATATATACGTATTTTTTAAAATTTTCCCCCCTTTAAATTGTATGTGCTCTGTGTAACTATTATTGATCATTACCGCCCACACAGGGGGGGAAATCATTCAAATATGCGGAGTCAGGCCGCTCATTCTAACGAAGGCAATAGCCCTAGTGATGGCAATTGCCTTAATTGCCTTATTTGAGAGGATGCGCTCTATGTTTCGCAATAGGCCAAGTTGTTTTCGTAATACCGTAAACTTTTGGCGGATAAGCAGTATGTGAGAAAATGTCAGTACACTTGTCTGGCCGCACAACGTAGCTGGAGGCGGCGTTTTGTCGATTATGTGTTCATGGGAAATGCAATGTGGCCGATTCGCAGCCGGCTGAGGATCTTAAAGTTTTATCGGGATGTTCCTTCCGGTGGCCACCGTAATTCAACTGTGGGCTTAATGATTCTTAAGGGAGTATTCTATTATAGAAATATGAAAAAATCGAAATTTTTTTTTTTTTTCATATTCCGATAGTTTATACATTTGAGAATATCTAAAAAGATTTTTTCAAAAATTAAAATTATTTACGCAGTCATAGCTATTTTCGTGACGCGGCAACTAAATCGGCTCAGTCGGAGAGGATCAAACAATAGACACGGTAGACATTCTTCGACTACCTGAGCAGGATAAATCAAAACTCTTTTATACATTATATATGTATTTAAAAATCGATTAACTGAAGGCCATTGTATAACGTATTTTGTTGTAATCTTTTCTTGTTTAGTGTTCAGTTCAGGTCAGTTTCGTTCAATCTTCAAACAACGCAAATATATGCGTACTCTGTGTACAGTCCAAAAGTGTAAAATTTTGAGTGAATTTTTTATTTATTAAGTGTAGTAAAATGGATAAAAAAAAGAGGAACAAAGGAAGTGCTGTGCGTCCAGATAGACAAAAAAAAAGAACATTTAGACTGTCAGGCGGAATTCGGATTGAACGCTCTGAAATCCGAGCTTCTAATGCTTCAAAGGAAGCTAGGACTGCTCGTCTAGTTTTAGAACTTCAGAAAATGAACAAATTGAAGTAGAAAAGGTCGCCATTATATGAAGCAGGAATCGCTGATTAAGAAAATGTAAGTATAACGTACCACCGTTCTATGAATTAGACTGCCCCTGAAACTTTACTTGAATCATTCGAAACTTCAAATGCACGTTTTGCTCGAAACTACTTTTTTCAACACAGTTGACATCTCAAGTTCTAATAAACTGGTTTACTTGAAATTGGGTATGGATCTTCTTCACGTATATCCCTCTATAGCCCCTACCAGAATAAAGTCAAAAAACCAGTAAAAAATCAACCTTATTTTTTCAAACAGTCACCAATTTACGACAAATTTTTTTTTTTTTCTTCTCCGAGGCAAAAACTATAACCACATCCTTACTAATTAAGAATCTTTTTCTTTTTTTCAGATGACTAAAAGGGTTGGAATCATGTCAACCAGGACACGTCTTTTTTTTTACCCCTCCAATTTATCAATCTGTAACTTTGTGAATTCTGAATTTTTTTTTTTTTTGATAAATTTTTTGTGTATTCTAAAAACACGAATAAATAAATGGTAAAAAAATGTATAGTAAAAATATTTATTGTTTTTTTTTATTCAGCTTGAAAAAACCTCCTGAATTCGTGCCTCTGGACTAGAATACCCCCTGCAGAATGTCGAAGTAGCTGACCATTCTGCTATTTGTTCCTTTTTAGTTAAAATTTCTGATCGAATCAAAATATAACCGACTTCTTTCCTTACCTTTTGTTTCTGGGTAAAGGTCCTTGGTTGATGAGCCCAAAAAATAAATAAAAAAAAAAAAAAAAAATCAATTTTCCACTAGTTTTCGACGCTTTTGGGCGATTTATTGTCCTATAGGATTTCAGTAGTTAGATTATACCCGTAATTCTGTGTATAGTGGTTAACAAACGTTTTTAACATTTTCTTAAACTCGACGAATTATACTTCCACATGATAGATCTGAAAATATCGTTATTTCAATATTATTCCCCTTTTTTGTATTTCATTCGTCTGTTATGGTTAACAGCTTCATAAAAATATTTTTAAGTTTCGTAATTTTATTATTTATTTATATGACGTGATCGTAAAATTTCAATTTTTTAAATACACCCAGATTGTCTGTTTTTTTTTTTCTTCCCCATGACCTTAAGTGTCGGTATTTTTGTAAATTTAAGTATTTATTCTTCTGTGATTGAAGGAAATTAAATTTCTTTCGCTCATACTGATCTTAAATTATATATATATTTCGAAAAAATTATATTATTTTTGTTTTTTTAAAATTTTCATACTTGTTTCTACTGAGATCGATGATATAGCGAGCGGATTTAAATACATTTTCGTACTTGAAGCATGTTTTTCGCAGCTGACAGTTTATAAATTATTTTATGTTTAAACAAAATACGTGTATTTCAAATTGGATGATCGACAGTGTAAAATTATATTATACTCTATTATACACGTTTACGCCCATAAAAAAAAATCCATCATTCGCCCATCGAACCAAAAACCAAATTTTCCCATTATTTTTGACACTGGAAAATATAATCAATTATATTTTTTCGTAATAGTTCACATTTTTTTCATTCTACTTGCATATTAATCGTTTGAGGTGGTGGTTGTAAAAAGACCAAAAATGTTTCAAAGTTTTCCTACTCAAAAAACCGCGCGCGCGTAACTTTACGATTAGTTTTTTACCATTTCAGTAGCATTAAGCTGATTTAACTTTTTCAATCTCTACAAAGGAGTGTCACTGCTTCTGTTTCGCACAAATTTAAGATGGTACGATTTTTCAGCGAACTATAAAAATAAAAATTCCGTCAATCATCTTCAACTGGTAATAAGTATTACATTATTTTACGAGATTTTAAATAATTTCTGAACTTAAGAAGAAGTCAAAATAAATTTTAACGGACGGTTAGTTCTGGTCTAGAGGAAGTATTTCTTGTCAAATTTCCTCCGGCTTTGGAAATTTTTTTAGAAACATTTTAAAGGTAATGTAAAGTAAAGGAATGAATAAACAGACGTAGATAGACACACGGGTGGGTGGGGGTGGGGAGCGAAGCAAGAAAAGACCACGAAAAACAATTAGGAGAAAATTAAAAGCTGGCTTCAAAAAGAAGAGAAAAGCGTGGTTGGTTAAATGAAATTTCGTCGAAAAAAGCATTATAACAAGAGTGCGTACACAGTTATAAAGAAATGAAAAATAAATTACTTTCGAAGGGAAGGTTCGTTACCGAAATTCGTATCTTATCTGTTACGTCGACGCAAGCATGTTCCGAAGTCGTCCGAAAAATAAGGGAAAATAACTCAAAATAAAAGTAAAAATAACGAACTGATATGAAAAACTACAAATTGCAAACACACCAGCAATAAATTAAACTAACTGTACTACAAAAGCTTTTATCCCGTGTGTACCACGGTGATACGGTGGCGCAGCGAAGAATAAAAGTTTTCCCACATGTCCAAAAGCGCTACTGAAAGTAGCTTTTATTTTACAGCGTTAATCATTTCTCATAAAAAAGACGATATATTTCGCTCGGGCCTCGCTTCCGAAACCTTCCCCACGGTTACATTCAAGAGGGCAATTTTGAATTTAGCGTGGCTCTTCAACCAGATGTAATCGATTTTTTCACACTTTTGTTTAAGTTTGAATGAAATTTGCATTACACGGTTGACATATAGATCTAGTGCCGAGGCCAAGCGGGAGACTGTATGTTTCGATCGTATTAAAAAAACCATATTGATAACTGCAAAGGACATGATAAAATAGAAAAATGATTACTCCGTAACTAATAACTGTCAGTTTAGCAAGAATGAATTAGAGAATGGAATTCGTGAATCTTTTTCATATTTAGAATTAGAATACACCGTCGTATGAAATACATAGCTAACTCTGCTACTGTGCAATTAAAGTAAAGCAAATCGCGCGACAATGAATTCGAGCAAAAATTATATATACATATATATCAAGAAGTCACTAATCGATTTTTAGATTATAGTACTCTATTCGGCCGTCGCGATAGCCTAGTTTTGCCAGAGCATTCGACTTCCATTTCAGAAGTCTTGATTTCGACCGGGGGGGGGGGGGGGGCAATGGAGAAATTACAAAAATAAATAAATTAACCGCTAACAGAATCACGTGGAAGGCAATGTGGCAAATATGCGTACGCTAGGCTAATTGATGTGTAGTAGGCAGACATAAATAGGACTGCATTTGCATATCAATAAATCAATCACAATATCAGTTTCAAGAGTAAAACCGTACAAAATTCCAACAGACCCGATCGACCCATCTCATTGCTGCCTGTAATCCCTAAACTTTATGAAAATCCGCTACTAAAACGGATGATGCCAATTATCAGTGATAAAGGTCTAATACCAGACCATCAGTTTGGATTCTGAACCAAGCACAGTACAATAGAACAAGTGCATCGTGTATTTACCACCATTGAAACACCTTTCGAAAAGAAAAAGTATTGCGACGCTGTGTTTCTGTACATAAGTCAGACTTTCGACAAACTCTGGCACGATGGTCTTTTACAGAAAATTAAACGACACATTTTCCTTATGAATTATATCAGTTGCTTCAGTCATACGTGACTGAAAGATATTTCTACGTTAAGTATGAAGATGAATTATCAAATATATATCCAATAAAAGCAGGAGTTCCACAGGGAAGTGTGCTAGGGTCATTACTCTATCTCATTTACACATCAGATATTCCTACACCTCCCAATGTTGACGACAGCACGATTTTACGCTCAAACACATGCCCTGTTAAAGCGCGCGGAATACCATCCGAGCAGCGGTTACTGAAATTTCGTCATGGTTCAACTTATGGAAAATCAAAACCAATAAAAGTAAATCAGCGCGAGTAATCTTCACTAACAGAAAAATTGATCTGTCGGAAGACGTAGTAGTCCTGAACAACGTTGCAATTCCGCGAAAAACAGATTTGAAATATCTGGGAGGGAGGGGGTGTATACCTTGATCAACGCCTAACATGGGAAAAGAAACATATAAAACGGACCGAATTAAGTATTCAGACAGTTATATCGGCTTGAACAGCAAAACAAAATTCTCCGGATGCTTGTAAACGCCCCGTGGTACATTAACAATTTAACGCTTTACAAAGATCTCGGAATAAAGTTTGTTCAAGAAGTAATATTCGACGATGCAAAGAAGTATGCCTGCAGACATGGATATAGTAAGGAGGGGTTATGGAATATACCCCCCCCCCCGCCCCCCTTAATTGCCACAAAGAGACAAAAGTCTGGCTTAAGGAACGGACTAATGTTTTTTTTTTTTTTTTTTCCAAATTCAAAGAATTGCCGTTAAATCTCTGGATATCACTTATTTATATTGACTAATAATAACTTCAAACCTAAACATTTCCCTCTCCACCGAAAACAAAGGAAGAAACACGTATTATAAAATCCTGCAGTATATTCATTCGCAGACAAATACTAAGACAGATTATTGTTATTGAAAGATTATTTCCCCAGTCACCGGATAACAGCTTTACTCTTTTTTTCGTATAAAAACCACCTGGTTTTACGATGCACTATTTACAGTTTGTAAGACTGATAAGGTTGATTGTTTTAAGAGCTTAATTAATAAGAATTACTTACGAAGCGGTTTTTGATGGTGATTGCTGACGAGTGCTGACGATCGTGCCATTGAAAAGCAAGCAATCAATCGAGTGATCTAATAAGCTGAAGTTTTTATAGCATATTTTCAGGTTTCATTTCAAAGGAGGTCTCCTTTTTTCGGTTTCCTTGCATGATATTGTATTTTTCTACTGAATACCATCATTTTTGTTTTCTGCGTGTTTAGGCGTAATCCTGAGTTTTCCATGGCGGATACGATTTTATTCAGTAATATTTGTATATCCTGTACACCGTATTTGCTACTAACGCCACGTCGTCTGCGTATCTAATATTGTTTATTATCCATCCATTTACTTTGGTGCTCCCTTCAGATTCCTTTAGTATTTGCCCTATATAATTCTCTGCATACAGATTGAACAATAGCGGCGACATACCGTTGTCGTACACCTTTATTAATCGGTACGTAATCTGTAAAGCCATAATCCGTTTTCAAGGCTGCTCTCTGTCTCCAATATATTTGTTTTATTTAAATTAATATCTTGTTGGTCTACTCCAGCTTTTTCCAAACAACTTATTAGTCTATCATGCTTTACCAAATGCCTTCTGTAGATCCACGAAACACACTATTATGTCATTGTTGTATTCCCAACATCTTTGTATCAATGTCGTCATGCACACTAGTGCTTCTCTTGTTCCTAGTGATTTCCGGAATCCGAGCTGTGTGTTTGATATTCCTTCCTCGCATTTTTTGCTAATTCGACCGTGTATTATCTTTATGAATATCTTTAATATGTGGTTTGTTAAGCTGATTAATCTGTAGTTTTGACATTTGGTGACGTTTCCTTTTTCTAGTATAGCGACAAAGGCTTGCGGTATTTCTCCTGTTTCATAAACATTGTTGAATAGCCCGGCTACTATATCCAAGTTTACTCCCTCAATCATTTTTATCATTTCCGCGCATATATTGTCGGGGCGCTTTCCTGTGGTGCGTCGATTTTATTGCTTGTATAGTTTCTGATGTTAGTATTGCTAATGTGGGGGATCTGTGCAGTTTCCGAGATCTGAACGGGGCTTTTGTCTTTGAAGAGTTCCTTTATGAATTCGGTCCATTCTTTTTTTACCTCTTCCTCTTCTACTATCAATTCGCCGTTTTCATTCCTCAGCCCGGTTGTTTGTTAATCGCTTTAGACATTCCTCCTACTTCTTTAACTTTTTTGTGTATGTTGAAGTTATCAAATTTTTGCTGTAGCTCTTCAATTTGTTCACATTTATTTTTGAGCTCTTTAGCTTCTCTGCACTTTTTTTCTTATTATGGTTTTTAGACGAAGATACTATTATTAGTCTGGTTTGATTTTTGCTTTTCTCCTTTCTTCCATCAATTCTAGTATTTCGCTCTTCATCCATGCCTTTTTCTTCACATAGTCATATAAACATACAGAAATTGGAAATGGTAGATAAATTAATTTATTTAGGACAGTTGATTAAAGAAACAAACGATTTAGAAGATGAGAAATATCCGGAAGAATACAATTAACACGGATGGCGTTCTCAAAACTTAAGAATATACATATTTAAAGACACACTACAACATATCTAATGAAAAAAAAAAGTGTTTCGCCACAGTCTGTTCTGCCAGTTTTCACATATTCTAGCGAAACATGGGTATTAACAAAAAAAAAAATGGGACAAAAAATAAGAATTAATCAACGAAAAATGGAAAGGTTTATTATTGTTGAGGATTACTCTGAAGGAGGACAAATGGACGAAGAGAGGCGTATCCGAGAAACAACGAAAATGACAGATGTATAGAACATATCATTAAAAATAGCAAATGTAGATGATGCGGAGGCATGTGGCTAGAGACGAAGACCCCGCTGTGGATAAGTGTAGCAACATCATGGAAACCTGATGGCAAACGACCCTTAGGACGACCCCGAGAATGCGATGGGCAGATGAAATTCAAAAATTCAGAGCAAATTGCCGGGAAAAAGCACAAGATCGCAGCGCTTGGAAAAAATTTAGGAGATAAACTGATAATGGCTAACGAAGAAGAGAAGATAAAAGAAGAATACTGTAAGTGAAACGAAAGACGAAGAGATTTTCTTCGAACGGCTGCCATATTCATATTTAAGAAATCTAAAAAATTTCCAAAATAAGCAAAAGTATGAATTTTTCTCGAAATCTCGATAAAATATATAATATAAATACCTTAAAAGAACGACGCTACTATCATTGTAAAGTATTAGAAAGAAGTCTCAACTGCTAAAGTTTGTTGTTCTATTATTTTATTGCGATAAAAATATCTACGTGAAAACGAACTGATTACTACATTTTTGAAATATTTCAAATTTTAGTTCGTCCTGTAGTGTCCATTTCCGCAACGCATGTGTACAACAGCGTGATAATTAGCGATTATTCAACCATATCTCTATATAAGCTCGTAGACGGGTTTTTTTTGTTTTTTTTTTGTACTATTAAAATCTGCAAGCCCTTCTCTTCTTCCGTAATAGATGTAACGTAAATTTCTTCATTAACATCTTTATATGGGATTATTCCGGTTTTTCATTAAATTTCATTAAGGTCGGATAATTGTAGTAAAATTTCTAGCAAATTTTAGCGAATGCCAGCTCGAAAGAAGCGACGAGCGTTTCTTCGGAGCTATTATTCGACGTAATTCGGCGATTATTATTTTCAGTCTAGTTATTCCGAAGAAACGATTTAAAAAATTCACGCAGTGTCCGCATTTTTGGCGTGATATTTTCGGAAATAACATTTACTCGATTCTTCGGCTACGCTATTTTACCGACTCTACTAAAAATATTTACCAAAAACTAAAACTACGCACACAACTGCGACCACTTACGGTAGCTAAAAAAAAAGTATAAAACAGCCAGAAGGAACCGGATTTCTTTCAGTTTTAGTATTCGGATTTTTTTTTTTTTTTTTTTTTTTTTTAAGAAACTCGTAAAAAATGAAAAATTTTTTTGAAAGTGTTTATTTCGTATTTCTACGGATTTTAAAAAATGTAATTTTTACCTATTTCCTTTTTTCCTGGGCTTGGCATATTTTACTCTTCCTCCCTTATATGAGACTGATTATGAAGTTTTTATAGCAGACACCTTATGATGGTGTAGGATTTGTGTATCGCACGGATTCATAACGTGTATATTACATTACCGGTTTCAGGCTGGAAAACTTTAAAAAAAAAAACTGTTATATCTTTTTACACATTCACGTACTTTACCTACGATAATTGACCTTTTTCCTTTTTCAACCTATTTCTTTAAATATTTGTCTAATTGGTTTTCAAAGGGGTGTGATTCATTATATTAAGGCAAGCGCTCTATAGTTTTAAAGATTATTTAAAAGCCCAGATTATAGGTAAGAAAAAATTCTTGTATTAGATTTTTTTTTTTGTTTTGTTTTTTTTCTATTTCCGATCCAGTATAAGTACAATGTATATAGCTTTTCTGTTGCTGGGTCAGCATCTTTTGTCGGTGAATTCAAAAACGCAAAGAAAAAAAGGGGAGGGGGGGGGGAATAGAGAGTTTTTCAATGTTTGTTATTTAAAATATTCCTCTCTTTTGGGTAATTAAGTTAACTCTCCTTTTTAGTTCGTGCAAGGGGCCTAGTTGAAGTGAAAAAATGAAACTAACATAATTTCGCCTGTTTTCTTTTTTTATGACGTAAATATGTCATTTTTTTCACTTCAACTCGGATAGACTATTATTAATCGAAAAAATCGTTTTAATCAAGACACCGATTATTTTCAACGAGGTTTTTGGTGTGAAAAGTCTGAAAACCCCGAATGAGTAAAAATTATTTAAATGGAGTGGAGAGCTGCATTCTTTTCTTTTTTCTTTATTGTTGGATTTTCCGAAAAATGGCATCAACTCAGCAAGGCTATATTCTTAATACTGCAGTCCCTCCGCATACTACAGATATATAGAACATGAACGTGCGCACCTCTATATTCGAAGTGAAGATATTATACTTTACGCTCCTATTCTGCGGAATAAAAATTTCAATATACGTATATATGTACGCATGTAGGATAAATCATTCGGCATATCTTTCATCGACCATCGTAGCTAATTAATAATTACCTCTAATATTAATTTTTTTTAAGCGTTATCATGGGGGATGATATTCTGAAGCAACTTGATTATCATCGACTGGTCAATATTTTCAACTTTTAGCTTAACACTTGTTAGCCGAAGGCGTTTATTTTGAATTCTAGTTGTTTTATTTTTCGGAATAGTAAATTACGAAATTTCGTGTAAAAATGAGGTATGTGCGTTTTATATCGTTTTATCGTTTTAAACTGAAATCGCGAAATATATTACTTAATAAAAACGCCGCTATTAATTAATAACTTTTTCGTAACTCTGACGCTGAAATTTAAATATTTCAATTGACAAATAGAAAGTTATTCTGAAGTATTTCATGAATTGTTCGAACGATATAATTATTATTATTTTCCCGGAAATAATGTCAATTTCTGTGTAACGCGCGTACTTGTTTCGGAATAACCCGTTAATTACGAAGCTATTTTTATTTGCGATAATTTAACCGGTCTTTTGAAATAGGCTATATCTCAGTATACGTATCATATCGGATCCGATATGTTTTTCCGCAACACATGGCACTTATCCAGTCTGAAATGCTAACAGCTGAAAAATCTGACGGGAGAAAAGTAAAGATGGGGATGCCACCGCAACAGTGAACCGTTTTACACAGTCCGAGTGTGGAGAACTAATTGAAATCCGAGCAAAATATGTGTTTCGGTTAATTAGCGAAATCGGAGAAATAAAGAGACTCGAAAAGTGCCTGAAGCAGCCTTTATTATACTAATGGAAATTTGAACAATTTCCATTAGTAGCAATCCCCCCGCTGATATGTATATAAGTACATACATATGTATGAGGTGTGACAATTGTATTTATAGAATTTTGCCCTGAAGGGCCTAAAAATAGGGGGAGGGGGAAACTTACTCTAAACACCTTCACAGAAGTCTCCTCCAAAGTCAGCGCATCGCCGCCAACGTGCGACCCATTTTTGGAAGCCCCCCCCCCAAGATAGGTCCATTAGGACCCTTGTCGTAACACTTTCGACTTCGGTAATGCCGTCATATCGGTTTCCTTTCAAGTAACTTTTGAGTTGAGGGAACAAATGAAAGTCGCACGGAGCCAAGTCAGGGGTGTAGGGGGGCGATGCTGTGGAGCGACAAAAACTGGCGTACTGCAAAGGACGAGTGTGCTGGAGCGTTGTCATGATGCAACACCCAACCCTTCTCGGCCAATTGTGCGTGGTATACGCGGGCCCGTAGCCGTTTTAAAACTTCGATATAGAATGCTGCATTGACTGTGTCTGGCCTGCGAGAACGTATTCGTGATGAGAAACTCCGTTGATATCGAAGAAAACGATCAGTAGAGACTTGACTCTTGATTTGGATATGCGAGCTTTTCTCGGACGCTCCCTGTCCTTCTCCATCCGCTGCATGCTCTGTCTCTTGGTCTCAGGGTCATATTCGAACACCCAAAAGACTCGTCCCCTGTGATAATGGACTACATCCACCGGTTTCCATCAACGTCAATTCGATCAATCATGTCCTGACAGATGGATCTCCGAGGAGCTCTTTTTGCTCAGCTGTGAGCAGTTCTAGAACCGTCTTGGCGCACAGTTTGCGCATCCCTAGATCGTCATTTAAAATCTACCGAATGGTCTCGCGCGGTTGATGTTTAACTCTTCTTCTAACATTCCGCTACTCTCACTCGACGGTCTTGGAGCACCCGTACGCGCACACGTTCAACATTTGCTTTCAGTTTTTGCGGTAAAAGGACCGCCGCAGCGCGGATCGTCCTCGACTAATTCACGGCCATCTTTAAACCGCTTAGCCCACTTGAAAACAGAGTCGGTTGTTTCATAGCGTCTTTCTTAAACACGTCTTGTTATTAAACGAGAATTTCCGACGGCGGTTTTACTCCGCGTTTGACCACAAGAATTTGATCACGATACGTTGCTCAGTATTTACATCGCACATTTTCAAGACCCATGTTCAAAAATCGTACTTTTTTGAAACGACCACAGGATATACCGTTACCAAAATACTGCATATACTGACTCAGAAATATCCCCTCTTTCCAACGAGATCGCGAGCTCCATCGCAGTGTTGCCATAAATCGCGCTATGAAACAATTCTACGAATGTACAATTGTCACACCTCGTATATAACGTGTCCGTGACCCTTCGGAGGAGAAGTGATATTATTATAACACTCTAGCAATATAACTGCACTTACACTGGGGAAATCAAAAAATTAAAAATTACCAAGTTCAATATCTCTTATACTTTTTTCGAACTTTTGCCGAACGAACAAAACCCCCCGTCGGTATACCGTAATTCTAGAAAATTCATAAATGGTAATATCGTATGTAATAGTGTACTTTCGGAACATAAATGGTGACATCGCTGAAAAAAGAGATAAGTAAAAAATACATGCAAAAATTTTGGTGTGTTTTTTCGTAAAAACTACAAAACAAAAATGTTCAAGATTTGCCATCATCACTTAGCGTCGTAACACACTCGTTGCAATAAATCGATTTCTGATCGGCATAACGCAAAATAATTGTCTTTTTGCCTTGAGCGGAGAAATAGAATATGTTTTGCGTCTTTTCGAAAATATGACGAGTGCGGAACCTCTCTTTTGATTTATATTTTTAAATTCCCAAGTGCCGACTGTTTTTGAGCCAGTTTATTTACAAAATCGGCGCCTTTTCAACTGAAGAATTATTTTGAAAAGACTGACAAAATACGTCGGAATCAAATATCGAGCAATGCGAGAAAAAAAAACTGCCATGAGCGTCTCTGGGAAAAGGAAACTCAAAGTCAGAATTCAAACCACCCGCATTTGGCTGCGCCACTATTACTATCACCGACTTTTTCGTACCATTTCGAAAGAGTACCTTCAAGTATCATAGAGCGGCCTCTCTTAGGCAGACACACTGTGCTGACTATCTGAAAGAAGAGAAAGTAGAATATATGTCAACGAAACCATTATGTATGCAGTAGACATTTTATAACTATAACAAAATAACGGCGTTCCAGTTATGTGATCACTGTGACCGTTGCTGAATTTTCGATGATTCTGTGAAACAAATAACCACAAAGCAGTCACTGTCGCATCGAAATACTCCATGACAAAGCTCCGAAAAGTATGTAGAAAAGTAGAAACGAAACCTCAGTGGGAAATTTGCTAGCGGTCACTACGACTACAGGTTTTTTAGTCAACGTTTAAGTGACTATGTATCGCAGTTTCGTTTTCATTCCGAATACCGTTATATGGTATGCCGCGTATAAATAATTGTTTAATTTTTCACTTCTATTGCTTGAAATATGCACATTTTCTTCGAGTATTTGAAAAAAATCAAATCGCCATTGGATGATATACTTCAGTTCGTCCGACAAATAATGTCGCTAAAGTCTTAAACTGACATTTGCATGTCCTTCGCTGCTGCCCTTTAGGCTCTCACCATTGCTCGAAAAAAAAATAACTCGAAAAAAGCAATTAGCAATTTTAAGCGCGTCCATATTATTCAACATTGTGTAAATTCTGATCTTACCTATATTATCATTATCATTACTGTTACTACTATTATTGTTATTGTTATTAAATGCTATATCCAGTTGTAAAACTTTTTCGTTATGTACCTATTAATTTATTTGTTTGGTGCTCGCTCTCGTCATCTTATTATCATTTTAAAAATTTTTTAATATGTTAACTTTATTGTTGGGGAAATCGCAATTATTTATAATTACTTTGATTGTATGATCGTTGTACTTGCGTAAATTCCATTGTCAATTTATATTTTATTTTACATTAATGTTTTGTTAGATTCATTTTTTTTTCTCTTTCATTCTCTCTCTCTCTTTCTTCTCTTCTCTTCTGTTGAAGTCGAGATTATCTACTACTGGGGATTGAGCGTTTATGTGTGTTTTAACTTAATTAAGTTTATATAGATTATGTATTCTTTGTAAACATGGGCTAATGTTAGCTGTAACTTGTAATCACATTATTCTTTAATCGGTACATCGGCTGACATATTATAAGGCTTTTATTCAGTATTGTTTACATGACGCTTTACATACATATATTATTTTATTTAATATGCAAATATAATAATTAAACTTATCTTTTCGTTAGTTAATTATCGTTATCATACTAGTTTCATAAGAAAGTGTTTATTTATTATTTTTTTATTAATTATATCTCGCTTGTATTATGATTCATTGAGATTATTGTATTAGCATTATTCATATTATTATTATTTATTTTAACTATCATTACTAGATTATTATTTTTATGGGGTTTCAGTTTACAACAGCTTTAGTTTTAGTTTTAATGTTAACTTACTGTGTACAATTGGATAGATGTGTCTGTTTGTGCATGTAAGAATAAATAGTTTTGATTGACTGCTTTGGTAGAAGTTTAGATACCTATTTTAACACATGTCTATACTCTTAATTGATAAGTGTAATATTACGTTTGTTAGGAAGTATATGTTTTTTGAAACACTCTGAGTAGTCGTATGTAAACAATGGTCAAACATTGAACACTGCAAATTTTTATATGGCAGTATTCTGTGTAAGAATAAATGCAAGTTTAACCTACGTAACTTTTGTATCGCAAACTTTGCGCATTCGCGGTTATATTAATTAAGTTGTATTTCAGTTTTAATTGATTTTATGTAAATAAATTTAATTTGATTATTATTATTATTATTATTATTATTATTATTATTACTGTTATTGCAGGTGTATTCGCCGACCATATTCGAAAGATACTCAATTAGTTTCAACGTCACTAATTACAGAGTTCACTGCACCATATGGGATACATCGGGTAAGTACACGTATTAAGATTTTAAATGTTAGGTCGACTAACGAAACGTTTTTTTTTTTTTCTTCTTTTATGCACTAATGTTGGGTACAGCTCAATTGTGTCTCAGTCGATGGCCTTCCTTCTAAGTTTTTAGTATTTATTTATATTCAACTGAAGATATATACTATATATTATCCCTTTATAGATGCTCTTGGTCTTCCTATCGGCCTTTTACCTATAACTTTTTCTTCTATTATATTTTTTATGAAGTCATTGTGCCTTATTATATATGTCCTATCAGTTTATTTTTCGCTCATCAATATGGTTTAATAAACTTCTTTTTTCATCTATTTCTTCTGGGATTCCGTTATTTATTTTCATTTCTTTCCAAGATGTTTCCGGCATTCTCTATGCTGAAAACGTCATGGAAAACTGGAAAAGCAAAAATTTTTCATAGATTTTTTACAATAACATATCATCGTGCAACAATTTAATTCCATTAAATAACTGAAAAAGCGTTTTCGTTAAGAAAAATCAAATCCCATCTTTTCACAGCATTATCTTCACCAGTGGCGGCGCGCGATTTTACCGAAAACGTTTTTGAAATATTTTTGCTCGAGGAGTCGTTTTCGTTATGAACTTTTAACAACCGCTAAATAATTTCGAAATTTTTTATATTTGGTCTGTAAAATGTCTATCGCCATTTTTATGAAACTGCAAGATAATAACTTTATAAGAGTGCGCTATAAAAAATATTTCAATTGGAAGAAATAAATAAAAGGTAACACACGCTTGAGAACATTCAGGATATTTATTAAATAAAACGGCCCGCGAAAGCTAGAGGATACTTTCACAACGTTTAATTGCAATAAAGTTTAGACCATTTAGTTCGTTCACGAATACATTTAAATCGATGAAAGTATATAAATATTAGAAACGGGGTCGAACAGGTAATATAGCGAGAAACGTAAAAAAATCAAATTTTCATATTTGAAATTTATTTTTTTCACTACTACTGCTAACGAGAACATGAATGTAGTGAATAAAATTCACATACGTACACACACACATCAGATAAATTTGTTCGAGAATTTAATGCAAATTTAAAAGTCTTTCAAACTTTTTAAAGATTATTCCAGCCATACTCGTATTTGATGCGAAAATTTTAATCTAGTGTAATTTCTTTCCGCAATTGATGCGATGCTCTTACCGTGATTGATATGATTAAAAACCTGCGTGCAATAGCACAGAAATATAAGTGCAAATAACACGCTGTAATACTTTCGCTCAACAATTTCAGTCGGTTTATTGAGACGAACGATTTTCTGTTCCAAAGTTTTACATATCGAGAACATGTTTTTGATTAAAAATCAGCTTGTTTTTTTGTTTGTTTTTTTTTTGTGTGTTCTTTAAGAAACATCGAAAGTAAATATAACCCAAAAATATATATAAAAACGAATTTTTCATCATTTTTTCAAATGTTGAGCAAAATTTCCGATTACAATTTTACTCCTTTTTGTTTTATTTTTTTAGGGGCCAAAAAATTTATTAGCACAAAGTAGTTACCAGTTTTTTATAGGTTCTCTATTGGCATAGTAAGGCATAATTTATTTCTAAACTACCGGCTAATACACGTTTTAAATATTTATACCTATATATTCACGGTATTCGTACAGTTGTACAAGCATGCTTAATGTTAGTTTCAGAAAGTCGCTTCATCCTCGCGACGGTGATTAAAACCCATTTATTTAATAAAACCCTAGTTAAATAATATTTCAAACGATCCTCTTTACCGACGAAAAAGCAATCTCAAGTAAAAAACGACTACTGTTTCGCTAATACAAAAAAGCTTGTTGCATGCAAGCTGAATTCTGAAAATGCTACTACCGCCACCTTAACACAGCTATATAAAAAGAGCTTTCACTCAGCAGCAATTTTCTCTGAGTTATCCAAATTTTATTCATTACGCCAATTCCTTAATAAGCGTAATACATATATATACGTATATATATATATATATATATATATACCTATACCTATATATACTTATATATACTTATATATACATATACATATATATATACAAATATATATATATATATATATATATATATATATATATATATATATATATATATATAGTCGTCGCGATAGCCTAGTTGCTAGAGCACTTGACTTCCGTTTCGGAGGTCACGGGTTCGATCCCGAGCGACGACAGAACTTTTATTACAAGAATTAAATAAATAAAAATAAATATTCGCTAATAATCACGTGGAAGGCAATAGCAAACCACCACGTATACCATCATATGCGCGCTAGGTCAGTACACACAGCAGACCCATACGGGACTGTACTTGTAACGCGATAACAAGCGACTACTATCAGTTCCGAATGTAGTCTTGCATGTGTACACCTGCGTTGCATATAACAATTGCCTGGTACACTACCTATATCTGTACAGCTGAGATGTACGAATAGGTAGTCGCCGACGCTCAGGAATTAAGTATGGCACTATAAATAATATATATATATATATATATATATATATATATATATATATATATATATACTGGTATAATTTCTCGTTTTGGAATTTCGAGCGCCACTCCTTTCAATCGAAGACTGATTGTTTCTGCAGGGTCCTTGCCTTGGACGAATCGGATCCCTGTTCCAGGGCGACCGTTTTTGCACTCCTCCTATTTCATGTAAGTTGATGTAATCTTGCTATTTTCTATATGCTGCGTTCAGGGCCGTATCTGAGGGGGGTTTTCCGGGGCCCCCTCGAAATATCTGCGAAATAATAACTGGTTGAATTAAATGGACCGAAATTCAGAATAAATTTATTTCTTTCCAATTTTTGACAAAGGAAAAGAAAATTAAAATTTTTATGAATTCCGTGGAAACGACTGTTTTTTATTTGTTTTTATTGTAGTGTTCAAATATTGCATGTACAATAATTGACTACAATGCTTTAGTGTACCATTTATAAATAAATATATTTCATGATAACACACACACACACACACATATATGTATATTTATAAAAATATTTTCGTAACCACCTCCCTGAAATTTTGGTCTATATACGCCGCACGCGTAATTACAAAACTTTAAAAGAACGAACACTACCGCGAAACGAGAGCAGGCAGAAGATACTGTAGTTATCCTGCTCTCGCCGAAGAACAACACTAACTCAATGGCGAACCCCGACGATCGGCAAACAAACCGAAACCGACTTGGAAAATCTTGCCCGAAACAACGAACAGAAGATTATCACCGAATTCGAAAATATCTTAATGTAGCTAAGTGCAGTAGATTACGTTAATTAAGCCCAACAATGAGATATATCAAGTATAGCCGCCGTACAATACACATTCTTCATATCCTACGACCAGCATACTCTCAATCTCATCGTTAGTTTGCCAAATACGAATATTAAGAACATAACCTGATTAAATTTACGTTACATGTTTCCGAACAAATATCCAAATCGATAAGAAAATTCCCTGATATATATTACGTTACTTTAATAAAAATTCAAAATATATACAAAATAATAATTATTTTCCAATCAATATAGATGTAAATAAGTTTTAAGTTGCATCAATTTTTATCTCTTTACATAATTAATAAATATTTTAATATATAATAGTGCGCTACATTCCGGTATTCGCGGTTCACTACAATACATAGTATATACACTAGTGCTAGACTCCATTCGCAATGCTAAAAGCAGGGACCCTTTGCAACGCGACACGATTGTACCAATTTTGTTTTGTTTCTTTCCATATCCGCGCCAGTAGATTACGCCAGCAGATGTTAGCTGTACGCTGATGTACTAAAACTGTTAACAATTAACAATTAGCCGGTTTTGCTGTAACTGCGGAAGTTTGAATTTCAGTGTTCTAATACATAATAAAGTGTATGAAGTACCCCATATTTGTATAACATAATTATATTAATTGCATCCGAAAGCACAGCTATGAATATTGTACGATATATTCTACTACATTGCTCCCTTTTTATTGTAATCAATATAAAAATAAAGTTTCATAGTTCAACTTTAATTTGAAGAAGCTCGGATATTGCACAACATTATGCATCGAGCGAAATATTATATTTACAAAATAGTTATAAAAGCGACTAACAATGAAAATTTGAGAAATTATCTTCTATATGCAGTACGTAATGGTTTTCAAATCATGGTTCCAACATCATAGGGGTTTGAATATTAAAAAAGAAGTTGTCGATATATAAATGCATAGTTGAAACATTACAGTTATTATTTAAATAAACCCGTATGGTTAGGAATTTTTTTAAGAAGCATTTTGTAATAATAACGACGAACGGGGAAATAACGGTAATAAATGAAATAAAGAATTGAAGGGAAATAAATTTTAGAAGAAATCTTACGGCAATACGACAAATTATTCAACTAACAACAATCTCAGAAACCATAATTATGTATACTCTCGAACGTAGGAAAAATTTTGTCTATTATTTGTGAACTTATTTTGTATAGTACATCAAAAAATGCAATATGAACTGAAACACAGGATTTCTGAAGTAATTAAGGTGCCTTAAGGAAAAATTAATGGTAAACGATCTTTAAATAATGTTTACAATTACATTCAATTAAAAGATGTCTCTCTCTGAGCCGTATCGCTCGATTTCGAGTATCGTGACTACTTATTTGTACACTAGCAGTACAGAATAGACAGCGCTCATGACCGCGAGTGTACGCACGGAAGACCACACCCGGAACCGATAGTTATCGCGCTACAAGTGCAGTCCTGCATGTGTCTGCTGTGTGTACTGAACTAGCGCGCATATGATGATATGCATGTTTGCCATTGCCTTCCACGTGAAATGTCTATTTAACCATTGTCATTAAATACATATTCAGACATGCAAATATAAGAACAGAATGGTACAAATGTAAGTTGATGTACAATTATGACAAGGAAGATGCATTTTTTTATAAACAAGTAAATAAAAACTCACCAAGCATTGACGATTTTAATAAAATGTTATGTGAGTTCCGACGGCTAATCTCTGCGGAAATTGTTCAGGTAAATGAATTTTTTTAAATCATTTTCTTCCGAAAATAATTATTAAATTTATGTTCATTTCGGTTGAAATTTTATAGACTTTGCTTTTCCCTCCACTTCACATTTTTTTTTATAACTTTCGCTATTTTCACATAATTATAATAGACTAGTTTTATTTTTACAATTTTTATTTTGCACGCATTTATTTCAAATGATTCCGAGTTAAAGTTAGTAGTAAGTGTATACAAACTCTTTCACATCGTTTAAAAATAAAACAACTACGAATACTGTCTATATATAATTTATCATAAAATTAAGAAAACTTTTCTAATATAAAAATTTTGTAACATTTGTTTAAATATTTTAAAATAAAAAGTTCGCCTTACTGCTAGTTTTGACCTTTAATTCATAAATTCCTCAAGCATTAGACTCATACCCATTACCCCCAGACCACCACTTCACTTATATGACTAGGTATAAAATATTATAATATAGTATATAGTATATAAAAACAGTGCGATCATGTCGCGTTGTAAAGGGTCCCTTTTAGCATTGCGAATGGAGTCTAGCTACAATAGTGATGGGTAAAGTTCCAAATATTTTGGAAGGTCACGTTACAAGTTCCTAATGGTCAAGAATGTAACAGGGGAACTTATAGAGTTACAAAGGTATAAACTGATACAAAAAGAGTAACTTATGTAAACGTAATTAAACAAAAATCAAACAAAACAGTGGTTAATAAAATAATAATGTCTAAAAGCTAAAACAACTTGGAGCCAGTAGATGACAGTTTCATATCTAAAATATCTCGAAAAACAGCGAAATGTGACAAGTAGACATCCAAATAAAATGATAAGTAGATCTGGAATTTATAACCGCATTAAAAATTGGTAAACAAATAAGTATACTGCTTTATGATAAAAACCGCTGTTGAAATTTCTGATGACAGTGTAAAGTTCCAGAGTTGCTAATCGTCGCTACCTCAGTCATCATCATAGTATATTAGGTACGATCATCCCCGTATGGTACGGAAAACGTGATTCTGCTTATTAAAATATACACATTTAATTGGATTACGTAAATAACGTTGTTTCCAGCTAATAATGATAATATACATACGTAACGACAGTTTGGCCAGTACGGATAGAAACACATTTTATACATTATTTAGTTATTGTAATTAAATTTGTAACTGAAGAACTTCATTCCGAGCCAGTTACAACAGAATATGTTAGTGTTGTTTTATTCATCACTTGATCGTGCTAGTGAGTTCTAATAACGGATCAAGCAGTGTGAGAAATACATACAAACTGTATCAGTGATCAAGATAAAAGGTGTGTCATCTATACTTCAATTCCCCCTGATGATATTATTTACGCAATAGTTAATCGTTTCTTTCGTTCATTCGGTAGTTCCAAGACACTAGTTGTACAGTTACAATATTTTCTTTTAGTTAGAATGGTTACCACTCATTTGTGGGATAAAAAATTGGCAGGAGTAACGAAGTAACGTAAATACATAGAATAATGAAACGAGCTATTTCAGAGCAGCAATTCCTTTTTCTAGTTACGTTCTTATCTTACACAATACATATTAATTACAACGTAATTCTTAGACTACCCTCCATTCGAAAAAATGTCCCAAAAAAATGTCCCAATTTTATGTAACGCTAAATGTCCCAAAACAATGTCCCAGAAAAATGTCCCAATTTTATGTAACGTTTGTTATATTTTGTAGGATTTTTGTTATTGTTATTTAAAAAATGTCACAATTTTATGTAATGAAATATGTAACGAAAAATGTAACGAAAAAATGTCTTAATTTTATATAACGGAAGGTAAATGTTAGAATAGGACTTTTGTGGTTATGTTATTTTTTGTGTGTGTTGATGCCAGTAAGAATTACGTTGTAAATTTTGATCATTTTATACAAAGTATAGAAGAGAAAGAGACAGAAATGAAAGCAGGAGGGGTCAAGGGGCACAGCCCCTTGCGAGGCCAAAGTGGCCGAGTTTATATATATATATATATATATATGTATATATATATATATATGTGTATATATATATACATATATGTTTACGTGTGTATATAAATACGAATTAAAAATTTCTCGAGAATAATGTTGTTATATATTAAAAAAACTTTGTTACCTTTTATTATTTTTTTTTTTACACCTATATTTTAGTACAATCTTATTACAGTAAATAAATTAGCGCTACTTTTAAAACAATGTTCTTAATCTAACTGATTTGTAACATGAACAGAGTAGAAACTATGTACAATTACATAACTCCTAATATTATATAGGTATATAAATAATCATACGCGCATATAAATATACTCACACGCACTATATGCACATATCCGCAAAATACATGCATACGAATATACTATAGAATAAAAATTAGGTGACTAGCTCATAAGGCGCCTTAAGTCATCATCGGGAAGCAGTAGAGTTCTAAAGACTCTCGATATTCAGATGACTGTGAAGTCGGTGTTCGTGCGCTTCTGCAATATTATGACTTCATCGACCCATGGAATATTTAAATCGGAATGTATTTCTTCGTTGCATTGATACTAGAAAGCTCATGCTTCGGAGACACTTGTTTTGAGCGCGCTGGGTAATTAGCCGATATTGAATGTCTTTGAACAGCCCCAGAGTTGAATAGCATACATCCATATCGGTCTGATAATTTGACAATAAATCATACGTTTATTAGACAGATTGAGTTTGGAGTAACGCCCAATCAACCAATAAATCTGTCTTAATGTATAATAATAATTTACGTATTTGTTAAATTTACATTGTTAATCAGTTTGCGGTGATTGCCATAATTTTGTTGTTTTTTTTTTATGTAGAAAATTTAAGAGTAGAATGTCGAAAAATATTTAGCTAAAAGTTTTTTACTTTAATGCCATCATCGGTTTTCGTGCTCTGCGTTTTTCAATTTATAAAGCGAACGTGTAATCAGCGAAGCTCACGAATTACGCGTCATCGCAGTTCTCTATCGAATAGAAAAGGTTTCAGTCGGCTGGTGCATATGCGAAAGGTCACACATTACCCCCCAGCTAGCTCACTTTTAGCGATAAAAAATCGTTTAGCGAATAAAAATTATCGCGCTACAGAGAAAGCGAATTCAAAAGAAAGGAAATCTCTTCCACGTTGAATGCTGCTCCGGTCGTTATTACAAAAACCGCCAAAATTAAAAAATTTTCCGACATCGGAATTAAATTATCGGAACCGAATTCGATAAAAGATCGCCCCGCGGGGGCTTCGGAAGAAAATATTTAAAAATTAATCTCGGAACTATTTGCTTCGCCCCCTTATCAATTGTTTTTGTAGCTACCGACGACAATTAAATAGAGAACCTCGGGACGACAGACAACACCCTGAAACAAAAACGTTTACATCGCGTTTATATACATAATTTTAAATGTCTGTCCGTCAATTTTCGAATGTGTATTGTCGCACGCAATAAATCGTGTTCGGCATGCGAAGAGAGTTAGTTGTTTTCGACTCAGGAACGATGTACCAAAATCGAGGTTGGCTTAAAAATCCGGTTGGACTAATGTGTACAGCCTCGATTTTCGGACTTTAATCTAATTATTAACATATGTATTTGTAAGTACCGTAAACCGTAAAGTCAAAAAATAGATAAAAAAGGTGTCTTCTCAATTATAAAGTAAAATAAACTCGGTTCGTTTCAAGATTAGATTATGGCGAATTTCCTTTTTTTTCTTTTTTTTTTTTTCATAGTGAAAGTTAGCAATCGTCATTTTAAAGATTTGATAAGAAAAGATAAGCAATTTTGAAAATTATTTTAATTCTTATCACTTTTATTTCTAATGCACAGTGCAAAAGCATCGCCTAGGTTTATATTAAAAATAAAGTCTGTTTATTTACTCATATTTTTAAAAATATGTTGATATTTAATATTTAAGTACGGAGTATAATAAGTTTACGCGTTTGCTCCATCTGAGCTCAGCATCTAGAACGTCTATCGGCATAACTTGATCTCCGAGAATAATTTAAATGTTCACAAAATGTTCAAGTATTTCATTAAAGTTATATAATTCCTCAACGGAACTTGTCAGTCTTTTATTAAATATATTCTATTATATAAAATAAATACTCAGAATTACTTATACCCGTATATAATAATTTTACCCAAAATGTGGCGTTGTCGTAAAGTAATTCATAATATCGCACTCGAAGAAGTTTTACAATAAACGTTTCTTTATTTAAAAGTTCTTATTTTCTAATTGTAAGTCAAAATTGAAAAAGAAAAAAAGTTGAATGGCTTTTTGTTAATTTGTTTTTTAGAAAAATCCCGAACGAACCGCAAAAACCGCATAAACAAATTAATACACGGTGTTCATACGAAAAACGAAACTTTATTTTACACACACACACACAAACAGAATTGAATTTCGAATACTTTCTGTGTATTTGTTTGTACTTTTTAAAGATTATAATTGATAGCGCCATTACTGTGTATACACCGCGCCGAGAAGGGTTTTCGAATGAAACTTGAACGATGCGCAGATATTATTAAAATCTGAATTAAATGTGAAAATAGAAAAAAATGGAAAAAGGAAAAAAAATTGTATTCAAATGAAAAACGAATAAAAAGTATTTATCAAGCGAAACAAACTTAAAACAGAAATTATAGGCAAATTAACGAACTGTAGGCGAATAGGAGAAGTTTATCCGACAGATTTTTATTTTTCGTCTGCAAAAAGGAATATTATTAGCGTAATTTTATAGTATATTCAGTCAGCGACCGAGCTGGAAACAATCGAGGAAATTATACGGAAAGAAAAGAGAGTGTAATATTCGCGACGACTACTTCCGGGCTATATGTGAAACTGTAGATACTGTCGATGCAAATGTTGAACTATTAAATTGACTTAATCGTAAACATTTATTCGGAAAGGAACAAAAAACACCATCCGCTATGCAATAATAATCGTAGCGTAATGAAATTTAAATTTGTCGAAACCGCAAACTTTATTGACGAACAGAGTTAAAACAAATTTTCACCTCCACTCTATACCGACAGAAAAAAAAAAAAAAAAAAAATGAAAAAAAATGAAAAAAACAAACTGAGAAAAGCTTAAATTTCAGAACTTCGTCAAAATTACTCAAGTTTTTTCTTTTCCTTTAAGAAATTTCAGTCAACGTAGAGTCGAAACGCGTTATTCAGTATGTACATCAAAGCGATGTTCAACCGTTGCTGAAATTTATGTTTGTCTTCTTCAAGAGCCTCGTATTGGAACGAATTCTCTACCGAGGAGGTGTTTTTTGTATAAAATCTCGGCATATGAAAGTGCATTTTTACATATTGATCTGATGTTTCTTTTGCAGAGGAGTTTCTTTTTCCGTTTTTAAAATATCAGTTTTCTGAAACTTTCCAACGAGATATTTTGCAAATTACACACAAGAAAAGGACCTTCTCTCAGATATTAAAAAAAAGAGAAAAACCGATATTTTATAGGCGGTACTTTTTTTTTGTTTTTTTTTTTTTTTTTTGAATTGAACAATTCGTCACCCCTTAATATATCGAATAATTTTATTCGTACTAATGTCAGTTTTTTAAATGTCATCAATGCACGCGGTTTCTTCAAACTGAAAGTAGAGTTGGAAAATTTAATAATTTATAATCAATAAAATTGCGTACTCGTGGATTCATAGCAGCGTAAACGATCGTATATTTTTAAATAAACGATCGTATATTTTTAAATAAACGATCGTATATTTTTAAACTATTTTCATAATTTTCCAATATTTCTGTTTGTTTATATTTCTGAAGAAATGTAAAATTCGTTTTTTTTTTTCTGTTTACATACCGCATTAACAAGAGGTCATTCAGCGATATTTTTAGTTACGCGTTGTTATAGGACATTCTCGATATCTGCGACGTTAAAAAGGGTCCCCCATAGCGCGTTTTAATCTGCGCACATGATAGATGTTGTTCAACAATTGTATTCGAATGATTTTTCAAAATCATTGTTTCCGAGAGCACATTTCTCGGATACACAATGAACGATTATAAATCGTTACGTAATGCATCATATTGTTTAGGTAGTTTATCATTCTTAATATTCTGTTCCGTATTGTTGATTTTTTTCTCGCGCAAGTTCACACTAATGCCCCCCCCCCCTAACATTTAGTTCATAGCGAACATATATTATCCGTTGACAGTGCGCTCTTTCTCCATATAAACCAAAGTTCATTTTATTAATTCGAACATTAGATATACCTCTATTTTAATTTCATCGATGTCGTGTTGTCTTCCCGTTAATCGACCATTTAAGAGCCTAGGCCTAGATATTGTAACATTTGTATCGGTATTTATTAATCTAATGCACCTATTTTTAATGTGAAACTCGTTTCACTTAGTTCCCCTTTTTAATACCGGTTTCATGTTCGGCGCATTCTACCGGTCACTACATTAGGATCCGTGTAAATATCGTCCGCGAATGTATGCACATTTTCAGTTACGATATAAATACACCGTCGGTCCCGTCACTGAAATCCGATGTAGTATTCCGATTAAGGCAAGGTATCGATAACTCATGTTCGTCGTAGCGTATACCTAGAAATGGCAGAATCGATATATACCGAGCAGTAATATAACTTGATCGAAAGTGTGGTACCATAAACACCCTCACGTCGCATCTTAAAATATCACGGATGATAAACTATCTAACCAACAAGATGCATTATTGCAAAAGATTAAGCGTTCGTATATATCCGATCAATGTACTCGTCGGAAACAAAGATTTTGAAAAGTCATTCAAACACAATTGTTGAACATCACCTATCATGTGCGCCCTTTTTAACGTCGCAGATATCGAAAGTATCATATAACAGCGAATAACTAAAAATATCGCTGAATGACCTCTTGTTAATGCGGTATGTAAACAGAAGAAAAAAAAACGAATTTTACATTTCTTCAGAAATATAAACAAACAGAAATATTGGAAAATTATGAAAATAGTTTAAATCCTTCGTTTATTTAAAATATATACGATCATTTACGCGGCTGTGAATCCACGAGTACACAGGTATATTGATTATAAATTATTCAATTTTCCTACTTTAATTTCGGTTTGAAGAAACCGTACGCATTTATGGAACTGAAAAACGGAAAAAAAACGAAAAAGCACACCTGTCCTGTTTCCAGATTGTTTTTGCAATAAAATTTTGTACCCTATGTAATACCCGCATAGTGTCGTTTGATAAAAACAATTCATTATTTGAAATTTGATTGGTAATCTCGATTTTGATACAAATTTTCCAGTTAATTTTTGATAATATCACTGACTTAAGTTGAGATAAAGGGACGACCTGCATCTTTCCCGGGTCTAGCGTTCACGATGATTTATACAAAACTATATCATAAAATCAGAAAATAATGTTACATGTATAAGATGAGAGCTTTACAAAGCAGCTCTCTAAATAACTTCGCTCTGTTTTACCCTTTTGCGGTGAAGTAAATTTAGTAGCGGCGATGAATACAGTTGCGTTGCTAAGTATCCGAAGTGGAAATTGGATTTGATACACTGTCGCTTAGTGGTAGAATGTTTTTAGTCGTTTTTTTTTTTTTTTGTTAATGTTTCTTTAATACTTCTACAGTGAATAATCATTAGAAGGCGAAAGCGACAGTTTTGATTAATAATCATTAAATATATATATATATATATATAAATAAATATATAAAATAAATAAATATCTCAATAACGAACAAAAATAAGTATAAATTTACATACTTTAATAAATTAAAATAAATACCTTAATTTAAGGAAACGTTTTCGGACTGTAGAATCAGTTAGCAAACACAAAATACACTCGATTTTTTTTTTTTTTTTAGTTTGTATTAAGGATAGCTACTTTATTTCTACTATATCTGTTTGTTTCACTTATTGTTTCTTTTATGTTGTACAGTAATTAATTTTAAACACCAATTTAAAATTAATTACTGTACTTTATTTCTGCAACCTTAGATATAATCTAAATAAACAGTACCCATCATTAGCACGTAAAAAGGATCCCTAGTCCTAATCTCTATTGTCCTTAAGTAAGAAATTTTACTTTATATTTTGGTCGGATATGTATCCTTCCTCTTTTACCAATGATAGTTCCTTCTATCTCTCAATTTAACCTTCCTACTAATTCTTGGTTCGCAGAATTACCTTCTCTTCTACGTTCTGTTATTATCTCTATTATTCGCCTACTACGCATTAATCACATTCTACTGTCCTCTTCCCGCTATCGTCTCTCTTTGATTTCCTCTCCTTATTGTCCTCTGTATCCGAATGAGGAACTTATCTGTGATGCTAATTACATCTTTTTTGGAGTGTTCTGCTCTTTCAGCAAATTGCACTTCCCTTTATTTACTCATTTTAAAGTCAAGGCTTCCTGTTCCCTACTATGCTTCCTATATCCTGTCTATTCCATCTCAGTCTGTTGTTCCTGCCATTGGTTCCTTTATTTCCGCCATTTCCGATCGAATTAAGTTTTGATTAGTTAACTCTTCTTCCTATTGTTTCTAGGTGAGGTTCCTGATTGACGCGGCCAAAAATGAAAAAAAAAAAAAAAACCTAATCTAAAACCGCCGATGTATGCACATATTACGCGAAATTTAAATATGTAGAATGTTTTTTTCTTTTTTTTTTCATTTAATCTGAATTCATTTTTCTTTTATAATTTTTAACGTATATGATAAATAAACTATTTATTTAAATTTTCGGCGAACATTTGTGCTTTTTTGGGGGGGGGCGGATTGCAGCACTACTCGCTTAAACGGGGAAACCGACGGATTTTATCTTCGACCCTGTCACAATTTTTCTTCATCGGCCAGCATAACTGAAGCTCCCCTACAACTGTTTTCGATCATATATAAAATTTTCAACGACAACATAAATCAACACGGAATATTTGTTCGGACGACTCGAATAGCCAACGCGTGCCGAAAACGAGCACTCAAATCCCTGAGGGATGATAGGCCACTTCTAAGAAATCAGGTCATTATCGCTTTTCTATACACGCATATACGTAAACTTAGCCCTTCAGATCTCACACCGAGGCGGAATTCTGGGCCCCCAAATGATAGTGTTTTTACAATTCTCATAGGGAAATAACTGACTATAGGTAAATTTTTTCGAAAAATCAAATGTTTTATAAACCCAATAAAAAAAAAAAAAAAAAAAAAAACGGAAAAGAAAAAAAAAATTTTTACCAATTAAAAACGTTACAGGGGATATATTTTTGCTGCAAAACCGATATGCAATTGTGTAACAATATAATCGATAAAAAAAATCGTTCCGGGGTGTTTGAGCTAGAAATTAACATTCAGCGGCTGAAATCATTCAATGTCGGTCTCTCATTTTAACATCTTAATTCTCCGGTCAGCTAAATAATGTAAAACAGCCAATCATCGATCTGCAGAACAAAATCTTAGTAATAAACGCATAAAAGTAGATACACCGATGAAATAAATAATCACGGAGAAAAATATTAATACATTTTCTTTTTCTGAGAATTGTGACGTGCGTTTATAACTCCTATCACTGCTACGTACGAATAAAACGAATATTAAAGTGAAATGAGTACGCATCTAATTCCATATTACGACACTCCGCGCGGCAGGGTTTAACTTTTAAAACCAATTAGTGGTTTCACACTGCCGAAGTGTACTGCATCGGACAGGATTTTTGCAAATTATAGCATGACCACATCTACGTTACAAACTATCGCAAAATCCGTAATTTATTCTCCTATTATCGGGGGCTGCAACATGGCACGGAACTACTGCATAAAAGTCCCCATAATCGGCTCTTTCGAGGAATATTTCTTCTGTTCCGTTACACGCCCCCCTTATCAAGTCTGTTCAGATTCCTACATCGGTAACCTGCTAATATCTTAATCATGATTGTGACATGCAGGAGAGTACTGTTAACAGGCATCTTTCTGTAATTACATTCTCCTTGATTTAAAAATGAACCGTTACCGATGTGTAATGACATTTTAGACGATACAGAAGCAATTTCTTACTCAGTTTGTTCTAATCCATTTGATGGTATTTCTCGTTAAGACATTTTAAAAAGATCCGAGTAGTAAGCTGTCATGGAAGTGTTTTTATTGTAAAGAGGTGCACTTTGAAGAAAAACATGGACACGGAGGGCAAGTTTTATTCATTGGCGCAGCAGCAGTTAGAGAACCGACTAAAATTATTTGAAGAAAAACTTGATGAGTTGGTTAACCCTAAAAGGAGGAAAAACTGTAGGAAATTTAATGAATAAAATAAGTAGCATTGAACTATATCAAAGAAGGAAAAATGTGCAATTTCACGGAATAGCGCGAGTAAATAATGAAGATCTTAAAACTATTGCCATTACATTGCGGAAGTAAATCTTAACGAAAATGATATCTCAAGCCTTTCATTTCGGTCAGTGGAAAGAATTCCACCCGTTATACTGAAGACTAAGTACATGACCTTGGAGCGGCTAGAAGAAGGAAAATTTCGTCCAATCAGATAGTTGAAGCAAATTGCGGTTTAAAAATTTTCCGAATTCCAAATATTACTTTGCACACTGATTTAGTCTACTGGTAGTGGTGCTGTAAAAAGTTTTTCAGCGCAAACTTAAAACTAATACTGCCGTGACTTACTGCGGAATCCTCAAAGTTCTTTCGAAAATGCCTCTAACTGCATTAAGCGGTACTTTCGCGAACACAAGTTTGAGCTAGAAACAAACTAGTGATATATTTTCGAATAAAATCTTCTACGTTAGTTATGGATTTTTCTTTTACACCACTCGGGCAAAATGATCGGCTCAGCTATCTCGTGAAATTTTACAAAACATACACGCTGTCTTTCTCAGTGTAACAAAAACCGGTAATGATTATTAGTATTAAATGAACATTTAATTTTAGAATACATTTATGAAACATTTATGAAACATTTATGAACGTTCGCACACGTTCATTAACGTAAGTGTGCCTACTTATTTACAACATGCTCGTAATTAAGAAGATTTAAAACTTCTCTGGTTAATCTTCTCTTCAGGCTTCGCGGAACGTTTTCTAAAATGTATTTATTTTCATTTCATCGAAAAATGCTGTACCTTTGCAAACTTCTTTCGCATATTACTTATATATCAAGAGATCAGTGTGTAAAGAAGAATTGGAAAAACATAATTTGGCGCATCAGTTAGTCTTTGACACGGGAGTTGCTAAATTCGATTGATGTTGCTGCTCGCTAATGATCCGTATACTTTAATTCGATACCTCCGAAGAGGCGCCCGAATTGTTATATATTACACGCTTACGACGAAGGAGATTTTCTACCGATTACTGACTACAATTGTCGGATTCTGCGCACAATTCGTATTTTATGAGGTCCCCTACGTAAACTGTCGATCAAAAATCAATAATTAATCGCAGATATTTGACCGATTTGGTCGGCGGAATTTGCTGGTTTCGCTACGTGATTGCGGAACAAAATCGTTTGTTAAGTGTAAGTAACGCGATGACTTTTATTGCGGTTAACAGGCGTCTTACGTGGAATGTGCACGTTAAGATTAATTGTCGACAAATTAAGCACACAGCGAAACAATTACAGTGGTTGATAGGTCGAAGATCTCCACCGGATGTTCGGCGTAAATGCATTCTGTACCGTCAGATCATTATGCCGATATGCACATACGGAATACAACTCTGGTTTTACACTAGTAACTCAAATCGTGCAAAAAATTATGCTGAGGCAGAGCATCATTTTACGAGCAATAGTCGACGCATATATTCTCGTAATGATAATATGGACCTGCATGTAACATTGGTCAATGAAATTATTAAGCAAATGACCATTATACATGGAAAGCGAATTCATCGACACGTTAACATAGAAATGGTTCAACGACACCTGAGAAAACGTAAGGCGCCTTAAACGACGCCATCTATCAGATTTGACTTCGTAATACATGTATATACATATATACATTATAGGATATAAGATGTACCATCGTAATTATTATTTATTGTAAATATGTAATGTGTTAGGGGAGCAGAGTGGTCAATGGACTGTTGCCTCCATACCGGTTTGGCTTAGTTTAAAGCCACATTTATTAAAGTAGATACTTATTTAATTGTAAAATTAAGATCGTATCAATAATAATAAAATGAAAATAAATAAATAAAAAAAACTTAATCTCCCAAGAAATAGCTCAGTTGCAAATTTCGGACATGGATTCCTGTACTAATGTTGATGCTTATACTGGGGACCTTCGTGTTTAGCGAATGCACATGTGTCATGCCGTAACCGTTATATTTAACAATGGAATATCAGTCGTACGAAAAAAACAAGTTTAAGTTTATTGTAGAACGGATGCATGGACCAACTGTTTTTCAGAATATGTAGAATTTGAAAGTATCTGTTATATATATATATATATATATATATATATATATATATATATATATATGTAGTTCTAGAAGTTGTATATGTCATTCGAATAGCTGGTTTTGATTTGTGCAGTGGTCCGTGGTGTCACACACGACCAAGGGCTTGCTCTACATCAAAGAAGATGGCACTGCAGTAATGACGTAAGGCTGATTCAAAACTGATTCTTTCCGCATTTGTGGATCGTATCCAGAGGCGGCGTAAGGCGTCGGCGATGTGGGCGACCGCCTACGGCCTCGCAGTCTAAGGGGCCTCGCGCCTCAAAGGTTTATGCATTAGGTACTTAAAAGCCATGACCGCGACGAAAAAATTTTACTCGTCATAAAACGATAAATATAATTAGCAACTCTCCAAACTGTCGAATTTTTTTTTTTTAGTTTAATTTTAATAAGGTACAATAGATAGATGTCGTGACTTGTCGAATTTGAGTGTTGCTCTGTCAGTCGTCGATTTATGATTGTTTTGGACTGCCAGAGTAAACTAATCAAACGTATATATCACAATAGAAGAAAACTTTATCGTATTCCTCGCTGTCACTGGAACGACTGGAGAACATTTAACTAATGCAATATTGGGAAAGCTTGAAAAAAATGGCTTAAATATTCAAAACTGGCATGGCCTCAAGGAGATACGACAATGGCGCAAATATGGCAGGGCGTAAATGGTGGAGTTAAAATTCGAATATTAAATATTAATCCCAGGGCATTTTTTACACCCTGCGGTTGTCATAGCTGGAATCTGCTGCTGTTGGTAGACGTAGCTAACTCTTCTGTGACAGCAAAAACCTTTTGGTTTTATTCAGAAAATTTCTTCGCTATTTTCCAGGTTCCAGCAAACGCTATAAATTAATCAAAAAGGGGCAAATTAAAGCTTACTATGATGAAGCCTTTATCAGACACAAGTTGAGAAAGTAGAATCGAAGCAGTGAAGGCCGTATTATTGCAATTTCATGATGATGTTGAACGCGTCGAAAGCTTAAAAAATTAAACTGAACAATCTGACACGCTCAGTTATTGTGATTCGTTTTTAAACGAAATGTTTAATTCAGAATTTATATCACATCACAGCCTCCCGAAAGTCGGTATGAAATAGATTTTTTTTTGAATACTATGATTGATTCTATAATAAGCAATATGATTTCAAGATTTATTTCTTTTAATCAACGTTTTGAAAATTTTGGTTCTCTCTAGGATCTAAACAAGTTAAAAAGTATATTCCAAAGAGCAATTATTAAAAATCTGTCAAGATTTACACACTGTCCTGCGAGTGGGTGAGAGCAGCAACTTCCACCTTACGAATTGTATGAAGAATTAATAACAATGTTCTCCCGAATTCACCCAACTGCTCCAATACATAACAGAAAATAGCTCGAAAGAAATTTACCCAAATATTTACATAATTATTTGAAGTTTGCTAACAATACTGGTAAGTACGAATAAAAATTGGTCAGTAGGAACTGTTTTTTATTTTATAAAATCCGTCTTTTTGCGCCACCAGAGGACCTCGCAAAATGTACCTTGCCCGCATAAAATTTTGGTCTTGCCCCGCCACTGATCGTATCTCCAATTCTTAATATTGCATTCTAAGTATATGTTAAAAACGGCATACCTTTCGATGTTAAATTTTTCACAACTTCAGCTTTTACTCTTATTTGATTCTCAGCTGGTGTCTTTTTTAATTGAAAATTTCTAATTTTTGCAAGCACTTGACGAAGCGATATACGTTTAGTTTTGATAAAATTAACCGGATTGAAATTTTTATAAATGCTTGAACTTGATTTTCACGATCGCGATTAGTTAAATCATCGTGCGCAGTTAAATATAAATGAAGTGCAAAATCAGCTGTTCTTCCTCGTCAGTCATTGCTCATTGTCAATTTGCTTTTTTAATACCGATTGGACAATTGCTTTAAGTATGATTTTAACGTCTTCCGTATGGATATATCTTCTTGATTCAACTAGAAGAATTTCGTACATGGTCTAAAATATTTGCTGATTTGTCTATTCAAGAGACATTTTCAAAAGTCGCTTTCAACTCGTCATGCTTCAAAAGCGTCCAATTTTCAACTGGTCCCTCTAGGATTCCATGTATAGGTCGCCTCACGTAGTAGTGCCAACAGCCAAGTTAAGTTTTGACTGTTCACCGTCTAAGGGATCATGTTTCATTGTATTATGAGATTTTTTATTTTTGAGTGAAAACTGTTTTGTGATTCTAGTAGTCGCTAATTCTCCACCGTATATTCCGTGACTGAGTACCGAATATCTCAATTACAATTGGTTCCAATGTTTCACTAAATATCGTAATTCTAAATATAAAATAAATAAATACCTCGATAACAAACAAGTATAAAATAATTTATATTTAAATAATATTCAAATTAAAATACCTCAATTTAAGGAAACGTTTTCGGGCATAGCCCATCGTCAGTTAACAATGCAGAGTGAACTCAACTAATTTGATTTTTACTCTTTTTTTTTTTGTTTTAAATCGATTTTTATTTCGCCTTTTTTTTTTTTTTTTTACTATTTGACTTGACTTTTGGAACGAAGTTCTTTTACGCAGCTTATCGGTAGGAGTAAACTGGCAGAAATGAAAATCGCGTTATGCGTCGCCCTCCAGGCAACCTTCACTCTCGTTCTCTTTCACTCTGTCCCTTTCTATTATATACGGATGTGTGTATTTATGTGCGTGCGTGCGTGCGTGCGAGCAAGTATCGAGATTCGAGCATCAAGCATTGTACGTGGTCGGTCAGCTGTATTTTGTGGATTGCAACGAGATTTTACAATAAAAATCATAAAGGGTGAAGGGAAGAATAAAAAACGCGTTCTAGGCTGTAAGAAGAGATAGGTCTAATAGCTGAAATTAGAAACAGAAAGCGCGACATTTAAAGAAATTGTGATGGGCGCCATAAATTAAATTGCTGTCGTCAGGCTGGGATTGGAAGAATGGAGAAGAAAGATATCAAAAAAAAAAAAAAAAAACGACGAATGGCCAAAACGAAAGACATAAATGAAATAAACAACTAAGCTGAGGACAATTATGGTACTATGATCGGGAAAGCGACAAAAAGCTGAATAGAAAGCTAAAAAGATTAAGAATTCGAAAAAAGTGCGAAAAGATATGTATATTTCCAAATTTGGGGCGAAAGTCGTTAAAAAAAGGTTAATATTAGAAACGAAAAATTTGGTAATAAATCGACCGTTATATGCAGATAATTACTCTTTCGTAAAGTTTTAGCTGTTTGAATTTTATCCTCAAATGATAGCCCTAAAATAAACTTTTCTTTTTTCTCTTTTAAATATATGCACATGTAAAATAGATCCTTTGACCCTCGCCATGGTAGAGAGGAGGACACCACCCTTCGTACTGATTGGTGATAGTCTGAATAGATGAGTCGGTTGTTTCAATTGACTAGGTAATTTTTCAGTTTGTAGTTCGCCTAGCGATTTCCATTATTACGATATTTCACGTGGGTGTTACAGTTTCCCTTACACATGTAATCGATGCGAAATTTACCATATCCGGCATAAAAATGGCATATATAAGCTTTCGAACGTGTCCATGGTTCGACATCCCCCAAACGTGATTCTATAGAGTTCTTATAGAAGTGTCGATTGTTTCAACTATGTCATCTATTCAATTTATCGTGCAGCGATTTCACTACGCTTTGTGGTACACAACTTGCCGACTTCATCAATAGCTTTCACGAAAAAACGTTACATGATTTTTTACAATATTACCTTCGGCGTAAAAATTGCATAGTCAATTATATTGATACATCGATTGAAAGGTATCTAAAAGTATCGGGTAATAAAGAAAAACTATTTTTCCGGTTTTTTTCAGAAAAAAAAAAACAAAACAAAAAAAAACGAGTAAACCAAGCAAAATTGTGATAAAAACATTTTGAATTTTACTTAAATATCAACGATGAAAATAATTTATCGATGAAATACAGTACATCGTAAATCATCGAATAACAGTTAATTTAAAAGCGGTAACATGTAGTATCGATTTGTTGTATTTAAGCAGAATAGAATGATGTGATACATGTATGTATGTGTGCTTATGTGAATGTATTTTTGTTACGAAGTGTATCACCTTTCGACGGACCGGTCTGAAGGTGGAAGAGGGGCTCTACATTTCGCTATAATAATAACAAAGTTTTCAAGTATGTTTCCGACGTGATGGATCATCTGTCAAGATTTAGAACGGTAGAAATCTGGCCACTTTATCAAGAATTATTATTTCACGGTTGCTTTATAAGGTACACAAATCGTAGACACCTCATCATACACGGAAACACAATGACAATCGCCTATTCATCCAGAAAACCCGTTTAACGTAATACATCATCCGCTAACTAACTGCGGATAAGTCTAGAACGGTTTGCTCATATTCAGCGGCCACGTTACATTATAAGCGTGTCCAATTTATCTGCAGAGCACAAAAGAATTGGCCGGAAGAAAGGGATTCCGGTGAAGGTATCGGCAACGGGAAACGGCGCCGATGATGATAAAAGGATAAGTGTTAGGGCTAAAGCTGCTCCTGCGAAGGATTTAAGCAAAAATTTGTTGCCTTTTAATGTTTGTCTGAGTAGTGGCTAAAAACGCGATGCGATATAGCGGCTTCGGCGAAGTGGACAACCTTTCTAAATCCTTTCCGACATAAATCTTATTAATGGAACTAAAACGCTCGCCGGCAAATCGCTTTACATATATAACCGTTCTACCTGCCGTCCGATGCTCATACCTTTCCTTGCAAATCGGACGCTGGCTGCAATTTGCGGACATATCATGTTTCCAATCAAATCGGTAATCTCAGTTATGAAAGAATGGTATCAAGTTTTCATCTCGAAAATAATTTCAAATTATCCTACATATATGTATATATCTAGGAGATGAAATAAACGCGCGCGACACTTTAGCCTATAGCCGAGACCAACTCTGCATATGCCATTTTCTGACATTATCGTGAATAATGCTTATTTTAAATGTTCACGCGTAAAAAAGCTAAAATATCATTATAAGTTATATTTTATCACGTTAAGATTAAATGTTAACAATAGCGCAGCGCTCTGTGACCCTTTTTTTACTACCTATATGTTGGCGAATTAAGCGAAGCTCGTTAACAATAAACGCGCGCGACACTTTAGCCTATAGCCGAGACCAACTCTGCATATGCCATTTTCTGACATTATCGTGAATAATGCTTATTTTAAATGTTCACGCGTAAAAAAGCTAAAATATCATTATAAGTTATATTTTATCACGTTAAGATTAAATGTTAACAATAGCGCAGCGCTCTGTGACCTTTTTTTACTACCTATATGTTGGCGAATTAAGCGAAGCTCACTAACAATAAACGCGCGCGACACTTTAGCCTATAGCCGAGACCAACTCTGCATATGCCATTTTCTGACATTATCGTGAATAATGCTTATTTTAAATGTTCACGCGTAAAAAAGCTAAAATATCATTATAAGTTATATTTTATCACGTTAAGATTAAATGTTAACAATAGCGCAGCGCTCTGTGACCTTTTTTTACTACCTATATGTTGGCGAATTAAGCGAAGCTCACTAACAATAAACGCGCGCGACACTTTAGCCTATAGCCGAGACCAACTCTGCATATGCCATTTTCTGACATTATCGTGAATAATGCTTATTTTAAATGTTCACGCGTAAAAAAGCTAAAATATCATTATAAGTTATATTTTATCACGTTAAGATTAAATGTTAACAATAGCGCAGCGCTCTGTGACCTTTTTTTACTACCTATATGTTGGCGAATTAAGCGAAGCTCGTTAACAATAAATCGCGCGCTTCTTTGATCTGTACTTTATGTAGATTAATGTCCGGCCACTGAACTTTGTTCCGGTTGATTCCGAACCTGCGCACCAATAAAAGTACATTCACACGTTCCGAAAACATTTGAAAATATAACAATAATTGCATTTCTAGACTTCAATGTTCCCCTATTATGTACCAGTTTGTGAATTTTATCAACAATCGTTAGAGTGCATACGTACATACAATAATTGCTCATTTAATAATAACCGACCTCTGCTTGGATCTGAAATCACTCAGTGCGACTTAATAAGTTTCACAAGCAGTCAAACATTTAACACTGATGTATGCAGACGATGTGAAAGCTACACTTTTCCAAAGCACTGCATTAGTTGTTTTCATTTTGAATCGACTTAAAAAAAAAGAAAACAACAAATATTCATAAACCCCTGAAATGTTTTTACAAATTATCATCTGTGCTATACTGACGTCCTGTATAAATGGGAATTGGCATAATATTTAAAACCGTCGTGTAAAACGTAAAAAACAAATATACGTGTATGTCATCATGAAATAAAGATATTATGCTTTTATCACGTTTTAATTAATTCCTTATCCCGCTGTGTGTAAGTTAGCGAATTATTTACTTTTCATTAAATCCTGAAAATACGATGATCTCTTTAACATTGGTGTCCTCCCTTTTAAAATTGCTCGCTTTGTAGAATTTTCTCGACGACAAGACCTAAATCAATCGATTTAATCCCTAAAAACTTTTAATTCGTGAATTTCATTAAAATCGTTAAAACCATTTTCGGGAACCGAGTTACACACACACACATATTTATATATATATATATGCATTATTTTTTACCCATATCATATATATATATATATATGAACGAGTTTATTTTATTTATCTATGTACGACCATGGTACCGGTATATTATTCAGCTAGTATACGAATATATACTAACTTAAAGAAATATGCCTCCTCACAGAGAGATTAACAATTTTACATCTCGTCTTATTTTATATTTTTGCTGTGTTCCCCGGACAATAATTATTTGCGGTGTACACAATTAAACAAATCTTGACAACACAATTCATTCGTTTGCGCTTGTTTTAGATAAACGTGGATTTCCCTTTTAAATTTCACTTTAGATGTTTAGGTAAATTTCCGTAAACTCCTTTTTAGTTTGCCATATGACGAAACGAATTTAGATTTTTGTTCACTTACAGGTGTATCCTTTGTCGAAAAAAACTTGATATTCCGTCGATCGCGAATCCAGCTATCCTTCCGCTGCGATAGTTATCGAAAGCATTCTATATATATGTGTAAAAGATAAGGATGACTCTGTAATTGTTGAACTTTCGGTATAATACACCTAAACAATATTAATGCTGGAATCCACGTATATTGAAGCCTTTCCAATTTCGAAATTCTGATCATATTGCACTAGTGAAACTATAGTAGTATTAAAGAAACATAGCAAAGAAATCAAGTTTATTTTTCCAATATTTTAAAAAGTAGGAAAATATCTCGTTCGAAAGATAGTTTTATTTAACATTTAAACAGGGAAATTCCCAGATATTCTAATCCGAATTCGAGATCAAATTCGCAACCTTAAAAATCTACTCCATGATGCGTGGCATCTGCCACTGGAGAAACGCATTCCTACTACCGACAAACTCACCGAAACGTCAAACTGGATAAGGTGTTCCTTTTGAACAACAACCATCTCATCGCGACGTGAATAATAACTCAACTCATTCACACCGCATTAACGCATAATTACCCACTGCAAAAAAAAAACAAAAAAAAAAAACGTAAATGTTACCACTGCCGACTTTAACAATCGAACAACTTCTGCAAAACTCCGGGAATACCATTTCAATCATAATATTTCGATCCGTACAGCACCGTCAATCCAAATGAGCTTAGAGCTATTCGTGAAAACGACGAATACATGTTATACATATATTAGTTCATATAATTTGAATAGCTTCCGCTGATCACAGTTGTGATGCATAAGAGCACCGAAACACATGGGAGTTATACATATACATGTATTATTTTACTAAGGTTTAATTTCAGTATCATTAGGTTTAATCAAAATGATGAACTTACCCGGTACATACATTAAAAAAGTATATATACATATATAAAGTTCCTTTGACTGGCAATCTAAAATTCTTCCTGAAAAATCATTTTCAATTGACTACGTCATTCTTATTCGCCTTTTATTTTTTAAGAAAATAAATAAATAAATCTTAGCAACCGTACAACGCAGTATTTAGCCTTTGTTGTCTTATATAAAATAACGCGACATAATCATGGAACAAAAAATGTAACCCCAGACTGAGAATGGCACGTAGTCTCCATTAATATAAATGTGAAATTATTTAAAATCAAATCAAGTTAAGGTTTATTTTGAAATATATACAACGTAACATCAGAATTTATTTAAAAATATAATCTTTATAATTGTATATTTTATTTGAAAAATATTCAATACGACGGATTGGTTAATTTTCTTAAATACTACGGGGATCCTAAAAATTACTTCAGCGCTTCGCTGATCGGCTCTGTTGTCCAATAATAATGTTGTAAAAAAAAAGGGGGAGGAACAAGTATTTTTTCTGCAGTAAAAAGGTAGTTTTATCCTATCATGCGCAGTCCAAGGATAGACGATCACTCGAAGTAACACTTTTTTTTTTAAATTAAATTTCCCGGTTTTACAAAATTATTATTTGTCTTTCCTCCGACTTAAAAAAAAATAATAACTGTCGAAACAAAAACTATGCATGATTTCCAAATATCTTGCACCATATTTTTTATTTGATCTCGATATATGGGAAATTCTTTTTAACATATTTATTCCATAAATAACAATGCATTTTTCACTAATGTTCATACTATTAATAATTTACATAATTTTGATTTATATATTAATAATTTACATAAATGAATTACCATATAAACATTTATAAAATTACATATGTTATTTATTATATATTAATGAAGTATCTAAAAATATGAAGCATATTTTTTCTTTTTTTTTTTAATGTAAGAACTCTCTAAAAAATCATCAATATTTATTTTAAATTTTTGATTTTTTCAGACCCCTGTGTATTTATAATAACTGTTTCACTTCTAATAGAGGTGTTTAACCCCCCCCCCCCGTGGACACGGCCTTGCGTGTGATTTAGAACTACTTTAATGTTAAACTGATAGATCGAGTTTTTTAATACGACTTTCCTCTCGGAAGTATTGCTTACTTATTTTAAATACACGAACGAAATCCTCTTCTAACGTTAATGAAATCAACCTCTGCTGCCATGTGAAAAAAAGTAAAAATTCTTCAAAAGAGTTACTTTTTGCACAGAAACATATTACGACATGGATATTTCCTTCGGATAGTGCATGAAATAAGACCATTTAGTTTTAGTGAAAACATGAGAGCTCAAAATGTTGATCAGACAAATTGAATAAAATGTTTACCCTATAGTAGTAACATTTTTGAATGATTTACGAATTTTGCGAAGCAACCCCCCACCATGAGACATATTCATATCAAGAAATTCTCTTTTTTTTTTTTTCTTTTTCTACCATTTTCAATTTTCATTAGTGCAGTTCCCGTATGGCTAAAAGTGCAGTGGTATCCGTATATCGAAGAGCTCCTCAAGACCATTCGCTTAATATATGTAGAATTTACTTGATCAAGCGATTTTGTTCATTTTCATTTAAAAGTGGCGCACATCAGAATGCTGACTAAAAAGTTTGCGTAGAGCTTGACAATTTTAATTATGGAGAGGATCTCAGAATTACAGAATTTAAGTTTTAGTTTAAAATCTTCAATCAAAACAATTTATTAATAACACGACCGTTACACCATTGGCCTAAAACGTCGATCAGCGAAGGTGTGTTAATAAAAACTTACCAAGGTTAAAAACAACCTCGTCGCTGGTTAAGCTCTTAGTATATTTCGAAAGTAAACCACCTTTCGTTCTTGCAGGAAAATGTGCTGTAGTAATACAGTGTAAAGAAATGTATAAATTTGTTCAGTAACATTGAAAAAGAAACAATCCATACCAGCCTGCCTGTTCGATAAGTTAAAAAGACGATGAACATCCATTTTCTGCGCAACGGTGCGCGCCGCCAGTTTTGCTACATCGTGCCCGCAACTTAACGAAAATAAAAATCTCCAACATTTTCGAATCGTTTTCAGCAATTTAAATTTGCATAAGTACATGAAAGCGTAAAAATGTTTTATGTTCGGCGTAATGGATTTAGCCTCCCTCAAAAAAATAAAATAAATATAATATAGTCAGGATTAGTGTTTTTTTGTTGCTGTTTTTTCGTTATCTAAGCAAAGTTTACATTAAACGGAAAATATTACGGTAAGATTTACTTTTTTCCCTTAAACGTAAACAGATTCTCATAACAATGCTATTTATAAAACCGTTTAATGCGCGCGCGTAAGCACTTAAAATATTTTACATTCAAAGCGTCCATAAAACGTGTTTTTTTCTTATTTCGAAAACCCGAAGTATCGTTCATGTGAAGTTCCACTCAAATCGATTATCGATTAACGGGTTAGTGCTGAAAGCGAACCTTTTTCGAACTTAATTTTATCATGCAATATTCCCATCGCTGCCTGCAAACACTTTCAACACCTCCGCGTCGAATTTTGTGCATGATTATATCCATTTTTTAATCCATATGATATTACGCTGACGGTACATTTTTATTATTTATTAGTGACTATGTAATTTCTGCGCTGGGGGTAATAAGAGATTCTGTTGCGTTTTTTGCGTTATTTGGTTGCGTTGCCGAATAGCGATATTGAACTTGTCGTGGAAATTTCTCAGCAAACGGTAAACTAAACTTATTGGTTCTGAAATTTTTTTAGTTACGATAGGAAAAAATGTTATTACTTTGCGAAGAATGATATAATCAATTGCAATCGATTCTGCTATAAAAATTATAGACGTCTAGGAGGTATCGCAGTGACGAGGTTCGAAGAATTCAGTTTTAGACACATATATTACGGACGTATTCACAAAATTTGAATTTTTTGAACTATTGCAAGTTTTCGGGTGTTAAAAATATTAAAAATCAAAATTTACAACCATATTTAGAGGTATAGGAATTTAAAATATCGAAAGTTGTAACAAAAGCTCAAAGTTACAATTTGGCAATTACTGATGATTTTTAAACTTTTATTCACCCGTCTCATGATCTTAACATGCGAAACACTACTTATCATGTAATAAAACAAACTTTAATAACAAACAATAAGGGCAAAATAATTTATAACAATAAATTAGATAAGTACCTTAATTAGAAACGTTTTCGGGCATAACCCATCATCAGCTAAAACTAACTTAGTGGAAACTTAAAACACACTGGAGTGAATATAAGGAATACATGTGTATATATAGTAGATACATAGGAGGAACAAAACATAGAAGGTATAAAAATCGATAGAGTGAAATTATTAATACTTAATACAAAAAATAAAATGAAGTAGGAGGAACCTAAAGTTAAATTTTTATATTAAAAAGTGGATTATTATTATTTGGTAATTGGACATTTAAAATATTATCTTTATATTTATTTATGTAATAATTTTCAGCAATGTTCATAATATTTCCTTTGCCATAAGTGGCCAAGACAGTTACAGTGTTTTCTAATGAATTTGGTTTATGTTTATTTTTAATTAAATGTTCAGCATATGTTGAAATACTCCTATAAGACCACTAATAAACTATACTAGTGCATCTTCTTATAAAATCTCAAAATTAATAACAAAAATCTTAAAAACTAATATACCAATTAATAATAAATATACTATTAAAAACAGATTGGATGTTTTTGATAAATTAAAAAATATAAAAATTAACAACAAAACTAAATTAATTTCTTGAATGTAGGTGAATACATCCTGTTTGTTAAAATGGTATAATAAAATAAACTTTAATAACAAACAATATAGATCAATAAATTAGATAAATACCTATTTAGAAACGTTTTCGGGCATAACCCATCATCAGCTAACACTAACTTAAAGGAAACTTAAAACATACTGAAGTGAATATAGGGAATACATGTGTATATATAGTAGATGTAAAGAGGAATAAACATGGCAGGTATAAAAATCTATAGGTTGAAAATACTAATAATTAATATAAAATATAAAATAAAATAGATTATTAACTACACCCATGAATATAAATAAAAAACAAATAGAAATTAATATATTAAAGACTTTGGCAAGAAATAATGGTTATGACGAACAAATAATAGATAAATTAATTCACAAAATAAAATCAAAATCAAAATATATACAAAAATTAAGAGTCAATAATGCTACTAACAATAAAGGATGGATAACATTCACATTTATAAACAATAACATATACAAATTAACCAATTTATTCAAAAAACAAGGTTTAAATGTAGCATTCAAAACTAAAAATAATTTAAAATATAAAATAAACACCTTAAATTTAAAAAATAATAATATTTATGAAAATAGCGGTATATATAAAATAAATTGTACTGATTGTGAGAAATCATACATTGGTCAAACAGGGCGAAAAATCAATTGCAGATATAAAGAACATATAAAAGCATTTAATAATAATGAAATAGAAAAATCAACCTATGCAGAACATCTAATTAAAAATAAACATAAACCTAATTCAATAGAAAATACTGTAACCATCCTGGCCACTTATCACAAAGGTAATAATATGAACATTGCAGAAAATTATTATATAAATAAATATAAAAATAATATTTTAAATGACCAAACACCTAATAATAATAATCCACTGTTTAATATAAAAATTTAACTTTTTGTCTTCTTGTTTTATTTTATATTTTATATTAATTATTAGTATTTTCAACCTATAGATTTTTATACCTGCCATGTTTATTCCTCTTTACATCTACTATATATACACATGTATTCCCTATATTCACTTCAGTATGTTTTAAGTTTCCTTTAAGTTAGTGTTAGCTGATGATGGGTTATGCCCGAAAACGTTTCTAAATAGGTATTTATCTAATTTATTGATCTATATTGTTTGTTATTAAAGTTTATTTTATTATATTATAAATTAATTTCTTATGATATAACAAACCTTTATACAAATATACATATAAATGAAACCATAGATAGAATTAAAAAATCTGTAAATAAGTTAAAGAATAATATTTATTGTAATCAATTAATCCAAATAATTAAAACTGTTACAGAACAAAATTACTTTAATTTTAACAACTCAATGTATATACAAAATAATGGTTTAGCTATGGGCTCACCTTTGCCAGGTATTTTAAGTGAAATCTTTTTACAAAATTTAGAAGAAATATACATGGAAAAGATAATACAAAAATACAACATTAAATCTTATATGAGATATGTAGATGATACATTACTAATTTTTGATGAAAATAATAGTAATACTGAAAATGACATTCTAAACGATTCAAATAAAATTCACAAAAATATTCATTATACTATGGAAAAAGAAGAAAATAACAAAATAAATTTCTTAGATATAACAATAATAAAATCAAAGGATGGATTAACATATAATATTTATAGAAAACAAACCACCACTGATAACATAATTTATAAAACATCAAATCACCCAAACCAACATAAATATGCTTACTTCATGACTGCAATAAATGGATTATTAACTACTACACCTATGAATATAAATAAAAAACAAATAGAAATTAATATATTAAAGACTTTGGCAAGAAATAACGGTCATGACGAACAAATAATACATAAATTAATTCACAAAATAAAATCAAAATCAAAATATATACAAAAATTAAGAAACAATAATGCCACTAACAATAAAGGATGGATAACATTCACATTTATAAACAATAACATATATAAATTAACCAACTTATTTAAAAAACAGGGTTTAAATGTAGCATTCAAAACTAAAAATAATTTGAGATATAAAATAAACACTTCAAATTTAAAAAATAATAATATTTACGAAAATAGTGGTATATGTATATAAAATAAATTGCACTGATTGTGAGAAATCATATATTGGTCAAACAGGGCGTAAAATTAATTGTAGATATAAAGAACACATAAAATCATTTAATAATAATGAAATAGAAAAATCAACATATGCTGAACATTTAATTAAAAATAAACATAAACCAAATTCATTAGAAAACACTGTAACTGTCCTGGCCACTTATGACAAAGGAAATATTATGAACATTGCTGAAAATTATTACATAAATAAATATAAAGATAATATTTTAAATGACCAATTACCAAATAATAATAATCCACTTTATAATATAAAAATTTAACTTTAGGCTCCTCCTACTTCATTTTACATTTTGTATTAAGTATTAATAATTTCACTCTATTCATTTTTATACCTTCTATGTTTTGTTCCTCCTATGTATCCACTATATATACACATGTATTCCATATATTCACTCCAGTGTGTTTTAAGTTTCCACTAAGTTAGTTTTAGCTGATGATGGGTTATGCCCGAAAACGTTTCTAATTAAGGTATTTATCTAATTTATTGTTATAAATTATTTTGCCCTTATTGCTTGTTATTAAAGTTTGTTTTATTATACAGTTTTAACAAACAAGTATGTATTCACCTACAACTACTTATCATCTTTTCATTGCAAGTTTCCTCCTTTTCAGTTAGTACAATATTTGTAAAAGACGCCGGTTTCTTCATCCTCAATATATGGGAGCAGCCCCCGTCCCCTGGTAATGCCCTATCTATCTACACATATATATATATATATATATATATATATATATATATATATATATATATATATATATATATATATATAACTCGGCCATTTGGGCTTCGCAAGGGGCTGTGCCCTTTGTCCCCTCTTGCTTACATTTCTGTTTCTCTCTGTTCAATAATTTTATATAAAATGATCAAAATTTACAACCTAATTAAAATAACATAATTACAAAAATCCTATCCTAACATTTAACTTTCATTCATTACATAAAATTAAGACATTTTTTCGTTGGGGGCTGGCCTAAGAATCACGTTGTAATTAATATATATATATATATATAAATATACATATGTATATACTAATTGTTGCTATGACTTTGTCCGCATATTAATATTTAATTAAATCATTCATTTTTTCTCTTCTCAAGTGAACCGCATATTTTCACTGAACATTTATTTCCTCGGGATTCCTGCCTTTTGGACATATTACCAATCAGATAATTAAAATAAACTTTAAACACGTTTTACAACAACGAAACGCAACAGTTGGCGAGGATTTCAGATTTAAAAGTAAATAATACTTCCATTATTAAATATATTTAAACTCTCGTTGCAAAATTCTTTAATAATTCCTCTATAATCTCAATTTCTAAAGTAGGAGTATTTTAATTAAAATACATTTTTTTAGAACATTACATAGTACTAAATTACTAAAAGTAATTAACAAATATGTTACTATAAAGAACAATTTACACAGTAACGTGTTTACATAATATTTGCGAGTATAATTATGCGGTAGTTCAATAGCATGTCTAAATTGTAGAGCTATTTCCTGCGGTTTCAACAGCACATTTTTTGCACCTTCTTTGACAAAATATTCATTACTCAACTGAGTACCATTTCCGGGAAGTCTCTTGGATTTAATCACTACAATCATCTGTTTTTTATTTCTTATTAACCACTTTGCCTATATCATTTATTTTATAAACCGTGCATTTGCTTTTGTTTAAACATTTTAGCTTTTTCCCTTTTTTGTGAATTGTATATTTTCATTAAACATTTATTTTCTCTATTTAATATTCTTTTCTTTCGGGAATATTACTAATAAAGTAATTAAAACAAACTTTCAGGTCCATTCCACAACAGCAATCCACACTAGTTGGGGATAATGATTTAAGATTCGAATGTAAATAATTCTTCCGAAAGCAACTATTGGATCGTTGGTACTATTACGGGGTTATTTAAGGGAGGAAATACAATTAGGTGGTCAAAAAAAAAGCACATTTTTCAACATTTTTCTTTATAAGGAAGTTTTTTTATTTCATCATAATGAAACGTTTTAGATTTATCAACGAACTCTTGAAGCATACAAAAATATTTATATATATTTATACTTATATATTTTTTCTTGAATAAAATGGAAGCTGTACATTAGCGCAAGGAAACCACTCTGCGAATAATTGGCGGGAATCCCGAATGCTGTAGTTTTGATCCGAAAGAGTCTAGCAAAAGTAGATATGTTAATTACACTTATAATTTGTCGCTAAACCTCTAAGTAGCGGAGATAAAAAAATGTTTCGACGATTGGCAGAGTTTTGAAAAAAATATCTTTAATTTTCCGAAATTCTTCGTTCATTTCTGCATAAATATTAGATTTTTATTAACGAAATTAAAAAATTTTTCGTTACTGAGAAAAAATCTTGCAAGTTCAACCAAATAATCGGCCGATTAGTTTCTTTGCTATCATGTTAGGATAAATGGACTGGAATTGCCCGTGAGAACAACAGTTAAGTACTTGGGATTACACCTAGATAGTCGTTTAACATGGAAGCAGCACATTCAGACAAAGAAAAGAGAAATAGATATTCGTGTTAAAAAAATGTACTGGCTTCTAGGAAGAAATAGCGTTTTAAGTATTGATAATAAACGTTTGATATACACAAGTATCTTGAAGCCTATTTGGACCTACGGAGTACAGCTTTGGGGTTGTGCTAAACCTACAAATCTGAAGATAATACAGACCGCGCAGAATAAAATCCTTAGGCTCGTAACCAAGGCGCCATGGTATGTATCAAATCAAACTTTGCATCAAGATTTAGGGATAGAGTATGTGGCAGATGTTATTAAAACTCATGCCCGAAGACACGCAGAAAGACTTGAAGGTCATCCAAATAAACTTGCTGCTGGACTGCTACATACTGCTAATGATAGGAGGCGGCTGAAGCGTAAGAAACCTCATGACCTTGTTTAATGTAAAGTTTATCGGGTAGGTACTATTGGGTACTTCTCCCTTCATGCTAAATATTTCCCTATTAAGAATATTGCTAAATGGCCTAAATGGCCAGTTTGTAATACAATAACAATTTAAAAAAAAAAAAAAAAAAAAAATTCCCACCAAATTCGAAGACGCTGTTTCGGGAAAAACGCGTTTAAAGATTTTACTACCGATAATTTCCAATGTTTTAAGTTGAAAAATCGATTTTTTGAATAACTTAATTGTATTTCCCCTCTTAAATAATTTCTCTGTCATTTGAATCCCCAAATTTATCAAACGAAATCTAATTTTTTTATAGAGTATATACATACACATATATATACATATATATTTTTTTTTGTAGTATCAATCTTTCGATTGGTTTACTAATAGAAGCGAAACTGTTAAAAATTAAAGTTTAGAGTTTAGATCCGCGTGATCCTTCTCCATTCTGTTCTTTTTTTTTTTCTTCTACTCAGCTACTTCAGTTGCTGGTAATTTTTTTTTTTTTTTTTTTATTTTTTATTATAAGTGGGCTCGGTGTTAACACTGACCCAACTACATGGACCTAGATCACCTACTCAGATTCTGAAGCGATCGGAGATAGAAAGTATAAAGGAAAGAAGGAGGGGAATAACGGCTGGATGTGGGAAGGAAAGGATAAAGGAAGCATTGAAAGGGGTAGGAAGATCTAACGCCAAAAGTTCGGCATATAGATGAGAGCACTGAGGAAAAAGAGCAGAGCATTCGAAAAGGATATGGTTGGGGTCACATATAAAGGGAGGATCAGTTGAGTGGAGAGGGCAAAAGGGAGAAGGTGAAAGAGAAAGAGAAAATCGAGAAAAGGGAAGGAGGGAATGGCCAAGTCTCAGTCTGATTAAAGAAACAATAGCCGATCGTCGAGAAAAAGGAAGAAATTGGTACCAAGGCTGTGAATTGGGAATAGGCTGTAGGAGGAGGTAGAAAGAGGAGCGATTGGCAAAAAAGGAAGGGTAGATGTCAACCCACAGTCTGGTATGGAGACTTGCGGAGAGGAAAAGGATGTCTGAGGCAGGAAAATGCGGAAGGAATGGACCATTGAGAGACGCTGAGCGAGCTAGGAAGTCAGCTGCTTCGTTGCCCTCAATGCCAGAGTGGCCAGGAACCCATAAAAAGTCAATAAGGATAGAACGTGCTAAGCGCAAGTTGGAGATAGAGGCACGAACAGAAAGAATGATATCATTAGTCGAGTGGGAAGGAGGAGAAGAGATAGCTTGCAGCACGGATTTGGAATCAGTAATAATGAGAAACTTACAGATTCCTCTTGAAGAGGAAATAAAGGAGACAGCACGGAGAATGGAGACTGCTTCAGCAGAAAAAATGGAACAAAAGGAAGGAAGTTTGAAGGATTCCGAGTGATTAAGCGAGGGGGCCGTAAAAGCACCGCCCACCCCGCAATCATTTTTGGAACCATCAGTGAAAATTTTTACATGACGGGGAAATGAAGAATTTAATATGTGGACATATTCACTGACCACTGTGCTCTGAGGAGTGGAGTTAGCACGAAGAGGAAGAGAGGAAAATGAGACGGGAAAACATGTACTATTGAAATCAAAAGAAAAGTAAGGAAGCTTATTGCGGGAAAAGACATAAGAAGAGAACTTAAAGACCCGAGCAGCTATGTGTGTAAGAACCGGGATTTTGTGAGGAACGAAGCGCCAGTGGTCATTGATATACAGATAGGAAGAAATAAGTTTAGATGAAGAGATCGGGAGACGTTTAATTAGAAAACGGTAACCAAGCAGAGATCTGCGGATAAACAGGGGTTTAATATTAGATTCAGACAAAATGGCAGGAATGGGAGAAGACTTTAGGGCCCCAATGCAGAGCCGAAGACAGGAGTTTTGGATTCTATCAAGTTTGCGCAGGAGGGAGTTTGAGGCATTGCCGCATAAGAAGGAACAGTAGTCTAGTTTGGAACGAATGATGGATTTGTAGAGAATTATGAGAATGTATGGATCACCGCCCTACTTGAGGGGACATAAGGCTTTCAGGAGATTTAGTCTCTTAAGACAAGATATATAAAGGTACTCGATATGTTCTTGGAAAGAGAGTCGACTATTTAGGAAAAGACCAAGATAGCATATGGAATTAACAATAGGAATAGGATAGTTGGAGGAGATGATGTTTACCAGAGCACGATTATATGGGCGGAGGGAGAAAATAATAGAAGAAGACTTAGAAGGAGAAAGAGAAAGAAAAACACTGGAGAGGGAACTACTGAGGACTGATAGAGAACAATTAATCTCCTCGTTAGCTGTAGCTAGCACGTCTGAAGTGGAGTAGATAAGGATATCATCCGCAAAAAGGAGAGAAGAAGAAGGAATGCGAAGAGTAGCGATATCAAGGAGATAAATATTATTATTTGTTCCCATATCCTCTATAACTTGATGTATGAATCTTCTTCTCGGTTTTCCCCTTGCACGAGTTCCTTCTATTTCCCCTTCTGATAACGATGTTATCAGCTCGCTATGCCTTAACAGATGTCCTATCCATTTATTTCTTTGTTCAGAAAGAGTTTTAATGATTTGTCTTTCTTGTTTTAACCTGCTGTGAACCTCCTCGTTAGTAATTCTATCCGTCCATTTTATTTTGAGTAATCTCCTCCAGCACCAGGTTTCAAAGGCCTCCAGCTTTCCGATATCCGTCTTCCTCAACGTCCAAGTTCCAGCACCATATAAGCAAATATATATATATATATATATATATATATATATAAACGAAAATAAAAGTCGGAAAATTTTTCTATCTACCTGGCTGTTTGACCGCATTAATCTCGCCAACAACCGAACTTATTTCGTTCCGGTTTACAACACCAGTGAATAGACTGATATTCCTTTGGGTAAATAGAGGTTAAGCGTAAAAATTTAAATAAAATCATTAACATGGTGAATATAAATAAAAAGTTTTTACCGCGTTCCATCTCTTTCCTTTTTGCGTTATCTCCAAATCACTAAATCTCTACGACAGGAGTTAAATATACAAATCGCGCTCTTAGCCTAGCTGCTGTATACAGTGCGAAGATATTTATAAAGAAAATAATAATTTTTCATTAGTCTTTATAAAGATACAATGAATCTCGCGACAGAATTTTTAATACTTGCTACCGGAAATATTATTTATATTAAAATTTTAAATCCTTGCCGCACTATTGTAGTTTGTTCTTTTGATGATAAATTAATTTTAATAAAATGCTGGATACAAAGGTCGAAGACCCAGAACAAAACCGGCAATGGATAGCGAAGATGTTCTCTTACAATATTAATTATAGGAGATTACTGTAAGACCAACTCGCAACCGATTTTCAACGGAGTATTCTAGAGGAGAACTCGATGGAGAGAAATATTATCCAGTGCAAGATCCTTGGAAAGCGACCTAGAAGAAGATGCCAGATGCCCAATGCGTTGGTCGGATCGAGTGAAGGCACTAACTGGATTCAATGTGCCGGATGCATACTACCTGGTAGAAGACAGGAGTAAATGGTAAAAGATCGTCAAAGTCATACGATGTCACCCGGTCCTTGCGAAGCACAATGGATTTGATTGATTGATTCTATGTGTGCAAGGTAAAGAACACTATGTGTCAGTTATTGCTCTTATATATTTTCAAAATGATGGCTGTGTGTGATCATCAGTCGAGCGAAACTATTTGTTAAAGCATGACAGATACAAGTTATAGAAATATGAGAAATCCCCAGCTAAACGTGAAAGCTGTTTTTTGTTAGATGATAAATATAACTTTCTTAGAAAAAAAGAGAATCTTTGCATAAATATATTAAAAACCTTCTTAAAAAAAAAAGAGTAAATATCATTTCCATTTAAAGCCGAAAGAAGCAAGCTGGGAAGTAGGTGGATGGTTTAGTAAATGGTATGAGAGAAATGGAATGGTCAAGGAGTAGAAAACAGATGGTTTCAGTGACGATAGGAATTTGATTTTGAAAAATGAAGTGCAGCTGATTCTAATAAATATTTTAGCGAAGAAAGTAAAGTCGCGAGAAGACCTAATGTAGACGTAGTATTTAATTACCGCGTATCCGCAAGTATTAATAAACGTTATATTGCAGATAATAACGTTTTTCATTTTTTTTTTGTTTAAATATTCAAATACACAATTTAATAAATATGCAGTACCTCAGTAATATTCTGTAAAAATAATTGGTCGCTCCGGGAAACGTTATTTACGATGAAATCTTAAATTTTTACCAACCTCCTCTGTGGTTTGTGTTTTATGGAACGTGCTGAAATAGTTATTATATTAGTGATATTCTTAAAAGAAAGGAAAACTGAACAGGGGAAATAAATCTTTAGTAGAAGTATTTCATTATGTAAAGAGAGAGATAAAATTAGAGTGGGGCGAGAGAAAGTATGATGGGGGAGAAAGAAAGAAGCTGATAAACGTTTATACATTTCAGTTTCGTTTCGATATAATGAAAAAATTGAAGCATTGGCCAGATAATACACTTTAAAAGAACAAGCTTTACAAAACAATTCGCACAAATAATTACATTTATTTAATGCAACATAGAGTTACGAAAAATTCTAAAACACCGAATTGTAGTTTGATTTTTCCGCGTCTGTCTCTAATAATCGTGCTAGATTTTGTTTCTAACGGATACCACGTTAAATTTAATTATGTACTCTGAATGAATTCCAAATGGCTGATCAACGCGGATATGGCCTATTTGCTTCTCAAATCGAATTCTATGAGTAGTTTTTTATCGAAAAAACCTTCTCAAACCTGCTAATCGAACCCTTTACAAAAAATATATGTCGCCTACATATTAAATCATAAATGTGTTGACCGTGTTTCTTATATTTCCGTCAATTCAACCCTTCTGTCATCTCGTAATTCCACTCAATTTTAAGACCCTACAACACAGATGCATCTTTCCCCATTCGCTCTCTTCCTCATTAATAAACAGCAACAGCACTCTGTAAACCATATTGCCTCTTTATACGCTGTCTACTTATATCTTTCCTTTACATTTTCCGGTAATCTATCCGTTCTCGGTTTAACTTTTCTTTTCGAATTTAAAAAATAATCTCGCCATTAAAGTAAACTTTTTTCTCTCAGTCTAAACTTCAGCGTATTTTAGATAAAAAAAAACAAACAAACATCTGTATTCTCACTATAGACTCTTGTCGCACTAAGTTTCAAAGTGACTTTCACATTTACAAATGGAATAGCAATCATAGACCATTTGACAGTGCGTGAAGCCTATAGATAATGTAACGCTTCATTTTTCGTTACCGCCCGACCACTGCGTCACAAAATTAGTTAAAAGTTTTCTTTCAAATCAGTCTTGCTCTTTCACATCGATTCACCGTGTGTAATATATTTTATTTTCATTCAATTGACACAACCGGTCAACACCTCTAGTTTCACAAAAGAGACTTTCCTTGTTTTTTCTTTTTATTTTCGTCTGAGATATATACGTACACTATCGGCGCATAGAAGGTTTCACTTCCTTTTCTTTTCCAGTTTTAAAAATTTTCACTCCAGAAAATCATCAACAACCGGCTTAACTTCCGAACATCAAATGACACGTGATGTTTCAGCAACAAACCGACTGCGTCTCTACGAAATTTCATCTAATTTTAACAAATTACACCTGTTGTTTCGATGGACGGGCGAGGAAGAAGTTTTATTCGTTCGTTGCGTTTTTCATATACATTGTCGTATTCCGCTGTCAGCTTTTCCAGCTCCTCTTACACCGTGTCCTTTATGACAACAACTCAGGTGCGGCAAAGGAAAAAAATGGTAGAAAAAAAAGGTAACGTTAAATCCTTTGTCTGCGTGTTGATACTATTTTAAACAATTATCTGCCAAACATTTTCCAAATTAAATTAAAAATGTTTGCTACAAATATATTTTGTCGTTTCTTACTGCTCAAAATCTCTAACCTATACACTGCATTTTCGACCGCCGTAACATTAGGATTTTCATTCTTAATCAATCCATTTGGGTGACTAGCCCAAGGTGATGATACCTTTCTTGATGGACTTTATTTTCTTTTCTGATCCTATTATATAATTTGATTTTAGAAACACCACATCTATATGCTCACTTTTACGTAAGGGTTGACACTGCTGCGATCCTCAATATTTCCCTGTTTAAATAAATTATTCGATCGTACCAAGATAACTTTCCTCTTCGCCACTGATATCATCTTGAAGACTAAAAATCTTTCTCTATCTCAGGGTTTACTTTTTATTTTTTTTTAAAGAAAACCAACATGTGTCTTTTTCGTTTATCGAAGCATGGTAAGAACAACTTAACTTTATTCTTTCGCTGTTACCCCCGCGTTGTAAAATTTATCATTTTATGTTTAATTTTAAAAATTTTCTAATGCTTTCAATGTATTCCTTTTTTTTTCAGCGCTTAAATTGCTCGCTGATTTTCGAATTAAATTACGCTCAGCAATTTTTATTTATTTTCAGTGCTATCGAATGTGTTCTTAAGACGTTAAAAACAATTTATATTTTTTAGTAAAACACTTCAAATTGAGAATAAATATAGATCAGCGATAGGCTATTTCAAAATTTTTTTTTATAATCGAAAATCTCGACACGGTCTGGATTAGAAAAAAAAAACAAAATAAGTAAACAATTGAATTTATACGATAGTTACATATTACAGTCGAAATGTTCATTCGAACATTTTATAAACTCAGCTCGGTCGCCTAGTATTATACATATATGTAATACAGTATGGCAAAAGTATTCGATAATATTTTATTATGCAAAACGAAAAAAAAATTAAAATTTATTTATACCGGTCATATTAGGCGAATGCGTAGGTCCAAATGAATGAATTATACTAGTAAAAGATACTGTTAGAACGAAAAAGAAATAAGAGAAGGTGTGTCTATAAAAGGACGTGGACTAAAAATCGCAACAGATATTTTAACATCTGTAACTTTCTACACTTTTTGCTCATCTGAAATATATATGAAGTCAGTTGAAAAAATAATAATTAATTCACGACAAGAATCTTACGGATTTTGTATTGTTAAATCGCGTAGAAATCTATATATTATATATTATTTCTCAAAGGTTTTCCTTTTTTTTTTTTTTGTCGGTATGAAATATCTCCCTTAATACTATAACAAAATTAATATTTGATACGCCATTGTTTTGAAGATTCTGAAGTCTCTGAATAGAATAGAATAGAATAAAATAAACGTATAAATAAATCAAAACAACGCTTCAAATTATGATAGTATTATTACCACAATATTCAATGCCACACAAAATCAATGGACGAAATATTTCGCATTCTTTTTTCATTCAACGGCGATTTTATGTGCAAAAGAACGAAAATTATAGAATATATCATTTCCAATTTGTTAATTGAAGAAGAAAAGGTTTTTTTTCGGTTCTAATTGTGTCCAACATGAAGAAACAGACAATATGATCAATTGTACCCCATAGAATTCGTAAACTCTTTGAATCCATCCGATTTATCACCCCTCATAAATTTATTTTGAAGAAAAATGCAATCATAATGCTAATTAGAAATTTAACGCTAAATAGGGATTAATTAATGATACAAGGTTAGTGGTAACTCACTTAAGCGAGTACATCGTCAGTGCTAAAATTATTCACTCCGATAAAACTGTGCTCATACCTCCTCCTCCCGAATTGACCTAACACCTTCTGATCTTGCTGTGTCTTTCTAAAGTAGGAAGAAAACAATTCTCGATGAAAGTTGATTATGACCATTAACAAAGCACAAAGCAAGACGCTTCAAAGGGCAGGATTGTATTCACCAGAACCTATTTTTTCACATGGGCAGAGTTATACGTGGCTTTTTCACAAGTCCCCGTATGTTTAAAGATATCATTGAATGTGTTGAAGATTCATACGGACAAAAAGTGAACAATGATCACGTCATAACCTCCAACATTGTTTTTAAAGAAGTTTTGTGAAATTAATTTAAAAAAAAAAAATGTTAATATTCAAAATAAGATTGATTTTGCTACTATTTTTTATAATAAAATATTTTGAATTGATAAATATTTATTAGGTATTACTTATTTCCACTTTATTATATTGTGTAACTGACCACTAACAGTGCGAAGTATTTACACGGGTCACCCCTAGTAATCCTAAGTTTAAGTTCAAATTTTTTTATAGTGCTTTCCTCTCTTAGAGATTAAAAAAAAATTTATTTGTCGCATTTTTATATTTTCTCAAATTTACTCTTCACTTTCGCAAATAAATATTTCCATCAGCAAACGGCGTTCATCAGAAGTAACGTTTAGTCGTAACATTTGAGCACTTACCGTTGCCAAATATTTTCCCCTACAAAATTAAAAGACAACAACGTTCTAAACGATAAACTTCATTTTCATAATTACTGACTTTTAAAAATTACTTCACCTTTTGATTTGAGGAAAATTCAAGTTCATCGAACTCACTGTTAAGTGTAACCCCCGCATTGAATAAATTTAATTTTTTTAAAAAGAAATAAAGGCAAAAGCGTACATGAATTTTGAACAATTAAATTTTTATACTCATTTTGTAGGTTTAAATATTAACGATTTGTTAGTTTACCCGGGTTATTTGATATTGCGCGTTACAAAAAAATTTAATGTAACTGAATCATATATTTCTGTGCGGTGTTCATTTCAACGTGACTATGTAAATAAGTGTGTCTGCTCAATGGTAATTTAAGAAGAATACGCTTTGTTGGATTAAAACTAAAAAAAAAAACAAAAAAACGTAAGAACTATTGGTTTTTTTTTTTAATAATTTATTTAATAACAAAGCGCGCTAAAAACTTTTTTCATTTTCAAATCCATTTTATATACTTAATCCTTTTTTTGCGCGAGTGAATAAATTTAAGTTATTGTTTTGCAGAAATGACCCTGTAAGTGGCGAAAACAGGAATCGGAATTATTGCACTGTAGCGAATTTATTAATTAGAAAAACGGTTCAGTCGCATTTTGGCTAACTGTCGGCCATTGGCGCACCCAAGAAAGGTGCTACGGGGCTGCAGCTCCCCCAGGGAGAACAAAGGGACACTGTGTTGATAATGGCAAAATTTTTGACAGTAAAAATTAATGTTCGATAAAAATATAAAGTGTTTTTAAATAATACATTTTACACAAAAATAAATATATAAATAAGAGAAATATAAATACACCAAACATGTTCGATCTTCACCTTTACACTTTCCCATATGCTACTATTTTAGCCCCATCGCCACTCCTTGGACAAATCGCTGTCAGCAAACAAAAACAAACAGGCAAGTGTCGCACACGACTTCGTACTGGCAACAGCGCATCATAAATGTAGAAATTTAGATTGTGGTCGAAAGAGGTAATTTTGAATCGGGTTCCGCAGGAGATTAGAAGCAAATAATATAAAAAATTAAAATGAAAAAAATACTGTTAAAATAATTTTATCTAAGTATTAATAGCGACTATAGTCAGTTTCCAATTGCAGTCGTGCGAGTGCGCTAGCGTCGCATAGAAACACTCAGCCGGCGAAAAATCGCATCAACGTGAGTAAAGGCCAGTCGTCCTGGCTTCGCCTCGCCATTGGTGGTACCTTTTTCACGTTGTCGGCAGCACGAAAGCTAGGCGTTGCGCTTCTGCTTGCGTGATTCCAACTGCGTGTCACCTATCCTCTAATTCTCCTCAGAATTAGAAGATAACTCATACTCGGAATTTCGAGTGAGCTAGATGATGATGATAACTCCAATAAGGAATAATCGTAAATTATACCATGCAGAGTTCTGTGCCGTGTTTCTCAGATTCAACTGTTTGCCTTGGCTGTCAATATTAAAAAACCTTATTAATATTTTTAATGTGATTCGTTCATTAAAATACCGAATTCCGGAAAAAAAATAAAAACACTTTAGATAAAGAGCAATTTGTTGGCGACAAATATTTTTACTGCAGGGTGATTTTATAGTTTGAGAACAATATATACATATATATATATATATATATATATTAATTACAACGTAATTCTTAGGCTAGCCGCATTAGCAAAAATGTCCCAATTTTATGTAACGTTTGTTATATTTTATAGGATTATTGTTACTGTTATTTAAAAAATGTCACAATTTTATGTAATGAAATATGTAACGAAAAATGTAACGAAAAAATGTTTTAATTTTATATAATGAAAGTTAAATGTTAGAATAGGACTTTTGTGGTTATGTTAATTTTTTTTTATGTTGATGCCAGTAAGAATTACGTTGTAAATTTTGATCATCATTTTATACAAAGTATAGAAGAGAAAGAGACAGAAATGAAAGTAAGAGGGGTCAAGGGGCACAGTCCCTTGCAAGACCAAAATGGCCGAGTTTTTATATATATATATATATTAGTTTGTTTAAATAGTATTTTTATTCCTGTTATTACATATTTCTCAGTCATCTGTGTTCTTCCTCATTTCCTGCAATTCTCGATTTATCTCGTATTCTCATTCTTGCACTTGTTTTATTTCCTATTCATTCCGTCTCCGTTGAACCGGAAAATATTGAAATGGATCTTTTCACAGTACTCCGTTTACGTTCGCGTTGCGGTTATTTTCTTCGCGCCAATATAAAATTAGTAAACTGCTTCTTGTATTTTTTTTTACTCTTATTAGTTACACGAAATTTCATATTTCTTGATTACAAAAATTAACTTTCATCTTTTATATTATTCGTAACTTCACTTTCGAAACAATAAAAAACATCTCAATCGGAATAATTTTTTCTCTATCAATTTCCAACTCTGGATGATTATTTTAATTTTAAGCGATACTTTAACAAATTGTTTACTTTTTTTACAATATTAAACATGGCCCACACTTCGATTTTTCACATATCTATTTAAAACGACCCCGCTGAAACCGGATTTACGAATACAATTTACTCGTTTCTATTTGGCGCATGACCTTGCGTCACATAGAGTGTAAAATCGTCCTAGGCTACATAAAGGAGCGAGACACAAAATTAATGCTGTCCAGAGTAATCTTCAGCTGTACGAACTTATAAAAGTTACGTCTTAATAGGGGGTAAAATAACGTACAATGATCGGCACTTGTTAAATAAGTCCTTTTTCTTGTTTTTTTTTCTAACTGATTTTTGAAATTTTTCAAATTGCATTTTATTTCAGCGGTAACAAATTCGGAAAATTGACGATGTAATTGAAAAAGTAAATTTTCGATACACGGCCATCGTAATAATACAAACGGTTGATAGTGCTACAGAATTAACGCTTATTAATATATTTCGTATATAATTCGGACGCGTTTCGAAGTTTATTCGTGATCACGCTTGCGAAGAATGTACTCAGTTTGCGAAAGTGTATAAAAAGTTTTTTGTGCGAAATAACATCCGGATTACATAACAAGAGAAGGGTAAGAGTTATAGTGAATCGTGCTAGAAAAATTTGAAGTAAATAGGATGGAAATGACGTAAAGTTAGGTAAATGAAAAATTTTGGGAGCGGCGAAAGCCTAAAGCGAAACAGCGTTTAAGCAGAACTTTATTACAACTTTCGAAACTTTCAACGAATAAACGGACACGACCGGGGCTTTCCATATTTTACGAACGGTATATTTAGATCGACGCGACCACATAAAACCCTTGTTCAAAAAACGTTATTATTGAAAATTACAAATGCCCACATTTTCGGCGGAAATTTAGCGGAACCCCCCTCTGCTATTATTGAAAATAAAATGGAATCAACGCGGGACCTTATATTTTTGCGATATAACTTGCGTAGCCCGTAAAATTGAATGCTCCAACTTTGGCAAAAATTTAGGAAATGTAAAGATGGGACGTCGTTCAAACGATAGTTTCCCGTATGTCGGCTGTAATTGAATTTCACTCGTGACAATTGTCTATAGTACGCCACTTAGCTTTTTGAACTATTATAAGACGCGTTACCAAAAAAAAAGGAAAATGGAACGGAGGAAAGGAACCGAATACTTTGTCTTTAAGAATTTCTAGTTAGGCAGTCAAATTTGAAGGAACCGTCGAAATTACTGATTTCTTTTTTCTTTTTTTTTTTTGATTGCAGTTTTATCTTGTTTCGTTGTTTTCTGTTAGAAAGAGGCGAGGGAAATTTATTCTATTTTGGATTTACTTTTTGACTTATTCATTCTACTTTTATTGGTTACAATGTTGATTTCCTAAAAGTTTTTAAATGAATGATTTTGATTTTTTAATAAACATTTGATCTGTCTTACACAACTTCGTAATTTTTCTCGTTCTAAACATATTTTTTGGAATTCCAAAACTGTTCATTACTTAAGACTTTGCGTGTCATCATTCTGCTTCTTTATTTATTTATTTATTTATTTTTGGAAATATTCTGTAATACTTTTTCTTCAAAATTACGTCGCATTCGGAAAATGGCCTGGCACTCTATATTCGTGAATATGTAACACAACTATTATTAAATGAATGTAATTTATAAATTAGTATAACCAAAACAAAAGGAAAAAAAAAAGAAAAAAAAAGATTTCAGATGAAAACGAGTGAAAAAAATAATACAGTTAACCCCGTAAACAGCTCGTCAGACCTGTAATACACCGCATTTAGCGATTTTGTCCATAAATTACATAACTACGACCGCGTCTGTGTAGTATGGCGGAATGATTACTATATCATTTACCCTCTCGTTGTTCCCAGCAATGTTAGGGGCGGTTGAAAATTTCATTAACATATATATGGACATTTATTCCGCACTGCATTCGTCGACAGCGGGTTTTTGCCAGAGAGCCTGAATTTACTGAAGTTATTGTTTCTAGAAAAATAGAAATAAAAACCAGAGCTCTCTATGTATAGACGAATATTTCAAAATATGAAAGAAAGAAAATTATACATGGGCGTCGCCAGCGGGGGGCAGGGAGGGGCAGCTGCCCCCCCCCTGGAGCCTTGAAACTTTTTAATCAACTGGCATTGATGAATATTCATAGGCGCGTAATCATGGACAATTTGGAAAACTTATGTTTTAATTAAGATTTTATTCTTGTTTAATAAAATATTAAGCCTTTACAACTTATAAATTTTATTTTTCCTATAACTCATATCCTCTTTCTATCATCTTGCCCCCCCCCCCCCGGCGGCTGTCAACTCATCTTGCCCCTCCCTGGCTCATCGGCTGGCGACGCCCTTGAAATTATATATATATATATATATATATATATATATATATATACATGTATTAATAAAAAATCTGTACTGACAACAGGCCTACGTATTACGAAAATATAATATATATTGTTAGATTTGGCGGGGAAAATAAACCGATGCCTATACTGTTTTCGGAGAACAAGAAATATTAGTGAAATATTCAATCTAAGAAAAGTAGATAATATAGAAATAATTAACCGAATCAAAAGAATAAAGAGATAAAGAGCGTTTTATAATTTAATTATGCTTCGGTCTTATTTAGTATAGTTTATTATTCACCTGCAATCACCACCGGCAGGAAATTAATCGATACTTTTTTATCATTGTTCGGAAATAATTAATAGTTTCTTTATTTTTATAATTTAGTTATAAGTTAATATTTATTCATTTTCGCATTTGTATTTAATTTAGTTTATTAATTTTAATTGGTTGTCGTAAAGAAATGTTAATATTTAACGAACTTCGCGTCGATATCGGAAAATAACTGTCCCGTAGTTTTTAACCGTCGCCGTATTATCTAAGAAGGCCGTTTATTTTTCTTGTTTTTTCGGCTAGTCCTCACGAAATGAAATTTCACATGAAAAATCGCACAATTCAATCTCCATAGCGATGATGAAAAACTTAAAAGAAAAAATTTAAAAAATTATAACAGAAGAAAATAAATATAAACATAAACGATATGTAAAAAATACAAGAAAAATACATACTTCTTAAATGAAATTGACGATGTGAAATAATTCAGACTTTGGATGATAAATTCGAATGAGAGAATACAAAAGCAGTCGGACGTACGTAGTAGAAAGTGGCAGTCAGTAAATAAAAATATAATTAAAAATAAAATAAACCAGCCACCAAACCTGTAAATCGAAATATAAATTAAAAGAAAATAAACAAGCCACCGAACCAAACCTACCTATGTCAACAAGATAAAATAGTATATTACTAGCCTCTATTTAATATTTCTAATATATTTCTATTAATGTATTAGACAAAACACTGAATTAGAGAAACGATGTATAGAAACGATGTACTCGTATTAACTAAAAAATTGTCGTGCAACAGAAAAAAAGGCAATACGAACTGGAGGCACTCATCTAGGACTTTACTTTTGTTTCATATAAAGATTAACAAAGTAATTATTTAAATAAAATAATTTTTTACAAAAAATAAATACCGATACTTGAAGATTTATTGTAAAAATTTAAAAATGCACTAAAAAGTAAAAAGCATTACTCTCGATAAGAAAATATATATCACAGTGATATACCCTTAAAAGTGACATTATCGTAATTCTTATACAACACTGATACCTTAATTAGAGTAGGCGTGAAATTCATATTACAATATCTAGGAACAATTTAATGAACATTTAATTCAGTTTTTAATTATTATTTCAATATGAATTCGATGCCAACTACAAAAAGTTAATGTTGTATAAGAATTACGATAATATCATCTTAAGTTATATCACTCTGATATATATTTTATATCGGGAGTAATTATTTTTTACTTTTTAGTGGATTTTTAAATTTTTATAATAAACCTTGAAGTCGGTATTTCTTTTTTATAAAAAAAAACAATTTATTTTATAATTTTTAGCGTTGTATTTGAATTTTTTTCTTGTTAAAAATTAATTTTTTTTTACATTTATACTTTTAAAAAATCGATTTCCTTATTTTGAACTGCATTTCCACGGTGAAAACATCAAAAGCTACATTTCCATGGTAATTTGACAAATTTATAGTATTTTAAGTCAATAAATCTAACCCGACGGTAAAAACAATCATGAATGAAAAGCATCCAAAAAGCTTCAATCTCCCGCATTATTAAGGAATACAACGTTATCTAGAACAACCACTACAGCTTAGCCTTCCCACCAGGCCATTCTCTCCAAATGAGGTATACAAATGTCTCAAAAAAGCTCCTCTAAGGAAATCTCCTGGACTCGATGGAGTAACGGGAGAAATTCTAATTCACCTGCCCAAAAAATCTGCCACTCTTCTCTGTTTTATATTTAATGCCATCCTACGAATAGGTCACTATCCGAAATCATGGAAAAAATCTAAAATAATTATGATACCAAAACCCTTGAAACCGTTGTCTCTCCTATCATCCTATATAGACCAATCAGTCTGCTAAATACTCTCTCAAAAGTTTTCGAGAAATTAATCCTACAAAGAATAATTCCAGTAATTGAAAATAAAAAATTGATACCAGTATATCAATTTGGTTTTCGAACACAGCATTCTACCATACAACAATGCCATAGACTAGTGGATGCCATATCATCAGTGCTTGAAAAGGGAGAGGTATGCTCTGCGGTCTTTCTGGACGTCGCCCAGGCGTTTGACCGGGTTTGGCATACTGGGCTTTTATATGAACTCAAACAAATACTATCACCGGACTTATACTTATTTTTTCAGTCCTATCTATTAAATAGGTCATTTATAGTAAATGTCAATGGTTCAATGTCTACGGAAGGTATGGTATCGGCCTCTGTTCCGCAGGGTAGCCTCCTTGGCCCGATTCTATACTCCATCCATACGGCTGACCTTCCTGTATCAAATCAGACAATTCTGGCCACATTTGCTGATGATATAGCAATACTGTCCTCAGATATTAATTGTACATATGCGAATAATGCAGTTCAGGACCATTTAAACAGGATAATGATCTGGGCCAAAAAATGGGGAATTAAATTTAATGAGGAAAAATGTCACCACATAACCTTCACGAACAGATACGTTACATGCCCTAAATTACAAATAAACAATGTAGAGCTCAAACAGGTAGACACAGTCAAGTATCTAGGCATGTACCTTGACCGTCGCCTTACGTGGCGCTTCCACGTTGCACAAATACGGAGAAAGCTAATCGCACACACTAAAAAGCTATCCTCGCTGATAGGCAATAAATCTAAATTAAGTATAAGGTTAAAAAGATCTATCTACTTGATGATTATAGCTCCGGTGTGGAGGTATGGCCTAGAACTATATAGAAATACAAGTAGAAGCAACCTTGCTCGTATTCAGAGTCAGCAGTCCATTATCCTCCGAGGGATTGCAGCAGCACCAAAATATGTTTCAAACCTAACTCTCCATCGAGATCTGCATGTTCCTTTTGTTAAATCAGTTCATACTCAACAGTACAGCAAATTTTTTGAAAATCTAAATCTACATCCCAATCCTAAAGTTAGTAGCATGTTTATAAATACTCTTCCGGGTAATCCGAGAAGAAGGTTAAAGAGAAGGAAGTGGTGTCGTGACGCTCTTCCCATAACTTAAGTGCATTTAGTTTTAAATACGTTAGCATCAGTTATTATGACTCGAAACTTTTATCAAGTATTTACTTCACCGGACTCTGTTGTCCGACCAAACAGCAACGGTTACTATGGGATCCAGGTCATCTGACCCAAATAAACATGACATGTATGGGTTACTCTTAACATAGTGATTGCCATGGTGTTCGAGTTTTTGTCAGATATCATAAGAAGTAGACTTGCTACGTATGGATAACGTTCCATAAGGCGATTGCTGTGGTGCTCGCACTCTTGCACACTAAATGCGTGCCGAGCTTTTATGAAATACACTAAATAGCACTGTTATCATGACGATTGTGCTCTAAATATTACATTGTACACGCTGCTGTACTAATCTCATGTTGTTTTCTCTTAAAATCCATCCCATTCGCTTTTTATATCCTAAGGGCCATATGGTCAAAATTGTGCTGTACTGCTTATGTAGCTTTTCGTCCTTCTCTAGACTTTGTATCCCTTTTTATAAGTTGTAGTGAACTATTATAAGCCAAACCCCTCACTGGAGGGCTTTGGATTGGTCACATTTCTATCATCATAATACATATATTAAAATTAATACTGGCGCTGTTTGTGGTCCCTCGACTGGTACAGTGGAAAAAAAAAAGAAAAAAAAAACAGGATAACTCAAAAACTATCGGTCAGATCTTGATCAAATTTAAATGGGACCACATGAGAAACACCACCTTTCAAATAAAAGAAGAATCATCCAGATCGGTTCACCTAGAAGAAAGTTCTGTGGTAACACACATAAAAAAAAAAAAAAAATACAGTCGAATTGAATACCTCCTCCTTTTTTGAAGTCGGTTAAAAAATAAAAATACAGTCGAATTGATAACCTACTTCTTTTTTTGAAGTCGGCTAAAGAAGGGCGAATTAACGAATAATACGTTTCACTCTAAACGTGATCAGGGACAAAATTTTTCCTTCTGCATTCTCATTTTTAATATTCTAACATGTGAGATTTTGCAATACTTTGAAACCTATCATAGGCAGATTTTTTGTTGAGCGCCAAACCTTGTAAAGATTTTAGGCAATGCAACGTATGATTTTAAACTAAAAATTAAAAATAATATTTACCCTTTTTAATGATAATAAACTTATAAATTAACCTCAAACATTTTTATCAAACGCTATCGCTAACAGAAATTTCTTGTCGTCAATTTCTTGTTTTTAGCATTTTAGTAATTGATAACGGTCGCGTTCCTTAAGGCCAGTAGGAGTTTTTTTTCGTTAATGATAAAAATTTTTGAATAATAAATTAACTTCGAACATCAGTACGATACATAAAAAATAATTTTATTACGTTATTCAACACTTTCTTTTATGGACCTAATTGTAGATATTACATCGAGTCCCCTCAAATATAATACTATGATTCAATCTGCCGAACAATTGATGACAGAAAAATTAGATACTTCGTACACATTATCAGAGGAAAAAGATACGAAATGATACGGCTTCTTCTTCGAGGGAAAATTGAAGGACGAAGAGGGATTCGTTGTAAGAGACTCTGACGAAGGCAGAACATCCGAGAATGGACTGGAATAACTTCTATAGGTGGACTAATTCGTGCTCCTAAAAATCGGGACATTTAAATTTTGGTCATGTGATCGCTGCAAGCGAAAATCGCGTATAGCACTTATAAGAAGAAGAAGAAGAAGAAGAAGAGCAGAACAAGGACATGAATAAAACTGGAGAATCAGAGGAATTAGACAGGGCGATTAGGTTAGATAAAAAGAACGATCGTTATAAGATGTCGGTGTTTTTATGACCTTTAGTAATATGTTTTTGACAATAGCTGTGAATATTTTCAAATTATACCATGAATGCAACCAGAATTTAAGATGGAAACTTTTTTCAACCGAGACATAAAACTGGAATTATGCATTTTTTTTAGAAAAAAACAAATTAGAGGAAGCTAGAATCCCCGAGCAGTTTGTCTTTTAACTGTTTTCATTAGATTACGCTCGTTGTTGGTTCCATCTATTACTTCTCTGGGTTAGGGGTGGATTTCTCTACTCGTATTTGCCTAATGAACCTCATTTCGCAGGTCTCTCTGTTGTTTAATTTTTTCTGCTAAGTAAAATTTCCTCCATACCGTATAGTAAGGTTGAAGAGACACGCAGCACTTCGGTTTAGCCTTCTTTCAAGTTCAACGATCCTTTCACCCAGCACTTCCGAGAGCCTTACTGAGAAATCCCCAGCTATTTAAATTCTTTACTACAGTTGTAATAATAGTTTTTCCTAACTATTCTTTTCAGGACTAATTATTATTTATTTAGTTTGCGTTCGTACTTGGAGACTGGACGTTTTTCTTCGTTTTTATTTACTCTGTCTACAGTTTCTTCTATATTTTTAGCAGCAAGTAAGACCATCTGCATTTCGGACATTATTGTTCATATAGAGTTTTTTATCAAAACAAAAAACAAAAAAAAACCGTCTGGGCATATGTTTTAAAATTAGCAGTGGGAATATTTACAATCTTAACACACTTCACCGGCTATATTTTCGCAATTTCAGCGTGGAATATGCTTTTTCGATGACCTACTAGAAGATCACGCCATGCCCTATCGAGATAAAAAGGTTGGTAAAATGCGAAATGGGCGATTTTGATTGATAAGGTTTAAATATTCCGGACTCTTTAAATTCCCTGTGAATCCCGATTTACGAGTGCATAGGTCGTCACTGTCACAGTTGACGCTCGAAAGATTAACTTGAAAATTAGTTTTTTTAAAAGTTAATACCGATGTATCAGCTTGCTAATACTATATATTTCTATAACTAAACAACTGAAATGTAGCATACCATATTTTATATACCATATTTTATATACTATATTTTATATTTTCAACCGTAGTATATAAATATTAAAAAGCTTTTTTCAATTATTATTAAGTTTGACTAGATTATTTTGACTAGATTATTATTACCAATTTGTACGTTGTGTAAATTTCTCTCTTAATATTCGTATATCACTTGTGCGTCGTTTCGCGCACTGTCGCTTTTTCATAGTTTTGAGAGAGCAGAGGACTTCTGGTATACTAAGCGCAAATACAGTTTCATTCCAAGTGGCCGCCTGAACCGAAATTCCGTACGAGAAGTTTTCGCATATGTGGCTTTCATTCTGACCTAGATCACCCTAGTAAATATCACTAGAACAAAAGTGACCGGTCGAGCTTTTAATTCAGAATTTGTCACACCCATTTGTTGTTGCTCTCATTCTGTGCTTAATTTTGCGGTAAACGTTACAAATATTAAGTCCTCTCATTTGGAATTTCGCCTGTTGTATAAAATTTCATAGTAACAGTTAGGACATTTTTTAACACATTATTACTCGTATGAAACCGTTCTACATAAACTCGTGCTGTATCTAGTCGCGCTGCTTTCCCAAGTTTAGGCCGAGTTTTATGAAGTTTTTACTTCGGACTGCAGAATATTTCGGAACCCGATTTGAATTCGTTGCCGTTACATGTTGAAAGTTTAAAAAATTAACATCACGTCGGATTAATGCCCATATATGTAAATAAATAAATAAAACAAATAAATAAATAAATAAATAGATAAATAAAACAAATAAATAAATAAATAAAAAACCTTGTGAAGATGTCGCGCATACGTGTATATAGCTTTTTTTATTCAATGATTTTCGGCAAGTATTTTAATAACTGTTACTGAAGTGCGTGAGCGAAAACGTTATTTTAACCGAAATACCGAAGTGTCTAAAGTTTCTAAAATCACCCGGAAAAATATTTCAGCTATTTAATTTTTTACCCTACATTTTTCTACTTCTTCCTGATGTAACGATTAAATGTGTACATTTTATTAATCTCATCGACGAATTAATAAACAGTAAATAATTTTATTTCGAAAAAATAGATATATATATTTATTAAAAACAATGTACCAGCATGCTTATAACGATCAAGAAAATGGAGTCGTGGTTCCGAAACACGTGTAAATGGGTTATTTTTAATAAACATGTTTACCTTTTTTTTTTTTTTAGTAAAATCACTGATAAAACTACGGATAGTAGTATTATAATAACGTATTAATTAATAAACAATATTTCAAAAAACAATTCGGGAATATAACGAGTATTTCGATATTAAAAAGTATTGCAGTACAATATTTCAAATCTTGAACCTTTGAAGTGTGTGATCTTTTGCGATATCTTTATTATTATTTAAAAAGAAAGTCACTTTTTTTTTTTAGTCGAAAAAAAAAAGATTAAATTAATTATGTACAATATTTAAAAATTAAATATTACGTTATCGTCAGGGTTAATTTTAAATCAATGTCACAAAGAAATATAGTAACAATTTTAATGGTTTTACGAAAAATCACATTGAATTATAAATGTTGTAAAGGCCTAACTCTTTCTCTGACTCTATGTCATTCTTACGCCGGAAGTAACAAGAAAATCGTATACTGAAGTTTATAAGTTTTTTAAGGTTTATAAAATATTTATTTGACTTCTTGAAAAATAACATAACCTATTAAAACTAGCTCATTTATAAGAATTATAGAAGACTAGTCTTCCCAGAACGAAGTTCAGAGAATTATATTTATATACTTTGCAAGGGGCTCCTCTCCCTTTGACCCCGTCTCGAGACACCCCCTGACCTCACCACTTTGTCACTTATGTACTTTGTGGAAAATTGAAAACGTTATTCTTTCCGACTGCGCGAAAAAAAAAAAAAAAAAATTATTATTTAATGTCACATTTTAGGACAAATTTTTGTGACAGAAAAGCGTCGGACTGCGCCCGTTTAAACTGATAATTTATAATCACAATCATTAGTAACCGTTAAATAACATAACATTTTTAGAATAAAAAAAACTGGAAAAAATTGTAGGTGATAACAATCGAATAATGTAGGAGTTTCCAACCAAGCCCCCCGGCATAGAGAGATGTCAAGGGAGGCGCGAAAGAAAAATTAATTTAACGCTTAAATTAAACATCGGACGAGGGGCGTTTAATAAATAATGTGACATGTCTTCGAAAATGACCCTTGAGGCATCTGAAAATTTTCACAAATAATCAACAAAATAAAATTGTCGCCATTTTTTCCATTAATCCCGATGAATCCACCGACATCGGTTATTTGGTACAGTTAATGTTCGTTACGCTGATTTCATCGAAAAAAATGATTCGGATTGGAATAAACTCATTGGACTTTGCACAGATGGCGCCCCTGGATAGGCTTAGCTCAAAAGCTCAAGGAAAAGAATCCCGCGTAAGTGTGTACTAATTGTTTTATTCGTCGGCAAGCTTTGGCTTTCAAAACATTGCCACCGAAATTACGCTAGACTTTGGACTTAGTTATAAAGATCGTAAACTACATCAAGAGCAGTACTTTAAACAGTCGATTATTTAGTTTACTTTGTGAGGATTTCGATTCTGATCACAGAGTCCTTCTATTCCACACAGAAGTACGCGCTGGTTGTCTAAGGGCAACATGTTGGCTCGCCTTTATGAATTGAAAGAAGAGGTCACTCTCTTTCTTGAGTTCGAAGGAAAAAAAAACGATTTTTTGCAAATGTTCAACAATGAACAATTTTAATGGAGGTTGACCTATTTAACCGATATATTTGATGCCTTGAATCAGCTAAACTTGAAGCTTCAGGGCAGAAACGGCACTGTAATAAGTAACTATGATCATATATATAAAGGGGTTCATATCAAAGCTTCAACTTTGGAATCAAAAAGTATCTGCTGAAAATGTAATAATATCTTTTTCGCGACTATTCGAAGCAATTAAAAATAAAAAAACTGGACGAAGATTTGAAAGAAACTCATTTGCAAGCACTGCAAGACGAATTTCACCGATACTATTGAGATATTAATTCACAGTCACCAATATGGCCCATGACCAGAAACCCATTTGTTGTCGATGTCTTACAATTACTAAAAGAAGTTCAAAAAGAATTTCTAGAAATGAAGGCCGATTCGACAACGAAAGATGACTTCCATCTCTTGACATTGGAGAAATTGTGGTGGATCAAACGATTCCTTGAAGTTGCCTCTCTTGCTTTGAGAATACTTGTTCCTTTTTCTTCGACTTACTTATGTGAGACAAGGTTTTCAGCTCTGGTTTTAATTAAAACTAAGCAACGAAATCGTCTTGCCGCTGATAACGACCTGACTGAATCAGCCAACTGGTGCAGAGCATGCAAGCTCAACTATCTCACATTAGCATTTAAATTAGAATAAATTATTTCGATAAAAAACGTTTTAAATTTGGTTAAAGTTTATTTCCTACAACTTACAATTAGAATTAAAATAAATAAGTGTCATTAAAACTATGTGCGTTTTTTTTTATGATGAAAACATTAAGGGGAGCATAAAAATGTTATTTATAATTCGGGGAGGCTCGACGAAAAAAAGGTTGGGAAACCCTGGCATAATGGATACAGAAACATCCGCAATCATGCCATTTAGACGGAATAAACGACGACTTCTTGCATAAGTTTTCCGCGCGGTTTTCATGCAACATAAGTATTTACTCCGGATGACTAATTAAACATTATAATATAGTAATCACTAGGGCGCGAAAAATATTTCTCGTTCAGAATTCAGTCGAGGAACGCGAAACTATCGATTTAATGCAGTCGAATAGTCGGCGGTATTTTATTAATTGACACGAAGACATTAAATCTCTCTATACGACTATGCAGAAAGATGATGATAACTGGAATTTGTGCGTCTATCTAAATCGTTGAATGGTTTACGGAAAAATAACGTAAATGCTGTGCTGCCAGTTAATTAGCCTAGTAAAAGATAAATAATGACAGACGAAAGGTAGCGGATGTGTTTTTCGCCAAAAATAATGATGTGTCTGTTAATAGCGATATCGCACAATGAATGCCATTAATTTTTTGTCGAACACGAACACCGCGATTGGCGGAATCGATGAACTGAGTTCTGCCGGAGAATGCTACTTAAACAAGCTGCTGGAAGCTTTTTCGCATGCAGAAAATACCTTAATCGAGTCTGAAACTCCGACAATTCGTCTGCCGCTGAGCCACATGTAGAGTTCGTCAAGCTGAACGTCGAGTTATAATTAATGTCCGCGGGCACCGGGCTAAGAAGAAAGTTTATATATCACGTTCCCCTAGGCAATAAATTGGCAATTGCGAACAGGCGACTGCTGCTGCTGCTGCCAGCTTGTCGAATAAATAACCGTTAATTAATATCCGCCAGGTGAGGCTAATCATTTTTTCATCAAACGAACAATCCCGATTTGTATCGCTTACTGTTATTATTATTATTGCTTATTTTAATTCGTACGAACTTCAACAGTACAACGAGAAAATCTAGTATACTTAATTATAATCAGCATTATTTGAGGTTATTACGTATGTATTTTGTTTTTTTTCTTTTCTAAACATGTAGCAATAACTAAACATACGTACAGTTCCCGAGTCTTGACATGTCTAGTACCCGTGTTACTTTCAGACTTTGCTGAGCGCGTTCATCTCAATAAATGAAATATCACAGCGATAAGATGGCTAATTCTTTATCAAATCGATTCGCTGGCAACGACAACAGAATAAACAATTAGTCGTTTTAATTTTTAAGCCCAGGTGAAATACTCTGATTGGGCGAAGAATGTTTGAAATGGAGGGAAAAACAAGCCCTACACCCAAAAAAAAATTTCACCGGGCCATAGCGAAAAAAACATCAGCGTTTATCGCGTTTTTTTACGTTCTAACTTTTAAAATTATTCGAAAAAACCAAAAAAAAAAACAAACACGAGCGTGCTAAATGAGACTACTATTTTTAAATAGATTCTTTTTTCAGAGCTTAACAATGGTCATTTTGTTTTTAGGAAAAATTTTAAACATTAAAATGCGATTTTAGGGATGTTCTGAAGAAGATATACAAAATCTGACCTAATCATCTTGTATGATGGGAGAAAAACGCATCGAAAATGTACTTTTACAGATTTTTTCAAGTGTATATACTGGAAAATGTAAAAAACCGTTTCTTAATTTTCTGATTAATCGCCCACTACGATCGAAATAATACTCTGTCGCGTGTTATTCAATTTTTTTTTACATCAATTTTTATTCTCATATTAATGAATCATCTTCATCTGGGCCAAAAATATAATGTGAAATCAAAAATAGATATCGAACATTTAGGTCTTTTGCATACTATTTGATAATACACCGACTACGATTAAATATTAATATTTTTAACATTAGTTATGTATCGTAATTAAATAAACGCAGAAAAGTATTACAAGAGATCTGTAAATATAAATAAAAGCTTCGATAATGAACAAAAATTAGTACTAAATTATTTTAATAAATTAAAATACCACAATTTAAGGAAACGTTCTTGGGATATATCATATAGAGAGAGTACACTGAATTAAAATTAAAATTAAATTTTTTAGTTTTATTTGAGTGTTCTCTGTGTTGTATGTGACCCCCGAACTCGTTTCCCTAAATTAAGGTATTTATTTTAATTTACCAAGGTAATTTAAGACTAACTTTTTTTCTGTTATTGAAGAATTCATTTATTTTATTATAAATTTTAACAAATTATATCTGCGTCGCTAGATATCTTTTAATTTTTTTTACGTAATACCTTTTTCAGAAACGAATATTTATCATTTTTCATTTACTTGTTTATTGATTTTACGTCATTGCATGTATCAACTAAATATAAATATATATTTTATACTTTCGCTACAACGCAAATTATAACGGATATCGCTGTATAGGGTACTTAAGACTGCACTTGTTCGTCGGTAAAACAAATGATGTCTTCCAGTTTCAGATATATAATTTTGCTTCCACGTCCGTATCATAGATAGAATATTACCGCAAACGCTACCTGTGCAACTAGAATGTTTAGGATACAATTATTAACTTTTTGGAATAAATGTCGGCTAAACGATTGTCATAAAATGTATGCTTATAAGAAACATTAAATATGATTATTTTCCTTAATCACAGATATGTTCAACTTTCGGCATTTCCTAGTGGAAAAATGGTTCAATTTTAAAATTTCCCATACGCGATAATGAATACTCGTAGTTAATATTTCAGTCTAATTGACGCTGCTCGCCAGTCTTAGCTGGTGTTTGGAGTTTTCGATCTTTTTTTTTTCTTATTCAATTACGCGGGGACCTAGCTTGCTCGGAGTGATCATAAACTTAGAAATCGACGTATTAATTATAGTTCGACAAACGACTGAAAATACAGCCGCGGGGTAGGCGTACAATGCAGGAAAATTTAATTTCCTATACACTGCAGCTAGTGTGGTCGTTTTGATATTTTCTAGTGTATTCTCACATTTCATATAAAACCAACTTTATAATTCATAAAACGGAAATATTATTACACTTATCAGTCGTATAACTCTACAACGATCATCGGGTGTTTTTATCAGCGAAATATATATTTAAAATCACCGTATACGAAATTTTATTAAGAAACAAAAGTGTTATTGCCCCTGCTTCACAAAATCCCCCCAAATACACCAACTATCTCAAAACCAATTTTGAATCTTTGTTTCCTCAATTTTCTCAAATTCTCCCGACTCCTCTAATTATTTGCTAATCGCCCTCCATGGTTTCTATCTCCTGTAGTTATAAATTTCAATTTATTCAATTCTTCCAAATTTACCCTGCCTATATCATCTGCCAAAATTACTCCTTTGAAATTTCAAAATATCCTAATCTTATCTGTTGTTTCACTGACTGTTCAAAATCTGTGATGATCGTGTAGGATGTGCTTCCTTAATTTTCAACTCCATACTAAAATTTCGTCTTCCCAAACATTATTATTAAATGATTTTACGTGTTCTTTATATGTACAATTAATTTTCCGTCATGTTTGACCAATATATGATTTCTCACAATCAGTGCAATAAATTAATTGCAGATATAAAGAACACGTAAAATCATTTAATAATAATGAAATAGAAAAATCAACATATGCCGAACATTTAATTAAAAATAAACATAAACAGGTATTCACTAGAAAACACTGTTAGCGTCTTGGCCACTTATAGCAAAGGAAATGTTACGAATATTGCAGAAAATTATTACATAAATACATATAAAAATAATATTTTAAACGTTCAATTACCTAATAGTAGTAACAATCCACTTTTTAATATAAAAATTTAACTTTAGGTCCTCATATTTTATTTTATATTTTTGTATTAAGTGTTAGTAATTTCACCCTATTGATTTTTATACCTTCTATGTTTGTTCCTTCTATGCATCTACTATATATATATATATATATATACACATGTATTCCTTATTATATTCATTCCAGTGTGTTTCAAGTTTCCACTAAGTTAGTGATTTAGCTGATGATGGGTTATACCCGAAAACGTTCCTAAAAATAAGAAGGGGTATTTATTTAATTTATAGTATAAATTATTTTTACCCCCTTATTATTATATCCTAGTTGCTACAGCGCTTGACTTCCGATATGGCGGTCACGGGTTCGATTCCGAGCGACGACAAACTTATTACAAGAATTAAATAAATAAATAAATAAATAAATAATCGCTAATAATCACGTGGCAGGCAATGGCAAACCACCACGTTCAACATCATATGCGCGCTAGTTCAGTACACAGCAGACATAAATAGGACTGCACTGGTAAAACGATGTAAATCAAACGATTACTATCAGTTCCGAATGTAGTCTTACGTGTGTACACCTGCGTTGCATATAATAATTGCTATGAACACTATGCCTATTCTGTACAACTAGAATGAACGAATAGGTAGTCACGACGCTCGAATTCGAGCAATACGACTATTACATACACATTATTATATTGTTTGTTATTAAAATTTGTTTTATTAAACTCACTAAAAGTTTTTCGGTTAACAAAATTTTCTAGAAGATTTGACTGATCGATTTCTAGACCCCGAAAACTTCAATCCGGAAATTTCATCGAAACCATTAGATAAAAAAAAAAACAACACACAAATTGTACTCAGTTAAAATCATTTAAAAACAGATGTTCCACAATTATCTCCGCTGTGCGGAAGTACGTAGAGGAAGAAGACGGATTTGACTTTTATCAGCTATATATTTGCGCACAAAGTAACGAAGTATACAACATTATGTTTAGTTTCAATAGTTGTCCGGATCGAACATGTATAATATCACTTCCCCCGTAATACTATCGTGCGAGGAAAACGCATTCGATCAATTTCATAACGAATACCATAAACATATTTTAAAATAAAATTCGAGTCACATTATCTTTTACCAACATAAATATCGTTTTTTAGAGTGAGAATACTTACCGCTGTTTATATTGCGAAAAATCGCGAGGTTTTACGTAGCAGTTTTTAATCGGACCACAATTAATGCTGCAAATCGTGTTTTCCAATACCACTAGAGAAACTTCCGTTGCATATAAAAAATTGAAAATCATCGTGAAACTTTTTACTTCGTCATCATTTCTTCTTTACAATTTTCCTTAAAGGGGAAAATTAAATCGATTTAAACAGATTCCATTTGCATTTCCTCGTAACGAAAACAATTTTAGATTGTGCCTAGTCACTGTCGAAAGATTTAAAACGTTTAAAATAGTTGCTACGAAAACGTCCGAAAAGTGATTAATTTTATATTGCAAAGTACATCGTAGTTATTAGATCAACCTTTTCTGTTAATACGAACATATTTTATATTGCAAATCTTTTCGGACAAAAAAGGGCCCAAATTTTCATTAATCATAAAACAACAATACCCGAAGAAACTACTTTTTTACTTTCGCTTATTCGCCTGACAGTTCTTTGGAACAGCTTTTTATGAGCGAACCACATTTCACAAATTTAAATGTTTAAAAGTTCCACAATCTAGCTCTTGTTATTACAAATTATTTCACGGACCTCCTCAGTTTGGAAATTCCCGCTGTTCGCGTTGAATACCGTCGAAAAATTCAAAACGAGAAGTAATACAGTAAGAGATTGCGTAAACACCTTTCGAATAGAAACAAAAGGGTCCCGAAATTTCACATTCCGTTCTCTTTGTTCACTCTTGACGATCAGAAGCACGACAGGTCTTATTCGCGTTAGAAGAAGACAATCAAAGATGATGAAAAAAACGCAAAAAATACGGAAACGAACAAAATAGAGATTATCCGCAAGTCCCGCGCAATTTTTAATATTGTTATAAACTCAGCGTTGTTGACTGCAAGAATTCCGTCCTTAATGACTGGACTGCAAGCGTAATTTATTGAAATTCCCGATTTCGACGATAACTTTCGACAATGACTTTTCTCCAAAAAGATCAATGAGTTTTTTGTGTGTTTTTTTTTTTTTTTTTATTAGGCATTTTAAAAATCTCCATGAATAAATCGCGATAGTCGAAAATTGAAAATAGTAAAAAAAGCAAAACAAAAACAAAAGAAAAGATCTTATTATTCAAAGTCGAATGACAATTGCAAACGCTCTGAATGTTTTTCGGGCTAAGTTCACTCTCAGGGCCAAAAGGAACTTACTACGTGAAAGTTTATGAGATCGTTTCTGGATTAAAACCGCACATCGATCTTAGGGGGGAGGGGGGGGGATGTGTGAAAAATAGCCTTGTAGCGGTCAACTACAAATGTTACCTGAAAAAGGTAGCATAAAAGCACGCATTACATAGAAAAAAAAACTTGCAGGCTTACACTACCATAAAAATTTTAAATTTCGATAAAAAATGAAATATGCAAATTAACAGGAAGAAAAAATGTTAACGGGTAGTAAATTACACTAGTAAATCTAAAATTAACGGTCAGTCACAGCTGCATTTCTTCCAATCGTTTTATAAATACATACATATATACCAGTTTTAACTGCGAAAAGTTTTGCTCGCACTGTTGCATTGGCAATTTTTGATTTCTTTTTAACAGAAACAAACGTATTTTTTATCACGTATAAATGTTTATTTATATATACGCTAGTGTTCGCTCATTGGTCGAAATTCAACCATAATTATTATCAAAAATTTGAGCGAAACATTTATATGAATTTGCTATTTCCAATTTTTTTTTTTTCTACTCTTATACATTCGTTCATTGTATATCTGAGAACATACACTTTCATATGTACTTGCAATACAAAACAGTTCAGTATCATTATAATTGGATAAAAACGAAATTTAATCAAATAACAGTATTTATTGATATTAAATGACAGCTTAAGATTAAGTACACTATTAATCGATTTCATTTTTAATTTTTTGTATTAATTTTTTATTTAAATAAAAAAACAAAAAACTGTTTCCAAATTTTTTTTACTGATAACACTAAAAATGGTCAATAGATACTAAACAAAAAAAAAAAAAAAAAAGTAAATCGGTTAAAAAAAAGAGGAGAAAGAGGTACTGACTGTTTTGCCTTTCGGCTCTTCGGGACTCGGAAGGAGGCAAGCCTCCTCCACCACCAGGTCTAGTTCTTCTGTAAGAATTATAGAAGAGCAAACTTTTTCATTGGCTACGCCGTTCGACAAAAATAAAAATCTCTATTTACAACAACGTATCCTATACATTTAACTTTTATTATATAAAATTAAGATATTTTTTCGTTACCTTTTTTCGTTACCTTTTTTCGTTACATATTTCGTTACATAAAATTGTGAAATTTTTTTGGGACAAATTTCGTGACAGGACACTTTTCCTGATGACACCTGATGTAAAAATGGCGTAACCATTAATTGTATATTGATACGGATTCGGTATTTGCAGCGCTATTTTTTTGACGATGTCCGAGTTATAAAAATACTCCCCGAAACGTCATTAATTCACGATCTATCGGACGTCGTTCTTTTTAGTCGTCGCTTTGCCTTGTCAAGTATGCTTATTCGGCCGAAAAAAAACGGAAAATCCCGTGCCTGTTCGTTCGATCAGCTGCACCAGGACGATACTACACTAGTGTGTCTGTGTAGTGGTAGTGGTCGAGGACTTAGGCAGTGACATGTGCTTGCGGCGAAAGCGCGCATCCGTACTGTGTGTCGAATGACCTTGAGCCAAAGCAGAGATTTCAGATGTATTCCGTCAAAAGTCAGGCAGGGTAGTTAGTGGGGGGATCTACGCAGAAGTTTCTGTAAGAATTCTGCGTCGTAGCCTTTGGTTACCGCTTATTAGTTCTTGGTCGATCGTTCGGTGTTCGTGACATATCTGGTCGCTGTCGCACGTGTATCGAAATGAATACGCGCCATGTCGCTTAATTTATTTTTTTGTTAATTTTGTTAAAAGTTAAATTTTCTGTTATTTTTTTCTATCGTGGCCGAGTACATGTATCAGGATCGCCGTTCTGTCAGTTTTTTTGTGAACTTTTCCGTCAATTATAAGTTTATTTCTTGGTAAAAGTTTTGATTATTGAACACGTGGTATCGACTTCGTGATATCTCTAGCGGTGAGAATCCCGCCGCTTCGGGGCGGGATCGAAAACGAATTGTTGTTTATATTTTTTTATTTTACTTCTATTTTCTATTTTAAATTACTTTCGATAAAATAAAAGCCTAATGCTCGTATAAAAAAAAAGAAGAGAAAAATCTCGTATGAAAAGAACCTATAAAAAGCTATCACGATAAACTATTTCACTAACGGGAAAATAACAAAAAATCATTTCATCAACATAAACCGTATCAAGTGAACCCGTAACAGGGAAGAGACGTTATTCGTATAAATGGCGCTCCGAAAGAGGGACTCGAAGTAGCAATTTGTATCAAATGGCGTCCGGAACAGGAACAAAAATTTAAATTCTAAAATCACGCAATCTGTATCAAATAGCGCCCGTAAAAGGGACCTAAAATCACGAAAGTCGTATCAATATGTACATATTACATATATACACAGGGTAATTATAATTAAAGTTCAAGTTTCAAAACGCTATAAAAAAAGAACCTCTGATCAGAATGACATAAAATTTGAACGGAATATTATTGGAGAAGGGAGAGAAGTGAATGGCATAAGAAAAAAATAGTTTTTTTTGGGGGAGGCTCGTCAACCAGGGACTTCACCCAGAGACAATTGGCGCTGTAAGTTTCAGAATTAAATGAAAATATCTGTCATGCGCATGATTTATTGTAGTTGTTAGCATTTAAAATGCAACACTGCATGGTTGTAAAGCTTTTTTACAACAGCAATGACCATGCACCTACTACTACAGAAGTTCCGGACACTAAAGGGTATGAGAAAAGGCGTTGGTCTGATGACTGACGGGGGTCTGGAGAAAATAATTCAGAAATTCGAAAAGACAAATTCTTTTCATGTGCAATCTGGTACAGGGAGGAAGATAATTGATTTGACGTTAGTTAAAGAAATGGTCACAGCAGTGCAGGAGGAGTCGAACGGTGGTGTACAACTGTGTAGTGTACGGGGAATTGCCCGAACATTGGACAGGCCTGTGTGCATAATGTTCTACGAAACATCCTGCATTGCTATCCATAGAAAATTAGCCATGTGCAGGATTTTCTTCCTGCTGACCTGCCAGCAAGAGAGACTTTTGCTTTAGAATTTCCTGCTCGCATGGAAGTAGATAATGAATGGCCGTGGAAATTTTTTTGTGGACAGACGAAGCTCATTTCCATCTATAAGGATATGCCAATACACAGAATTGCCGAGTATGGACAACAGAAAATCCACTCGCAAATCGATCAGTATCACTTCATTCTGCAAGTCAGTCACCGGACCAACGCTTTTTTTATACACTTGAGTGTCTGGAACTTCTGTAGAGCTACTGATGCACGGTCACTGTTATTGTAAAAAAGTTTTACAAGCATGCAGTGTTTCATTTTAGATGCTAACAACTACACAGGTATTTTCATTTAATTCTGACACTTACAGCGCCAATAGTTTCTGGGTGAGGGCCAAAAAAAAAAAAAATCTTTTGCCTTCCGCTTTCTCCCTTCTTCAATAATTTTCTGTTCAAATTTGACATCATTCTGATCAGTGGTTCTTTTTTTATGGCGTTTTGAAACTTGAACTTTGATTATAATCATATAATCAACATGTATGTATATATATATATATATATATATATATATATAATATGTATATGCACACAGTTTAAAATCGGAAAATCGTCAAGCATGATAAAAAAGAAAAAATATAATGACTAAGAAAATAATCGGGGAATTAATCGCGCAAAATTACTCAGGAGCATTGGTTATTTTGCACGTCAATATAACTTTTATGACCTCCATTACACACAAAAAATAAATATTGAAAAGTATTAAAACTTTTAATGCACTAGACTGTTCTATATACCGTTATAGAAATAATTGAAATTTGCCCGAGTAATTTCGGGAACAAACCGTCATATTTGTTATTATACACGATACTGTAAGAAAAACTTCACAAATGAAACTGTTTTGTTTTTTTACATTTTTGTTGAAATTAAGTGCAGAAATATCGAATAAGTTGTACCGGAACGTACTTTTCCACTTCTTTTGTCAATTTTTTCCTGCGAATTGAATTTTTTACCGCCCATTATCGGTCGGATGAAAAAGCAATAACGGTAATAACGACATCTTTCACATCCGTCCATTATTTATTTATATACTTTCTTATATTTTTCTTTAAGAAAAGCGTATTTGATAATTTTCTAGCAGATTCAAAATGACAAAGTTGGTCAACCGATTAGGCAGCGCTATATTTTATCTCTCATTTAATCAAATGCAGAATGAATAAGCTAATCTGTTGAAATGAGTGTGTTTCCTCGACTTTTTTGAAATTAATAAAAGCAGTTAAATTTTTAGCGCAATTTCATATATAACGATTATTTTTTACTGTTGATTGTTCGCTGTTAATTTATCACGTTCTGCTATCTAAGCTAGGAGCAGGAGCATTATAAAGTAGCTGCGTTTGAAGAAGTTCACAAAAGAGTTTTATGGCCGTATTTGAAAAGGAATCAGATTCTGTAAAGGAAGAGGTTCGGGTTATGCGTTACAAGATGAGTGTAATGAAGAAACAAGACCTCTAAGGATAGAATGTCCTAATGTAACTAGCGAAAATGAACAATTAGACAGGAATTCCACGGTTTTATCAATTCTCAATTTCCTTCGCATGCAACCGTGTTTACAGATGGTTCGAAGAGGCCGGATGGTGTCGGTGCCTCTTTTATCGTCCCACATTTTAGCTTTTCAGAATCTTTTGGCTCGCCTCCTTTCTGTTCCATATTACTGCCGAATTAATGACTATCACATGTTGCATTATTTTCATTTCCTCCAATCACCTTTCCTCTAAATTCTTGATTATATCTGACTCCATTAGCGCTCTTCAATTTATTCCCCCTACTTGATCATTCACCTGTGATTTTATCATACTCCGCATACGCTCGCTTATCAATGTTCTTTCTTCCCTTCATTCCATTTATATCGATATTTACTACGGGTTCCTAGCCATTCGGGCATCTTCGATAATGAAGCGGCGGACTCCTTGGCTCGAGTTGCTGCTTCTTCTCACTTCTTTTTTAAAAATGTCTCATCGTCTAATCTCCTTCCGTTGTGCGAAGGGGTTCATCTCAGACTTTGGTATCCGATGTATACACTTTCTCTAACAACTGTTCTTTTTATCTGTCTGTTCAACCTAGTCTTTCTGTCAATGCGTGGTTCTCTTTGTTTCGCTCACTTCGTCGTTCTGTTGTTGTCTCCGTTATCCGTCTGCGCTCTTAAGCCATACTTTATTATCTTCCTCGCGTTTTCGTTTATCCTTAGTTTTCTATACATTTTATCCTCTCCACTCAGTTTGTGATGCGGACCATGTGTTTATTAATTGTTCATCTCTTTCTGCCGAGTGCTCTGCTTTCTATTCCATTTTATTGATACTTGGTCTTCCTACTCCATATTGCGCCTCTTATGTCTTATCTTTTCCGTCGCCACAGATTGTTCCTATTATATTGATTATTTTCTCCTAACAACATTTGATATCGTATGAAAATATAATTGACTCCTTCCTATTCTAATTGTTTCTGGGTAAAGGTTCCCGGTTGAGTCCAAAAATTGAAAAAACACGCAAATCCCCCCCCCCCCACTGGATTCATGAAATAGATTTACCTATAGTGTGACGGAATGACGGATGAAACGAAGTTTACTCAATGGAGAAACCGACGCAAGCTTTCGATTGCAAGAGCACCGTGTTAAACTTCAAATCTACTGAGATATAAGGCTTGCATTGAAGATGTTAACCACAACTTTTACAGTAGAGCCAGCGAAAGAGTCGCGCCTTAATTCCGATTCGAGAAGGAATCCGCGCGAACGTCAAACATAATCGTCACGACAATTCTGTGTGCTGTTGGTTCATTTCGTAAAATCCGGTAAGATTTGCGAGTGCGTTTAGCGAGCTAGTATACACGTTAAAAATAATTCCAATCACGAAGATCTACTAAATCGTATAATAATAATAATAATAATAATCAACCTACGAATCAAACACTGCGGAGAAATGAGTACCAGGTAATAATATTCACGCGATTAGGCTGAATATCCATTGGTATAGATAATCCTGCGATCAGGATAAGATGCACAAGCATCCAGTCAAGGAAAAGTGAAAGAAGATTATTATTTCATGTGCGTTTGAGAGGTGGGAGGATTTGTAAGGGACAAATTAAACCCGGAAGTGGACGTGATTCAGGGATCAGCATTTAACTCGAAACAAGCATTCTTTAGATTTAATCGTGGAAAGATTGATTTTCATAGCAAAAGAAGAACAGATAGAGAAGAGTTTGATTATGTTCGCGCTGGTAATTTTTTTAAAAATAAGTTGTGGGTCTCACAGGGCAAGTATGCTCGTTGCGTGAGTGTCCGACGCTCTTATTATCGTTTATTTAAGATACAAAATTACAATTATTCTTGCTTATCCTATACATCATAATAATGCACAGTCCGACAAAATTTTTGTATAAGCCGAATATGATAGTTCATCAGTTTTATAAAGAACTACGTTTATTTGTAACGAGTCTTTTGAGTAATGGACTGAATTTAATCTTCGTGGAAGTGTGTGGTTCATCAGCCAAAATTTATGCTGCAATTCTGCTATATCCAAAAGTAATAAATCCGTTCAAGTGAAACATGATTTAATTTTCATAGAGTAATAGTTTACGAGTTTTTCAGCGATCTTGAGACGACGTTTTAGTGACGGTAAGACGGTTTTTTCAGTTTAATTATAGAATGGCAATAACTGATTTGTGTAATTGATCAGTTAGTTATTTATGCGAAAATTAAAGTCGCACGAACACGGCCAAAAATGGATAAACTAACGACTTCGTTGGCTAAGATTTATTCTATTTTGAGTTATCCGAAGATTTGTGATCGTTCGACCGTCTGTTGCGGCAGCACCGATAGACCCGAGTTCAGGGTTTGCTTATGTGAACGTGCCCAAAAAGTGTACAACACGCTAGACCGGCGGTTTCATCTGAGCAATAATATTGTGTCGATAACATATCGAATAGTGTCGGACTAACAAAAATACAAACAGCTGATGGGGGGGGGGTACAACTGAGATGGATGAAAAATCTACGAGTACACAAAAAGTTTTCGATGGAAAACGCAAATGACCTCTAATACCTTACTCGGAACTAAAAGTCTTAAAAAACGATTTCTTTTGAAGAACGAGTCTTGTATTGTGATCCATTGGAAAAGAAGTCGATCCACCGTCCAACTAACCAACCGAAAGCCGCATTATCCGTCACCGGATACGGTTCTCCAATATATATATATATATATATATATATACGAAAATCCAATTGAATCGGTCAGCTCTATTATTCTTTCCAGAACTGTAAAAAGAACCGATGTGAGAAAAATTAAAATAATAGCCGGATGCGAGTTTTTGTTCCGCTTTAGTATAGAGTAGTGATTTCTATTATCTGCCGCTGGAACGTAAAGACGTGTGTAGCGCAAATAATGTAGAATAGTTTTAGAGAAGCTGTTTGTGAAGTTGCAAAGAAAGCATTTTGAAGTCTGAAGATGTGAAATTCGTAAGAGCTAAAGGTTTCATCTGTATTAATAACTTTTTCAGCTATTGTAAGATTCACAGTTAGAGTTTTCGAAGTTTAATGCCAAGTCCGCAAAAGGGATTATAATTTTCAATTGTCAATGATGTTCGAATTTAAGTGCAACGGGAGGAAGAGGATACGCCATCTAGTTTCTGAATTCCGCACCAAACTTTTCCGGGAGAATGCTATCCAAAACGAACTTTTCGATTTCTTCAGAATGAAACGCGCGACAGAGTCATTGTTTTCTGAAGATGATTAAGTGTTCCAACGATGGTTAAGCTAGAAATTTTCGCAATGTTTTCCTGTTGGATCGATCAGTTGACGAGAACGTGCTTGTGATCATTCTCGTGGAAGGTAGATTTAGTTTGGTTCGTAAAATTTAAAAACTAGTGTAAAAATTCGCGATTCTATACCTAATAAGTGAGTGGATATGCGTTGATTTTATAGCATTCATAAAGGTTGTTTTATACTTGTTCCAGTCGGTTTTCTAATAGTCGAGGCGTTAAATCGAAAATTCCACTGGTATAACGGTAATAAAGGATTATTGAGGAAAAACAATCGTTTCTAAAAGGTTGTTGTGTAGTTCAAAACTGGAAGATTGCTAGTTAATTCTGCAGATGTAATAATGAAATCTAAAGTTGAAGGTTCTGTATAACCTTATAGCGTATAGAGAAGTTCTCTCGGACAGAGTGGACTATGATCATGGATAAAGATAATTTCCTCCATTAATTTTTCTTTTCGTTTTACGTTTGGACGGTCCCGGTGCAATTAGACATTATCAAATAGAATTAATTCAACTACTCTTCACGTCTTCCTAAACACTTACGCGTAATAATCATAACGATTAATTGTCGAGAACGAGTTTATTGATATTATTTGTTAATGCACTGCATTCGAAGAAAGAAAGAAAACGGCCAGTAAAAACTTTTAAAACCATTTATGTTCCGAACATTATAATTTGAAAATTTCTATTTTCCATTTTTTCCGGAAATACAAATATTTCGCCTGTTTAATCAAACTCGATTTAATTTTACAAGCTGCGCATACGATATTATCGTCTATCTCTAAGCTGTAAAATTAACAACCGTTCTAGACGCGATTGAAAAGCCCCACTCTTCTCCTGCGCATCTAAATTTCTTTTAGCATCGCTGGACAGAGTTTACGAAACGGTATTATCCAACCTAAATATTACCCTAAATATTACCCTAAATATTACCCATGCATATATTATATATATATATATTAATTACAACATAATTCTTAGGCTACCCCCCATTAGAAAAAATGTCCCAATTTTATGTAACGTTTGTTATATTTTGTAGGATTTCTGTGATTATGTTATTATATTCATATGGACCGATTTAGAATTACGTTGTAAATTTAGATCATTTTATACAAAGTATAGAAGAGGAAGAGATAGAAATGTAAGCAAGAGGGGTTAAAAGACACAGCCCCTTGCGAGGCCAAAATGGCCGAGTTATATATATATATATATATTTATGGTTTAAAAATCCATACTGTTTATTAAGACAAATAAAATTAAAATAATATTACAAAACTTAAGCTGAAGATGAACTTCGCTTGAAAACGTCTTTCTACTGCAGGCCTAATGTTCATGGCAATTGTTATATGTAGTACGAATATGTAAATGCCAAATTATACTTACAACTGGTATTGTGATTGTTCAATTTATTGATATACAAGTGCAGTCCCAAGTGTGTGACTGCTGTATACTAACTAGCGACTGCCTTCTACGTGAGACTATTAGCGATTATTTTAATTCATTTATAATAATTTCTTGTCGTAAGCCTAAATCTTCTTTGGGACATGATAATATTAGTGTTGCATGCATAAAAAAGTTGCCATTTATAGGGGTAATGGAACTATTTAATATAATAAATGCCATTTTTACGCATGAATATTATCCAAAATCCTGGAAAATAACAAAAACTATTGCCTTACCCAAAGTAGGAAAAGACGCATCTGAAATTACTAATATACGACCTATCAGTTTGCTGAGTAATTTGAACAAGGTAATTGAAAAAATCATACTAAATAGACTGAGGGACCATGCCGAAAACAATGACATTATCCCCAAAATTCAATTTGGTTTTCGCCCCAGACACTCCACCGTGCATCAAGTTGCGAGAATTACCGAGGCTATTACCCATGGTTTTAATTGTAATAAACATACAGGAATGGTATTTTTTGATGTAGCTAAGGCTTTCGATACCACATGGCATGAGGGAATCACATATAAAATGATAAATTACAACTTCCCAAATTACCTTATAAAACTAATAAGTAGGTACCTTACAAATAGACTATTTTATGTAAACGTCGGCGCTTCTAAATCTACTTTAAACCCCATTTTAAGGGGGGGGGTACCGCAAGGCAGTGTGTTAGGTCCTTTTTTATTTACGCTTTTCTTATCTGATTTCCCGAAACTTCCAAATACTGAAATTGCCATGTATGCAGATGACACGGCTTTGTTCACTAGTTCACACAGACCACAGACTATCGCTAACAGGTTGCAGAGTAGCATAACTCGTACATTACGATATTTCAAGAAGTGGCGCGTAAGTATAAATCCATCCAAAACTGAAGCAATACTATTTACTAGGCGAAGACCTGCTCTACCCAATAACTTAATTGTCAACAATGCCTCCGTGCAATGGGCCGAAACAACGCGCTACTTAGGAGTAGTACTGGATAAGAGACTCACGTTTAACAGGCATATCGATCACATAGAGGTATAAAAGCTAACAAAACTATATCAGCTTTATATCCGTTATTAAAGTATAAATCATACCTTAGCAGCAGTAATAAACTAATCATCTATAAAATGCTAATAAGGCCTGTCATTCTCCTGTGTGGTCATCTGTTTCAAATAGCACATATATGAAACTTCAGGTGCTACAAAATAGGTGCCTGAGGTAGGTACTGCGAACAAATAGGTATGCAAAGGTAACGGATATGCATGATTACACAGGAGTCTCTTTTTTAAAAGATTTCATCCTTGGTATAACAGATAAATTCTGCAAAGATTGTGAAGTCCACAGTAATGAACTAATCAGGCCAATCGGAAATTACGATTCCAGGCGACTAAAATATATGTATAGCAAAATATAAACACCGTAGGCTTAAGCATAATCTTTTGAAGTAAGGCAGTGAGTTGCAAATCTAAAGTGTATATTCTGTAGACGGAGCTTAGTGCGTGTATGTGTGTGTGTGTGTGTGTAAAAGAATATTTTATAAGTGGGCTAATAATAAGCTGGTAAGATGCGAATATTAACATATGTTATATTATGGCGCCGGTTTTTTTTGTAAGTTTTTCCTGCAATTGATTAACATTTATCGGTAACGTTGATTTTTTTTGTATGCGTCTATACTACTATATTGTGGCGAGGCTAACGGGCCGATACACAATCGTTTCTATAACAAGTATTAACAATTGTAACGAACGTGGTTAATAAATTCTTTCTTTCTTTCTTGTCGTCGCCTGAGATCGAACGACCTCCGTGACGAAAATGAAGCGCTCTAGCAACTAGGCTATCACGGTGTTTCTTCTCCGATATAGCCGGTAGAAAAGTAGCCTGTTATTCGCGAAAACCTGTTGGGCCGCATCTAAGCTTTACTGTAGTAATAATCGAGTTGTCCTGCAAGAATAACGTTTGTCCTTGCTTACAATGTTTACACCATTTGAAAGTTCCCTTAGTTTTGCATGCTACAATTTCTACCGATTTATTCTGGAGAGCTGCAATTTTTTTTTTTTTTTTTAGTTTATATTTTTTATTAATTTATTTTAATTTACATGGAATATGTTTTGCTTTAATAAAAAATTAGACGAATGATGCCGCTCCGCAAGAATTTTGATTATTTTCGGATTTATTCTATTTTCGTAGACCGAATAAAATTTTCAATCTTGGAGAGTGAAGTTTCAAAAAACAAAAAAAAAAAAACAGATCAATAGAATATCATTCGGATATTTTCTTCTATATACAAGAAAAGTTTCCACTCGTTGTTTTTTTTTTCTAATTTTCATTTTCTAATATAAAAATATCGTAAAGTATTTTAATAATAATCAATAGCCGAAAATAGTTAAAATGTGTGAACTCGAGTAGCATTTTTGATAGATCAATAATTAACAATACTGTGTGAGTGCAATTGGAGCAATAAGGTGAAAAGGCTTAGGTAGATGAAGCGAGTAAGGGACTTAATAACACTTTGAGCCCCAAGTCATTTATAGGAAATTTCGAAAAATGGCAATTTCTTCGTTTCATGAAGGAAATTGAGCTAAACACTATCTCTTCAAATGTGGAGATGCTCCTGTATAAAGAAAAAACATTTTTACTCATATATGGTTAACACAACTTGTCTGGTTAAAAATTCATTGAAAATACTATGGGCATACTGCGCTGTTCCTTTATTTTGCAGGTATTTTATTACATTATTTAATTCGGTATTACCTTTTACATTAGCACGCTATCATTGGTGTTATACAATGATAACCTGATTTAGATCTGTCCCGGAGCAGGAGAATTTTAGATTAACAAAATCTATTGTAGACCAAAAATCAAAAAAAAAAAAAAAAATCAACTATTTAGCGGTATGATGAGTATCTAAATTTTCAAAGAACATATTTTCACTGACGGAAACAGAAATAATTTTAAATCGTTTATTTTTAATAATTTACGTTATTATTCCAAATTCGCGGTATAATTATCTTTTTCTTCGTCAAATATAGATGTTTTTTGGAGACTGCTACCGCTATCGTGGCCATTTAGAATACGGTACAACCCAAAATTCGAAACCTATTTCTTTTAATCTTCTTGTTGTCATGAGAATAATACGTTGCCAAAAAAGTGCCTCCAATTACTGCAATCATGCGTTAGTTGCCTTTTTATGCCATCATGCATGTGACACAGAAAGGATGTTCTTCAATCCGACCTTAGATGTAACAGATATTTAAATGAAATTTCTAGCCAGCTACCGTAATATAGTCGGTAAGGTATTTCGTTCGAGTATAATGTGGTTCAAAGCCTATTATTAAGAATACAGAAAAATTTCACTGGCGCCAGGTTAATATCCGTAAACGATGAGCTCAAAAAAATAGACACACACACATAGATATATATCTATATCTGTATATCACTAAAGCCAGCTTGTGGAATTTCATCAAATCGAATAAAGTATGGAAATTCATAAATTTATTATTTATTCTGCAAACTATGTAAATTTCACTTTTTTTAACAAAACTTTTCGAGACATTGAAATTATATTCTATTTAATATATATGCTGGTAAAATCTGTGAAGTACCGAGAAGTGATTTACAGATGCAATTGACTTAGCTCTGGTAGTTTAGTACGAGAAAAAAATGTAAAGCAGGCAACAGAATCATTAGAACAGGGCCTAAATCAACTTATGGACAATGGATTAAAAATAAATATAACAAAATTAAACTAATACCTATAAGAAGAGCAAATTAAGAGGTGCAGAAAACAGAAACTAATATAATACATAAACTAAATAAAACAAGTATAACTGTGAGATTATCGAAAGGATGAGTGCATAGAAATATTTCAGAATATGTATAAGTTAATTTGTAAGGTTCAGAACGACACGCATACATATACATACCGGCCGTTGCCCAGGACTGCGGCTATCTATGACAATACCCGTTTAAATCCGTATCCAAATATTATTATTAAAAAATTCTTTCTGCTTTATCTAGAATTTATAAATACCGTAGTTAACATTTTGTCAAATCTTTATTTTATCTGACTTTTTAAAATTTTTACGTCCTCTGTAAAGTGTTTAATTAGAGTCAACTGCGTGCCATTCTGGAGGTGATCTAGTTTTCATCACTGTAATCATTTGTAATATCACTAATATAATAATCCTTCTACAATAGCAAACCATGGGAGTTTGAAAAAAGTTTAAGATCTGAATATTTTTGCAGGAATTAAAAATTTCTGTTCAGGATTCTTAAAATATATTTTCATAAGAATGAACTAATACACCGCGTATAGTTACTAAATTGTGTATTCAAATATTTAGAAAAAGTTGAAAATTATCGAATTATTTATAATAGAACGTTTATTAATACTCGCGAATAAGCAACAATTCAGTACCACATGTCTATAAAGTTGCTTCTTACTACGACTCCCTAAAAACTTAATAGAATCAGCGCAACTTCATCTTTGAAAAGCGAATTTCTTTCATCGCTACATCATCTGTTTTTTATTCCTTGACCATTCATTTCTCTCACACTATTCACTTACTCTGTAAACTATCTACCTGCTTTGCTGCGGCCTACTTTCGGCTCTAAATGTGAATTTATTTTTTTTTTTGTTCGGGACAGAAGGAGGGTTATTAATTATTACCCGCTAACAAACTACGCTTCACCATCCAGCAGAAAATTCTCTCAGTTTTTCTATAACCCGTGTCTATCCAGATCTAACAAAATGTTTCGCTCAATTAATGATTACACACAACCATCATTTTACCCCCCCCCCCCCCCACACACACACACAAATCAACGACTGACTTATATTCTATGCTCTTTACCTTGCGCACATAGAATACTCCGTTCTAAATCGGTTTTAATTACGTAATAATCTTTCGTAATTAATATTTAAGAGAGCATCTTCGCTATCATCCACATGGCGGGTCTTCGACCTCTCCGTCGAGCATTTCATTAAAATGAATTTATTACCACTGTAGTGGGGCAAGGATTTAAAATTTTAATATCACACTAATATGTGTCCGGCGACAGCTATTAAAAATTCCGCTACAAAATTCATTATTTTTTTTTCGAAAACTAATAAAGAATCATTTTCTGTTTTTCGATTAGAAAATAGGGAGGGATAAATGTCCCGCCAAAGTCTGGCGTGATTGAAGGTGGATAAGGAAAGGATGTCTGAAGAAGGACAATAATTGAGGAATGAGTCAAGGCGAACAGCAGAGCGAGGTAAAGAATCAACTGCAAAATTGCCGTCAATTCCGGAATGACTGGTGATCTATAAAAAATTGCAATGCGGAGGTAAGAGAACGAATTGAAACGATAATACTATGTATCAGAGGAATGTGAAGGCGGAGAGAATATGGCTTGAAGGACGCCTTTAGAGTAAGAAATTATGAGAAATCGGGAAAACCCGCTTAAAGAGGAAATAAAAGATATAGTCTGAAGAGTAGCGATCGACTCGGCAGAAAAGATAGTGCGGAAGGAAGGAAGCCGGAAGGACTCAGAATGCCGAAACGACGGGGCAGTAAACGCTCCTGAAATCAACGGTAAAGATCAATACATGAGCAGGAAAAGAGGAATTCAATAAATGAAGAAATTCATTGTTGACTGCTCCGTGAGAAATGGGCCCGAAGTGGGAGTAGGCTGCCATAGGCTATTGAAGTCATGAGAGAAGTAAGGAAGAGTGCTATAGGAATAGACACAAGGAGAAAAGTTAGAAAGACGGACAGCGACGAGCGACAGGATTCGGATTTTATGAGGAGAAACATGCCAGTAGTTTTTGATATATATATATATATAGATAGGAAGAAATAAGTTTGAACGAGAAGATAGGGAGACATTTAATTAGGAAACACAAAAATGCAAAAAACAAAAATAATTACATAGATAAAAAATATCCAATTAGAAATGGGGAAATATTTATATAACCAAACTCGGGCTAATAGCTATTTAAACAAAACCATTGAGATACTGAAACAGTGAAATATGTGTTGCCAGAATAATTTAAGTTGGGGTATGAACAAATATTGAAAACATTGCACCACCGAATATACAATAATGAGTTTTGAATGGAAAAAAACTTTTGACGGCTACCAAATAATAACTGAGAAACAAAAAGAAAATAATCGGGTAAAATCAGTTAGAAATGAAAAAATATATAAAATAAGATAAGAAATTTTTTTTTTTTGCATACAATCTGTCTGTAAGACAATGAGTAGCAGTGCCGATAATAACAAAACAACACACAACCAAACAAACAAAACAAAATAAAACAAAATAAAACAAAACAAAACAAAACAAAACTAAACAAAAGGTTATCACCCAGCGGTGATAAATCCTTATGAGAAAGTTAGTAATATTTATCCTCTATGCTGCAGCTGAATCTGATTTATCCTTTTAAGCCGCACAAAAGCGGATTGACGTGTTGTTGAAGCCTTTGCATATATTTCTCACTTAATCTTTTTATGGTATCTCTAACCATTGGGATACCTAGGTTCTTATATATGTCATCGTTGCGTATATACCAAGGTGATGAAGTTATATTCCGTCATAAGGCTTTGTTCTGAAACCGATGAATAACGTTGATAGTCGAGTTGCTTGCTGTTCCCCACATTTCAGCTCCATACTTCCATAGTGGTTTCAATATCGTTTTATAGAGTAATGTTTTGTTCTGCAACGGTAACTTGGAGTATTTACCTATTAGCCAGTTCATGCTGCGAAGTTTTAGATCAAGATGCTTACGTTTTATGACGACATGGTCCTTCCATGTGAGTCGTTGGTCCAAATACAGTCCTAGGTATCTTGCTTTCCGCGCGGTGGGTATGATTAAATAAGAATATATTATATTGGGTTTATTCATACGAACAGACACATATAAATCGCATAATTATACATAAAAAAAAAAAAAAAAAAACCGTTATTTTACGTTTACATTAAAATTAATATATAATTAATTTAAAATTAATAAATGAAAGCGCCTTATGGTTAGGATAGGTAAATGATACAAAAATTCAACGAAAACGCACCAAATGTATGCAGAACGCACTCAATTGTACAAAGCAGTACTGAAGATTTATTCTTAATCAGATTATAAATAGACGGTGATATATAAAATGTCTGCCGGTGGCGAAAACACGTTAAAAAAAAAAAAAATCGAATATTAAAAACACTCCCGGTAATTCTTCCGGTTATAAATAGATCGGCCAGCGGAGAGTCCTGATTTTTTCCCTGGTACTAGAGGTACGAAAAATGTTACAACAGTACTGCTACACTAACAAAAATTAATTAAGAAGGCAAATTTTTTTATATTTCAAAAAATAAAAAATTAAATAAATCGACATCCAAATTTAGATTTAAAAAAAAAAAATCAACAATTCCATTAGAAATAATAAATCATTTTAAATTGTTTTATGTAAAATTCACTAAAAGAAATTGTGTATATTCTTGAGGATAATTTTAAATTGTTTTTCCGTAAAATTAATAAGAACAAAATACCATCAGAAAAAAAAAACAGAAAAGTAAGATGCCGAAAATCCAGGTAATTTTTTTTACATATATATGTATACATAAATTTACAAACGGCTCTGTAAATCTCAAAGCTAGTCGTGTTTCATTGCGATAATAGTTTAGATGCTGCTGCACCATGTAACTCGATAGAATCAAAGTTAAAACGTGCACTAGTCCGTTTTAGATGTAGCGTTCATTATCACCGCTTGATGGCGCTAGTCATCGTGTCAACGAGACGCTACTAAGTATGTCAGATTGAGTCTCTAACCTCTATATAGAATGGTTATTCTAACAAAATGAAGGAATACCTGGTTAATTAAAGTCGCGATCTGATTGGCTGTAATTGATGTTATTGTGCGTGCTGCTTCTCGATACGTTCTTCGTGACTCGCCCATATCGGACAAGTACTCAGAACAACACCTGGCGAATAAAACACGAAAGGCGAACAAGTAATCAAATTGGAATTCAACTATTAACTGACGTTTTACACATTAGAAACTTTTCTTTGCATTCTCAAAGCAGGCCTGGATTTAGAGGGCGTCTAGGAGGGGGGGACTTCAGCCCGGGGCCCCGCCTTATAAATTGGCCCCCAAGAGACACCCACTTCCGACATGTAATAAAAAATTAATCTATCATTTGTCATATACATCAACTTTTTTTTTTTTTTTTAATAAATAGAATTAACTTTACAGGAGCAAATGCATTTTTTAGTGCATTGATTTGTTAATAATTTTGTATCCATTTTTATTTCCTCCTAGAGAAGGAAACTTCGTAATAGTAAAATTTCGAGTTCCGTAAAAACGTACCAGAAATTTGTTTTAAGATATAACGAGACGGAATCTACGTTTTCAGGAAATTTCTGTATGAATGTGTGTGCGTGTGTACACGCACACACTCACTATCCTTTTATGAAAATCGTTCGTTAAAATTTGCTGAAAAATTCATTGTTTAAAATCATATATATATATATATATATATATTATTTTTTTTTTTTTTGGCATCGAAAATTCTACCCATCGTTTGTATATTTAGTTTTGTTTACATTAATAATTATATATGTTAATTCGTGAATTCGAAATAATATAATTTAATTAAATTAAAGAAAATTTAGTTATTCTATAAAGCTGATAATTTTGTCACTTCCGAAAAGTGCCCCTAATATTTCCGTAGCCCCCCGGGCCTATCATACACTTAATCCGGGCCTGTCTCAAACAGCGACTTTTCAGGCTGTCAAGCTAAAAACTGTGTCTCATTAGCCAAGCTAATCTCTGCTGCTAGAGAGGTACTGGCCGATTTCTTTCTTTTTCAATTCGCTTTTGGTACTTTAGCGCGTGACTAGAAGAACCGGAAAATTCACTGTTGAGTTGTCATATGTTATTAACTAAGCTACTTGCGAATTAGAGTATTTACAGCACTAAAATTATCGATAATTTTTTCCGGTGTAGTACGCGACAATTATATCTGATAAATATTTCTATTTTGTTCTATAACTTTGTTATTATTAATGATGAAATATGTCGGAAAATGCGGAATAACCTATAGCAAATAAAATTTTTAGAACAGATTAAATTTTTTTCAAGTCTTGCGTTTAAAGCGTTTAAAACTTTTCAATAAATCATTAAAAAAAGTATTGATTTTATACAATTTTAATAATATATCCGACATTATTGAAAAAAACAAGCTAGTACTAAAACGATGTTGCGTTAATTAACATTAAAAATCAATTAATTTTAAACACCAATTTAAAATTAATTACTGTACAACATAAAAGAAACAATGAGTGAAAAGAAACAGATATAGTTTAAAAATTAAATTTAAAGCTTCACTGGCAAATATTGATAATGGTCAATTTACAAAAACTAGCAATGATGGCGTCAATAGTAACGTAGGACAATTATTAGTTTCATTTGGAACAGAAAGGACACGCACCGACATCCTATCGTCGCTTTACTTTATTACGGTTTAACATTGAAATTCTACTGGTAGGTAATTCGAGATATTGTTTTTGTAATTTATAGCGTCAGGCGGTTGCTGAACTTGCGTGAATTTAACTAAGAGGTTCACGAAAAACAGAAAATTTGAAAAGTGGTAAAAAAAAAGTAAACTAAGCGAGCCGGTTGTGACTCTTTTCATTGTCTATGCTCCGTTAGAAATAAAACTTTGCAGACAGTTTTGAATTAGTCTCTGGTTTTTCTTTAAATTTTAAAACCGAGCCTCTTAAAAAGCACGATATTGATTGAGGGGTGTAACATTTTGAAAAAATCTGAGCCAGTCATTCGCACTGTAATATAAGCAAATCAATTTCATCAGCAAGTTTGTTGCCAGCGAAACTAGTGAAAACGGTCGTCAGATTAGGCGCCTCGCTGTCATAACCGATCGAATTTATCCATTAGCTGGAATAGGAGCGTAACAGTGGAAGCGTAAAGTATCAGACACTTGGAGCAGACAAACATGGTGGTGAATTGGCGTTTCGCCTGAATTTGGCACCGTCTAACCGCTTCCGTTTGGATCTTATTTAGTATTATTTCTCGCGGAACAATTACAATTTCAGTAACCAAACATCGACCGAAAGAAGAAACAGCCGTCGAATTCCGCTCAGATAGCTGACTGCGTGTCTTTTATCGCGGTATGCAGTTCAGTGACGACGACACTTTAATTAATTTTACACATTTCATCATCGCGTATTCACCACGGCGATCGGATAAATGAACGTCATTCCGACTTATGTAAACATTGCTTTTAACACTCCACGGAGCAGGCCTAATACCTCACATCTTCGCTGCAATTCAAGAACGGTCTATTCTATAGTGTATCTTTTGTGTGTGTTGGCAATATTATCCTCAAAAACTCACCTTAGAGATTAGAGAGATAAAACAGACATTTTAAAAGATCAAAAACGAGTAATACAAAAAAAAAAAAAAGATTAAATTCCCAAGTCTAATATTCGACTTTATCCATCTGAAATTTGAAACAGTAGTTCAAATTTGACCGATAAGGTACTTTTTTTTCACTTTACCTATATATGTGACTATTTCTGTTTTATTTGTTTTCATATCACTTACGTTTTAACGGATAAACCTAAGCCGTATTAGTGCAAAAAAAAAACGAGGAAATGTAGCTAAACGTAAATGCGTTTTACCTCCTTCAAATATAACAGATGCGACCACTTCTCCATGACTTTACACCGTTTTCTTGATCTTTGCTGCCCGATTCACCACGAAAAAATCCGTAACTTCTGTTCCTCTATCTTTTTATTTACCATTCGGTTTTCTTGACTTTTACATCCAGCACAAACTGTACCTGTTTTAAACATTTTACCATCTTCTTTTTGATGCTCTCACAGCATTACACTCTGCGAATTCGTTTATTCGTACTAATTTCTGTTTTCGCTTTTTCCGTACCTATTCTTTAATATTTTCACATCAAATTAATTTTCACTAACTTCCATCGTCTGCGAACCGCCTTTAATTAATACAAGCCTAATAAAATAAGAAGAGTGAAAAGCGTTCTAGCTCAACGTTTATTACTAATCGAAATTTTAAATGAACTCTAATTGCAACGAAAATTTTTTTTAAATAATTGTGCAGGACGTTCTTACATGCTAACATTTTCGCTGTTGTCCCAACGAAAGTTTTAAGGTATGGCTGAGTTTTCTACCTCCTCTCCTTCACCAAATATGAGGTTTTGAATGGTTAAACAACGCATTCAAATGCGACCAGCGGTACAAGAATGCATACGGGACAAATAAACAAACATTGATTTCGATAAAAATTTTAATAAAGCAATTAGAACGGTAAATCAGAAATTTTGGGTAACATTTTATTCATTTCTGGCATAAGTAAATGCACAAAGTTTACTTTATTTTTTGCGTTAGTGAAATCATCAAAAACCTCCATGACATGATCTAAACATACGAGTACAAGTCGCGCTCCTAACCTAACTGCTGCGCATATTACGGTATAGTTTCCTATTACTTTTTACTGAGGAATAAAAAATCCTGCAACTAAATTTTTAATATTTTCTAATGCGAATGTTATTTATACTCAAATTCGAAATCCTTACTCAACCACTGTAGTTTGTTGTTACGGTGATAAATTACTTTTAATAAAATGCTCGAGACGGAGAGGTCGGAAGATATGAGTAAAGAAGGTGGAATTACGAGAGGTTACCGTGTGAATAACTTGCCGTCCCTTTCAATTTTGTTAGATCACTACAAAGATATGGTTTATAGAAAGATCGATAAAGTTCGGCTGAACATGAAACGTGAAGACCATTTTTTGTTGGACGGTGATGAACATGTTTTATCCACAGAGAGAAAGAATCTTTACTTATATCGATTAAAAATCAAAAAACCAAAAATAAACATTCTTCACGCATAAAGTCTATGGGTGAAGGGAGAATACAGATATTATAATATAAGCGAACAAGTTATAAAGGAAAATGAAGTGGTTAAGAAGAAGTAAAAACCAAATGATTGTAGTGATGAAAACAATTTGATTTTCAAATTGACTTTAATAAGATTTTCAGCAAAGATGATGAAGTGGCAAGAAGCAGCTTTGTAATAACGTAGATACAATCGAATTAATACTTTATTATAAGTGTATTAATTACGCAAAAACGTTATGTTATAAATAATTTTTTATAATAATATCTTTTAATTTTTTCCAAATATTTCGGTATATAATTTAATAATTATGCGACATATTAGCGGTGTTCTAGAAAAAAATATATCCAAGTTGCAGAGAAATGAATAAAGAATCCTGCAACGGGAGTTTCAATATTTTCTATACCGGAAAAATATTATTTACTTTCACATCTTAACTGCCTACTACCGTGGTTTGCTATTGTAGAATGTATTTAAGTTTTAGTTAATTAGTAATTTTTTAAGTTGAACATATTAATTAATGCATTCACCATTTCCGCACTAGGCATAAAATCACAGTACTAAAGACAACAGAAAAAAATTACTACTATTCATGAAAGAAAGAAAAATTAAATAGAAGAAATAAATCTGAAATAAAAATACAGAATCCTCCAAATAAAAAGAAAAATTAAAGACTTATATAAACGGACCGTTTGTAAAATAAGCGAATGATGTGAACAAAATGGTGAATAAGCAATAAATAAGTTCGGTCAAGAATGCGACGTTTCGTGCGTATGTCAAGTTGACTATAACAATTAATTTACACTTAAGTAAAGCAAGTCCCATATATTCTTGATAAGGCATCATGGATTGTGAAGTTAAGCTTTCCATAATGGTACTTAAGAACCTAATGGATCTGATGAGAATATCGGGGTCTACTCTCGGTCGTCTTTACTTTTCCAGATTTCTTTGGTATCCAATTATTTCAGGCTGGGTGTAAACTTGGGAGCGACTTGGATCCGGAACGGGACAACTCTGGAAAATCCATGATACCTCCGGTTTGGTAGCCAAGCACCTTAACCACTAGGCTACCGCGCTCTGTCTCAATTTACACTTACATAATACGAAATTCGAAACAAAGAAATCTGATTTTTCACGCTGTAAAAAGGGAGAGACAGGTAATTTTTTGCGATTCTTTGAAATTGTCATTAACTTAAAAAATTTAATTAAGAAAATGAAATCCAACTACTGGAACACCCTTTGGCTCCAAACGCCGAGCAAACTCCACGAGTTTAGAAAAGATACCTACGAAAACATGCCAACTCTCAGTAGACACGAGCAGTGTGTCCTAACTCGTATCCGCATTGGACACACAAACTTGACTCATTCGTTCCTCATATCTAAAAAACCGCCCAACCTGCGTCAACGCTGCAACATGCCTATATCGGTGAGGCATCTTTTGATCGAGTGTAATCACTACCAGCAGGCCAGACAACAAGCGGGTATTACCAACGGCCTTCCAGAGATGTTTTCGGACGCCGAGAAGTGTAAAAAAATCGTAGCCTTCCTCAAAGACATCTCTGTATTCCAACTGATCTAACTTCCCCAGCCTTCAGTTAATTTTTTGATTATATTTTTTGTTTCGCGCATTTTCAAATATTCAATATAAAATTTTATAATTATCTGTAAAACCGTAGTCGCTAATGACCTTGTAGTCCAAAAGCGACTTGTAAATATAATAAATAAATAAATAAAATAGAAATCCAGTTTCGTTCCTGACAAACCCATGTTCTTTCAATCAATCTATTACATGGCTGAGAAAAAAAAAATATTTTTTTCTAAAATGTCGCGCTTTTGGCGCTGCAAAGGTATAATTGTACAGTTGCAAACCCGAATATTCCAAACTAGAGAAATATACGGGGGGATGCGCATATTTTTAATCTAATTCAACATTTTCAACTATAATACTTGTGTAGCAAGAGGGGGGGGGGCAGGTGATTTTCCGCCTTTTTTTTAAACTTTTCGTCAATTTCGAAAGTTTCGTTAAGAAAATTAAATACGGTTTCGTTCCCGACAAAAATTTCCAACGATATGTCATATGCCCGGAAAAAGAAATCTTATTTTCAAAACTTTCAAGCTTTCGGCACCCCCGGGGCCGAAATATAAAGTTGTAAGCTCGGGGCTATATTTTTCCTGTAAAACGGTCGTCCTTTATGCAAATGCTTGAGGTACGTGTTTTGATTTTCTCTATTTATTTACTCGAGCTTATTATTTACGTGAACATGAATTTTTTGCTGTTTTTGGACCCAAAGGGGAGGTCCGTATAATTTTTTGACCGTAATTTTTTGCTTTCATGAAAGAGCTTCTACGTTCCGTTTTATATTTTGAATTTCACTTTTAAACGGTTTATCTGAGGCGACGAGTTACGAATTTTTAAGTGGTTTTTGAGTTCGTTTTATATTCGATATTACGTATATTCTTGGCGATTTTTTAGTTGTTTCGCGCCCAGGGTTATTAGTTTGAAGTTATAGATATTGTCTTAAAAAGAATTTTAAGTGTAATTTATGTATTATGAAATTAATAAGTCAAACCGTTCGTGAGTTATTGCATATTTTCGTTGAATATTCTTGTCGTTTCTGAACCATCCTATTAGGATTCGATTTATCTGAAGAAAAAAGTAGCTTATATACGAGCAGTCGCGTATAATGCAATAAAGGTTTTTGGATAATGCTTCAAAGTATAGAGAACAACGTATTAATTAAAAACGAGGAGAAAAATATTCTGAAAACAATGTAATCATTGAATTTCATAAAATTACCAATGTCTCTATATGCTGATTCGGGCAACATGACAGTCAAATGGCAATATTGTAAAGTTCGGTCATTTCTAAACGAAGAAAGTCGATCATCCCACGTTCACCGTGTCACGAAGGCAAAGTCAACGCGTCAGAATTATTAGATGAATGCCCATCGGAATTTAAAGATTTGCTATTCGGGGAGCTGACGAAAACTAATAGACATTTTCGAGAATATCCGATAACTTATTTGCCTCTGTTTCCTTTAATTCCAAAAGCATCAACATGACAACGGTCCGTACTACATGCGATGTAATGTGGCCAATAAAGAGAAATGTAGAAATGAAATTTAAAAAAATTTCGAGAATGTATACGTGCCTACACCTATTGTCGGCTAGAGGCGAATGGGCCGTCACGCATAAAATGAATGTGTAAAAGACCATTCGGAAAGTTGGTTTGTCGACTGGAAGAAAAAAAATCCAAAAGAAAGGCTACGGCTGGAAATGCAAAAGTCAGTCAATTTTTCCTCAAGTTACAGTCTGGGTCACTCACTGCTCTTTTCATCAAGGAAAGCTATCAGTCGGCTGCTAAAAAGTCCGCATTAGAAAAAGTATTATTCGCGGTTATTTTTGGTAAATTTAAATGATAAACAAAAAGAAAGAGTCTCTTCCGCTGCCGAGAATATCGGAACAGGAAAGAATATCCGATGGAACAGTGTGATACGTTTAATTATTTATATTACGTATTATTTTATTATATTTTGGACGCAGTTAAAATTGTGTTTTTTCATCGGTTGACCGGTACAGAGGTAGTGGTGTGGATAAATTTCAATAATACGTAATTTAAAAAATCTAAAATAGTGATTTAGTTGAAAGTCGAAATAATAAAAATCACAATATAATCTTACGGTGGCATTCCCGAGGACTAAGCCAAACGGCATATATATCGTTACATTTGACATCCCTGATTAAAACAAACTACGTCGTTACAGCGAATAGCTCTAAGCGCCAGTAAAAATAACATCGCCTTTAAAATCTAAACATCTGCAGTCTGAACAAATTGTTATATTTGCGACAATATGCTCACGCTCGAGTAAAATCAATCCAGAAAGGTGACGTCCTAGACATATTATAATTATGAATAAACAAAGTTTAAACTATTTAATTAGTTCGTTTGATAGTGAACAAGACATACATTTAAAACTCTGGTGAACATCCACGAATCTACAATAAACCAACATGCAACAAACTAGCTGCAATCATCAACACAAAATTGAGCGTTTGGAACGATAATGTCAACGTTCGTGTACATCTAATCGCAGAATATAATAGTTCACTTCTAAATCTGTCGCCTATTCAGTGGACGAGCTTTTATAGACTCTTCACCGGGCAGATTAGTCTAAGAAAATTAGCCCTACTCAATCGATTGTTTTGTCAGTAACGCCTTACATGGCATTATATTGATACCGCATATTTTGAACAGAATAGGCTTTTTTGAATCAGATCAAACCGAAATAAATTACGATGTGAGCATATCCAAAGACCAGCTGATCACGTACGAAATATAGTTTTCTCGCTACATCTGATGAATATAAAATTGGTGAAGCTATCAACACCTGTCGTCAACATGCACAGGGAATCGACGCTCAGTGCGAAAATTACATCGCTCTACTATGGCAATATTACATGTAATTAGTCGACTACGACTAGATGTACTCAGCAGAATGACGTGTAATCTAAAATGGTCCAAAATAACGCTTCATTTAAAGAGAAACTGTTCTCACCGGAAGCAAATGCGACAGAAATTTCAGAAATGTGACTTTTTTCATGTGCATCTGTTTTTCTGGCGTTCCAAGAACTTTTATTAATATTTGCAGCAAACGTATGATTTCAAAAAGCATTCAAATGCAATCGTAATTCTGCTATTATATGGTACAATTTGCGGTTCGTCTTCAAACGGAATTCCTGAAATCGAGGGCGATGATTTACACGCGCGTTGTTTTTGAAGAAGTCGGATACGTATACAGTTTGATTTCTGCGAAACATTCGTTGACAAAGCTCTGTTACAGTTATCCAACTACAAATACACACGCATATGTGGACAGATATACACTACACATATTTAAACACATAGCGGAATACCGCGTTTACGCTAACTTTACATCATGTCTCTCGCCCGTCTTTTGGAGACAGGACATATACTGGTCGCAGTAGTAAGTACCGTTCTATTAAAAATAATTTCAAGATCACTGTCTTTTACAGATGATAAAATTGACAGCAAAGTACATGCGGTCGATGTAGATAATTTTAATAAAAATAATGAAATAAAACAAGTTAAAAATAATAGTTACAATAATAATAATTCAATTCAATTCAATTCAATTTATTTACAGTATTAAAAGATATAAAAACTACATTATTATATTTAATTTTAGGCCGTATATGCGCAATGGTTGCGCTAGTAGCGGGATCCATGTTAGTTTACATGGATTGAACTTCTGCATGCAATGTGAATCACATTTCCATTTTTGCGGATTATGTTTAACCTATGTTTACAGTTTATTTGCAGCTAATTAAACTTAATATTATATACAAAATGAAAAATAAACTACGTCTATACAGGTCAAACTCCCTCACATTCACACGTACACGTACATAATTACACATAACGAAATATATATTCCTTAATTCTAACAAATCCTTCGAAAGAATGAGAAACAAAATACTTAATGCCGTAGATAAAATAAATAAATATAACGGGATAGATATATAGCAGAAACTATAAATGAAATAAACTAACAAATAATGTAAAGATAAAATAAATGAATAAAATAAAAGATAAAAATAAGAAAAAAAATACACAGAAATATGTTTGGTGAACTGTTTATAATAATAATAATAATAATAATAATAATAATAATAATAATAATAATAATATTGATAATAATAATTGATGGTGGTAGCAACAATAATAGTGGTAGGAATAGTTTTTTTTTTTTTTTTTTTTTTTTTTTTTTTTCCTTACCATGAGCCGTGTATAACTGCATAGGTCATTACGGCATACGGTAATTACCAAAGTTTAAATAACTGGAGCGATTTGGTTTGTTCTAATGTATGCCAAGGTTTGGACGATCATTGCAGGAGTATTGGCGAGGATCTTTTGTAGAGAAAAATTAAGGTTGTATGATGAACGGGATGTTGTAAATTTAGTACACGCGGAAAGGATATGCTGAACTGAGGGATAACACGGTTGAGAGCAGAAAGGGCAGGTTCTGGGAGGCGAAGTCCTGTGAAACACGTAGTCGTGAGATAAGGATATGTGCCCAATTCTTAAGCGATTAATTATTATAAAGTCGCGCCGGGACATATTCTCCGGTGGCCACCAAGGCTCCGTTGATGTTTTTATTGTGCTTAAAAAGGTGTTTTGGGAGGCCCAGTGTGACCTCCATTCCTGCTTAGACTTATGTTGGAGTAGTCTTTTTATCGATGCTGGTTGGGCGGCATCTGGGCTCACCGGACAGTAAGTTGCTGCCCGTGCAGCCACGTCCACCCTTTCATTGCCAGGCACCCCAGTATGACCAGGAACCCATAAGTATGACACCTTGCAATTTTCTTTCGTGAGATCAACCATGATCTGTTGGATTTGACAAACCAGTGGGTCTTTTGGTTGCGAGTTGGGTATAGAATAGAGAGATGCTAATGAATCTGTAATTATGAGGACTTTCTGTGGGCGGGGGTTAGCTAGGTAGATATGCTGTAGGCAATACAAGATACCGTATAACTCAGCGTCGAGTATTGTGCACCAATCACCTAGTCGAAATGATTGGACCGAGCCAAACGCTTCAAAAGAACACGCTGCTGCCGCCTGGAGTGATGCTGTATCCGCCTTTGCACCATCAGTATACGCTGGTATATAGTCGATATACCTATCGATAGTTTGCGTTGTTTTTTCGAGTGTATCTTGTAAGCTGTTTGTTTGAGCATAGGTAAGTAGGGATATATTTATGTCTACTTCTAGGTGGTCCCATGGTGCTATAAGATTAGTTGGGTGCATTATAGGAAATTTTATGTTACTTTGGCGTAAGAATGCGAGGACTCCTGGTAATGGATCATTTGGGAAACACAAGGGAGGAGGATGGTTGGAAGGAGAGTGAAACTGGTTGCGTATATGATGAGTAAGGGCATCAAGTTGTGAATAGTAACTCCTGTAGAAGTAATATAAATGTTTCTGATAAATCCATTTTACCCCTTTTATACGGCGATTGCGATGAATATGATAATTTCAAGATAATTCTAGCCACGAGTAATAATAAAAATATATCTGCGTTATCAGTAGCAAAAAAAAAAATTAAAAATATTTAAGAGACGCAGATAATATAGTCGTATATGCTTCTGCAACTTCGATTAATGTAGCCATTAAAATAATTGTAGAATATATTTACTGAATAACTTAGAATTAAAAGTTAATAGCGAAAAATCTTGTGCTATAGTTATTACGAGAAAACGGAACTGCTTCTCACCTTTAATTAAACAATAGGTCCGTAAAATTTCAATCCTCGTACAAATATCTTGCAGTAGTTTTTGATCCAAAAATGATTTAGTCTAAAGAGATGAAGTATTTAATAAAAAAAAAAAAAAAGTGAAAAAGGTTTAAGTATATTCCGGGCTATCTCCGGCACTAAATGGGGCGCGCATCTCTCATTGTCAGTTCAGATTGAATAATTTATAGAGCTATGATACGATCGCATATGTATTACGTTAGCCCATTTGTTAACTTCAACAAATCTAGCAATAAAAGGTTAAAAATTATTCAAAATAAAGCGGTAACACCGTGTCGTCTCGGTGCTATGAGGTCTGCCCCGGTTCGCTAGCAGAAGCGGTAGAATCGCTTATAAATTTACGCCTAAAATATATCACAGATAAACTTCTCATTAAAATCAAAGAACAACGATTTCATCGCATTATGAAATTAATTCAAAAATTAAATAGTACGAGGCATAGCAAATTTGCGGTAAATAAAAAGTCGATCCCAATAATGGATCATTTTCAACAGTTTTCCCATTTAAAAATTATATCGAATCCTCGGCTTCATCAACTTCAATTGGATTGGAAAGAGCTACTACTGACTCCATTAACTATTGATATGAAAAAAAAAAAGGCGAAATTAAGATAATGGATAATGAGTCAAATAATGTTCAACTTAACAGCATAATTAATTCTCAGTTTAAGGATTATGAAGTAATATAAACTGACGGATCATTGGATAGATCACAGGGAAGATATTTGACAGCGTTTTATTATTGAAATAAAAATATATCTAAAATTTACACCATGCGCCGGTTCCTCTTATAGAATAGAGTTCTATGCAATTTCTATGACAATAGAGTATATTAGGAGAAAAATTCACTTTAATAGAATGATAAAAGGCATCTGTTCTCAGTTCCTAAGCAGTATTATTATATCTTTTAGAAATCAAATCATTATTCGCAATATTCAACCTCTCTTTCTGATTGCAAAATAGTTCCTGAAAATCAAACGAGAATAATTTCCTTTGTAATATTTTAACGAATATTCTCGTCAATGAATTGAAAAAATCCATTATTTATTACAAAGCGCATTTATCTCTATTTAGTTTTTCTGGGAAAACGTACATGTGTTATCGAACGTTGTTTTAAAAACCAGCGTCTACGCTTCACACAGATTCATTAATACACGAATATACCTTATGCTCCAGCTTTCCTTTATTCTTTCACTCGACGTAGGAATTATCGAGGTTGATTTTTTGAACCGTCACAACTATGCTGGCTTTATATCTTATGGGCAGCAACGAGTGTGAAAGTCGACGTCTTTATGATTTTTACAGTACAGCAAGTGATTCTTTAGAAACGGATACAATATTTACATTTATATCGTTGACGGTATTTACAATATTATTAACATCGTTTACATTGTTTGTATCATTTAATAATGGTTACATTGTTTACACCATTTACAGCATAGACATTGGAGAGATGTACGTCGTTATCGAGAGGAGGCGATGATCCGTACTAAAGTAGGAGGTACAGTGGCACGTTTCAAGTGCATCGAGTGTCATGAAAAGACGGCGTCAATGCACGTGAAACTACGCGATGTGGAAATGGTTAGTTCATTTTTCAAAGTCCGAATTCTGCGCGCATAAATTCCACGAACGTGGGACCGTGCGACCCTCATAAATCCAAGTTAAGATCACCACCGAGAACCATTTCAGGGCTTTATACGGAATCTACGTTAAACTGATCGACGTCTATGATGCGGAAGAAGAGGCGTATCTGAGGAGACTCGCGGTCGACGAATTCATGATCCACGAAACATCACCGCTTTCTCCTCTGGAAGTAAGGGCTAACCATCACCAATCTTGGTTAGTACAGATGAGAAGGCGACATCAACTTGTTGCATTACTTACACGAGCGGGTAGTAATCTAACGACGAAGGTCGCCGGTAAACACCATGTCCACATCCGCGAACGGACGATCATGACCGTGCATAATCTGTTCAACTGTCCAGAATTGATGTGTCCGAGGAGAGCGAATTCGATCTTACTGCGCACTCGTCGACGGAAACGATGCGAGCATTTGAGAATGCTGCGCGAAACGCGTTCAGTGCTTCCACTTGGGGAGACCCTTCCTCTTTTTCGAGTTCTCGATATACATATATGTATAAATAATATTTTTTTTGCGTTTCCATAGTAACAATTTACGATGAAATTTCATGCGACATTTTATAGACGGACACATTTTTGGAATAACCGCCAGCCATCAGTTTCATGTCAAAAGATAAAAAGATTTTATTTCTTACGAACCCGCAAGAGGTACTAATGAAACTCAAAAGGAAGCCAATGTTTGGGAAATGCACAATGTAAAGGTCAAAATGGGAAAAGTAATTTCTAAATTAAAAGAACAAAACACTTCAGTCACGCTCAAATGGATACCGGCACATATGGGAATTCGCCGTAACGAAAAGGCCGATGCATTAATGAGATCCACTTGCAGAATAGCGAGAATTTATATCAGTTAAAAACAATTTACTTATCAAATGGAATGACGATTTGCGATATACTAGTCAGCAGAAAGGCGAGGAATATTATACATTAACAAAAACCATTAGTCACAACACTTGGTTTGTAGGGAAGGAAATCTACATAGTCGTAATGAGCAGATTGAGAATAGGTTACCATCGTATGCCCGCTTACTTGTCTAGAATGGGTATAACGGGTGGTGAATTATGTCCGAAATGCGATACCGAGGGAACTATAGACCCCTTTTGGTGGTAGTGCAACAGTTACGACAGGAGAAAAGGACATTTTTATTAATAATATTTTACGCACAATTGACACGCTGCTGGCTTCAATTTCACAAACACTAATAGACCCCCATGTTCTGACGAAGCTAAAAACATCTACATAATTACTTAAGATCTTGTAAAGCGGGAATATAGTTAAAGAGGAGAGACGAAACAAATATTAGATGATAAATAGACTGGCCAAATGGCGAAAGCTGGGGCCAAAAAGAAAAAAAAATGACTATTACACAGTATGATTTACGACTTGAATTTTTGATGTTTTAATGTATAATACACCTGCCCTAAACATACGAGTTAATTCATTTTTTGATCTTCCTTTAAACAGGTACTCTCATACGATTATGTCTTTACCCAAATTGCGGTTTCTCTTTATTATATAAATAACTTTTAAATAGTGTAACAAATCCCGGTTGGTGGAGTCGTCTGTTTTGCAGTAGCACATATTGTTCTTCTTTTATAGCTGTTTTTGTTTATCGCGCACTATGCTGCAAGGAAAGATACCGCTGCAAACTGCTTTAAGGGTAATGGCTGTATATCGGCATAATGCACTATGCGCAGCTAGGAGAGGCGTTATCTCAAGAAACGATCTTAGTTGAGTTCGCCGTTCGATTAGATTTTTCACATCGCTTCTTCGTCTTTGCCGTGTAACGTTTGTAACACACACTGGTGTAGTTATATTTGTTCGGTCAAAAAGTAACGGTTTTCAACGTAATCATTAAAAAGTTTTATTTAATTTCTTATTTATCTGGAAACAGTACGCGAATTACATTAATAGAGTTCCGCGGTTTAGATATAAGCCCAAAAAAGGCTAAGTTAATTTTAGTTACATGAAATACTTTTCCTATATCATTCAATTAGTTTCGGTTTTACTCCATTCGTTTAAAAAATTGTTGTACCACAAGATATAGAATATTTTAGACATTTTACAGATAGATTTTCGTAGTAGTGTATAGTAATAGCGCAGGAAATACTATCACATAGATAAAGAAAGGGAAAAACATGAGATAAAGAAAGGGAAAAAAATGAGATAAGGAAAGGGAATAAAATGAGATAAAGAAAGGGAAAAACATGAGATAAAGAAAGGGAATAAAATGAGATAAAGAATGGGAAAAACATGAGATAAAGGAAGGGAAAAAATGAGAAAAATTTCGAACATTCACACATGTTGTAGCTCTACGTATTGGTCGGAATTTATTTGCACTGCGTGAGATTTATATGTATTATTTTTATCCTTAGTTTTCGTAATTTATCGCTAAGTTAACGTCTTTAAATATGAATTAAAAATATTAAAAAATTAAAGTAGAAGCATAAAACCGGTCATAAGGAAAGGTCAGCAATGGACCGGACTCGCGAGCGAAGAAGACGAAATCACTCTAGCTACTAACCGAAGAAATGAAATAAGTCGTCGGTGGTGAAGATATTTTGAACATCCAGGCAGCTTAATTTGCAATACCGTCAGCATCGAAACTTAAGAGGAGCACGAACGAAATAAATGAAAATAACATAGATCTAAACAGCAAACGGGACAAAATTAGCACAGATTATAAAGTTAATTATCAAAAACTAGATAAGAATACAGGTTCAGATAACAAAAAAGATGATAAGTACGAATGCAGACTTAAGTAACTTGATTAGTAAAATGAATGTAGAATTGATGAAGACTTAAATGATAATAAAATAGATAAAAGTAATGAAAAGATAATTAAGTATTATGCTAAATCAGGTAACAAACCAGCTGATAATAGTGCAAAATCCCGAAGAGAACTTGGTGAAATAAATCAGCTAACAAACCAGGTGGTAATATATAGTGCAAATCCCGAAAAGAACTACATGAAAAAAGGGGGAAAAATAATGTTGTCAAATTTGATAACAATATAGTGGACGGAATTAAAAAAGAAAATGCAACAGTGGAATCGACTGAAATAGTTGAAGTGAAAAACTAATCGAAAGTGACAAGACATTTCCAAAAAAGAATCAATTCGCCGAGCAGTGAGTTTTCTGGTAGGATGTTCGAAAAGAAAAGGTCTCGTTACGGTCGAGGAAGCAAAAAATCGAATAGTAGCGATAAGAATAGTAATAATATTCAAATTTAAAAGTATCGTAATGCGGATAATGTGGTTGCCAGATGGGAACAAGATTGCAGAGTAAAATTTTTTACCGAGCGACAATATTGTATACTAAGAATTTTCCAGTGCTGGAAATACCACTGGAACTACCGGCCGACCCATGCAATAGTAGTCGTTCAGCATAAAGTGTAACCCGATTTCATCGTCGTCCTTTTCGGGTACGAAAATAGTAACACATTTGAATTTGTTTTTCTGTAACTAACTTCCGCCTAAATGCCTAACCAACACCGGATATATGTTTTGTATAAGATTTGTCGTCTGGCGGTGAATGTGTATGTACACAGTTGTTTGCATAAGTCTTTTATCGGATCATCGGTACCTCGCAACAGTTTATTTTAGTATCTGCGGAGTAATGTTATTAATTACATGTATGTACTTACTTTCCTATTAGTTAAATGATGAATTACAATATTAATCAGATAGGGCTTTCTAAGGAATTTCTGTAATTTTTGAATGTTTGCTATTGTCAAACACACACCATTTACGTCGAAAATTATTGCTATGCTTATTAATTTGTTACCTCTTTCTTTGCACAATGAAATCGTAAAGTTTCTTAATTACTATATCTCAGTGGAGTAGTTACGTTTAAATCCAGAGCTGATTACTATGAAGAATATTATTAGCTTCGATTTCATTTACCAATTTTACGTTAATAATTTAAAATTGCTATCGGCCAATATGTGTTGCATTTTGTGTTTATAAGATTTATTTTAATTTTAATTTTTATTTTTGTGTGTGTGTGTGTGTGTATATATTACCCTGTGCCATCCGAAGAAAAACATAGTATTGTAAATTTGTCTGAGTGGGGCGATATTATTTGCTTTAATATACGTCAAGGCTTGGGCCACCTTTGACGAGGTATTGGATATCATGTAAAGGAAAATTTAGATTAATCGAAATATTATTGATAATTTAGGATAGAATAGAAAGTATGTCGGGCCGGTGGATAATACGCATAAAGACAGAAGGGGCAAGTTGAAGGAACTGGAGTTCTGCGAATCATTTAGTCACGAGAATGTGTTGTGTGATCAATCTGCAATCAGAATAGTTTTTTTAGTGTAGTAAAGTGGGGATATATTTATAAAAACTTCTAGAAGATCTTACGGTGCTAAAATATTATCTGGCTTTGTTACTGGGAGTTTTGTGTTGTTTTTTTCTAAAAACGCAAGAATCTGTGACAAGAGATCATTTGGAAAACACTGGACTGGGGTGTGGAAAGTAACTGGAATATAGATGTGATAGACTACGTGTGTATAGTTAGTAACAATTTTGCGATTTAAAAAATAATCCCTGTAATATGTTAGGGGTGGGATACCGGACAAAGCGCGTACTCTAAGGGATAAAGAAGTTCTGTAAATACCAAAAATCGTTCTGAGGGCATTGTAATGAGTATGTATAGATTTTAGAACAGATTAGATGTTGCTGTATGCCTTGCGGCTTGAACTCAGGAAAGATTTATTGATAAACCTGATATCACCTACTTTCCTATGGGATCATTAATTTTCAAATTTTGGTTAAATGCATCGGAAAAATGTTTACATTCACTTCGTCAGCGCTAGCTCAGGTCTTGTTAGGTTGTCGAATGAGAAAGAAGATTGCGTGAGTTGTTTCGACTTTTTATCACTTTCCACAAACCGTAATTGGAAACTAAGGAAGTGTTTGTATTTTTTTTTTTTTTACACGGAACTAAATTTAAACCAGACTGCGTAATGGTAAAAAAAAAAAAAATGTAAGAGGCCGGAGGTAAATTCAAAGTCTATGAAAATAATTGTGTTTATGGCTGATCGGTCAGTAACAATTTGCCTTTTCATACAGTGCACAAGGCTTTGTTCAAAAAAATCGAAGCTTTATATTGAAAGGACTATATTAACTAAGTACGTAAATATGATACTAGTAGTAAGTTGATCAATTTAAAAGTTATAACGTTTAAATGCAATATTAACGTTTAAAAATATCACTTAAGTTATGCCGCTCTTTTCATATCTTATAATAACCCTTAGTATGGATTATTATAAGATGAAAATAGCGTCATAATTTAGGCGATCTTTTTTAAACGTTAATATCGCATTCAAACATTGTAAATAATTTAAGATTTGAAATCATAGAAATGAAGGCTAATAATAAATTTAATAAAAATTTAAGATTTCGGTGTTATAGTGGATATTTTGTGGTAGACTTTAAAGTATACGTTTGTTTACATCAGAAATTGTTTATGTTGATCATCACACCATGCATATGGAGATTTCGCTCCGAAACTTATCAGGGTAGTTTTTTAATATTTATTATTTAATATATTTTCGTTGCTATTGATGTTTTTCGTTATTTGAGTATAAATGTATGTCATTTGATAGTTGTTTTTGTAAATGCAGAATATGTATGCCAGTATGGAAATTAGTAAACAAATTTTTCACAAGACTATTTTAGAAAATTTAACAAAAACAAAAAACGGAAAACATTAACTTATAGATGGCATACGAGTTACTGATTTCTTAATTATGTTCGAAAGCTCTAATGAAAATAAAGATTACAAATATATACTAAATTTCATTTCAACCTTTCAAAATATACATGTTTTTGGAGTCTTCGAAAAACCATAATTATCACTTAAAACTAAGAAGACGAACGTTCGCTGGAGAGTAAAATCGCCACCTATTCGGACTCAGAATATAAAACAGTATACTTAACCTTCTAACAAACAAATTTCATAAAATATATATTTGCAAAGATGGTTAAAAAAAGTAGACTATTAATACAGAATATAAACAATCTTCGTACAAAATTATTAATAAACCTATTTTTTACAAGCATATTACACTTTGATGTACTTATCGGAAAATAATCTGTACCCTCATTTCATCTTGTAAAGTTCGGATTTTCGAAAAATCTTTTTATGACACATGTGTAATGTTCAAATCGAATTTCAATTATCTGGTGTAAATAGTTCCAGTTATGACGCGATGACTATTTAATGCCAAAAATAGAGTGAAACCCTTTTCTAATGTTGAAGTTTTTAAAAAATGATTTTCTCACTTTTCCTATCTTTTTCATCCACAGTATATTTGATTTTTTCAATGTAGTTTTTTCATGTCATTAGTACATTATGCTGCACGTAAATTTTCAGCTTCATAATTTCAATGGTTTGGACTACCTCTAAATATTTTTCTGTTTTCTCTTTCACATGTGTATATATGTATAAAGAGAAAGTAGCATACAGACATTAATAATTAAGAAATGCACGGGGGCCAACCCCGTGAGAATTTGAAAAAGAAGAAATATCAGAGCAAAAAGCGGTAAAACATAAGATCAATTTGATTTGGTAATTACATCTGTTCAGTGCGGAAATTTGAAGAAAGTCTTTCTTTTTTTCTTATATATATATATAAATTATAAAGTTAAAAAAAAAATCAAATATTGATATTCAATGAACATAAAATTATTTATAATTTCGCGCGAATTCTACTATGTATAATCGCGCATAAAACAAGATGGAAAAAAAAACTCACCGAATCTACGATACAACTAATAGAGCGGAGAAAGGATATAATAAACCAAAAAGGTAGGCGTTCTATAGAACACGTCGAAATTAATGAAATATGAAGGAGAAAAATTGAAGAATACATAATAGAAAATGAAAATTCGAAAATAAGAGAAGAAATCGAAAAAACAAAAGAAAGGGTTGAAGGTGTTACGAAGAAATTTAAAAAAAAACGAAGCATTAGTGTATACAATGAAACACAAAGGGGAAAGCAAGAAATGAGTCAGAAATACTACACGCGTTATATGACTGCTACAAATCACTGTATAACAATAAAGATGACAAAGTAGAAAATAACACCAATACGGAGAACAGTTTATACACAAATGTAGACAAACAAATACCAGTTATATTGAAAATGGAAGTAAAATACGTTATAAAGCAAATGAAATCTGAGAGAACTCCCGGTATGGATGGAATTCTTACTGGCGTGATAAAAGAGGGCGAAGAAACTATAATATCCGAATTACAACAATTATGCACTGGGCGAAGGTCCGTTTCTGACACGCCCAAGGGGGGTTAAAAAAAAACAATTATGCAGCAGATATCTGGAAGAGTGTACCAAAAAATTGGAACAACTCGATTACAATCCTAATACATACAAAGAGATAAAAATAATTAAAATATTAACCTTTTCTTTAAATTTTTTGCCTGGCAATAAACCATTTGGCCGCTATTAAGTTAATATAAATACAAAACTAAACAAGGTTGTGTTTACTTTTATTATTACGGGGATAGTAAGGATAAGTGAACACGCATGGGTAGGATCTATACAGCATCTATCCAAGTTATTCAATTAAAATGAATATTATTCCTTATAAGGTAAAAGATGTCAAGCGAACGTAGCCGTAAATGTGTTACCCCTAAATGCCAGCATAGAATAATTAATTAGAGGAAAAAAACTGACCAGACATATTGTCGAGCTCGACTGAGCAACAAATAACACGGATTACAAATTAATTCTATAAATAATAATGTTCAGCACTTTAAACCAACCGCTGGGAACACTTACTGGCGACTGATTCCTTGCAGTCTATACGTGCTTTGCAGTCGGATCACCCGGAATCACCAATGGTCCTAGAAGTTTTGGCTACCTTATACCAGCTGAGCCACAGAGGATGTCGAGTTGTTTTTTTTTTTATGGATCCCCAGTCATGCTGGGATTCCGGGGAATGAGCGGGTAGACCTGGTCGCTTGATCATTCATGATGTGCCAAGTGCCATTATTTTCTTTCGGTTCATTATCCTTAAGAAGTTTCCTGTCGGATGCAGTCTTCGCACAGTGAATTTATGACTGGATGTCTCAATCGACCGTTCTCGGAGAATTCAATCCTACGACGGAGCCATGGTGGCCTCCAGTCGGAACGGAACGCAAAGTCTTCTCGACAGTCAATCGCCTGAGAACGGGACATACGTCTTTTTCCCACGACTACATCCTCAAACAAGCTCTAAAGCCAAGTACCTGCCCGCTTTGTTCTATCGATGAATACCCATCAGTTTCGCACATCTTGCTGAAATGCACGTGTCTCAATGGGTTGCGACGCAGCCAGATTACATCACTTGCAGACATCCTCTCAAATAGCTCTACCGCTTTGAACAGTCACATGACTTTCGTCTAGTCTAGTGAGCTGAGGAGTTTGATCTAAAACATGGGTCCACTCACTGCGATAACCTAGGTAGTTACATGCAGTGTGTGGTTTAGTACCTCTCCTTAAATAAAAAAAAAAAAAGTACTTTAAAATGGTAATTATGGCTGGAATCTATCGCATACTCCAGCTAATCTATATCCAAAGGAAAATTTTACATTCTTATATATCTTTTTTCTTTTTTCTATTTATTTATTATTATTATTATTATTATTATCATTATTTATATAATTTTTTCCTTATATATATATATATATAACTATTTTATATGTGTACGAGTATAATTAGCGCTGTTCAACGTAAAAGAGAAATTACTTCAACAGCTGATCTATATCCAAGGGAAAATTTTACATTCTTATATATCTTTTTTCTTTTTTCTATTTATTTATTATTATTATTATTATTATCATTATTTATATAATTTTTTCCTTATATATATGTATATATATATATATATATATAACTATTTTATATGTGTACGAGTATAATTAGCGCTGTTCAACGTAAAGGAGAAATTACTTCAACAGCTGATCTATATCCAAGGGAAAATTTTACATTCTTATATATCTTCTTTTTTTTCTATTTATTTATTATTATTATTATTATTATTATTATTATTATTATTATTATTATTATTATTATTATTATTATTATTATTATTATTATTATCATTATTATTATCATTATTTATATTTTTTCCCCTTGTATATATATATATATATAACTATTTTATATGTGTATAATTAGCGCTGTTCAACGTAAAGGAGAAATTACTACTACAATTTGATTTTTATGAATAAATTTAAATACAGCAAGAGGTCCCATATCACACTAAAGTATGTGATATATACAATATGATGGGTAAATCTGTGCCAATATTAAATCATTAATAAGAGCCGATCTTCTAGACTAATCTAGACTAATAAGTTTAGTATCTGCGGTCCACAAACTTTTTATTCGAACTATATTAAATAGAGACTTGAAGTAACAACACTGTATAACGAACAACCAACAGAACAAGCAGGATTTAGAAAAAACTACAAAACTAAGAATCACATGCATTAACGACATCAACAGAGAAATGCTAAGAATACATACTTAAATAGACTTGGAAAAGACTTTTGATTCGGTGGAAATCTCGGCAATTTTGAAAACATTAAAAAACAACAATACAAATAAAATGTACATAGACTCGATTAAGAAAACACATACGAACACATCACAAATACAATTACACGACGTAACAGAAAAATTGCAAATAAAAAAGAGAGTGAAACAAGGTGACGACAGTATTTCGCCGAAGTTATTTAATGCTACCGTTGAATTCGCCTTAAGAAATATGCAGAGAGAAACGAATGGGATAAATATAAACGGGAACTACGTAAATCATCTTCGTTTTGCCGACGATATGGCACTACTAGCAAAAAATCAAACACAACTTCGGAAAATGCTGACTAGACTAGAAAAAACACTGAGAAAAATTGGATTAAGCATAAACGCGGAGAAAACAAAGACTATAAAATGCGGAGAAGATAAAAAAATCGACGAAAATATAAATTTAGAACAAGGCTATGTAGAAAAAGTAGATACTTTCTTATACTTAGGAAAGAAATTTACAACTGAAAAAAAAACATTAAAAGAAGAATACAACTCAGGTCGATAGCGTTTGGCAGAATGAAAAATATTTTACAAAGCAAGATTAGTCCAGCAAACCGAGTCAAACTGTTCAATCAGAGTGCATGATATACCGAGCTACGCAGCGAAAACCTGGCCTCTAACAAGAAGAGAATTGGTGGATAACATCGGTGTTAAGCATGCCTACGCTTCGGTTATGATCCAGAACTGGCGGATTGCTCCCACAGCAATCCGGTCTGGATGACCAAGACGAAAAGTGATTCCGGAGGACCACGTCAAATGATTGACGAATTGGAAATAAAAAGAATATATTTCGTAAAGACGTACAATAAAGCGATACGGATACTGAAAGAATTAATTTGCAACTATTTTGCGGCGGCGACTGGACCACGAACGATGAATCTGCAACGTCAATGCTGCCCAACAGGAATCGGGAACTAGCGCTGGTGTTTCAGTGACGATGGCTGAAAATGACAACACGAATCTGCAGCGATTGACGTTTAGCGTCGTGTTCGGAATAAAAATAAATTTAAATTTATCCCAAAAAGAAATGTTTAAACTCGATATCGATATGGTCGACAGGCGTATTAGTCGACACAAGAGATTGCGTTCAAGTCGCGTTAAAACTCTCCGCTGAGATCATAGGCGTAACGAGGGAGGACTTGGGAGTTCGAACCCCTCCCGAAATGGATTTTTACGTTGCTGTATTGTCATTTTACGCCCGTAAAATGTCTTGGTACCAGGCATTCTGACAGTACAACTAACTATGGATTAGTGTAAATTATTCTCAAAATGAAAACGAACAGAAGTGTAATCCTAATCCTTACGCATTTAGAACTAGTGTACAAGAGATTATTAATTAGCCAGAATTACAACAAACAAACGGAATTGGGCAGAACATGCCGTAAGACTAACAGACGGAAGATTAACTAAGGAGGTACTGAACCGACAACCATGCGCAGGAAAACGGAAACAAGGAAGACCCCCAAGAAGGTGGTGCCAGATAATATAATAGAACAAGCCGGAAAATATCCGTGAGGCTCGGGATATAGAACGGTGGAAAAAATTGGGAAACGCCTGCGTCAAATATTGACGTCAAAAGACTACTTGATGAAGAAAAAGAAGAAGAATATAATTTTTAATATTTTCATTAGAAATTTTATGCTAAAAATCCTTTAAATTTTTTTTTTTTTTTTTAAATTGTTATTGTATTACAAACTGGCCATCTAGGCCATTTAGCAATATTTTTAACAGGGAAATATTTAGCATGAAGGGAAAAGTACCGAATAGTACGTACCCGATGAATCCGAAATTAATTTAAAAAATGATTTCCCAGTTTTAAAGTAACGGAGTGAAGTGTTTCCTAGGGCCAAAATATTTTTTTCAATAAATCATCACTGTCGTCATCAGTTCACGCAGAACAGGAACGTGCTGATAAAATTCAAATGAGCAGTTTTATTTATTAACGTCGAAGAAGCAAATCAGAACCATTTAGACCAATACGGATTTCGATTAATTACCTATTGTTCGGTCAGACAAGAAAGTTCCGAACCAGGGAACATCGCGTCCAACTAACAAAAGCGAAAACTTCCCGACACGAAAATCGAGTAGCATTTGCCAGCTGAGTACTGTATTTAATTTGTTCGCGCCTCCATCTGCGACTGACAAAGTTAATAATACATGAGCACAGATCGTCAGGGCATTTCCGTAATAAAACTTTATCCGCTGCAGCGCCAACTTTTAAAAATTTCCTCGTGACTCAACATCGGAAATTCCGGTTTCCATTTCCTTTCGCATACTCGCGCGAAAAACCGAAAAGATCAAAACTTTCCTACTGTTCCATCTCGCTAAAGTCGAATAATTTCGTTCGGTAATTTATTAAATTGTCATTTGCAGCACCTATTTCCAGAAAATTTTTCAATTTTAGCGAGATTTTGAAATTCAATTACGATTTGTAGCCTAAAGGAACTTGTGATAATATTAGCGACAGTGAAAAAACAGTTTTACTGGAAATAATCACTCAAAGAAAAGGAAAGAAGAGAAATAAAAATAAACAAGCATTAAAAATGTCAGTAATTATTTTTAAAACAATAAAAAAAAGAAACTTCAATTGGGTGTCAAGAACTGGATGCGCGTCTAGAATTCTTCTTGAACACACTAATATCTGACAGCGTGAAAATGTATTTTTCTTTTTCGACCTCGTTAATCTAGTTATGTATCTCGGGAATATCTAATCAAGACTTACCGATTCCAAAAGAATTTTTTTGTGTCTTCGACAAAGGTTCAGACATCCGACTTCATTTTGCTCAACATTTTATTTTTTGTCCGTTTCTCCGCTCTCGGCTGAGTATAAGAACGCTCCAGTTAGCGAGAAGAAAATTTCGTACACAGTACAACGTAAATCCCTGATTTTTTCCTGACAACAACTTTTTTCGTACACCTTATTCCCGTTACTCAGCGTACCTACCGAATAATTTTGGTACAATCCGAAAGTTTTGTTCTTTTTTTCTTCTTTTTTTTGTCAGTACATTTTTTTCAGATCTCTAAAAGCAGCAGATAAAACATTCCACATTCTTTGTTTAACTTCAGTACGATCTCCTCTACAAAACATAAAAGAGCGTGTCTATTGAATAGTGAAATCTAAAGCCGGTTACGAGTAGCCTTCTACTCACGTACGGATATGACACCAAAGGTGGTGTCACACACCATTTGCACTGCCTAACTCCTATCCGCAGCCTTCTTGTGGCGGACCTGCTAAGTTAAAGCAACAAAGTTGGGCGGCAACAAATGTGGAAGGGGGCAAGTAGATAGTAACTCCACTTGTGCATACACTAATAGTGAAGATGCTAACCATTAAATCACCATAAATAAACAATGATATGAATGGAATATATACACTGCCACGTTTAAAAATTTAACTTCATAATACGGTCAGAATTCAACTGTCTTTCTGTCCAAGTGTATTACGACTGCTTCGATTGTTGTCAAGTCCTCAGAACGACCTCAAAAGTTTTTATTCGTACTGAAAAAGTTTTTTTTTTTTTTTTTTTTTGTCTCACATGGTTAATTTTGCCCGTTACGTGAGTGCCCAACACTCTTATTATCGTTTACTCTAATAATCAAATTTACAATTAATCATTCTTACTACTTAAAACGAACATATTAATCCAAAAAATATATCAATCACGCAAGTATATGTATAAATAGTACAATAATACACCCATGCATAAGGGGACCGCTTACATATTAGACGTCGCATACATTAACGTACAGGAAAGAGAAAGGAAGGTAACAGGGAAATAAATGGTCTAAAAGGGCCCTAACACATGCAAAAGGAAACGCAGCAGAATTCCTTAATCTTTGCACCATTCTTTCAACCACTTCCCCACTTCCCTCTTCCATACATCAGGTTTTTTTTTCGTTTATTATGTGACTATGGTACTCATTAATTTAATTAGAACCGAGTCACCTGTATTGTCGATTCGTAGATTTAGCCCTCTAGGATGAATAGGTATTACTTTGATTTCTTGTTAGTCGAGTTTTTGGTCTGGAAGAGGTAACTTTACGTTGTTGCGTTTAAATTCAAGTAGTCTGTAATAATAATAGTGCATCTTGGGAGACATTTCATTATTTTCCTTCCACCAGGTTGATGTCACTCCGCTTCGAATGTGGTAGTATAAGTTTCAAACACCTTTTATGAATTTTATCTATTTTATTGATTTCCGTTTTTTTTTTTAGCCTCGCTCCATATTTGGATCCCGTATAAAATTCTAGACATTATTATTTTGTTCGAATGCCCCTTTATTTCCTCCGAACGTTCTACTCTGTATTCTAGTCTTCTGCGCCTTAGCCTTCCTACTCCTTATAGTGCCCACTCCATTCTTGCACTCCCCTCTCTCAATATAGTTCCTTTGTTGGCCTTGTTTATCTCCTCAATTTCTAATCTTTTCCTTATATAAGGTATATTTCCTTGCGTTGGGTAAGTTCCACTGTTGACGTGCCCAAAAAAAAAAAAAAAAAAATAGACATTATTATTGCATTAAACTATAACTCCGTTATGTTCCATATGAAAGAACCTTCTTCAATTTATATAACGCTGGAATTGACTGTTTTATTTTCGAATTTAAGTTTTGTATGTGATTTTTCCAGTTCAATGATGCATCAATATATATTCCTAGATATTCAAATCTGTTACATTCACTAGAGGTGGACATGAACATGGGTGAATGATTTAAATTCCCTTGTCCGCAATAGGTAAGGTACTGGCTAAGGTCACTTACGACCGAATCGCCGCAATTTTTGAAGGAATCATGCCCGAATCGCAAACAGGTTTCCGCAAATAATTGAAGCTGCCATCGACGTGATTTTTACAGCAAGACAATTACAGCAAAAATCTTTTGAACAACAGACGGGACTCTGCGTGGCATTTATAGACTTAACAAAGACATTCGACTCTGTCAATGGTAAGGCTCTTCGTTTTAGTATTCTGATTAAACTCGGATGTCCAAAGAAAATTGTTCACATAGTAATCGTCTTATTCTCAAACAATAATAAAACAGTAATCATGTCAGGCGGGAAAATTTATGACCAGTTTGACATCTGCACGGAAGTTAAACAAGGCTGTGTTTTAGCTTCACTTTTGTTTAACATCTTCATGGAAGCTTTCATGTTCGCCATCAATAAACATCTCCATACCAGAGGCATTGGCCTCGGTTATAGGCTGGATGGAAGTTTACTTAATCTTGGTAGACTTAAAGCGCAAACTAAGGTGTTAACAGAATCGTTGAATTACAATACGCTAACAACTATGCTATTGTAGTACCTAATAAAACCGATTTACGTTGCTTCAGGTATTAGATGAAACCTACAAAAATGTTGTCCTTGAAGTAAACATTGACAAAATCAGATTAATGAACAGCGAAACTTTGTCTGCAAATAAAATTCCCATACGCGGAAAAACATTAAAACAAGGTAGAAACCTTTCAATACCTCGATTCGTAAATCATACGCGGACAGTAGATGACAAGATATAAAATAGAATTAAGTGCGCTGTATCAGCCTTTGGTTGATTAAGGCGCAAGGTTTTCTACAGTAAAGATTTGTCGATAATCACTAAAGCAGCGGTTTACCGTGTTATAATTACCCCGTCCCTATTATACGGATAGCCGAAACATGGATACTATACAGAAGTCACATCAAAAAATTGTGCTAGTTTCAAGAATGGGTCCTACGAGCATTATTGAATATTAGATAGGATAACTTTGTACCAAACGAAACGGTATTGTGTCGATTTAATTTAGAGCGGATAGAGTCACTGATTACACGAGCTCAATTAAGGTGGATGGGACATGGTATAAGAATGGAGGATTCCAGATTATCGAAGCGAATGTTGTATGGCGAAGTAGAAAAAGCAGTAAGAAAACGGGCTGTTCCTAGAAAGCGTTACAAGGACTATATTGCGGCACTATTATGGATAGCAAACCACAAAGAAGTTTGGAAAACTGCCGCTTGTGACCGTGTAAAATGGAAAATAGCAGTTAAAGCAGTCGCCGTAACTACCCGAACACTAAAAAGAACAGTCAACGATAGCTCTAATATTCATCTAGCGTTTTCGAATGTCATCATTGTAGTCGCATTTGCTCTTACAGCATTGGAATTATCAGCCATCTTTGCATCCATCCTCAGCAGTAGCTATGAATGTGCACCCGGCCCACTTGGATACGAGTTTCAGCAAATGATGATTTGAAATCTATTCTTATACTTTAGTGGGTGCTACAGTCGCACACTAAACGTCAGCACAGTGTAACTGAAACAAAAATCAGAAGGGACTATTTGAATATGTAAAAATCCATTCTTAAGAAAAACTACGATTGTCAGAGGCCGATTTACTGAAAAGATTAATTTAATGATTAGTTAGTGGCCAAATGATATTTAAAGCCAGGCCAAAAAAAACAAAAAAAAACAACTCTTGTGGTCTTTTTTTTCTTTTTCTTTATTGTTTTGGGCTTGTCGCCAACGGACAATCATCCATCAAAAAGGAAAAACGCCGAACGAAATGAAACGGGGATCACTAGGGGAGTTATATTCAGAGAAAAAGGATATGACCAGAATTACTGACAGGAAATAGCGAAAGCATCGTAATTAGAGTCTGTACAATTAGCAGTCGAAAAGAAAATAAACGTGAGGGAGAAATAGGAGCAAAGCCCTAAAGGAAAGGTTACTAGTCGGTAGACTTGTAGCTATTGTCGGAACTAGAATTAAGTCGAAATATTGAATATTTTTTGTTAGCAAACTTTTGAACATAAATGCACGATTTTTGTCATTTTTTGTTAAAAATATTCTAACTTAAAACAGAAAAACCGTGACTGTTATAACAATAATTCTAATTCAAACGATAACTATCGATGTACTGAACATACCATAAAAATTTCAGCGCAATCGGTTGGATAGTTTTCGTGATATCGTGGCAGCCATTTTGAAAAATGCCGAGAAAAACGCGTTTAAAAGTTGAAGTATGAATGACATAAAACAACTCTTGATTTACCATCAATCATGCCTGGTCCACATATAAAACGCCTTCCTCTGCTTCGTAGAAGTCTTGCAAAGCCACTTGTTCTTCCCGGTTAGCGATTCTGGCTTGTTTTACAAAATCACTCGAGCGTTGTTCGGAACGGTCAATTCGCGCTACATCACGATGGTGAGCATAGTCTCGGGCGTTAAAGCCAATTGTACATCTTAATGTTGTCGTCGTCTTCAGAATTGCTTGAAACCCTTCATTGAAAACCATCACAGCCAAAAAAGAAGTTGCAATTTCAACGATCTTCAGGCCAGATTGGAGTTGTTTCAGATGAGCGAATTGAGTGACTCATTGTTGTTTATTCTCCGCTCCCAAGCATCTGATTAATGAATCTTTGGACAAATCTTCGTAAATTGGTTCAATGACTTTTTGCACTTATTCCGTCAAAGAAGGTTTATCATGATGGAAATCATCGAGACGTCCCTGAGCTTCTGTCTTTCGCCATTTACCTTAACTACAACGTCTTAAGCTAAGTACATAGTAGCGCGTCAAAGAGAGCCGCGATATAAGAGTAAAGCGACAAAATTAAAAGCACGCCTTGTTACGGAAGTGAATATAGCGGCACGTCAAAGATGACTGCGACAGATCTATCATCAACGAGCACAAAGCGGAGAATTCAAACTGATTTATTTTCGCCACTATTTTCATTCTCACCAGAATTGGTAACGTCTTACAGACCAATTTCGCTGTTACCATCTCTGGCCAAATTATATGAAAAGCTGCTCTTAGAGCGACTTAAACCATATATAACAGATAAGCTTCCAGATCATCAATTTGGGTTCCGTAAACTCAACGATTGATCGGGTACATCGTGTAACAAGATACATTATGCAAGCATTTGAAAAAAAGCTATACTGTATCGCTGTATTTTTAGATGTTGCACAGGAATTCGATCGAGTCTGGCATGAAGGCTTAATTTATAAATTAAGCACAATCTTACCCGAGAACTTCTGCCAACTTCTTCAGTCATACCTAAAAAACCGCACATTCCGTGTTGTGCATGAAGAAGTAAAGTCTGCATTCCAGTCCATACAAGCTAGTGTATCACAGGGTAGTGTTCTTGGACCTGTCTTGTATACATACTTCAGATATTCCACTGTCGGACGATACCTTCACAGCCAGCTACGCTGATGATACTGCCATTATGGAAACAGGACAAGCACAAGCTGAAGCGACAATGGCTCTTCAACATCATCATTTTGCCCGAGTTGTGCTGTGGATGCAGGTTTGGCAGGTAAAGTTCAATGAGCAGAAGGCGGTCCACGTTACACACTTCGCCCGGTCGACTTACATCATCAGATTAATATTAATGGCATCCAAATACCACAGTCCAGATCAGCAAAGTATCTTGGATTGAATCTCAATTCGCACCTCACGTGGAAAACACATATTGAGCACAAAAAGTTTCAACTAAAGCGCAAGCTTAGTCAGATGTACTGACTAATTGGCAGAAAATCACCACTTAGTCTATGTAATAAACGTCTTCTATATCAAGCGATTCTGCGTCCAATTTGGACATATGGAGTCCAGTTATGGAGATGTACTTCTCGATCGAACAGAAGTATTTTTCAACTCCGGCAGAATATTACTCTTCGCACAATAACGAACGCTTGTTGGATTCAGCGTAACGAGGATATTCATCGTGATCTCGATGCGAAGCTGGTTGACGATGTCATTCATGACTTTGCCATCCAACACGAAAAGCGGCTGCATGGTCACATAAATATAGAGGCCATTGAACTACTTAACACTAATAATGATATTAGGCGCCTCGAGCGCACATATCCTCTAGATTTAGCTGGGTAATTATTTGTAAATCACCTAATTAATAGTAATATTTTTGTTAAATATTAGTGAGAACTAGTCATTGGACTAATTCCACACCATGTTATGTATCAGTAGTTTATAAGTATTGATTATTTAAGTATAAACTTAAGATTTCAATAGCTTAGGTCATTCCCTTAAGGGGTGGTCTATTAAAAAAAAAAAAAAAAAATCATTCTCTTTCGTTCTTTCCACAAACCGGACTATTAGTTTTAGCATACTGCGACATGCTATAGAGTTCGTTGACTGAAAGAAATTCCCATACATCCCGAAAATAACCGCGCACATATTTTTGGAAGAAAAAGAGTGCCTACGTAATTATTTTTATTCAATCTTTGCTTTTTCATCGTCTAGGAATCTATGAAATTTATTATCCGTAATATTCGCATACAGATCGGCTTCCTTCACTGTCAATAACTCTCTTAAAAGTTCGGCACCATTTATTACTCAGTTTTAGAGATATAACCGAGATCTTAAAATATTTTGAAATTTTATAATTATATTACTAAAATTATATGGAAATTAATGAATTGCTTATTAGTAGTGTTTTCGTTCGAAAACCACTTTTGAATCAACAAAATAATGATCACCATAACCGCTTTATTTATTTATTTATTTATTTTACGTGTCGTACACAGCAACTTAGGCTAGAGACACGGCAAGAAATTACAAAATTATGAAAGTTGAAAGAAAGGAAAAAAAGGAAAATAAACAGAAATTAACAAGGATTAGAAAAATTATAACAACTTTAATAAATTAGAAGAATTTAGAAACTGAAATAGTTGGTTAAGCACGGTTTCTTCGTCGCACAGCAAATCCTTTAAATTCGATGGTATTCTATGTTGTTTCCAATAATATTCATAAACTGGACATTTAATCAGTAGGTGTTCGACGGTCAGCTGACAATCACATGTCTGGCACCGGGGCGCAGGTTCTTTATTTAACAGGTATGAGTATGTAAGGCGAGTGTGCCCAAGTCGTAGTCTGCATAACGTTACCTCCTGTTTTCTGCTTTCTCGGCTTGAGGAAAGCCATGGGGTTTCGTGGACGATTTTATGGAGCGTAATTTATTTCCTGTTGGTAACTTTTGCCAATCGCTGTTCCAGATGTTGTTAAAATGGCATTTAAGCTGATGTTTAAAGTCGGTAAACGGTACCGTTACATTTGAAGTTGACGCACGTTTGTTAATTGTTTTAACGGAGCTTTCCGCATTTTCAATGCTCTGTATGCCGCCCTGGGCTCGGTTGCACCATGGTGGTATAGGAGATATCGGGTCCCGGGCCAGTAATGGAATTTGGATGTTTAGCTGATGTAGAATAGACATAACGTGATCAATTGTTGTTCCGTTCTGGTTCTTAGTGGTATCATCCGGAGAGTTTGGCTCTGTGCTCCTTATGATGCTGAAAGCCAACACGGTTAGATAAGTTCGTCGCAAATCTAATGGCCACTCCGCTGAATCACATAGTAGACTCGGTATCGGGGAGGTTCGGAAAGCTCCAGTTGCCAACCTCAAAGCGGTATAATGGATAGTATCCAAACATTTTAGGGTCGATATGTTAGCCGAAGCATAGGCTAGTGCACCATAATCCATTTTGGACCTTACAAGGGTACGATACAGCATTAATAGATTATGTCTGGTTGTATGCGATAGCTTCCGCAGTAGGTTTAGTTTTTTACCGCAGCTAATTTTCAATGCGTTAATGTGTGCTTTCCAAGTGAGTTTGCTGTCAAATGTCATTCCTAAATATTTTACTTCGTTTGCGGATGCTATACGGTTGTTATTAACAGTTAAGCTTACTATGCGGTCGCACTTTTTCCGTCTACAGAAATCGGTTGCTATGGTTTTTGAGATAAACTATGTGCTTAGCCTTAGACTACTCTGCGTTGAGTGGACTAAACGCACTAGAATGCGACTGCCACAATGTATCCTACTTTTAAACAAAGCCGAATTTGAAAAAAAAATCCTTTCACACACATATTCTGAATATATCAAAGAAGCTATTTCTCCAACAAAAAAAAAAAATCGATTTTTTTGTCCCATCACACCGGACGACCCCCTAACACCCCATTTACAAATGCCATTGATTCTAACGGTTAGTTTGCCTCGCATCCGTGATTAATTCTAAATTTCATCTTTTGTCTTAAAAAGATCAACTTTTCAAATATTCTACTCCATCATCGCTGGTTAAAATTCTCCTAAAAGTGAAGAAAAAGTGGACAACAATCAGACGGTTCAACATATTTATTTCTACCCTGCCAATTCGCTAATTATTACAACACCTGTACTCTCGTTAACTCTAGATATTTATCTGGCAGTCTCCCTAAAATTCAATATTTTCATCTCACGATAGAAACAAAATAGTGCAAACCTAGGTTCCACTATTAGCAGTGCCGCTGAAATATTTCCCGGAAAACATTTCCAAGGTACAAGTGTTCGTAATTAAGAAAATTTACATATACGCAGCAGAACTGGTTGATACAAAAAAAAATTTAATACGTGGATTTGGTTCTTCGGAATTAAATGTATTCACGCTCGCTATTTTTGACCCTGATTAATTTCGAACCACTAATACGATAGCGAAATAGGCAAAATTGTTCACCTTTTGCATCAAAACGGAGCTATAATATCAGTGGCGAAAGAGACACCAGGTAGAAACTAGCAGTTATCCATAAGCGACAGTTGATACTAACGAGGTGTTCCGATGATTGTTGCAAGTATAAACCAGTAAAACATCGAGCAGACCATCAGTTGATCGCTACTGTTGGATGTTTAAATTTTACATATTTCAAAGTCGGCTATTTATGTATACCTGAAGGTTTCGCATGTCACGCCGTTTTAATGGCAAAAATACCAATTAACCGATATGAACTTCTTTTTCACTGTTCGGAGCTATGTCCGAACGGTTGTAGCATACGAAAAATCGTGAGTTTTTTTTTTACAGAATATCGCGACATTACTCAACAGCAAAAATAATCCAATATAAATAGCGCGAAGTGATTAACCTTCATTTTAAAAAGGGGTTATTTCGATGCAGAAATATTAACACTGAGTCGCTGAAACAATTTCCGACATTACGAGTGTTCAGAAACCTATATAGCCCCCACTCTACACATATACAGACACACAAACCACATAATAGTTTGGAATTTTTTTTTCATAATAGCACGCTAGTTACTGGCGATTAGTTCATTCTTACCGCATGACTGTAACATAAACATACGCGAACGGAGAATTATTAAAACACGGCCGAAAGTGCGCTTAGATAAGCATTTTCAATATGGTTGTACCGTTAATAATGTTTTCAAGTATGACCGATGCGACGATGTTCAAACCGTATACCGTCTTTTACTGTGAAATATAACCCCGACGTCTGGCTGTTTCAGATGAATATAAGTTAAATCGTTAAACATCGTGCTATGTTCTAATGTCGAAGATGCATAATTCAGACAGATGACACTGTAACCAACGCCAACAATTTACATACAGATTAATGACGTAATAGCAAAGTTAACGGCCGGAATGCAGAAGAGGATATGAAATAGAGAAAGGTAGCATCCAGGTCATCCGCGATTCTTTAAGGATTTGACAATGATACGAAAAAAGTTTTAACACTCATCGCCGCTGTTGCGTTCGTTATAATTGGAAGGTGCGTAGTGACGAAAAATAATGAAGAAAAGAATAGAATAGGAGCGGAAACAACGGAAGTCAAATTCTTCAAACGCAGCCGAAAAAGCAACGAAGAATACAAATGTAGAGGATTGGATGATAGTTCAAAGAAAAGTTTAGTAAGAGGCGAAATTATGAAGAGGGAAAAAAAGTGTTTGGCCACAATCAAAAAGCGTCCTTTTGTATTTTTGGAAAAATAATTGCTTTTACGACGTTGCTGGAAAAAGCTTTCCACGAAAAGAACATCTATTCTTTGATTACTCTGCAACTTCCGGAAATAATCGACTTCTCCGATTTACCTTGAGCAGCTTTCATCTCGAGAATATTTCTTTCTTTCTATTGTTCCAGTTTCCTCGCTAATGAGATGGAAAAAATTACATATTCACTATGAAGTTGACCTCTCACAGTTGCCTCTAGATAAGTAGTTTTAAATGGTGTATTGTACGAAATTCCAATGATCTATAATACTACTCTCGAATAATGTATTTAATTTTACATCGAAAAAAACGCTGAAAAAAAACAAACGATAATACGTTCTCAGTGACAAACAACGTTTAAGAAAAGCAAACGGAATTTTGTAAAAAATATTTTCACAAAAAAAAAAAAAAAAATACCGACATCGAAATTTACTCTAAAAATCGAATCGGTACGCTAAAAAGTAAAAAAACAACACTCTGAAATATACCTTAAAAGAGGATTTTGGGATTCTTCTCAAACAGAGATTCGGTATTACTAAATTGAAATAATATCTTGGAAACCATATTGAATTAGCGATACAATCACTGGTTTCCCGTAAAATATTAGAAAAATTAGGAATATTTCATGTGGTTTTTAATTATCGTTCCAGTTTACGAATCCCCCCGCACTACCGCAATTCTTATTAAGCGATGAATGTTTTTTAAGAATAACCGTAATATCCTTCTTTTAAGGTATATTTTACTGCACGTGTTATCTTTTATCGAGTAAAATTATTTTTTACTTTTTACGGACTTCGAAAAAGAAAGAATACCGGACGTCGCGTATTCTTCTATTTTTTTTACTTTTTCGTTGTATATTGGACCGATTTTACACTAATTCCGTATTCATTAGAAAGTATACCATTCAGCGGTGGTATATATGAGAATAAAACTGAGTGTTCGTCGAAAAAATGTGGTCCCTTCAGACAATTTCTTATCAGTATAACACGGCCGATTGACTTAAAATACTATTGATTTGCCAAATTGGAAATATGTAGCTTTGAATAAAGAAAGCGATTATATATTTTGAAGTTTTTAGTGTGCAAATGTAGCTTAAAATAAAGAAATCGTTTGTTTTTTTTTTTCTTTTTAAGCATAAAATATGAAGAATAATGTGACGAAAAATTTGATTCTTAGCAGGAAAAAAAAAAAAAAAAACTCTTAAGTATAATACTAAATATTGTAAAATAAAATGTTAAAAAAAAAAAAAAGTACCGACTTTGAGGTTTATTACAAAAATTCAACAAAAATGCACTAAAAAGTGTAAAATAATTAATAGATAAAAAATATATTTCAGAGTAATACACCTTAAGGTGATCGTAATTCTTATACAACATTAATACCTTAATTAGAGTAGAATTCTTATTTCATATCACAATAATAATTAAAAACTGCATTAAATATTCATGGAATTGTTTCGAGATATTGTAATTTTGATTTGGTGCCTACTCTAATTAAGGTATCATTGTTATATAAGAATTACTATAATATCACTTTTAAGGGTATATCATTCTGAAATATACTTTTCATCTAATAATTGTTTTTTACTTTTTAGCGAATTTTTATTAAATTATTATTTTCCACTTCTTAGTGAATTTTTATAATAAAACCCAAATTGACTTTATCTTAATAGGAAAACGCTTCAGAAACTGTGTTCAAGCTGTAACGACTTTTCCAGGAGCGGACATAACCTCTGACCATAACTTATTACGTGCTACTGTAAAGATTCGTCTGAAACGAATAGACGGCAGAGGTCAACGAAGACCAAAGCTTAATACGGCAAACCTGAGATCGCCTGAAATTGCTGAAAATCTGAAAAAAGAAATAAAGAGCCGCATGGAAGAAACGGAACCAGAAATTGCCGATCAACACGATGTTGAAGAGTATTGGAGACAACTAAAGAACGCCATCTTACAACCAAGTAAAGAAATCCTCGGTGCTAATAAGAGGAAGGCGATGAAACAAAATGAATGGATGACAGATGAGCTCCTGGCACTGATCGAGCAAAGAAGGAAACAGAAAAATAAGGATGAAGTGAAATACGCTGACATAAACCGAAAGATTCGAAGAAAAATCAGAGAAGCCAAAGCGAAACACCTCGAGAAAGCCTGCGAAGAAATTGAAACTCTGCAGCGTAAACGCGATGACTTTAATCTCCACAAACTAATTAGAAACGACAAGCGCTATTTTTGCCGAAAAACGAAAGCATCAGCTTCTACGGGATAAGAATGGAAGACTCCTCTTAGAAAAGGAAGATAAGTGCAAAGAATGAACGATATACATCGAAGAGCTTTTTAATGATATGCGAACCGAGCCGATACGACAAAATGAAGAACAGGATTTGACCGGACCAAGCATACTGGAATCTGAAATGGAACTCGCTATCAAAAGAGCTAAGAATAGTAAAGCACTTGGACCTAATGTTCTACCGGCAGACATACTAAAACTCGTTATAGATACAAAGGGTGTTAAACTGCTTACAACTCTTCTGAATATGGTATACTGTATTGGAAGATTTCCGAGAGATTGGCTTCAGTCCACTCTCGTCAAAATACCAAAAAAGAACAAATCGGCGTCGTGTGGAGATTACCAACTTATTAGCCTGATGAGCCATACTTTGAAGATACTTTTGCGAATCGTCCAAAATCGGATTTAAGATAAATGTAAAAGTATGATGGGCAATGAACAGTTCGGTTTTCGCAGCGGACTCGGCACCAGAGAGACGCCTTATACTATATGAATGTATCACTTTAGAATTGCAAGGATTTCCGGAAAACGGTATTCGTTTGTTTCATCGATTTCGAGAAGGCTTTCGACAAAGTGCATCATGACGAACTATTTAAAATATTAGAGCGGATAAGTGTTTAGACGATCGTGATATACACCGTTTGAGAAATCTGTATACGTGTCAAACCGCTGTAGTACAAGTTGGGAACAATTCGCAAACGGGAGTCATCCCTGTCCGTCGGGGAGTACGTCAGGGCTGTTTATTGTCGCCAACACTATTCAATATATATATATATACGGAAGTGATTTTCGCAGAAGCCTTGGAAGGACGAGCAAAAGGAGTCCGGATCAGCGGTGAGATCATTGATAACATTAGATACGCGGAGGACACCGCAGTGTTAGCGGAGACGATGGAAGATCTGCAAGAACTAGTGAACGCCGTAAATGTACTGCCTGTATACAGAAAGGAATCGGAATAAACACATCGAAAACGAAGTTGATGATAGTAAGCCGAGAGGATGTCGGACAAGCGAAACTGTACATACAAGGTGAGGAAATAGAAAGAGTAACGCACTTGAAATACTCCTAGGAGAGCCTGGCTGAACGAGGAAGTAGATGCGGACGAAGAAATTAAAACCCGAATTGAAATAGCACGAAGCGCGTTCATCAAAATTCAAAAAACGCTATGCAGTCATCACCTAAATAAACCACTGAGGTTGAGGATACTCCGCTGTTACGTCTGGTTGGTATTAGCCTACGGCTGTGAAGCCTAGACGTTCAAAATCAAAACTATGAATCGTATAGAGGCCTTTGAGATGTGATGTTTACGAAGAATGTTAAAAATCCCATATACTGCGCACATTACCAACGAGACGGTACTGCAAGAGTTCCAAAAAAAACGGGGGGAAATTTTGAAAACGATCAAGCAACGAAAATTAGAATATTTCGGACATATACTGAGAGGACCAAAGTACAGAATGGCGCAAACGATCATACAGGGTGGTAAAATTGAGGGGAAACGCCGCATCGGCCGTAAAAGATTATCGTGGCTGTGCAATATACGGCAGTGGACCGACAGGAGCGTTGAGGAACTTTTCCAACTCGCCGGTGACAGGGAGGTCTACAGAAATATCATCAAGATGATCGCCTAAGTTCGACAACGAACATGCCACCAAAAGAAGAAGAATAAACCTTGAAGCCAGTTTTTTTTTTTTAAAACATCTTATTAAATTCTTTACAGTAAATCTTGAAGTCGGTATTTTTTTTTTTTAACTATTTCATTTTTCAATTTTTAGTATAAATATTTTTAGGCGGTAATATAGTAACCGACATAAATATTACTATATTTCCGGTACTATAAAAAACGTTGAATATTTATTCAACAATAATGTTCAAGTTCTGTCTGTATGATAAGCTTTTTTTTTTTTAACGTACCGTATACAGCGGCCAGGTTAGAGGCATAGCAGAAGATCTACTACATAAACCGCACTTTGGGTACTTTCAAATTGCTTTTATTCGAATCTACATTTCCACAAGGGTTGGTAATATTTTTTCAACCGCCATCTTCGCCCGTTCAACTGATTCATATTATCCTTGTATGCTAATATAAATTTTTTGTCCAACTTTTGTCTAAGTGTTACGAGTATATTAAACGTAGAAAATATATCTCGTCTGCCCCTTTTCTGTTCTACATTCATAAACGTATTAATGACTATCCTACGTTCCATTATTTTCATTTCCTCCAATCACCTTTCCTCTAAATTCTTTATTATATCTGACTCTAAACCGCCCTTCAATTCATTCTCTCCTACCTGATTATTCCTGTGATTTTATCATACTCCGCATACGCTCATTTATCCACGTTCTTTCTTCCCTTCATTCCATTTATATTGATATTTACTACGGGGCATCTTTGGTAATGAAACGGCGGACTCCTTGGCTCGGGTTGCTGCTTCTTTTTTAAAAAAGTTCCATCGTCTAATTTCCTTCCGCTGTGCAAAGGTTTTCATCTTAGGTTTTAGTCGGATATGTACGTTTCCTCTTTCTCGAAAAATTGTTCTTTTTATCTGTCTGTTCAATCCACAGTCTTCCTGCCAATCCGTGGTTCTCTTTATTTCCTGTTGTTGTCTCCCGTATTCGTTTGCGTTCTTAAGCTATTGTCTATTATCTTTCTCCCAATATAATTGACTCCTTCCTTTTCTAATTGTTTCTGGGTAAAAGTCTCCCCCGTTGACGAGCCCCGAAAAAAAAAAAACAAAAAAAAATCATGTGTCTCTAAAGAGACTTCTTTTTTTAACATTTATTTACCGATCCAGTCAAAACTCATTGATACTCATCGCTATCCTCGGGAACCCACCGATAGCCGTACATATTTATATTACACAACGGACCGATCGAATATCATTGCGTATGGTCAAATATTGTATGTAATTTTGTTGGAACATATAATATTGTAATGTGCCCATTACATGGTTTAAGGGTAAAATTAGAAAATAATAAAAGAAGAAAATAAAAAATAAAAAAATAAAATTAATAAATTTGGAAAAGGCGAAGCGAGGGTAAATATGCGTGTGGATGAGTCCTGTTGTCAGTCGGACTAACCAATCATCGATCACCGCAAGAGGAAGCATGTACCTGATTCGATAAAGGCCAGCGGTCACGGGGCGGAAAGGAAAAAGGAAATGATCAGAGATCGAAGGAAGATTTTTATTGGACAGTCAGTCTCGTCTTACCTTTGGCCGAGTAATTACCTCTCTTTAGAGTCCAGTCGTGTTTTTTACCGTCGGTGAATAAATTTCTCACTTTGGAAGAAGTTCCGGTCGTGAATTGAAAGTCGCTTGTTTTTGTATCGCTTCGGAATTTGTTTTCGTCAGTATACGATATAACATTACCGAAGTTATTGTCAAATATAAATAAGTTTAATAGGCGATTTAGCAAAGTATCGTTCGCGTTGGTCACGGAGTTAAATTTATAAAAGTCTCTTTCTCGCAACCGAGAACCTGGACATCGGAACCGCAACGAATTTCATCGTATCTTGCCGTCATCGGATTTGCCGCCGACAACAGTGATATACGTATTATTTATTTTATTATTTATAATCGTCGTTGTTTTCGATGCCATATACGCGTCATAATTATAATTAATAATTGATTTTCAACGGTCGACCGGTAAAGAAAGATTTGTGTAGGGTATCGGAAAATATATAGCTAAAATTTCAAGCTTTCAAATAATAATAATAATAATAATAATAAATAAATAAATAAATCCAAGAGTTCGAAGAGATCTCGTGGTTGGCATCCCTGAGGGCACGAAATCAAACTTGTTCGTTTCAATGTTCACTGTGATGAGAATATGTCAATGCGCTGCGGCGGTTTCAATTTTCTTTAATTCCATATTTACCCGTGATTAAGATTAACAATATTTTAATTTTTTATCTTATTAAAATATAATTTTTTTCTAATTTGCGCTAAATCGATAATATTTTAGGCCACTATGAGTCAGATATTTCTTCCAGGGTGTTCGCATCGAAGATTAAAAAGAAGACGGTGTAGAAATACTTTGGGAAACGAATGACTAAGAAACTCATACAATCGTAATAATAGTAGTAATATGTGACTTCATTGAGTCCTTCAGGCAGCGAGCGAATGATGTGCCAACGAGACAATCTTTTTTTTTGCGTGATTTTATTCCGTCGCTATTATTTAATCAACTTTATTCCGATTTCATTAAGTTATCATTTATTTATAATTTGTAGTTTAAGATTACTGTTGTTATTTTCGAAAAGGATGCTGTATTGTTTAACCTTCTCTCTTATTATCCGCATCTCCGGATAAGATGAAAACGTAAGTGCATTTTGTTAGTTGTTGTCTCCGATCAAATGGAAGAGGAGATAACATTTAATATGTAGTTCATTTTGTTTTTATTGTGTTATACCTTGCCTTTTGACTGGTGTGGTATGTAAAAAAAAATAATAGTTTTTTTTTTTTTTTTTTTTTTTTTTTTTGGGGCGCGTTATTGAAAAGCAGTTTATTTCAAAACGTAATTATTTCATAACGATTCTTTTTAATGTTATCTGCCGTGTAAGTATTGAGTTATCATTAAAATAAAATAAAGCCGCTTGTTGTTCTGTGAAACGATTTTTTTCAGTTTTCACCGGTGGATAAGCTAATTACTGAGCAAAAATTTTTTGATTTAAAAGTTTTTTGAAGTAATTTAGTCGACGTTGTGTGAGTCTTCATCACTAAAGTAAACTGGACTAAATAAAAAAATTATTTAAATAAGTCGTCGCAATTAGTTGCCAGAGCGTTTGGCTTCCGTTGCGGAAGTCACAGCTTTGATTCCGGGCGGTAACAGAAATTATTAGAAAAATTCAAATTAAATAATCGTTAATAGTCATGCGAAAAGCAATGGCAAACATGCATGCCATCAAATTCGCGCTAGTTAGTATACAGCAATCACACACGGGACTGCATTTGTGTAAATCGGTAAAAATCTAACCATTATCAGTTACAAGTGTGGTCTTGCGTGTGTATACTATGTATCTGGGTCCAGGTTCTCAGTAATGTAACAGCCTAAGTATTTTAAATTTTTCAACTCGTTCAATCTTCTCATTGTTTACCATAACAGAGACTTGATTGAAGTTATTTTCCTTGCTGACTACCATCCACTTCGTTTTCTTCACATTTATATTCAAATTGTATGACTTTCCAACTGCGCTAAGTTCATTGAGAAGATGTTAAAGATCTCTTCCATTCTCTGCAATAATAGCAGTATCGTCTGCGTAGCGAATGTTGTTAATAATTCTTCCGTTAATTCGAATGCCCAAGGACGGGTCCGAGATAGCTAGTATGAAAACAAATTGAATAGTATGGGTGAAAGTTTATTAGCTAGGCTTTCTATTAGTAAGTGCTGCACAAAAAAAAATCGATTTTGAATATTATTGTATATTTTAGAAATTTAAATTCCGAAGAAATTATTAAAGAATCCCTTGCATCGGGAGTTTCAATATTTTCTTTAGCGAAAATATTATTTACATTCAAATTTTAAATTTTCACCGAATATTATTCAAAGTTTATTCTAATTATTACGCTAGTAGGATGCCCTCGAAAGAACAGAAAAGTGAACAAAAGAAATTATAGATCTTTAGTGGAACTGTGGAATTCGCTGTATATTAAAAGAACTGAAAGATTTAAGCAAGTGTTAATTTGCGAGCGAAGTGACGGGCAACAGCTAATATAAAATAAATCGTTTTCGCGTCAAACTACCAAAAAATGATTACTTTTTTTCTATCAGTGTATATAGACCGGTTAAAAAAGGTTTTCAGTTTATAATTTAAAAGTTTTTTTGAAGTGAATTAGCCGATGTGTAAGGATGTATGGCAATGAAATGAAAAAGAAGTTAGAATAAAATGTTTTTTTACAATAATAAATTATAGATGGAATAAAAAATATTCAGTTTTCATTCGATCGTGGTATTTTTAAGGTATATTCAAACAGATTTAAATATATTGAAAACGGTGGAATATGTAATTTCAAAGATCATGTGCGTCGTAAATTAAATGTAACACCACCCGAAGGGATAAAATATTTAATAATCTACACACTACTAGAGTTAGTTGCGAATTTGATTATTGATTTTAACTAAACAAGCAACGTAAAGAAAAAGTAAAATTATATACGTATTTTTAAAGGGTGTTCAGAGATAAAAAATTTAGCAATTTTCCATAAATGACCATATTAAAATTATATGTCTGGCACTTGACACTGTTATACTACACGGCTTTGAACTCTTTCTTAAATTAACACTCCTCGGTAGAAATTATTTCCTACTTTTTAGAGCATTTAAAAGACAAATATCTATCCGTTAAAAACGACCGGTACAGACAAATCACATTTATGAAAGCGTGCTTGCCCGGCTCAGAATCGGTCATACCCCGCTGACGCATGCGCACATCTCCGGTGATGCGGAACCTCCAGTCTGCAAAATCTGTGATGAACTCAGGACTGTACATCACCAATATAAAAAGTACGAGGTTTGTAGATTGCGGATACTGACGGAAGATTTAAAGGATGTCCTCCGGAATGATATGCTAATAACACATAAATTACGCGCATACCTTATTAATACGAAGCTAATGCGTTATCTTTAAATCAATCTTAATTATGTGGTCATAGCCGAGAGGCAATAAGTATTGCTATAAATAAAATTAAAAAAGACAAATACCATTAAAAAATATTTCTCCCGGTTACTTATAGCGCTTTATTAATCGTTTAGGAAATTAAATAAAAGCGTTTTTTAAAAAAATTACTATTTTTTAATTAAAACCGATTTTTTTAAAATTTGAGACGGTTGGTACAAAAATTTCCCGGACTACCGTTGAAAAAAAAAAAGAAAATAAAGAGAGAGGAGATTGAAACGTATTTAATTTTCAATGTACAACCCATTACGATCTACACACCGCTTCGCACGTTCGTACAAGTTGTCAAACGCGCGATCGAAGTTCTCCGCCGGTATCGCCTTCAAACGCTCGGTCAATGCAGGTTGGATATCCTCAATATTGTCAAATCGAGTCCCTTTCATAGCAGTTTTCAGTTTAGAGAAGAGGAAATAGTCAGCCGGAGCGGGATCAGGCAAGAAAGGCGGGTGGAGAAGCTCATGATGTTTCGTCAAAAATTGCTTCACGATGATCAATCGGTATGATGGCGCATTGTCATGAAGCAATGTCCGCCGTTTCGTACAGCTCGGGCCTAACTCATCGAATGCGCTTCAAAAGTCGATGGTACTCACGTTTAGTTCATTTGCGATGAACCGACACGTCACTCGCCGATTTTCAGCAAGTACAGCTTGTACACGAGCCACGTTTTCGTCGGTAGTCGTCGTGCTCGGTCGTCCTTCGCGTGGATCGTCTTCCAACTAGCTCCGTCCACTTTTAAATCGGCGATACAAAACACATGGAACGGCTTACACATTCATCCTTCTATGCGTTTTTCATTAAATTATACACGTTTTCGATGCCAGCACAAAAAAACCAAATTTTGACAAAGTGACAAAGTTGTTCATTCGCAACTGTCGGTCTCCCGAGTAAACTAATGCAGGTAGCGACCTGAAACTTTCATCGTCTCGTCTCACAACATCGAAGTATAAGTACCGTGAATTTCGGATAAATCGCGCAACTAATACGGATTTTATAGCGGTAGTCCAGGAACTTTTGTACCAACCGTATATATACATATATATATACATATTTTTTAATTAATTAATTAATATTATTTCGCTTTCACTAACTTTTATTAACCCTCTGCCTTTAAAAAAAAAAAAAAAAAGTAAATTGCGCAGAAATATTTTTAGCTTTGAAACTTATATTTACTATGTATACATTTACACACTTTCGAGGGGAAAAATCTTCGCTTTGTGAATCCAAAAAAAAAAAGGAAATATAAGAACTTCCGAACAATTAAGGACGTCCTAATTGCGAAAGCCGAAAACGTTTGGCAAATTTCTGTACCATCCCTATCGATTTTTTTTTAAATTTTCAGTCGTTTCTCAAATTTCGCTACCTTAGGCCTAGGCTTCGTAAAATCCTCCTTCCTGTCAACACCAAAACGAAGTTTTTCCTTATTTCATTTACTGTTATTTTTGCCTCGGACCGATATTAGCTCCCCAGTGCAATGAACTTTTCTGCAATAGACTGGTGTACTAATTCTCTTTAGCTCCTCGGCCATTACCGTTAATAATTCTGACTAATCGATGATCTTCACAACACGCTAACAAGCAATCCTTATTCTGTACTCGATTAAGTTATATGCGCACTGTGGTAAACTGGTAAGTTTTGTTTTCTTTTTTCCGTTTTCTTTATTTCGTTTTCTTTTTTTCGTTTCCTCTTTGTTTTTTTATCCGCGTTGTTGTTTTTTCGTTTTGCTTTTAGCGTTCTTGCTTGAGAAATCTGAACAAGACAAAAATTCTTCGACACATTCGAGACTAGGAAGTTTCAGCAACTAGCGCGCATTTTAGACGGCTCGAACATCTGATAGAAATCCGTCTAAAGCATTAGCGTCGACAGCGTAGCAAAAAAATTACGCGAGTTCCCGACAGTTTAACCGACGTTTCGGCCGAAATATTCTCGACTAAAAGATTTTATCTGGCTCTTTTCTTACCGATAATTCTAACAATGCGTGAAAAAAAGTTCGAGTAACAAAAAAAAATTTAAATAAAGTCGGTTCCATACCTAAAAAATAAAAATAAAAGCGAAGAAAAAAGACGTATAAAGCCGAAAAAAACGCGATAAGAATGCAAGAATAAGTGTAGTACAAAAACTTTTATTCTTCGCATTTCCGCTTGATTTTTTATTATTGTTTATTATTATTGTTGTTGTTATTATTATTATTATTATTATTATTATTATTATTATTATTATTATTATTATTATTATTATTATTATTATTATTATTATCTTTATCATCACCATCATCGTTGTTATTACTATTATTATTATTATTATTATTATATATATATATGTTTGTTTTGTTGTTTTTTTTTTGCTTCATCGTAATAATCGGTATCTGAACGGAAATGGCTATGATGGCAAACGTGAACAGATCTTTAAAAAAATTTTTGGAAGTTTTTTCCGAAGGAGGGCCATGGAAAAACGATGAAGCTAGAAAACAGGAAAACAGAAGAAAAGTCAGAAAAAGAATGCTAAAAGAAAACAATTTTCTCGTCGTTTTCTTTATCCATCTTTCTTTTTCCTCTTTTACAACGAAAAATTGTCTCGAATTTCCGCTAGTCTTAGCTTGCGCAACGTTCCTGGAGAGGTCGCGATATGCGATCGAATTCTTATCTCGCCAACCAATAAACTAACACTTTCTCCGCTTTAAAACAGTTTATTACATGTGCAATTGACTTGCTTTTACCTTTTGACCGAGCAGCTTTATTTCAGATTAACTAGGAGCATTTTTCAAATTAAACTGAACGCTATATAAAATATAAACTATACGCCTTTTTCCGCCACGAAACTGGCTCGCAGGCATGCGACTCGGTAAATTACAGCGAATAAACTAATTTTTCTACGCACACAATCAGATCAGGTTAGAGAAATTCGCCCGCCTTCAAATTGCTCGCACTTATTTTGCACTCTCTCTATATGTGTCTGCGTGTGTGTGTGTCTGTGTTTGAAAAAGAGGGTCTTATCTCTTCTTTCTAAATGAACTGTAAAGAAAATGAAACACTTCTCTTTTGTCTGATATTTGGACTCTCATTCCCTCGCTGTTCAAACCCTCCCGTCGAGCTACTAAAGCGAAAAATTACCACCATCAATCGCCAATTCTTAGCATCGTCTGAACCGCTATCAAGCTTCACGCCCGTTTTGACAGCCATCTCTAGGGTCTCATAATAAAGATAACAAAATTTTATTTATTTTTTTATTTATAAAACCGAACTTGTGCAAATAAATACGAATAGTGTCCATCTGCTACAAAATAGGAGGTAAAAACGATTTTTGATTGCTTTTTACGTCAAAAATAAACAAAATCGTTATACTAATTTGTTCGTTTCTCTTTTGCAAAAAAAAAAAAAAAAAAAAAGAAAAAAGAGTTTTAGCGCATTACGAATATTAGAAGTTAACACACATTTAGATGAAGTTGAATAGCTGAATAAAAATAACCGAAATCGAATAACAAGCGGCCAAATTTATTTCAAATTTGTGTAGCAAATGTTTTTTTTTTTTACTTTATTCGTATTTTTATTATTTTTCTTTAAATATCAAATGTAATTTCTTTCTTAATAAAATACATAAAAAAAAAAGAAAAAAATATAAGTAAAAAAGGAAAAAAACTAAACGCCGGAAGAGTTTACTGAATGTGTCAGACAATGCAAAATAGTCACTAAAAAAAAAAGTGACAAGTTTCACAACTGACGATATATTACGCTTAAGAATCTGTGGTAATCTGGAAAACAAATGGAGTTTATTATTCGCTTATAATAATTAACTGATGTTAAAAGGTGACGTTTGATCTGAAGTTTTTTTCTTCTCCACTCTACCGGTAAAAACCGTAAACAGTGCTCATGACCTCAACCATATGTTAGTTACGTATTACTAACCCAGGAATATACTATAATAGTGTAGTGCGGGGCTAGTAAACGATGTTAGCTGATTATATGGAACAGCAAGGCCTTCACAGCAACCGATAAAGTACTGTTTGGAAAGATTCAAGAATGTTATTGGCTACAGGGTGATTATCTCAACATTTAATATATACTACAGCAAGAACAACATCGCAACCGATACGGTTGATTATGGCCCACGAACTTCTGCCAAACTATCACACTGTATAATATTTATAACAGCAAGAGTACCATAGCAACCGATACAGTCAAGTATGGCCAGTAAACTCCTGCCAATAGTATCAGAGAGATACAATATACGTTCAGATAAATTTATTATGCATGAACCAAAATCTACTCATGTTATGTTATTAGAAGATCGTCTCGCGGTACCTTTTCTTTCTTTTTAATCTCCGCTCAGGGTTACCCGGCAGTGTTGTAATATACATTTCATTGTTTGGCAACAGTTCATACTCCTGCCTATCTATTTGCATTAAGAATTAACATCGAGCATCGATTTTTAATTTATAATTCCGCTCAAATCAACAAGAGTGCGTAATGACCATATGACTAATTTATAAATGATCAGAACTTATTATTTACGCTTATATAAGACTTACGATACTATGCAATGGATGTATATCACGAATATTACACATTTACTCTTACCGAGATAAATTCAATACATTTTATTCATGCACACACACGCATATATATATATATATATATATATATGTATGTATAAACTCGGTCATTTTGGCCTTGCAAGGGGCTGTGTCCCTTGACCCCTCTTACTTTCATTTCTCATTTCTGTCTCTTTCTCTTCTATACTTTGTATAAAATGATCAAAATTTACAACGTAATTCTTACTGGCATCAACACAAAAAAATAACATAATCACAAAAATCCTATCCTAACATTTAACTTTCATTATATAAAATTAAGACATTTTTTCATTACATTTTTCGTTACATATTTCGTTACATAAAATTGTGATATTTTTTAAATAACAATCACAAAAATCCTATAAAATATAACAAACGTTAAATAAAATTGGGACATTTTTCGTTACATAAAATTGGCGCACTTTTTCTAGGGGGGTAGCCTAAGAATTACGTTGTAATTAATGTATCGTTACCATCTGATTTCCGGGAATTATTCGCTAAATTTAGGTCCCTTTCGGATCACTAACTTGTGGCTGGTCAGTTTCGACAGATCAGCAAATTGGTGTATAACAAGATGATGTAGCCCCCTTGGGATTACCCTACTGTTATTATAATTTGAATTCACAAAGTCGCTAGAAACGATTTGAAAGTTATTTCATTTTTTCTTCTAATTTCATTTTATATATTTTCACGATTCTGAAAAATGCTATAGTCTCGAGATAACTTCTGAGACACCTATCAAACAGAAAGCGAAATATATATTCCGAATTGATCAAGGAAGTTTTTATTTATACAAATTTAGTTTTCTAGAAGAATCGAATAATATGAGAATGGGAGTAGAAGCGTGTGTATAGTAGCGTTATTTTCGAGGGAGCAAAGTGGCATCGCGATATCAATTATACCTGCCAGCACGGTAGTGGTACACTATTTTTCCACCGTGCTTAACGTCGGGCACGTTAGCGGTCAACTACTCCAATTTACATAAAACAGAGTACCCACCATTCCCACACTTGAATCGCGCTTTATACAATCTGGTTTCCATAAACTCATCACGCGAACTAGTCACCGGAAAATTTTTGAACTCTGATTTATAATTTCCTTAAGTTCAACATGCATATGTACGTTTGTGGGCACGTGATGCAATTGAATCTTCCCAAAGGGAGGGTTAGAAAAAAATATATTTTGACTATAGAAAACATTGCGCTACTATATTAAAACTGGAAAATTAGCTTCTGAATTAATTTGAGGTTGATTTTTAAAGAACTTTTAGTATAAAACTCATAATAAAAATATCAAAAAATTACACCAAAATTCATCTAATCGACGAGAAAATAGTCGTATATCTGCATTTTTTTATTTCATAAAGGTACAAGTTTTATTACTAAATGAAATCTGTCTTATTTTTCGTCGGATTTTCCGCTTTGATTGCAGATAACCATGATGTATTTAATAATAGCAAAATGTCCACATAAGGTGATTCCTTACGACTCCCGCTTTAAATGATTATTAAGTAAAAAGAGTATAGCTGGGTAAGTATGTAAAATCACCTCCCCCCCAGACGATTTGACTAAAATTTGGCCCGTATGTTTACCTTGCCAAAAAAAAAATACGATCCCGAAAGTTTTGAGTCTTGAGGCTCAAATTTCAGCCTCTAATCTCAAAAAATGTGTATTCCGGTTTTTTAACCATATCTTCGCGAATTATGAACGGATTTTGAAAAACTTAAGTCGAGGTTGAAGAAAACTACGAGGCGTACATAACCTAGTCATTTACCCAGCCTCCCGAGGCGTAAAAGCATAACCTAAAAAGTGAATTGAAAATTTCAAACTCACCGAAAAATTAATGCTATGACGGAATTTGATATTGAAGCTCATAAAAACATTTTATAGGATAAAAATTAATACTCTGGATTTTTTCACATCTTTTGAAGGGGTGGAAAGTGGTCAAAATTACAAACAATTGAGATTTTCAGTGATTTTCGATGTTTTAAAAACTTTAATGAACACCAAACGCAATTTTAGCCCTCGAAAATGAGTTCAGCGACCCAAAACACCCTCTGCTATACATACTTAGTTCAATTTGTCACGCTATATGGCTCAAAAACACAAAATTAACCTCAAAAGGACGAGTTTAACGGCCTGATGAAATCCAGATATATATTGTTTGACGTATTTCACACGATTTTTTGTGCTGAGCTGTGATACTAACTTCAAAAATCTTTCGTTCACAGACCCGAAATAAATATTTACATAAAACTACCCATCTTCTACCTTAGTTTGTACAATATATAAATGTATATATATATATATATATATATATATATATACAGAGAGAGAGAGAGAGAGAGAGAGAGAGAGAGAGAGAGAGAGAGAGAGAGAGAGAGAGAGAGGGAGGGAGAGAGAGAGCTGAAAGTAACCTTAAATTAATTTAGCGATAAAATAACTTCCAGATACTAAATTTGGTCGGTTCAGCTACAATACCTTAACAATACAGAAATTTATATAAAATAAACTTATCTAAACATTTTATAAATTAATAGACTGTGTTTGTTCAAAAATTATATTATTATAAAACTAAAACTATGTTATTGTACAAAGTTTTATTATTCAAAATATCTATTTAAAAGTTATGAGTAGGATTTAAATCAAATTAAAATTCATGTAGACACTATCATTTATTTTTTCATCGTATAATTTGTTTACAATTATTTAAATCTTTATTACTATCTTCATAAATACGGGTATTGGTTTTTCAACATGAAATAGCTTTGTCAATATTTCTGCGGGTCTCATTATTTTAGATAAGTAACGAGCATACTATAAGTAATATATTACGGTTGCTACAACAAAACAGCATCCGATTGTACAAAGTCCATTTGCACAGTCGCAAGTATAACGCGAAATACCACCATAGCCGATGTGCTATTATATGGTTTGTAATCGATATAACATATATACCTTTTTTCTATTAATGTGATTTGATCTAATCTTGACTATTAATCTTCTTCTTGACATATTTCAAATGCGAATTGTTACTTTCATCCAATAATTCTGCTAAATATAAAATTGATTGCAAGTAAAGTTCCAGTGAAAAATATTTTTAGATCGTTTTCTGTCACTTCTGGAAAATCTAACAATTCATCTAATGTAAATTGTTGAAAAATTAATTTTTTTTTTTACTACATCGTTCTGTTTTTACTTCTGGCACCAAAGCGTTTTCCACATTTTCTCTGGATTTAATTTGAGTAACAATTTCCACATGATTTTTTTGATTAGAATTTAAACGTTTTCCGAAAGTATTGTGTAAATAGTTTGCAATTTGACAGTATTCTTTGGTCCTACGAAAAAGTTTATTATCTATTTTCTTCAGAAGGTGACATTTTTGTCCGATCATTCCCCGTGAATAACTTCGACTGGCCATCGAACTTTTGTCGCAAGTCGAGAGTCATATAATTCTCTGACTGTTAATTTTGAACGTTTTTTTTTTTGTTTTTTTTTTTTTGTCAAAGCCAGCCTTAAAACAAAGTATTCTTGCTCTTCTAGCCAGTTCTTTACATCCCGAAATCCTCGATCGAGTATAAAAATATCTACATCTTCTTCTTCGGACAATACTGACTTTAAAATTTCAGTATCATTAGCATTATCTTCAAATGGATCAGGTACATCGACTACATAACCACCGGTCGCACAGATGGTAAAAAGTATACACATAGTGTAATACTTCTTTTTGACCAGAATATGATTTCCTTTGATATTCATTATTACTACTTTTCTGGTGACGTAAATGAGAACCATCGCATATTAACACTAATTGATCGTCTTTAATATTAATTCTAAAGCGATACTCAGATGTTGAACAACCTGACGGAGTCAAAATTCTTATAGTTCATTTTGCACTATATCGAAAACAAACTAGACTCAAGTCGCGATTATATCACTCTATTTGTAAAATTACATCATCCGCTACTCATTCGTTATTACAAAATGTGAATATAATTATTGGTATGAAAGTTCATACATATATATATACATAAACTTGGCCCTTCGGAACTCGGAAGGAGGCAAGCCCCCTTCACTACCAGGTCTAGTTCTATAATTCTTATAGAAGAGTAAACTTTTTCATTGGCTATGCCGTTTGACAAAATTTTTTCGTTACATTTTCGTTACATAAAATTGTGACATTTTTTAGGGACAAATTTCGTGACAGGACACTTTTCCTGATGACCTCCGGCGTAAAAATGGCGTAGCCATTAATATATTTTTAATAAGAATCGCCGATAACTGTGTATGTCTCGGATTTGTTATAGTATTTATTGTATATATTACCTAATACAGAATAGAGACACGTGTTAATTTGTAGAACTCTGCCGACAAGCTGCATGCCTTCGCGGGATCCTTGAATGCAATGCACATGCATAACAAAAAAAAAAAAAATTATTTAAGTTTTAGACAAAGTGCAATCAACTTTTCGGACTTTTAGCCAAAGCTATTGTACATGGTGCGGTAAAAATTTTTTAAAAAGGTGCAATTTTAGGTTCTTATTAAAAGTTCCGACTCCCGCTGGCTAATTTTTATTTAAAGACTGAAAATGCCGATGTGCACTGAAAAAGGTTCAGCCATTCAGAGTTTAACTTTTGCCGTGTGCATCCGACAAATAAACAAATTGCACTAAGGTACATAGGTAGCGAAGGCGGCAGAAGAAAATCCGTTTAATGAAGCGGGAAAAATTATTATTGTTAGAAAATTCTCCGAGCGAAGCTATTTAAAGTTGCCGCTATTAAAGCAACGGCTATTTTAAATTTACAACTTTCCGGCAAGTGCAACTACTGCAAGCCGCTTTTGACAGCCTGCTTTATTCATTCAGTTAAATTTAACTAACGGCCTCTGCTAAAGATGCGCTTCCCACATTCCCATCAAAAATACGTCTCTTCGCCTTCTTATTCTACTCATGCCGCATAGCTGCAAAATAAAATAAAGAAAGAGGCTCACGAAAACGATTTAATATAAAGCAAAAAGTGAAACTGGCCAAATGGAGCAAACAAAAACCGGCACGAATGAGTGATACTCTATTTCAACTTTTCTTGTACGATTGCGAGTAATTTAATTTGAAAGTTTTGTATTTGTTGGGAAAATTATTCTCGGCAATTTCTTAATACTTCGCCTTTATCCCCAGCCTCAGGTCGGTAACTTTAAAATTCGGCTTTTTAGAAAATGTACGTAAATATCTCATCGTGTGACGTTCTACCGAAAATGGGGTGGCACGGCATCACGTTCCGCCACCGGACCTATGCCGTTGAAAGCCACGTTTCCCCGCTACCGTTATAACAAGCTGATGGTTTATTTTTAAAGTCGAAGAAAAACTTCTCTCGATTTAGACTTTATTATTGGACACTTGAATATTTGTTCATGAGTACCGAACGGACGGAACTAAACTGAATTACAAGAAGAAAATTTCATGTTGCGATTATAACTAACAAATCGGATTTGAATGCGAGTGCATTTTTTTTGTTCTATTCTTTTGACATTTTTATGTCTTTTTGCTTTGGCGCATAAACTCGAATAGCGTTACGAAATTGAACGTCACGAAATTGTGCGTCACGCAATTGAGCGTTACGAAATAGAATGGCGCACTATAAATATCGAATCCGAATTGACATAATTTACTTTAGCACATAAACTCAAAAAGCGTTCCGAAATGGAGCGTCACGAAATAGAATGGCGCGCCATAAATATTGAATCCGAATTGATGCATTGTGTCTACGAGGGCCACGCAGAAAAAAAGGTTCCAAAACCCGTCGCCTTGGGCTAATAATGAACGAAAATTAAATATAAAACTTACATTTTATTGCTTGAACATTTTACAAAGTGTTTGATCATCAACTTTTCAACACTTACCCTATAACATTTTCCCGACCGGTCTGGTGACTCAATATTTTTAAGCAATAATTTCTTGTTGCACAGTGGAAGAGAATGACGTTTTTTCATGTCTTTACTTTGGCACATAAACTTGAAAAGCGTCACAAAATGGAGCGTCACAGAAAAGCGTTACGAAAATTTCATGTACATATTTACATAGATACGACTGATTACTAATAAGAAAGCATTGAATACCGATTTCCTACATACGCGAGAATGCATTCAACAGAAGTAGATTAAAGTGTTTCCTATAACGACTTTTGGAAAGAGACCTGTGAAGATCGTAGGTGTTTGTGTATTTTTCAAAAGTCATTTCTTCACTATTACTAACTCTTTGCGATAATGAAGCAAATAAGGAAACTTGTATACTAGCGGTAGTTAGTTGTTAAATGTATAATTTTGCGCATACGTTGCGATATAATATGTATAATAAAGGAAATCACAGGTTGCACGGCGATAATTTTAATGTCGACGAAGGCCGCGAAGCGAACGACATTCTAATGTCGGCGGAGGCCCGAATGGCTGTACGAAGCCTACTTCTTTTAAAGGAAAACATGAAAATGTCTCACTGTGTTATTGTACGCAAGCTGATTTCAAAGATTATTCTGGAACAAGTAGATAGTAGTTTTCTCTTTTTTTTGCACCTGTAAGCGATAAATTTGCTGGTGTACGCTATCTTATTATTACGTAGGTTATCCAGTAATATACGCTAATGAAACACATTTTCAATGGCAATTTTCGTTTCACTGAAGTGTATAATTGTGTGCCACATTTTACATTGATATGTATTACGTTTCATTTTTCCCGGCACAGCAAAACATGGTACACCCGAAACGGTGATTATTCAACGAGAAAACATGAGAAAGAGCAAATGAGCAAAATAATTTGAGAAGAAGCGGCAAAAAGAGCTCAAGAGACAAAGATAAAGAGTGACAATGCGTGTTTAATCATTTTTTTTTTTTTCTTTTTTTTTGGTTGACTTTTTGTGGAGGTTTCGTTAAATATTTTGCGCAAAAACCGTGGAAGGGAAAAAAGATGGTTTATCTCTTTTTTGTTCGAGTTCGTCAACCACAGGCACCACAACGCTACAGTTCAAAATACTTGAAAAAAGAAAAGAAACTAAGTTCTAATACGATTGCAAGTAACAATCATAAGTTGGCCGAGGTCTTGTTTTTTAAAAAATTCTATCATACGAAACGTGAACATCGTTTCACTGATAAACTTCGGGTTTATTAGTAAATAAAAGTAATACGCTAATATTAACCATAACAGTTATTCCCAAAATATTCTCGGAATTATTAAGAAAACCCTGGGGGCAGTTTGGCCTTTAAGTATATTAGTGATATCTGTATGCCGGGGCTAAAAACAACCTTAACCAGAATATAGGCATACACAGATCATATATGCGAAGTTTGCTGCGTTCCACTAACGGTCCCTTATATTGTGCTAACTTGCCGAATCTCAGCAGCACCGTAACATCCATTTGAGCACATCTGTTCCGAATGTAAAAAATCCTCACTGATTTTATAATTAAAACTGGATTGTGTGATTATATTTAAATAGTTTGTAAAATGGAATAATAGCCATTAGACATTAACTACTCGCACAAAAAAAAAAAAAACAAAAAAAAAGCACATTTCTAGCATAGCAGTTCATTTTTAACATACGTTAAAAATGCATACACTTTTTCATTATTTTCATTAACCAACTATAACAAAAAGTTTCATTGCACAGTGTCGCTGTTCATTTTATTTTATTTTTTTTATTACGATACAAACTCTTTTCGATAAACCGTTTAAAGGAACCAGGTATATGTATGTTTAATAATAGTAATAGTAGTAGTAATAATAATAATAATAATAATAATCAAATCAAAATTTATTATTATTATTACATATTTTCATCTATGCACAAATTTGCGCGAGCGATGACATACTACTAAAAAAACAGTAAATCTATAACAACAAGAAAGTACATGAACATCTGTGACCAATAAATGTGAAATAAAATGTGTACAACTTAAACAACCAGTACAAATCAAAATAAATACAATTACACTTCTAAATAATTGTTACATAACAAATTCGAATATATTTATGGAACAGTTATGTAATCTGCAACAATTTATCTCATATATATATATATATATTATAATTAACCATAAATAAATAAAAATAAATAAAATAAAACCGGTATATGTATAAGACAACTTTAAAGACTGAACAAGCGTAAGATAATTGTAAATGACATACCAAAATCCGCAAATAAACAAAATCCCACAGAATTTTTAAATTCATGCGTGTTATTTGAAGAATTATTACACGTAAGTTCATAATTAAAACCACCTTAATTTTATAATACTTTATAGCGTTACTAATGTTAGCAACCGAATAGCCACACCGAAGGGAAATGTTAAACATTAAGAAGAATCTGTTAATTACTACGGCAGTTACGTATAAGTTCAGTAAGATATAAATTCCACGAAACCTATAGCGGGACAGATGCGTTAGATTTACAACCGTAAGCCACACAGCAAATAATAAAGGAAGTACCTGATAGCAGCTAATCACTTGCAAATCAAATTTTTATAACAATACTTATTTATTATCTGCTCGATTGGAGCGCAGAACGTAACATAAAAGAATAATAATAACTAAAACACATAATTAAAAATAATAGTCAGAATCGCGCTTGATTAAACAGCCCATCGATCCGCTCGTCTGAATGTATTCTGAAGATGGATCCATTCTCTGCTTTCCGCGCCAATATTTTCCCATCGGACACCTATATGAATTTCCAGCCCTTACTTTTTAGACTACGTGCTTTTTGGTATAATCTCGCATTAAGTCCCGTTAAATGTGCATTTACATAAACTTTCTGATTTAATGCCATCCCACGAAACTCCAGACCTTTAAGAGCTATATACCCTTGGCTCTGCACTTTTTAATATAGTCAAATTTCACCGATCTTCAGCAAAATTTCACTACAATCGCAGGGTACTGTTGCCCAACTCCTTTACGAAGTCTGTGGCAACAATTAATATTCGCGTTGCTGATTGGTACACCCGCAACGCTACCAATCTTTAGTACTATATTCCCCACATTTTCCCCGGGCAACAGCGCTACTCCACTTTTAATTGCGTTATTTCTCCACGTGTGTTGTTCCAGATTTTCCACCCTATTTAATAATTCCGAATTCTATTCTTTTAAACACAGATTTTCTTCAGTAATAGTTTTAATATGATCCATAGCAACATTTATGCGCTCATTCAGAGTCCGCACCTCATCTCTGATTGAAATCAGGATCAACTCGAACTGTTTCGAACAAAGCATGTTAGTATTTAAAGATGTATACTACTCACACCCCTAGTCGAAGCGCGACAACGTTCACACGACCAGTTTGATTTATTTTTTTTAGACATGTTATTGATCCGCAATTATTTCCCGGAAGAAGCAATCGAAATCCGGGTGTATCGAGAATTATAAATTTGTCTGTGAATGGTGGCCATCTCAGCGCTAGCGAGCGATTATTATTGTAGAGCAGCGTCTCTAAAATGAATAATAATTAACAAAGTTCCCGCTAGTCTGAAGATTATTTATATGAAGAAGATATGGGAGAAGGAATAAATATATCAAAATTATCAGACAGATACAGGCATGCTATTCTACATAAACGGAGCACCTAAACTGCATTTCCGTGCGAGATGATATACGCATAAGACAATCGTCTGGCCGCTAACTCAAATTACGAATTTTTGTTGGATCAAAAACTCAGCCTTTATGTGCCAGGTCACCTTCGAGTCAACTTATGGTCTAAACCGAACACTAATTAGAGTTAGCCTAAGCGTTAAATAAATGGTAAGGAGTAGAAAATCTCGGCAAGTCATTTCTAAATGATAATCACGACCATCCCCATTTTTAACCTCTCTAGCTGTATTTCGCGTAAAATGTAACGAGATTCCGTTGTGATAGTTTAACAAGTGTTTAACGTCGTATCCACCGCACGAGAGGTAAGAAGAACTTTTCATACGAACAACGAAAATGTAGGAAGCGAACTATTAGTAATGAAAGTGCCGCATTGCATACGAAATCTTGAAGAAAATCTTTTTTTTAAATCGAAGGAAAGGAAAACCGATTATTACTTATTTATTTATATTTTGGTTAAGATGTTATCACTAATATTTTTTTTTAACTCTGCTTATATTTTTGGACCACTTTTAAATTTAATTGCATTATATTTCTGTTTTTATTCACTTCAAGAAGAGTGCCCACTCCATTCTTGCACTCCTCTCTCTCAATATAGTTCCTTTGTTGTCCTTGTTTATCTCCTCAATTTCTAATCTTTTCCTTATATAAGGTACATCCTCTTGCGTTGGGTAAGTTCCACTGTTGACGTGCCCAAAAAAAAAAAAGTTATTTAAACACTTACACATTGCTACGATAACATGTGATGAACTATTTTTGGAGTACTATCGAAGGTAATGTAAATTTTATAAATGTTACCGAATAATAATAATAATAATAATATATTTTGAGACATTTCGGAAAATTTCAAAAGACCCTAATGCTATAAATTGCAACCGGGTATCCCCCTCTTTTATTTGTAATTTCCGCATCAAGCTGATATAATTTTCGAGAGAACTCATTTAGTGATAGAAACTAAAACCATCAAACAAGTCTGATTTTTCAACCACGGTATTAGTTAATCTTTCTTTATTTTTTCATCGTGTTATTATTTCAAACGTTTTTTTTTACCAGCACGGAGAAATCGAACGAAAACCTGATGATCAGTACAAAATTTCTTAACCGGAGCCATATGTTAAAATTATTTTCCAACTGTCGAGAATCTTTCAGAAAGCAACCGATTAAAACAAAATTGTATAGAAAACTGTCCTTGATGTTCGCGACCACAGATGTGTTACTATCGTGTTCAATTAGTTCGTGCGTAAAATTATATTATCAGAGCTAGTAAATACGGAATAAGTGATAAGGTTTACTAAGCTGTGATAATAAATGTTTCGGCCAGTTCGGACCCCCCCACCGGGCCCGGCGGTTGCGACAAATAAAACGTCCAAGTGGGTAGATGATGAACAACAATTGCAAATGGAAATTACTGACGACAGTAAATATATCGAACAAGATCTAGCGCTATCTTCAAGCGAATCGGAAGTAGAGCAAGAAACAGAAAATGAATGGCAAACGCAAAAGCCGAGTGGTAGCAAATATGCGAAACGAACGAAGACAGAAACGGGATTTACTATCCCGACAAAGAACAGGTACCCCGCGTTGATAGAAGATGTAATAGCAGATGTTCTACATGCTGATAACAACGACGAAAACGAAAACACCATTAATACTACAACAACTAAGAATATACCAGCGATAATATTCACATTGCCGGTAACATTTACGCCTTAATTTTCTCGGATGGCTCCAAGAGTGATGGGGGCGTGGGTGGCGCGTATACGTCTCCTACGTTCCTGCACTCTGAGTCTTTCAGACTTCCTTCTTTCTGCTCTATCTTCTCAGACGAGTCGATCTCAATTCTTCGTGCAATCCAATTCATATCCTCTACGAGTGGGGTTCACAAATTCCTGATTGTTTCTGATTCCAAAGGCGTTCTTCAGACCCTCTCCTCCTTCTCATAATTCTGACGGTATCATCCTCTCTATTCGATCTCTTGTCTCGTCTTTGTTCTCGTTCCGATCCATTCTCATAGACTTTCTATGGGTCCCTAGTCATTCCAATATTGAGGGCAATGACGCAGCTGACTCTTTAGCTCGCTCAGCCGCCCGCATTGGTCCTTTCCTCGACTCTTTCCCTTCCTCAGACATTCTTTCTCTGTCACGCTCTAATCATTCTAGACTTTGGACTGACATGTACCCATCTTTATTCTCAAATCATTATTCATACTACTGTCTTATTCAACCGGTTTTTCCTGCCTTGGTTTCAATCTATTTCTACCTGTCGTCGTTCCACTGTTGTTTCCTTAATTAGGCTTAGAATCAATCATTCTCTATTCCCCTCTTCTCGCTTTCGTTTTTCTTTAGCTCTTTCTCCTTTCTGCTCTCTTCACGCTTCTGAGCCTTTTTGTGTTTGTGACTCAAATCACATCCTATTCGAATGTGTTCTACACTCTCTAACGAACGCTCCTTTCTTTACGCCCAACTTCTAGTTTTCGGTCTTCCTACTCCCTTTAACGCTACCTATATTCTTTCCTTCCCATTGCCTTCAGTTATTCCATTGCTGCTGTCCTTTGTATTTTTTCCATTTCTGACCGATTGGCTATTTAGTTATAACTCTTAACTTTTCATGTTGTTGGGTCAAGGCCGCTGGCGCGCCCAGGGTAGGAAAAAAAAAACAAAAAAAAAAACATTTACGCATGTTAATTTATTAAATAATATAAATAAGTTACTAACAGATAAAGTTGAAATAAAAATAAGTAGAAATAAGTATATCGCACACGTAAGAAATTTAGAAGATTATGATAAATTACTCGTATACTTAAATAAGGAAAATATAGAACATTATACGTGCACTTCACCTCAGAGAAAACCGATAAAATTAGTCCTAAAAGGGCTACCAGCTACCTTAAATATTGAGGAGATAAAACAAATTCTTAAATAGTATAATAAAAATAGAAAGTATAAAATAATTTACTAAAAAAGATCAAAAAAATAGTAATATGGATATAAAGTTACCTGTATAGTTAATCACCTTTCCGGTGAATACAGTAAAAACAGAAATATTTAAAATAAAAACCATCTGTTATTGTATGATCAGATGGGAAAAATATAATAATAAAGATAAAATTGTGCAATGCTATAAATGCCAAGAATACGGCCATGTCTCCTACAATTGCTTTAAGGCCCCAGAGCGTCTTAGATGCGGATGTAAACACTCGCACAAAGAGACTGTAAAAATTCATGTATTAAGTGTACAAACTGTGCCTCGGCAATCACACAGCAAATTCTAAAGAATGTCATATATTTCAAAATATAGTAAAATATAAGAAAAGTATAGGTAAAAATAATTCAAATACTAATGAGGGAAACAACGTAAATGTAAATGTACCCGGAAATAATAAAAGTAATATAAATATAAATAGTGACAAGACAAATAAAAACAGATTAAGCTACGCCAGCATTGTTAAAAATCAAAAAAGCAAATGCGATAGCCAGCCTATAAACTTATCGTACTTATATATTCTCAATATGCAAAGAAATAGGTTTAAGTAAAATTATAAACTGCGCAAAACTTATTCTCCATAGAATAAGGAACACTAACAATACTGATGTCTTCTCTATAATCACTATAGTATTCGAAATTATAGTTGAAAACTATGGTTAAATATGAGTAGTAATATAAATGTATGTACATGGAATGCAAATTCGCTAAGACACAAGCAGTTAGAGTTGGAACTGTTCCTAAACAGAAACAATATACACATAGCAGATATTACCGAAACAAAAATCGATCAGAGTGTAAACATAAAAATTCTAAATTCTAAAATCTTTCGATTGGATCTCCGAAATAATAAAGGTGGAGTGTAGCTTTACTGGTACGAAAAGACTTATTTTGTTTAAAAATTCCAACACCAAAGACAGAGCAAATTCAATCGCTAGGAGTAGCAATTAAAATAGGAAAAGAGCTGCTCTACATTTATGTAGTATATAGACCACCTACAAGACCGAAAAGTTTTAAAAATGAAGTTAAACAGCTACTGAATACAAATACGCAGGTTCTAATTATGGGAGATTTAAACGCGAAACACACTGCCTGGAACAACTTCAATTCTAATATGGCCGGAAAAATACTACTAAGTTTAGCAACAATAAATAATTTACAAATAAGTTTCCCTTATGCACCAACGTTTTTTCCTAGAAATACAGCAAATAAACCAAGTGTCCTTGATATAGTTATCGCAAAAAATGTTAATAATCATACAACCCCGAAATCGATAGGAAACTTGTCCTCTGATCACAATCCAATCACTTTTACAATAAATGATCAAGTGCACTTTATAATCAACCCATGCCAGAATTTAACTATAATAAAGCAAAATGGAAGGACTACAAAAAGCAGGTACAAACGCAAATAAAAATACCTTTAACACTAAACACTACAAATGTGAAATAGATAAATATATTAAATATTTCAATTACATAATACTGTCCGCGGCAAAAAATCACATACCGTTAAAATCTCCGAATAAAGTAACAAGAGAGATATCGAGCAATACAGCAACCTTAATTAAAATTAAAAACTTTATTAGAAAGAAAAGTCAAAAAAGAAATAACATCTCAGTAATATATAAAGCAATATACAATCATTTATGTAAACTAGTAGTTCGAAATAAATTAATCATAGAGAGAAATAACCGCAGTGGAATAATTTTTTAAAAAGACTAACGCCGAAGGATAACTCTTTGTGGAAACTGAATAAATATTTTCGTAGAAATCATGCGGAACTGCCGCCGATCAAAATACCAAATACAAACAATGAATTATGATCCCAAAAGTAAGGCAAAAATCTGAATAGAACACTTTAGCAAAATACGAAAACAAAATATCAAAAAGATCTACTCATAATCATTTAATGAACATCAGAAGAACTATCAAATAAGTACTTCGTGACAAATAACGCAACAAATAATTGCATAACTAGCCCCAGGGAAGTAAATACACTTATAAAAAGCCTAAAAAACAAAAATTCTGTAGCACACGATAAAATTAGCATTAAAATGATAAAGAACCTACGAACAAAAGCAAAAATGGCTCTTGTGTGCTTATTCAACTCATGTTTTAGATTGTGCTATTTTCCACTACAATGGAAAGTCTCGCAGACTGTACCTATACCTAAGCCCGGTAAGGATGCCTCCCTAGCCGAAAACATACGTCCCATCAGCTTACTAACATAAGTAAATTATTTGAAAAGATTTTATACTTACAAGATTAAGAAAGCACAGTGATGAAAATAATACAATATGCGATAATCAATTTGGTTTCCGACCTAAACTTAGTACAACCATACAATTAACTAAAATCTGTGATAAAATTACCGACAATTTCAGCCTGAACAAACATAGAGGAGTATTACAAATAGATATCGAAAAAGCTTTTGACACCACATCGATAGAAAGTACAATATTTAAATTCAATTTAAGTCGATCCCACGACTATGATATTCTTTTCTTATAAAAACGAAACAACACGTAAAAAATTAAATAAAACCAACTCTACTTCAGATAAATTAAATGAGAAATACCGTTTTATAAAAATATCGCGTATTCTGACAATCATTTGAATTATACCGAAAACTTAACTTTATTACAAATATAAAAAACCAATATGAAACGTTGCACGTGGGTTTTCGAAAAGTGTCTTAATTCGTTATTGATAAACGCCGTTTAGATCTTTAATCGGGCGACCGCTCTAATGTCAGTTCTCGCCAGACAAAAACGACAGCAATTCTCTCTCAAGTTACATAATTAATTTTATAACGAATTATTCGTTTTCTTTCTCTCTCTCCCTTATGCTATGCCTCCGCATCTAGAAGTGAAACAATAAACTAAGCATAAGAGAGGAAACAACTAATTTTCTTTCTTTTCTATACCTATGATACAACTAAATGAGATTTTTTCATAGCGGAGTTTTACATAAAATTATGTTTTAATGATGCATGTAATATAAACGGAAGGATTGCGTTCGGCCGGTAAACATTGCACATTTTACCGAATTATGTAACAGAGTTTACATTTAACATAGCACAACTTCTTATGGAACGCCCAATGAAACTGGAAAGTCAAACGCTTATTTAGTCTGTAGTAGCGATGTTTATATTAAATCCGAGTCTATTAATATTTCCTACGGATTTAATATAAACGGAACAAGAATAGCGCATATAAGCTACGCCGATGACCAAGTATATGTGGCAGAGTCCAGAAGAAGAAATTTACAAAAAAATACATAATATCAGTAGAAGGCAGAAAATTAGGAATGAAAATTAACGTTAAAAAGACAAAAGTCATGAGAATAGCCAAAACATTAAATAAACCTTCCGTAGAAATATATATATATATAGATGGGGAAAAAATTGAACAAGTAACCAAGTACATATACCTGGGGAGTTTAATTACAGAAAATGGGAAAGACGATGATGAAATAAGAAGAAGAATAGGCTGTGGCCGAACTGCATTTAATAATTTAAAACGAGTGCTTAAAGATAGAAAACTGAAAATACAATTAAAAATGAGAATTCTTCACTGCTTCGTATGGTCAACAATGCGATACGCTTCGGAAACCTGGACGATATCATCGGAGGCCAACAAAAAGAAAATCAATACTTTCGAATTATAGTGCTACAGAAGAATACACAGAATATCATGGCAGGAAAAAGTAACAAATGTATTAGTATAGGAATAAATGTAAAATTGGTAAGCCAAATGGCTAATAGGATATCATCGAAGAAGAAGCAAAAAAGAAATACTTTGGACATAAAATAAGAGAAGAAGACCTTTTCACGACTACCATACAAGGGAAAATTCAGGGAAAAAGACCACGAGGAAGGAGACAGATGGATTACATACATGGAATAAATTCACTCTTAGAAGGAATACAAATGGCCAGGCAGAGACAACTGTAGTAAAACGAGGGACCGCACCAACCTCCTGAATAGTAGATGGAAATGATGATGATGATGAGTAGCGATGTTAGACTTTCTATTAGAACCCTACAGATGGTAAAAAAAAAAAAAACCCACAAAAAATAGCCCTTTTAAATACTTCTTAATGTGGTGGCGCTGCACCCTCAATTGCCTATCGGAATTAATCGCTAAACTTATCAATTAATAAAAGATAAGGCCGACTTTTCTAGAATAATTCCTATATTTCATATGTATTTTAAAGCGGCCGCTACTCTGTTTTCAGGGGATTTTTTTATAAATTCTCTCACGACTCTTATACGCTTCGTACCTATATACGCTCCAACGGTAATATCTCCGCGTTTCCGACCGCACGCTCACACCGCAAAACCAGTTCGAAAAAATTAAATAAAAAAAATGCTTTTATGTTTACTTTAAACCTAATAGACTGATAACGTCGATTATAAATTTAAACGGTAAAATTCGTCACTGGAAAATAAAATAATAATCTACTGAGACTCGGATTTTCATTCGTTGTACGGAATTCCTCATAAATACGACTAGATGACAAAACTGCGCGATATTAAATTTTATCGGCGAAGCTGGCGCATTCCTTTTTTTTGAGGAAAAATTTGTATTTTGAGGAAAAATTTGTATTTTGAGGAAAAATTTGTATTTTGAGGAAAAGTGCCCTTTTTTTTTTTTTGTTTATTGTGCGTATTTCCATATCGTTATGAACGTAACAGAAATTCCTTCCGTCAAAACTTGTTTATATTTCTTCTCATATGCGATACAGTCGAAACAAGAAACAAATTAAAATACGAGTACAGCGTGATTATAATTAAAGTTCGAGTTTCAAAAACGCTATAAAAAAAGACCACTGCTCAGAATGACGTCAAATTAGAACTGAATATTATTGAAGAAGGGGGAAAGAGCGGATGACATGAGAAAAAATAAATAAAAATAGTTCCAATTTTTTCCTTTTTTTTCTTTTTTCTTTTTTTTTTTTTTTTGGCCCGGTATCTGATTTTTTAGCAACAGATTGCGCGCTACCAGTACCGCTTCATTCTGCAAAGGTCACTGTGTGGTGCGGATTTACAGCATCATTTATCATGTCCAGGAGACGGGTGCTTTCTCAGTCTTGTTACCTGTACCGTCTCACTGGTAAGCGTTTTTACGCAACCACGTAATTCCAGCTCTTCAACAACGTGGATGTGTGGATGTGTGGATGGGATAATTTTTATGCAAGACGGCGCTCCTCCATACATTGCAAATCCAGTGGAGCAGCATTTCGGAAATGCTAGAATTATCTGCCGTCATTTCCCTTCACCTGATCTTAATTCCCTGTGACTTCCGGCTGTGAGGCTATCTGAAAGATGTTGTGTTCAATGCTCCAATTGCAAACGTAGCTGAATTGAAAGCATACATTGCGCAACACATTCTGAACGTGACCGCGGAGACACTTTGATCAGTTGTGGAACATGCTGTTTCTCGATTTCAACTTGTTGCAGAAAACAGTGGACAGCATATTGAACGTGTTTTTTGCCAGTCTAGCGAAATTTAAAAACCGATTTGATGGATTCCCTTTATGCGGTTTTTGGCCTCAGGACAATTGAACACTGATTCGGTTGATGCTTTTTATGCGGTTTTTGGCGGTAGGACAATTAAAAACCGATATTTGCCATAAAAATGATCCCATCCACACATTCACGCTGTTGAAGAGCTGGAATGACGTGGTTGCGTAAAAGACACATAGTGCTTACCACCAGTGAGACGGTACAGGTAACATGACCGAGAAAGCACCTGTCTCCTAAAAAACATATGGCCGTATGATAAATGATGCTGTAAACCCGCTCTATACAGTGACCTTTGCAGAATGAAGCGGTACTGGTAGCGCGCAATCTGTTGCTAAAATTAGATGTCGGTCAAAAAAAAAGAAAAAGGAAAAAATTGGAACTATTTTTTTTCCTCTCATGTCATCCGCTTTCCCCCTTCTTCAATAATATTCCGTTCAAATTTGACGCCATTCTGATCAGTGGTTCTTTTTTTATAGCGTTTTGAAACTCGAACTTAATTATAATCACCCTCTCTATATATAAAAATTGATGCAGAACGTGTAGTAGTAATAAAAAGCCACTGGTGATATAAGTACGCATAAAAATATATAACCGGAAAGTATTAAAAATGATAAAAGTTCTTCAGTAACGAAAAAAAAAAGGAAAACATTAAGAATAGCTTTTATCTAAAACGATTATATTTAATCAGAAAAAGACGTTGTTGAAAACGGCTTCAAATTTGCGAAAAATTGCTGATGAATCCGATGACTGAGAAAGTGTAAAACATTTGGAGAAGACTTGGAGCATTCGAGTAAGTTAACTGTCAGGAAAAAGTAAAGATTCGATTTCGGGTTTAATAGCGGCATCGCACGTGAGATGGAATAGATGGGAAACGGAAAACGCAGTAAATAGGAATTATATGTAAATGGGTATGAAAAAATACAAAAAACAATGAATAACCACGATTACGCAGTAAGTGACTCTAAAACAGGCCCGGTTCCTTACATTTATTAATTTCACGTTGTCTATTTTAAAAATCGTTATATTTTCTGTTAAAAGGCTCTTAATACACTAGTCTCATCAGTCGAAAAGGGAGTATATTGTAACGGAAAAAATAGCAACTACAGTAATTCGTTCGTTAGAAGAAAATAATTTAGGTAATTACACTAATTCATTCGTTATGCTTAATCTTTCACTATTTTTCTATCGTTTGATAAATAAATTAGGTCTGCGTGAACGAGGAATAAAATAAGATCAGGATTAATAACACTCAAATTGAATGGCGGTATTTATTCGTAAATTTATTCACCTCTACATTTTCACTATCATCGAGTAATCACTATTATTTTAAAATAAAAAAAATTGTTTTTTTTTTTTCGTTTTATTTTTTACATTTCGTCGTTCGGAAATATATACTCTGTAACGTTTTACACGCCTCGATTTTTTGAATAAATCGCACTGAAAAATCGGCAGCATAATAAACTTTGTTAATATTTCTTTTTTTAATTATAACGTTGTTTTTGAAAAAGCACACAACTTATTTTGAAATGGAAAAAAACAAAATCGAAACAAAAGAAAAAAAATTAAAAATATCTTAAAAAGATAAGCTTCAGTTGACGCTGTATTTATATTAGTTGCATGCGATATATAGAGTTACTCAAGAACTAAAGGTAGATCCTTTTTCTGTCAAATATAATCCTCTGGGTGGAGGAGTTGGTCTTTTCGAAAAAGGAAAAATAGAAAAAAAAGCGAACAAAAAACATCTGTAATTAAAAATTTAAAAGTATAAAAATGAGAAAAAAGAAAAATCGGACGTAGCCAGAATGGAATGATCCAACATGAACAAGGCGTTGCCGTTTTAGTTTTTCGAAAGAATGAGATAATGAATGCTAGAAAAAAGCTGAAACGAGCGGGGTTAATTTTATCGTTACAATTTGAAAATTTTTCGAAATAGTCGTCGCCTTCGAAATTTACATTTTTCAGACATTAATTTATTCAAACAATCAAACGACACAACGATGGATTTCAACGAAAAAAAAAAAAAAAAAGAAAAAAGAAAAAAAAGGAATACCCATTAAAAGTCGAGATTAAAAGTGACCAAAAAAAAGGAAGCTAGATTAAAAAAGAAAAAGGTCAGATCGGAGTTGAAAAATTGAAATTTTAGATACATCTTGAATACGCTTAATTTATTAAAGACCTAAGGTTTATAAAAAAAATTAAAAAACAATAAAAATAATAACGGTAATAATAAAATAAAACATGAAAAACGAGATGGAAAATAGAAATTCTGCAAAAAGAAAAAAAACGCGCTTATATTGCAGGAAAATTCGGATCACGTTTGATTTTGAGTACTGGAAAAGTTTTTGATCAAAAGTTTAATTGCATGTAACTGTAATATACTGTCTAAAGTTGTCCCGTTAAGCACCAGGAACATCATTACTCGATAAAAGTTTCCGGCTTTTCACCGTTTTCTTTTAATTCGCTTCTTCCTTTCGGCAACCCCCAATAAATAAAGGGTTTTTTTTTTTTTTTTTATCGCGTGAAGATAATAACAAAGGAATTCTTTCATCAAAGACCAAACATCGGTTTTTTGTAGGGAAAACTGTAAAAAAAAAAAAAAAACTCCATAGCAAAAACAGATATTTATCCACTAATTTTAATAATTAAAATCGAAAGACTACGCTTCGAAAACCAACGAACAACAACAGCCGGTAAATAATAATCAGACATTTGGACAAAACACAAATTTATTTTTTTTTGTTTCTTTTTTTTTTTTTTTTTTTTTTTTTTTTGCAAGCCTTTACCGGATATTTTTACTCAACATAAATAATTAGTTTGGACCTTTCCGATGAGGATCCGATTTCTGAAAGATAAATTACGACAAGACGCAATGCATTGAGGGAATCCGAGATTAATTCCTGAATTGCTCTATATTACCGATTCAATTAAAAGAGCTGGGAACTTAAGTAGAATATGTAGCTAGGAAATCATTCCAGAATGGAACAAAATGGATTATTGGAAAAACGAGTTCTAAATAAAATGAAATGCCGGCACAAATGCACGACTAAAGAACAGGTTAAGAAAACAGATGAGCCAAAGGTTGGATGGAAGAGTTGGTTGAGGAAATTGATAAATCCCATCTGCTCGACAATAAATTTTACGAAGCGGCTATAAGGAAGAATTTTTCAACCAATTCATCACTACCTCGCGAAACTTTTGTAGGAGATTTTAGAAAAAATTGATCACTATTTCTATCGTAATTTGCTTGTCACTGAAGAAAGAGAAAAGAAATTAATAAACGGTCGTTAATTAATCAGGAACTTTTTTTTATTATTATTATAATATTTGCTACAATACTTACTAATACTCTCGAACATATTTTCCCTTTTTAACAATCGCTATTATCTTTTACCGTGGTTTGAAATGTTTATTGCAGCGACGTTTATTCGTCGAAAAACGGAAACACCCGAATTATCCGTATTTGTTTATAAATGTTCGCGATTTCCCGACTGTCAATTACTTAAATCATTTCTCGCCCGACTTTTATGCAAACACTATACCTAGTCTTTCTGCATAGTTGTCTCTTGATTTTCGCCGTCTGACATTCTTAATGTGTGCGTGCGTGTTCGTTGGTTTTTCGGATTATCCCAGAGTACATCAGGTCATGCAACTGCTCACATTGTCTCTGCGGTGTAATTAATAACTGTAACCAGGTAAGCTGGCTGGTGAAGGTAAATTGTAATGAAGTCGAAAATTATCCTCTGAACTTCTGGAAGCCTTCGTAAAAAAAGAAGCCGGAGAACGGTGCTTTTTTCATTTTTATTTTTAATTTTGCTCGCTTTCTTTTGTAATAGAAAATCGTCCGAAAATGAATAGGCGTAATCCCTTTAATTACTTTCCTTCGAATTCTTTCTAGTCGTTCATTTAATTTTTACCTTTATTCGGTCTCGAACGTAACAACTTTTTTCTTTAAAAAAAAAAAGCGTTCGTAGCAGCGACATTGACCGCCGAAAATGATATCGGTCAAAAGCGCTCTAGAGCGGTAACTTTTGTTTTATTTTCAAAAAGGCGCCAGGCAGTTGGCGAACCGCGCTTAAATTTAGCGCTTAAATTCAAATCAATTTACCGCCAACGGACAGAGAAAACCCATCAAATTCGTAATTTTCATCAGAATGAAATTCGAATTAAATTGACAATTCAAAACAAAAAGAAAAAAACATATAAAGAAAACTACTCGTATTTATTATTAAATTTTCGACTAGTTTCGGGCAGCTTAATATCATTAAAGTTAAGAATAAATAAATAACGAATTACGATATTAAAAGTCGACTGTGTTTTTTAAATTAAACAAATCGATTATAATAATTAATAAATTAAAATATACCGTAACTTCACAATCCCCGACACTCTGCTAAGGGTATGGGATTTGCTTCACTTAAATTAAAATATATAAAGAAAATAATAATTTTAAAAGTAACAAATATAAAAATATTTAAAATATCGAGTTCAAACAAATACAATATATTGGAGGAATAAGAAAAAAAAAACAGGAGAGGAAGGAGGAAATTTGCAAACGTTGGAAATGAGGAAACGATAACCTAGGTTAGAAACATGAAAGAAAAGCAGGAAGAATATGAGAATCAGCGTGCAGAGTCAGAATAGTAGATTTTCGGGCTCCAAGGCAGAGGCGGAGACACGTATTGTGAACCATCCGATCAGGCTTAGACGGAAGAGATCTAGGAGAATTTCCCTAAATATGGCAACAGTAATCAGGAATGGATAAAAGATTTATAAAACATAATAACATGAGATCACCTCTCCAATCAGTGTTAGAAAAGGATTTAGTGAGGTTTGATCACGGAATGAAAGATGGCTATCCAGAAAAGCACCCAAATAACGAAAATAGGAAGTAAGAGGAATTGGGCGATTCGTTAAGACGAGATTAATTAAAGAAGATTGAAAGGTCGCGGTGTAAAAACGATGGTAGAAGATTTTGTGGCGAAAAGAAAAGGTAGATGCATTTTTCCGTCCCACTGTGGATATGAGTTGCACTCTGCAGAGGCAATCAGGCATGAGCAGCACTGTTCAATTTTCTTTGTATCAATAAGATCGGTATATAATTAAATGGCAACGTATATTTTATTTTATTCTATTCTTTATCTATTTATTAATTACTTTCTCATTTTCTCTTATATTGTAATCTTTGTCCACTGTAACTACTTCCTTTCTCCCATCGGGCATTGTAGGAACTACTGTATAGTTGCGGTCGTATTGTAGGATAAAGTTTCCTTTCCTTCATTCTATTCCCTATTTTTCTATCTCTCCAGCAAGTACTCTATGTTCATTATTAAATCTGATTATAACATTAGTTTTCTGGCCAAATAGACTGTAATTGTTCGGGCCACCAAAAAAAAAAAATAATAATTTTACATATCCTCAACCTCAGTTAAACTCTAGGCCGTGTACAATATCTAGACTATTATGGCCTAAGAGTCTCGGGTTACAGGACTAGCCTCAAGCCATTGTCTCTGACGAATTGAAATATTGTACTCTATTCCCCTTCTGAATTCGAGAGGACATGGCTGAGATCAGCAAATCCGTGTCTTGTTCTCGAAGGTTAGAATGTGGACCAATTTATGAGAATATGATCAACGGACGGTGGTTCTTGTGCGCGGCGGAATGGGCAAGTTGTTGGAGGGAGACTGCTCACCAACAAGTAGTCGCGACTGTCGCGAGGTAGTCGCGTGTGACCAAGGCGTAAGCAGTTGAGCACACGATAATATACTCGTAGGTCCCCCCCCCCCGGGGGGGGGCACCATGGCTCCACGGACTTTTTAATTCTCCGGAGGGGAGACGGAATAGAGATGTTTTTAGTTTCACTGTTCCATTGTTTAACTTTGTATTACATCTGATATTTGAGGGGCTGTAATGTTTGAATGAGCTGATGTATCCGCCTTTCATTCCCTGGAATTCCAGCATGACTTGGACCCACAGCACAATTAAATTATGACCCTTTGACTGCAGCTCCATAAGGAGTGTTAAGATTTGATATAATAACCCCGTTCCCCCCCCCCGGGTTCCACTTCCTATCATCCTAACCGCCGCTAGTGAGTCTGTATAGTATGTCACGGATTGGCTTTGTGGTTGCTAAGATAATTTCCAGACTAGAGCGTAACGCATATAATTCTGCATCTAAAATCGAACTGTAATCGCCTAGACGGATGGTTGTCATTGCTCGCTTCACTTTCAACACGCAAGCGGTTGATGACATCCCTTTAACGTGTGTTGCTCCATCTGTATGACATTGGATGGCGTTGCCGTACTGTCTCATTTTGTTTCACACGCGTCTTGAATTGTTTGCTCCAACGTTCTGTTGAATTTATACTTTTGCAGAATGTTAAGTTTTTAAATTTTCTAAACATGGTGTCTACCATAAATTGTTTTCCGAATTATATCCGCCACGGTAGTTCTAAACGTTTGATCGGTCTAGCGATGGTATAAAGGGCGAGAGGAAAGAATGGAAGTTCTGCAATATACTTGTTGCAGTATGTGTAAATGTGCGTGTGTGTTCTTAGAATACTTCTGTGATTTCTGGTATGAGATGCAAATGATGGGATATTGTTGAGCTGAATGTATATATGAAATGTAAAATATTAGGGTTCAACGAATGATTGTGTGCATATTGTTTTTACAGTTATTTTCAAAGTTATTTTCATTTGTTTACGTACAATTAAGTGCTTGATTTAAAATGTACCAAAGAATATTATTAATAATTTTAAGTTTAAAAGTTTATGTAAAAGCTTCTTTTTATAATATTCTCTTCTTGTGCGCATCTATTGTACTACACTGCTCACGGTGCACGTGTGGAATTTTATAATAAAAATATTGATGTGACGTGATTTCATTTGAAGAGGAACCGAAGAGAAACATCAGAAAGATTTTTGAGAATAGAAAAAAGGAAACGCTGTTGTTCCGGAACCAGAATTAGAAGAATTATCTCAGGATGATTCTGATTCCCCTGAAGGTAAAACGAGTAACCGGGAAATGTTTAGCGAGGTGGAAGAGAAGCGGAATGCGATGTAGTTTATTAAAAGTAGGAACGTAACAAGGAACTATAGAGTCAAAAGAGATGAAGACGGGGACCTGAAAGCATCGGCAGTCCTTCATATATGAGAAATAGGAGTAGAGTAAAAAAAAAAAGCGGAACAGAAGCTTTTCCAAGCATTCTTTTTTTTTTTTTTTTTTTTTTTTTTTTTTTGGCTATTTTAAGAATAAATCTGCGTCTCCAACACCGGCTATTTCTACGAGAAAAGAAGTTGCTGAGCGTTAAGATCTGAAAGTAATTCAAAATCAGCCTTACAATCTTGATTCTACCACAAAGAGGAAGACGATTTAACTCCCCTTTTTACGAGATGAATGACGGACAGGGGGAAAAGTGCAAGTTAAGGCGAAAGAGATAGAATCTATGAAGAATTCATACTGAGAAGAAGAATTCAAGTCAACAGGGTTAGAAGAGAGCGAGCAGTCAACGGGGAGGAACGGAATGCGGGCCAATCAACTTTAGAAAGAACCCATTTTGAAGAATTAAGAATAAAGAAAGACGAGGAACTGTTCACAAAAGTAGTAATAAAAACATGGTCACTTTCAAAGGTGCCGTCTAAAGTACACCGTAAACAACTAAAGATCAAGATTAGGAGAGTAAGAGGTAGATCAATATATCTGAGGGAAGAGTGACTTCTGATGCACGTACGAGAAACTAAGTAGGAATAGATAATTTTTAAATGGCATAAAATTCTATAAGATCGTGCCGTTACTATTGTAACTGGCACAACCCCTAAAGAGGTTTGGCTTTCCAATCACCGCTTATGATGAAAGGAAAGGAATTGGATTAGAATTTTCAAAAAAGGAAAATTACGCAAATATAAGAATGGTCAAGGTGATATTTAAATGATATTCATCTGTCGGAGGAATACCAACTTTAATTTTCCTTCAATTTATGTGTGGTGGTGGTGGTACATTCTGTTGAAACCTTCTCGGATGATTCCTTGTAAATATCCTTTTTCAGACAACTTTTTGAACCCTTAATCTACGACGAGAAGACGATTACACAAAATATGTGTGTTACGCTATTATATGTGCGTTTGGAGTTGTTTAATGACAGGTAAAATGAAGTCGGTCAATTTTTGTTTAATCTTTTTCGCTGTTTCTGGAACGACTCCCGGTCATAAAAAAAAAAAAAAAGCAACAAAACAAAAACAAACAAACATGTTTATTTTATTACTAGAACAAAAATTAGAGCGCAATTTTCGAATTCAGTGACACAGTCCGAAACAAAATGTGTAACGTATTTTTACACACAGCCTACTCGCTACCGCATGAACAACGTTTTTGCCTAGAAATCTTCCTAGCAACTGCTAAAAAATTAAACACGTTTGCGATAGTTTAACGTAAATTCTATACAGTTAATATCGAACGCAATTACTCGAAACAATTTTATCGTAAAATAAGTTTTAAACCGAAACCGCGCTACTATAAACAATTATTTAATATTTTAATAATCGCGGAAGTTATAATATAACCATATCTAAATTTTGAACAACTCCTACGATCATGAGGAGCTTTGTCTTCGAAACGAGTAGTCGACTAATTAAATATGAATCAATAATTATTTATAGTAGTGTGGTTTTGATTTTACTTATATTCTAGGATAAATTTAAACAGTGTGTGACATTAGCATAAGTATAAAATAATTTTTTTTTTTTTTTTTTTTTTTTTTTTGTAATCTACTCGTTGGCCATGTATAACTGCCAGGGTCATTACGGCACAACGAGTACCGGATTTATTACAATTTGTTTATTAAATTATTTCTGTTAAGGAAGATTAGCATTGTCTGAACCTGTTCTGGACGGTTATCTAAAAGAAGGTGTAGTGGTTCGTCCTTGATTCTTGTTAAGTTTTGACATTGTTTCAGGATGTGCTCCACCGAAGGTAGCACTGCTGCATTACAGAATGGGCAGGAAATCGGTGGAGGGGCTCCCTGGAGGACATGGTTGTGAGATATCGATGTGTGTCCTAGTCTCAACCTGTTAAGTGCAGAGAATTCTTTTTTGGACATTTGGATCGGTGGCCACCAAGGATCAACATTTGGTTTAATATTCCTTAGGAAAGTTGCATGTTGGGACCAGGATGAGATCCAATGTTCTTTCATATTTTTGTGGAAGAAGGGAGTGATTTCTGGTGATGGAACATTGGGTGGCATAGGGACAGACAACATTGACTTGGCGGCCCGGTCTACACATTCGTTTCCGGGTATTCCAACATGTGCCGGCACCCACAAGAAGCCTACTTGTATCCGCTCTCGGGTAAGGCGATGTGCTGTAGATCTTATTTTATAGACTAGTGGACTGGTTATAGTAAGTGACTGAATAGTTTGAAGGGAGGCCAGTGAATCTGTGATAATTATGTATTGTTTGTTCTCAGATTTACACCACGCACATGCTTCCAATCCAAAGAGAATTCCGTGAAATAATTTTAATTTATTCTGCCGCCGGTGAAAGTATTTTTCGTCCAAAATAGACGCTACTTCTTGCATTTCAAAGGCGGCTTAGTTTTAATTAATATTTCGAAATTTTCCGAAATAATCAAGCGAAAATAAAACGAAAGCAGACCGGTTTAATAGTGCGCAAAAAAATTGTTCATTGAACCGGTCAGTTACAGCTGCATTTCTGGCTGCTTCGCTTTTCTTAATTTTCGCTAGCGGAACAACACACGCTGTTTACTCACCAGGCCGTTATTCCGTTACTCGTTCCATTTTTCATTCCCTTCGCACCACTCGAAATTAATTAAATTTTATTTTCACCGAGCCACTTCATCTTGCCAGAGTTAAATAATTTACGCAATTTCACGTCGCTGCTGGAATACACTACTTACTTATTTTTTCAATAGAAATAAATACGTAATAATTTTACGCCGTGTTTTTTACCTTTTTTTTTACCCCATTTTAGTACCTTAACTTTTAGCGAATAATATTCAGAGTTTAGCCAAATTCCTCCTGTCATCGTTATAACTATTGTCCGTTCCACATCAACGATCAAATTATCGACGATGATATTCCAATACGGAATTTTCTTCGAATCTGCTTCTCTATTGAACGTTGTTTTAAAGCTCGGGCTTCCAGCTTATTTCACTTCTTCTATATGCCTTCTCTGTTTATATTGTTCCCCCGCTCGGAATTCCGTTTCGTCCTAATAATATTCGATATGCTAATCAATCTGGGCAAAAGTATTCCCCGATTGACGAGCCTATTAAAAAATAAATTAAATAAAAAACTAAATAAAATAAAAATATAATAAACTGTTTTTTTACAAAAACTAAATACTGATACTTGAAGATTTATTATAAAAATTTAATAAAAACGCACTAAAAAGTAAAAAATAATTTTTCCCGATTAGACAAATATATATCAGGGTGATATCATCACTTAAAGGTGACATTATGGTAATTCTTATACAACACTGATACCTTAATTAACGTAGGCATCAAATTCATATTACAATATCTAGGAACAATTTAATGAGAACATTTAATACAGTTTTTAATTATTATTTTAATATGAATTTGATGCCGACTCTGATTAAGGTATTAATGTTGTATAAGAATTACGATAATGTCACTACTTAAGTGTTACATCACACTCTGATATATATTTTCTTATCGGGAGTAATTATTTTTTACTTTCTAGTGCATTTTTATTAAATTTTTATAATAAATCTTCAAGTATCGGTATTTATTTTTTTGTAAAAAAAGCATTTTAATTTACAATTTTTAGCATTATACTTGAATTTTTTTCTTGTTAAAAATCAACTTTTTTTTTCACATTATTCTCTATACTTTATACTTTAAAAAAATCGATTTCTTTATTTTGAACTGCATTTCTACGATAAAAACATCAAAAGCTACATATTTCCATGGTAATTTGGCAAATATTCATGAATGAAAAAATAAATATTAAAAAAAAAAAAAAAAGAAAGGGCTAACCTAACGGTGAAACCAATTATGAAAATGAAAAGTATCCAAAAAAAGCTTAAATTTCCCGCATTATTAAGGATAACTCAAGAACTACTACTGGTCAGATCTTGATCAAATTTAAATGGGATCACATGAGATTCAACTAAAATAAGATCCATCAAAATCGGTTCACCTAGAAGAAAGTTCTGAGGTAACACACATAAGAAATAAAAATAAAAAAAAATAAAAAATACAGTCGAATTGAATATCTCCTTCTTTTTTGAAGTCGGTTAAAAATACGTAAATTTAAACAAAAGTTTTAATTTTAAAATACAAATTGAATGAGAAATTATTGTCGGTTTTCTTGTCGTCTCGTGCATAAAATATCTGCCAAATTGTAAACATTCCTTTCATTTATAATAAAAAAAAAAGAAAAAAATTATAATAGCGAACGGTCGTTTATGGGAAAAGTAATTTCAAGTCTGGCAATATTCGTGCCGCTTTAAAAACCGGCTATTACAAATTTCACTTTAAAATTATACGCGCGAAATGTTATTCTCCTTGTGATGTTATCGGGGACATTGTTCTGTTCTTCTAAGGTCTCCGGTGTTCGTTCGTGCCAATTGTTGTATGCTTTTTAAGGCGCCTGGTCGAGCTCAATGGTTGCGCATAGAGTAGTTGTTATTTTGTTTCTTACCGGGTTTTGGCGAAACGATATGGACCGCAACACAGCTATAAACCGACTCCACTGCTCACAAGCACTTTAAAACAATATATTACAGAATCTATCGTGTCAGAAAACTTCACTTTTAATTAAACTTTATCATCGAAAAATACGAAATCACGGTTATATTACAAATTGAAGAACTGCAAACGTATTAAAAATATAAGATTTAAAAAAATATAAAAAAAAAGCTGATCTATGAAAATTGTCAATTAAACGCTATGCGGTAACAAAACGTTGACAAATATAATTCTATAGCGATAACAAATATATATAAAAAAAAAAAAACAAAAAAACAAAAACAACATAAACAATGAAATAGTAACTTTTGAAAATGTTAAAGATCCGTATAATATTTAATAATGGATTATTACACGAAGACTTTTAGTATTTATAATATTATTGTATTATTTTTAAATTTATTTATGCAATATGCTTCAGCAAAATTTGATATATTTAATGTTTTCATGTTCAATATTTTTAGTAATGATTTATTTTTCCAACTTTTTTTGCGTCATTTTTTTAGTTTCGGTTGCTGCTTGTGATTTGCTTCTGAAGTAAGTCGGAAAATTTGTAATTGCATACTTTAAGGAACCTTCTAGCAGAAAAAAGTTCTTTATCTCATCTCTTTTAAGTAACAGATCGTACGACCGTACGCGTAATGTATTCCTCGATGTTACCGCATATTCACGATAACGCGGAAAGAGGGAAAAAAATAATATTAATAAAATAAAAAAAAAATAAATACATATTTTAAACACGTAATAACATGCAATTTGTTAGCAGAAATTCGGTGACATATCTTACGCGTCAGTGACCGTACGTGTAATTTCACAAATTTGTTAGCACGTGTAGAACTGACAGAAAACGTTATCCCACCAGAACGAAGACTACTCGAGCCAAAAATCAACGACGATCTGCTATCTCTAATAGTAACTGAATTTAATCATTTCCCCAATACATTACAGCTGTCAGCGAACCCCTTATAATGTAGTTACGTGCGATATAATTGTAAATTCCGTCACCTAAGAACAACTGTGAGATAATATATCAAGTACAGACTCCGTACACACCAATACACTGTCCTTTTATCATATGACAACTATACTCAACCTCATCATCAGTTCACGAGATACAAATACAAAGTGTCTAAAAACTAATATTTATGCATAAAGTATACATATATGTATATATGTATAGGAAAGAAAATTCCCTGATATTTAATTATATTACTTTATCAGATTTACCAAAATCCATACAGAACAATAAATTTACAAGACATAGGATAGAAATAATAATTTTTCTTTCTAAATAATTAATATTTAATATTTTTTTGAGGGGGCTCGTCAACCGGGGACATTTACCCGAAAACAATTAGAAACGGAAGGAGTCAATTATATCTTGATACGGCCAGGTATTGTTCGGAGAAAAGAATAAATAATAGAAACAATATGTGGAGAGGGAAGAGATAAGGAGGCGCAATATGGAGTAGGAAGGCCAAGTCGCAGCAAACTGAAGTGGAAAGTAGAACTTTGAGCAGAAAGAAATCAACACTTAATAAACACATGATCCGCATCGCAAAAACACGCTCTTCGTTTGAGTGGAGAGGATAAAATGTATAGAAAACTAAGGAAAAACGAAAACGGAAGGAAGATAATAGACTACGTCTTAAGAAAACAAACGAATAAGGGAGAACCAAACAGGAAACAAAGAAAACCGTAGGTTAACTGAAAGACTAGGTTGAACAGACAGATAAAAAAAGAACAATTGTTCGAGAAAGAGGAAACGTACATATCCGACTAAAACCTAAGATGAAAACCTTTGCACAGCGGAAAGAGATTAGACACGATGGGACCTTTTTAAAAAAATAAGTGAGAAGAAGCAGCAACCCGAGCCAAGGAGTCAAACAGTTTTCTAATGCAGGATACAAAGGAAATTGGAGGTAAGGAAGTTTTTCTTTTTTAGAAATGGGAATGATAATAAAAGAATTCCAAGAGGGAGGAGTTATACCTTTGAAGAGGAAACAATTAAAAACTTCAAGGAGAGAGTTACGGGACTCTGTTCGGACAGGTTTTTGAGGACAAGAAAAGGTATACCGTCAAGACTCGAAGTGGTGCTAGAAGATTTAGAAAGAACAGATTTTAATTCATATATATTGAAAGCAGAAGTTAGAAGTGCGGAGGGGAATTATGCAGAAGTGGAGTTAGATACAGTTCATCAACGTTAGAAACATAAGCAGGAGCAACGGAATCGATAAAGTATTCTAGGCTAATTGGAGGAATGTTCAGAGGATGGGGATTTGAAAGCTCTAGCCATTTTCCAAATGTGAGAGAGGCGGTATTCCTAGAGAATGAAGAACAGAAATTTTTCCAGGAGGACCTCTTTGAGACTTCAAGTATATATTTAGCTCTTGCGTTCACTCACTTATGAGCGAAAAAGTTTTCGGTTACAGGATATAAACGAAAGGTTCTAAAGGTGGCGAATTTGCGGTGCATTTCTCATTCCACCAAAGAGATGAGGCTTTGTTGCGGCCATTAGATGGCTAATGGCGGGTAAAGTTTAAAAAGGAATTATATAGAAGTATGGAATCAGAGTGAAGTTGAGAACTAGCGAATGACGAATCAACACAAAAACGAAATAGAGTCCAATTTGCTCTGGAGAGGTTCTACCGAGGAATATGGAGAGACCTGAAGGAAGCGGAGAAGAAAAGTTAACAGGAGTTATTAGGGTAGAAACATGGTCGCTGCCGTAAGAACCCGTAAGAGTTCAAGAATTATAATTAAAACTAATAGTGGAAGAATCAAAGGTCAGATCAAGAGAACCAGAAATAGATGGATTCATGAAATAGGTTGCAGAATGATCATTAAGGAGAATTAAATTTGTTCCGAGCCGGTATTAATAGCCCTGACCGAAAGATTCCCACTCGCTACCTTCTTTGCACGATTATCGGCTCCCTGCTCCTTTTTGTTTGGCGAAGAAGATATCTTGGTCACATTCGCACCTCCTTGTTCTTTTCTTTTTTTATCTTGGTACTATTTGCGTTAATTGTTTTGGTAATTTCGTCATCTCGTTCACGAGAACTTCATTGTTATTTTTTTTTGAGCGGTTGAACGTTAAAAATAAGCTTGTTCCATACAAATCGATTTCTGCTCGATCCTGATCAATTTCTATCCAAATTTTTTCTTCTAATCTTAACGTTCTTTCCAGGAATTGTCATCACAGGCGATGGCACGATATTTATCCCTTTTTATTATCTAATCCTGAATCTTTTATCTTAATATCAGCCTTCTCCTTATCTTTGGAACTGCGACTTCGCTCATCTTTCGCGCTTTCTTATCTCTTCTATCTGCAGGCTTCGCCTTGACCATAGCCGACTACCTGCATCCTTTTTTTATTTTTTTATGTCCTCTTCTCCTTTTTGTTCTTCCCATCCGGATGATTCTGATTTACTTTGCGATATAAATCTCATCTTCTTCAAATGCACGTCTATAATAGAACGCTCTCACTTCTGTAGACAACTGATTCTTGGTTTGCCTACTCCATATAGTACTTTGTTCTTTCTCTTACTTCCCCGGCGATCATTCCTAATACAGCGTTTTTCATTGCTTCTATCTCTAGTAGTATTCAATTATAATTCGTTTTTCCCTCTCTCTCTCACTAATATAATCTAATGCTGAGTAGTGCCCTCGGCTGACAATCCCCGAACAAAAACAAAAAAAAAAAAAAAAAACCCTTATCCAGAAGAAATACGGAGACGAGCTGCATCAACCAGAAGAAATTCGGTCAGAGATTGACGAAATGAAAAAACTAAAAGAGGAAATTATGGAAACCGGCGGAAATGATGGGATGAAAAAAGTACAGTAAAGAGTAGAAGAAAGCCTGAGAGCTCTAGCATTTGGGAACAAAAAAATCGCACGTTCCGTTACGAGAGAGAGATATTCAAAAAATACATGGTTGAAGTCATAGCTGGCTTCATCGTGTTTTGATAAAGAAAACAACAAGGAGAAAAAGTAAGAGCGCGAAACGAAAGCGAGAAGAAGGTAACATGATTAAGGCGCAAGCAAATAATAGAAGCGACAGCAGAACGACAAACCAAAGAAAAATTATAAAATGGCAGATATGAAAAAGGATTAGGTTGGACAAGCCGGTAAAAGGATCGTTTACCAGAAAAGAACAAAACGCAATGTAAATCACTATTCTTAAAAATACAAAATAAAATTGTAGCTGTAAACGGAATATTTCGAATGTTTTAAGTGCGATACTTCTACCAGATACGTATAAAATCACTCACCCATGTTCATATCCACCTCTAGTGAATGTAACGGATTTTAAATATCTAGGAATATATGTATATCGATAAATCATTGAACTGGAAAAATCACATACAGAACTTAAATTCGGAAATAAGACAATCAATTCCAGCGTTATATAAATTGAAGATGGTTCTTTCATATGGAACATAACGGAGTTTTAGTTTAATGCAATAATAATGTCTAGAATTTTATACGGGATCCGAGTATATTATGTGAGGCTAAAAAAAAACAAACGGAAATCAATAAAATAGGTGAAATTCATAAAAGGTGTTTGAAACCTATTCTACCACATTTGAAGCGGAGTGACATCAACCTGGTGGAAGGAAAATAATGAAATGTCTCCCAGAATGCACTATTATTAATACAGACTACTTGAATTTAAACGCAACAACGTAAAGTTACCTCTTCCAGACCAAAAACTCGACTAACAAGGAATCAAAGTAATACCTATTTATCCTAGAGGGCTAAATCTACGAATCGACAATACAGGTGACTCGGTTTTAATTAAATTAATGAGTACCATAGTCACATAATAAACGAAAAAAAAAACTGATGTATGGAAGAGGGAAGTGGGGAAGTGGTTGAAAGAATGGTGCAAAGATTAAGGAATCTTGCTGCGTCCTCTTTTCCCTTTATTATTGTTGCATTTTTTAGAGCTCTTTTAGACTATCCATTTACCAGTTTCCTTCCTTTTTCTTTCCTGTATATTAATGTATGCGACGTGTAATATGTAAGCGGCCCCTGTGTACGGGTGTATTATTGTGCTATTTATATAAATAATTGCGCTGATTGATACATTTTCTTTTTTTCTTTTTTTTTTTTTGTTATGGTTTAATACGTTCGATTTCGGTTGTAATTTCGTTTACTAGAATAAACGATGATAAGAGTGTTGGACACTCACGCAACGGCCATACTTGCCCAGTGAGACCCACAACTAATTTATTTATAAAAAAAAACAAAAAAAAAAAAAAAAAACTTTCGATAATTTAAAAAGAAAAAAAAAAGGTCAGGACGATCTACCATTGATTCGATCATTGTGTTGCAGCGCTCCATAAGTAAAGCTTTCTCAAACAAGCACCACTTATTAGCCGTCTTTTTCGATTTCAAGAAAGCATTTGAAAACATATGGGGAGATAATACAAAATTCTTTTAACCTTACATTCCTGGAACTTCAAAGGTCACCTTTGTAGGTTTATTGCGAACTTCTTCTTTGATCGCCGCTTTCAAATGAGACTGGGATCTGTTCTGTCTGATCCACATACGGTACGAACATTCAGGGATCCGTCCTCAGCCTAACACTGTTTAATATTGCGATAAATGATACTGTAAACCAAGTGCAAAAACCTGTAAAATCACTCTTTTTTGCAGACGAATTATGCATATTTCTTCCATGCACCGATATCAGCTTAGGAGAAAACGTTCTGCAGAGTACAATTAATAGACTACAACAATGGTCTGAAGATAATTGTTTTTCAACAAAAGAAAGCAATAGCAACCCATTTCTGTAGACGGAAAAGATGCGATCGCATAGTAAGTCTAACTCGTAATAACAACCGTATAGCATCCATAAATAAAGTATAAATATTTAGGAATGAAATTTGACAGCAAGCTTACTTGGAAAACACACATTAACGCATTGAAAACCAGCTATGGTAAAAAACTAAATCTACTGCGGAAGCTATCGCATACAGCTTACGACGCAAACAGACATAATCTATTAATGCTGTTACCTTTGTAAGGTCCAAAATCGATTATGGTGCACCAGCCTATGCTTCCGCTAGTATATCGACATAAAAATGTTCGGATACTATCATTGGCGCACTCAAGGGGGGTGCCACGGGGCCATTGCTACCCCCAAAAAATCTTCAAAATCTTAATTTCGTTTTGTACTGTTTTGTTTTACTTAATTTTTTGTTTAAAAACATACATATTTACTTTTTACTTATATTACAAGTATAATGTTATATACTTTTAGCTATTTTTTTTTAAAAATAAAATTCGTATACTTACCTAATTTGTGCTTATTACAAACATAATGTTACGTTTCTATTATTATTATTATGTTTTTTAAAATAAAATTTGTCAGTTTTGTAATTTTTTTAAAAATAATGTTCGTTAATTTTGTATTTTTTTTTTTATTTTTTTTATTTTTTTTATTTTAATTTACAAACCACGAAAATAGATAGGTGTACTTAGTCGAGGTACCGAGTTACAACCCCCTAACTCATCTTCTAAATTCTGGCCCCCTGACCAAAAAATAATCCTGAGTGCGCCTTTGGATACTATCCATCATACCGCTTTGAGGTTGGCAACTGGAACTTTCCGAACCTCCCCGATACCGAGTCTACTATGCAATTTAGCGGAGTGGCCATTAAATTTGCGACGAACTTATCTAATCGTGCTAGCTTTCAGCGTCATAAGGAGCGCAAAGCCAAACTCTTCGGATGATACCACTCAAAACCAGGACGGAACAACAATCGATCACGTTATGTCCATTCTACGTTAGTTAAACATCCAAATTCCAGTACTGGTCCCGGGGCTCCATATCTCCTATGGCACCATGGTGCAACCGAGCCCAGTGCGACATACAGAGCTCTGAAAATGCGGAAAACTCCGCTAAAACGATTAGTGAACGTGCGTCAACTTCAAACGTAATAGTACCGTTTACCGACTTTAAGTATCAGATTAAACGTCATTTTAATAACAACGATTGGCAAAATTTACCTACAGAAAATAAATTACGCTCCATAAAAGAATCGTCTACGAAACCATGGCTTTCCTCAAGCCGAGAAAGCAGAAAACAGGAGATTATGCAGACTGCGACTTGGGTACATTCGCCTTACATACACACGTATATATTATATTAAATAAAGAACCTGCGCCCCAGTGCCAGATAATTAATTGCTAATTAATTATCGAACACCTACTGATTAAACGTCTAATTGATGATCATTATCGGAACCAGTGTGGAATACCATCCAATTTAAAGGATTTATTGTGTGATGAAGGAGCTTAATCGATTATTTCGATTTCTAAAATCGTCTAATTTCCTAAAGAGCCGTTATAATTTCGTTAATCTTTGTTAATTTCTTTTGATTTTCTTTTTCTTCCCCTTCTTTTCAATTTTCGTAATTTAGTAATTCCCTTTTTGTGTCTCTAGCCTAAGTATATGACACGCAAAATAAATAAATAAAATAAAATAAGGCCACTTTTTAATAACTACGATAAAAATACAAATAGTGAACTGATCTGTTTTTATCCGTATCCGTAAATTTATATACATACGTCTATACATATATTGATAGAGAATCGGTATTTGTTCGGTTAAAATTATTAAATATGGCTCAACTCCTATTTCTCTTCATTTTCTAATCTTGCCTCCTTTTACCTCTCTATTCAACCATCTCTTTCTCCTCGCCCATGGTTTTCTAGATACTTGCTCTCTCTTGAGCGCTCCACAATCTTGAATATATTTGCCGCCTTCGTTTTAATCATAGTTTCCTTCCTGCATCAGTTTTTCTGGTTTCATCTGCTTCCGCTTCATTATGTCCTTTTCATCTGTCTTTCGCAAATATTCCTTGCAATCTTGATATTATGCCTTATTTGAATGTTCGACCGTTTCTGCTGAGCAATCGTCCTTCTACTCTTCTCTACCAAAACTCGGTATCCCTACTGCTCTCATCGGTGTCTCTTACATTCTCTCATTTTGCTTCTAACTTCTGCCCTCGAACTATTTTTATCCTCTATCTTTAAACGTTTAAGAATACAATTTTATTTTCTCTTTTTCTTCCCATTTCTTGGACTGATGTCCTCGTTGATAAACCCATATTAGAAGGGGAAAAAAAAAAAAGTCTCGGTCTCTCAAACATTATCTTATCTTTTTGTTGCCGTTAGCGTACCAGCGATGCTTGCGAAAACAAATTAACACCTGTTCCAATGTAGTAACGGGCCCGTGGAGGTGAGTTTTTGCATTCGTGACTGACAATAGAGAAGCATTAGGGTATGTCCACGACGTGTACGCCCATCATCTCGTTATCTAGTAGCGTTGAGTTGAAGGAAGGTCTGTAAATCCTCGTAGGCGGAGTGGCACTAATGTAATGCGGAGCATATTCTTTATTTTTTTCCGTCATTAAATTTCATGTGGTACATAATGGTGAAAAGCCGCGTCGTACTCGTTAGCTAGAATACAGTAGCGCATTTAGTTCGATTTGCGAGAGAACACGAACGTAGCACTTTCTTTATTTTCGTTTTATGGTAAAATACTATAAACGCACGTGCCGAATAAGTCCTGGCAAGCGAATGTGTGCAGTTTCCAGTGCGGCTATAATATGGTTGACTTATAACTGCGCTGTTAGCGTGTTGGTTCGAATTTTAACGCAAGTAAAATTTATTTTAATGGAACGTCGGCGTATTTTATGTATTACGAAACGGTAATAAATTGATACTTGCCTGTATTATAATAAATTTTGCAATAGAAGAACTCTTTTTTTTTTCATCGATCTTTATTGCCTTAATGCAATCGTATCGTACGATGTTGACTTCAATTTTTAAATTTTAGAAACATACGCGTTTACTAAATATTATACCTATTTTAAAATACAAAAATGGCTATATTGCAGAGTTACGAGTAGTTTTAATAATATTTCTGGTTTATGAATTTTCAATTTTTCGTTTTATTTCGACAACTTCAAAGTACATTAATGTAAAAAAAAAATGCAACGCGAATGTAGCTTTCATATTACGTGCATATGCTATATGTTTAACTCCCGGTGAAACTTCTTTTTGATTAAGCTGCAAGTTCATCATAAAGCCATGTAAAGCTCCACCACCTACCTGGTGCTAATTATAGTAATAGCAGTGATAAGACGAATCAAATCGAATCAAATCAAGTTTATTATTATTACTATTATTATTATCCGAGGTATAAATGGGCACAAGTAATATATTAATAATTGTATTAGAAATTATTATAGTTAATAAGAATTAATTAATCTAGTGTAAACATGGGCTAACTTATGTGTATAAAACTCAATTAAATCCAAATCACTATCTTTGATCTTACTCAAAACAACATAAATCGGCCCATGTAGCATGCAAACATGTAAAAGCGAAAATTTTCTGCTACTCGCGCACCTGTAGCACATAGGCAGAAATTGCATATATGTGTCAGTGTGAGAGCTTGTATACCCAAATGTGTGTGAGTGTGCGTTTGTGAAAGTGAGTGCTGGGTATACCGGCGTGTATGTCTATGTGTAATCACATGATATATACTTGTTTATAACCTGTATTATTATATTGTATTGTGTTGTATGTATGTAAAAATAAATTTCAAATTTCACAATTTCAAATTATTATTATACACGCTCCACCTAGGCGCAAATTTGCGCGAGCAATGGCTATTACAAACAATAAAAGTTTCTTAAACGGAATATTTTTAGAAAACTATAAATAAAACAAATAAACTTCTTAAACTATTCATGGATTTATCAAATGTATGATATAGATGTGAATTAAACAAATTAAACACATACCCAGACACTCACACGCGCACACACGATGTAAATTAGCATGTAGTTAAATATCCGGACACCTCCAGATACGTATGTGACGCACATACACATACATGCAGTCAGGCACACATACACACTTATATACTCATGCGCATGCACACTCACTAATTGCATGTAGATAAACGCGCACAAGGAAGACCACTCAGAAGGTGGACGGATGATATTGTGGCAACAGCAGGGAAACAATGGCTTTGTGAAGTACAAGTATCGACGAAGTTAATTAAGGGAAGCCTACATCGTATCAATGATGTAACGCAGGCAAAAGAAAAAGATGTAGAAACACAGAACTACAATTGCCAACACAGTCAATAATGAAAAGAAAATAAAATAAATCAAAGTTTAACAAACTACTTCTTTTTCTTCCCTCTCTTCTTTTTTTGTTTTTTCCCATCTGTCCTATTGGTTAAGGTAATAGGTATGATACAAGAATTTTACGGTGCTTTTTACAATTCTTCAAATCTATTTTTAAATAAGTGTGTAAAGAATTAAAGAGTTTAGGACTCATATATATATATGTGTGTGTGTGTGTGTGTGTGTGTGTGTGTGTATGTATATAGACTGATTTCAGATACGATATTTGTTAAAAAATAAAAATAATAACGAAAATAATTAGCTACAATAATAACAACGCGAATATTTCCAATAACGAAGAAAACTTAATATTTTCCCCCGGGGTCATCCATGGCACCGTTCACGTCAAAAGTTGCTCGACGAAATAAATTTTGGCAACCTTCATCCTTTGGCGACTTTACAAAACTAATCAACTCTATTTCTCTTCGCTTTCGAGAATTGATTCTTAAAGCAAGGGTTAAGTTTCATTTAAATTTGGATTTCTTCCGGAAACTTATTCATACTAACTCGTGCGCGTCACATAGTATTAAAGCACATATTTAACCGTGGATGAGTGTGAAAACACAGACACAGAAAAACTGCAGGAGTCACTTGGGCATGTAGAGACTTGGCTAAAATGAAGGCGCATAGTAGTCAATGAAAATAAGTCGATGCATATTTCATTCACAAATCCAAAAATTCAACGCCTGCCAATCAGAATAAATAACGTCGAAATACCGCAAATGTCAATAACGTAAAATATTTAGGCATGCACTCGGACGCTAGGCTGACTTAGGGTACTCATATTAGGGGAAAAAATTGAGCATTTGAGGTTTTAAACTAGAACCATGTCACGGCTGTCAGCTAAGAGATCGGAGTTGTCGTTGGAAAATAAAACTCTATTATATAAAATGGCTCTAAAACCGACCTGGCTGTACGGTATACAGCTGTGGGGCTGCGCAAAAACATCTAACTTACAGAAAATACAACGATATCAAAATAAGGTACTGAGAAACATTACCGCAGCCCCCGAGTACGTCTCAAATTATACTCTCCATAATGACTTGAATGTCATGTTTGTGGAGGATGAAATCAAAAGACAAGCAAATAAATTAGCATTCACATGAACCCACTTGCTACCAATTTGCTGGATAACTCCGGTGAAATACGCAGACTGTGGCGAAATAAGCCTTTAGGTCTTGTCCGGCCATTATAAAGTTCAGAGGGAGTACTACTGAGTACTACTCCTCCACAAAACATTCTTTATCGCAATAAATCATCCGCTGCTAAATGACCACTAAAGTTGGTCAGTTGTTATGGAAAAAAAAATATACGTGTCTTTATAATGGTCGTGTTCAACGACCCTTTTAAGAAATTTCAAAGAGACCGAGTCATTAAATTCTACTACTTCAGTTCACCGTATACATATGATGATGTTAAAATTACTTAATGTTCTATGGAATCCTCGGTTTTGAAATCAAACGGTATAAATCTGAAAAAAGCTTTCTACACGAAGGTGAAGATTACGAAAAAAGCCTTGGTAAACTAAATAGTTAAAATACAAATTTCGAATGAATTTTAAGCATTCTGAGCAATGAGCTTGTTGTAAACTTTTTCTTTTTTTTTGTTTTAATAATAGTGCGGCAAATTGCTAAATCGTACGAATCATGCTTTAGTCTACCAATTCAAACGTAATGCCCATTATTTAAATGTTTCTTCCTGTTGACCTTTCGTTGTTTTTTGTTCAGTTTTTGTTACACATATAATACAGAGTGAAAAGACGGAAGAGAAAAACAAAAAAACATAAAAAAGAGGAATAACCGTATTCCCGAATAATATCCTGGACACGTCTGTGGATTGAACTAGACGTCGACATTGTCGTCAGTTATACTGTGATCGAATATAACGGGTATTCTTTTGAACTGATATAATTGAACAAAAAAAATTTATTCACGTAGGAGGTTCGTGCCACGTGTTGAATAGATTTTCACGGATATTGACTCATCTGGAAAAAATGTTTTCACACCTGCTCTTAGGGGAAATCAGACATATCGGCAGTCTCGACGAAGAGATAACGATGCGAAATTATCTTAAAGAAGCCTAAAAACAGATTTCAGTTATAAACAGGCTTTCAGAAAAACGAGCAGCACGTTACGTTTATATATCATCTGAAAGAGGCTGATATCAGCAAACTGAATGTATGTTAATGTTGAACGCAGCGTGTGACTACGCCTATATATGTATGTTATATTTGTGTCGAGTCGGAAAAGAAATCATAAACAACGTAAGCGGCAGACGCTAAAAGAAAATTAATTAAATCGATAAAGATAACGCAATGACAGCGGAGAAGGTAGGTAAGAAAGTCTGACTGGCAACGATGAACTTTATGAAATTCTTGATAAAATTATGGACATACTTTAGCTAACAAATTTAATAACCAACAAAAAACTCGCGTTCTATCTTAACGACCGAGACATTATGATATATTATTTTTTGTTCGGGTTAACCGTTTCATTTTATGGACATTTTATGAATTATACCGCTTCCCTAAACTGCGATATATTTACGATATTCCGGAACAAAAACGATAAATTTCAATCCATCCTTTTTGTTTTTATTATTATTATTATTATTACTATTATTATTATGATGATTATTACTATTATTATTATTATTATGATTATTACTATTACTAATATTGGCATTATTTTTATATATATCAGCCACTAGCTCAATTCTTTCTAACTACGAATGTTTGAAATAAGTGCATAATGGAAGTTTACCTTGTTCGCTGAAACAAAACGGACAAAAATAACAGTTATAACAATTATTATCAAAATGAATGTGCTGGCTTAATGAAACTGTTGGAAAATTAATCGCAATAGTAATTAATTAGATAAAAAAGTAGCCGTGGTTCAATTTACGGCAGATAAACTTGCGATGTTTTAGAAAAGATACCACAGCCTGCTAAATCTGAACTAAAATACAGGTTAAATAATGATTATGATAGTTGCATTCGCAGCGTTTTTTTTCAGCTCCGTTCTGAGTAAACACATTTTCCGCAATACGATTTGTCACCTATTATTACATAATTGCTACCTATTTACGTTGTATGAAATAAACGCAACAAATTAACGAACATTTTGACCAAACGACTTTTATATAAATCAATTAACAAATATTGTTTATTTTAACGGAAACCGAAAACATCGTTTTTATTATAATTCATATCGAATAGAATAAAAAACATAACTTAACCAAAAAACAAAACGTAATTCCATAGCGGAAAGAATAATAATAATATTATAGAGCAGAAATAATTATTACCAGTAACGCGACATGCAGCGCCATACACTTTATTCGCGTTACGCTACCATGACTAATCGTTTATAAAATAGTTGCTTACAAAATAAAAAACGGCCGTCGCGATCGTGAACTCCCGATTATTAAGATAGTGGTCATGAGCTCGATTCGCAGCGGCAGCCAAAAAAGTATAGACTGATTTACTGAAAAGATTTTAATTGAATGATTAGTTAGCGGCCAAATGGTATTTAAAGCCAGGCCAAAAATTGAAAAAATAAAAAAAAAACAAAAAAACATTATCATTAAATAATATAGAAAGATTTGGGATGCTGATCAATCAGAAGTGACTATTTAGTCACATGCCTACGCCGCCTTTCACTACTGGCCATCAAATAAAAGCCAAGCACAATTATTTTGCTTTTATATATACATATATTTAACGTTATGAGTTAAGATCATCTACGTAAGCAACTCTTACTTATTAAATATTTCTATACTCTCATGTTTGTTTGAATAAAGTAAAGTAAAGTAAAGTAAAGTAAAGTAAGTCCCATACCCTAGACAGGGAGTGTCAGGTATTGCGAAGTTAAGGTTCACAAATATGTCTCTAAGAATGACTTTAATGTGCGTCTAACCTAGATTAGATTGCATATTAACCTTTGATGTCAACGATAATTCAAGTATACAGTTTAATGTATATTTCGCCTATGTCTGAAGCACCTGTTTATGTTTACATGATTGAAATTAGCATCGGTGTATATCGAACCAAAGTAGCCACAGTACTAACCTTTTACAAGGGCGATATGTTCCGACGTGTAGATTTTAGAGGGTGTTTAACATTCATCCAACCAAAATAGCCACGGTACTAACCTTTATCGGGGTTCGTCTGTATGCTTTTAATGAGATGCTTTAGGTTTAAATAACCAATGTAAGATAATTTTACTAACCTGTACTAAGCTATCTGCTGTAATAATGTGTTTCTAGGTTTATTTTTGATCTATAACTAACCAAAACTGATTAGACTACTAACCGATATTACTATAGCATATGCTAAAAAGTGGATAGGTTTCAAGTACATTTTACCAGAGTTACTTTTCCGACGTGTGTTTGGTTTGTTTATTTCAGTTCACAAGTTTCTAAGAATTTTTTTGGAGTATAAAAAACCAAAACCTACCACCACACCAACTATGTGTTACGATGTTATGTTGAATGGTAAACCAAATTTAACTAATTTTTGAACTAAGCTAATCGGAGCAAAGTATAAACACTCCTCTTTGTATTTGTCTCTCATTGCCGTATAATGATTCCCAACAACCCAACCGCTAATTTGTGTAGTCTTGTTATAGAACACTGTTTTGTCTGATAATGTGAGCATACATGTTAAGCGCTTGTGAATATTTCCTATCATGATAAGGCAATATTTGTATCAACTTAGAAACCGTTGCAGGCCTGTTACAATTTCTACAATATGCTATTGTTTAGAGGAAACTGAATTTAAGAAAAGTAAAAAATTGTAAACATACTTTAAAACAAGAATGTTGACGCGATACCATATACTTTTCATGCCTAACAGCATATGATAACTAATTTTGACTATTCCTATTATCAACCCCTTGTAATGAGTTTAATGACACACAGGCTGATTGAAACAAAGGACTCAATGCACACAGTTTTGGTCATAATGCAATTGCTTGTTTAAGATGTCTATAGTGAACGATGTAATTACGTTTATTTTCTAGTATATTGAATAATTTTTCACACTTTTTAATGGTTTTAGCCTCTGAGCATCGAAGCAAACTATTATTATATGTTGATAAAAATTTCCCAGGTCCCTGATTACGGACGTCACTTGATATAAATTGAACAAGTTCCTGTTCTGGAGCCACTTGATACGGAATTTGAATTGATATAATGACTTCTTCTACCTGAGGTGATCTAAGGCGTTTCTATGTGATTTCCGTCAAAATCGATTAGTCAATTCGAATAGATGTTGAAAAGGATAAGTATCCCATGGAACAGTAAAGGAATGCGAAAGTTGATGGCGTCAGAGGAAGAAGAAACGGAAAGTGCCGGTAAAACTACGAGAATTCTTAAAGGATAAGAGACACTAAGGGAAAAACCCGAATGAAAAGAACCATCAGCCTAGAGTTCAATCGAGGCTACGTGTTCATTTAAGACCTTTCAAACAAGTTTACCCTAGTTCTCGCATTTCCATAAATATTAAGTAAAATATTGAAAAATCTCCGTTTACCGTTTAACTGTTCCGCTCATATCCAAAAAGTATAAAAAGCTTGCGCGCATTTAATAAATTGCAAATTAATACCATAATTATTTGATTAATTCGGATTTTCTCTCTTAAAGGTACTTCCAGTTATGACACAGTTAGACCGTTGGCATATCCAGAGACGCATGTTTTTATTCTATGCTTCACCATTAGTGACCCATCAACGCTAGAAAATATTATCAACAAGGTAAGTTCGTTTAATCATTATAAAGGTTTTTTTTTTTATTATTAAAAGTGCATACTATTTCTCGAGGTTCTCGCAAATCTCAAAGTAAACATGCGCCCAAGGTGAAGTGAGTAAACTGCATATTTTTTCGTATCTGTCTGCACATGTTATCCACGAATATTTCGTTGCACTGAAAGACTTAGTTGCAGATGTTCTAAATATCATAGCCGCATCACGCTTAGGAAGAGTCTGTGTAGTGGCCTTCGTGAAAACTGAACGTTTTGCAACCGGCGGGGAAATGAAGCTGGACACACAAATAATCAGAGCCCGCGCCTAAGAAGTCCAGCCAACAAGCTCATACTAGTACCTAATGTCTTGGTTACTATTCCAAATTAATTAATGAACAGACGTTTTACTTCAGTTTTCTCATTAAAATTGCTAACATCTATTTTTGATGACGCATCAATTCATCAGACAATGAGATCGGACACATTTTCAGCTAGCGCAGCCAAACGTGTATAGAACAAACGAGAACTCTAACAATGTACACGTTAAATTGTAATTACTCCGAATACCGGATATTGATACAACTGGAAGACCATGTATGTGTCAACAGTGTAATAGGAAACTTAATAAAACAAAACAACTGGGCACCTCATCAACCCTGATAGCCGATAAGCTTGTACTGATTGAGCTAGAGAGTCAGGAGAATGGAAACAAACCTGGCAAATTTAAACAACATAACGTCCCGATGAAATTACGGACATGGAGTTGACCAATAAATTCACTTCCTGAAGAATCCCAAACGTCCTATACACAGCTCAACCAGCTTCTAAAAAAATCAACATCCCCCCAGCAAACAGTAAATCGCCACATGCATGATAAAGAAAAGCAAAGTAACGGTCGTCATACCGTGAAGAACCCAACAACTTGCACGGGCAATACTCTCGTTAAAGGAAACTCTATAACAAAAGCTGTGGCTATTCAGGAAATAACTCAGAAGGGGAAATGAGTATTTAACAATAATCGATACAACTTCTTTATAGATTTCGCCGAAAATCAAAATTTTATGAAAAATATAGTTGTCGAATCTAACTACATAGGCTTTACGCACGACTACACAAGCGACATGGAATGTTTAATCCATATGCTATCTTCCACTAAGCCATATTTGATCGGAGTGAGTATGAAAAATAAATTTTCCCGTAACGTAGAGCGTTTGAGAAATGCAGCTGCACAAGGCGACGCGACCCGAGGAGAATCCATCAAATATAGACGAATAAATAGCAATAGTTTGGACCAACATTAAACATATGACTTCTCATACTAAGAACTTTAATATCACTTAATGCAGTGGAATTGACACTAATAGTAAACTGAAGCAACTAATATCAGCACAGCCCCTCCTCCAATCGTAGGTCTGCAAAAAACACAACCGAAACCTACCGACAATCAGCAAATACAAGACTATACTATATTCAGACATAACAGCACTGGTGGAATCGGGCCTGTGAAGAGATGGCACCCTTGTTCATTCTTCGATCCCGACTACGTAGCAGACATAAATACCACATTACAGATAGCAGTGACAGCATATTTGCCCCCTTCGCCATATTTTTGTATTATCATATGTAATCGCTATCTACCGCCAAATACTCTTTTACCAGCCAAAATAAACTTTAGTGTATGCTAACGCAACATAAACCACGAATAATCACATTTGATGATTTCAGTGCCCATTCTTCTCTCTGAGTGTGAGAAGGAAGGAAAAATAAATTAGAAGAATGTAAAAAATCTGAATAGCTGAATGTAAAGAACGGAAGTTTATGATATGTATAGATAAATGGCGAATAAGGAGAAAGACGCAGAGAAACATGAGAAAGAATAGGAATCTTTAGGGAGGAAAACCGCCAATTAACCGAAATGTATTAATAAGCAGAAACTAACTTAGAACACTTAATAGGAAGACGTCTTATGAGAAGGTGATCCGCGAGGAAAGATCTGCGAATATGTAGAGGATAAATGTTGGCTTCCGAAAGTACTGCAGGATAGGGAGAGGATTTCAGAAGACCAAGGTAAAGACGAAGACATGAATTTTGGACTTTATCGAGTTTGGAAAAAAGATGTTTAGGAGCATTGCCGTAAATGAAGGAACAATAATCAAGCTTGAAACGAATAATAGATTTATACAGAATAAGGAGAACATTGGGGTCGCCACCGCATTTGTGGGGAGAAAGAGCCTTTAATAAATTAGTTCTCTTAAGACAGAAAGTATATAAGTAAAAAATATGCTCGCGGAAGGATAATCGGTTGTCTAAAAAAAGAAAAACAAAAATTTTAACAAAGATTTCAATATTTCATATTTTACTAACAATAAAATTTATACGAAGTAAATTAGCATTAATAGTTTATCACACCTAAATAGAGAATTCCGGTATACGTATATATGAACTCACACGTAAAACGCGCAAAAGGAAAATCAGAAGAACTTTAATGAACGATTTAAGAAACAAGTATATTTGTGCGTGAAACATAGAATGCTAAACATGTAATTTTAGAAAAACATCAAATCAATAATATTGCTGAAGAGGATATGACGATACTAAAAATGCAGTTAAAGATTATAGCAAATCAGATTTTGGTTATAAACATAAATATAATAACGAAAATAATAATTTATCATCTACAGATTCGTTATATAGTATTTAAATTTTATGCGCAATTTTATTTTTTATTTTTATTAATTATTTATTTTAATATATTCAATTTCATTTATTTTATAAATGACCGCATTGATTATTTTTTCACATTGATTTATTTTTTTATTAAATTACATTAGTTACTATCTGTTTCCTATGTTGCAATTTCGATACTAATTACTTTAATATTATTAAATATATGTTCAATCTGAAATAGTGCGATAGCAATTATTATTACCTCAAAGGTTGACCGTCCGTAGAAACACTTTGCTTTAAACTTATAATACATAACATATTCATATGCAACAAGATATATATATATATATATATATATATAAATTACAACGTAATTCTTAGGCTACCCCCATTCGAAAAAATGATCCAATTTTATATGTTCCAAATTTTATGTAACGTTTATTATATTTTAATTTTTACCGACTTTATATATATTAATTACAACGTAATTCATAGGCCACCTTCCTTTGGAAAAAATGTGGTCCTTTTGGATAATTTTTTTTTCTTATTTTTTATTAATATAACAGAGGCGGTTGACTTAAAATACTATCAATTTGCAAAATTACCATGGAAATGTAACTTTGTTATCGACTTCCAAAAAGAAGGAGGTTACACGTTCGTCACGTTTTTTTTTCTTTTTTTTTTTTTTACGTTTGAGTCCCGATTATATAATCGTTTAGATTTTTCGTATGTTTTAGTTTTAATCATTTAAATTTTGCTAGCTATGTAAAATGTTTTACTTTGTATTTTTTTTTATTATTTATTTGTGTTTTACAAGAAAGAGTTTAGTAAAAAATTTTTATTATTTAAAAGTGAAGGTTATTGTTTAATGTGAAAGGTTTCTTTCTTTCTTTGTTTAAAAATTGTATTGCTTTTGTACAAAGCTATATGTAAGCGACGAAATTTATTTTATTTAATCCGGACTGATTGGCGAACCTATTATTCGGCCATTTTGGGCTCGCAAAAAATAAATTTGTCTTATATACATAAAATATCTTCTCAGTATTAATTACAACGTAATTCTTAGTCTACCCCCCATTCGAAAAAATGTCTCAATTTTATATATCGTTTGTTATATTTTATAGGATTTTTGTTATTGTTATTTAAAAAATGTCACAATTTTATGTAATGAAATATGTAACGAAAAATTTTTATACAAAGTATAGAAGAGAAAGAGACAGAAATGAAAGCAAGAGGGGTCAAGGGGCACAGCCCCTTGCGAGGCCAAAATGGCCGAATTTATATATCTATATATATAAAAATCCCGTGTCTTTATGTTTGTGCAGGATAAACTCGGAATTTACTTAACCGATTTTAATAAATTTTTGAAAGTACATGCAATTTAATCCAACTCTTAACAGATAGGATATTTTTTGTTTTAATTATTTACATAAATATTTGCTATATTAAATAATTTAATCAATCAATTAAAAAAAGCAAATTTAATTGTTGGCTATTACTTTTTGTTTTAATTATTTACATAAATATTTGTCATATTAAATAATTTAATCGATCAATTAAAAAAAACAAATTTGACAATTTTAATATTTTTTGAGCACCAACTCTACTTTTCGTGGCGACTTTTGTGTATCGTGCGATGTTAATCGAAATGCAACCATGTTTATCGCTGGCGCATAGCGTTTTTATCGGTGAATGATAAAATCCAATTTTTTCGCTGTTGTTTACAAAAAAAAAAAATATATTGTGCGATGATATTGTGCGGCATTTAACTTGTTTATATTTCAGTGTTAAACGTCCTGCCTTGATAAAAGTTTATACTCCATTATAAACTTTAAAAAAAAAAGAAAAAAATTTTATTTTAATATTAAATGATTTGCAATTTCAATTTTTACGGGATAACTGTGGTAATGTACATATTCTTAATTGGGTGTTTCTTCTTGGCTATACCTACTGTAAACATATTTCGTCGTTAGTTGTTCAAAAATCGTACTGGAACACTCGATTGTTTTCATGTTTATTATTGAACTTTACGCGTGTCCGAATACATTAATGTTGATTACTGTTTTTCACCGTAAAGTATGTTATTTTTTATTGACAATACGTGTTTCTCTCATGGGCAACTATATGTTGCCTGGTGCTCACGTGTGGGAACACCATCAAGTGTCTATTCGTGTTAGTAAAAGACAGGTTGACCAAGAACATTGTGCACAAATTAGTGCTTAGATAATTTTAAATTTTATAAAATAATATAACTAATAGATCGAAACCAATGTTATCTGCCTCATTTATAACATTTAATTTTTATGTAACTAATTTATTTAGTATATTGTGTAAATAAGTCATTGATTACAGATTAAAGTTAAAGATTAGATAAATAAAATGTAAATTCAATAAGTGTATATTAGTTGGATCATTTCATTCTCTACATATGATTCAAAATCGGCTAAGTAATTTCAGGGTCATTAGTAAAAATTAATTTGGTTGCATCAAAATAATAAGTGAAAAATGATTTTAATCTATTATAACTACTAAGCCACAGCAACGCGTGGCTGGGTCAGCTAGTATATATCTTATATATATAATTCTTCTGTGCGTGTGTTTGTGACTGAACTCCTCCTAAACGCCTGGACCGATTTTGATGAAATTTTTTGTGTGTGTTCAAGTGTATTCAAGAATGGTTTAGATTCACAATTCGGTCCACTACACGAAATATGGGGGTTTTAAATAGTTGAGATGAGACCAGGGGCACAGAAATGTATAGGGGACGAATAAAAAGTATTTAACAAAAAATTAATTTTTAAATAAAATGATTACCACGGTAAAAATAAACTAAACCTAAAAATTTAAATAAAATGATTACTATGGTTATTTTATTGGTTTCTGGTGTAAGTAAATACGCCGCTTCTGTTCCTTCACTTTTTGCGTTATTGAAATTGTTAAACTTCCAAGTCGCGCGCTCCTATTTAATTGTTGTACTCATTACGGAGAGTTAAAAAAAAGTGCTGTTTTCTAAAATATCCTGCAACGGAATTTACTGCCGGGAACGTTATTTATATTCAAATTTGAAATCTTTACTCAACTACTTATAGTTTGTTGTTGTGGTAATCAATTTTTTTTTTTTTTGAATTCCCTTAAATTGTATGTGCTGTGTGTAACTACTATGGTCATTACAGCACACACAAGGGAGGGGGGTAATTTAAATGTGGTGAGTTAAGCCACTCATTTTAATGAAAGCAATAATCCTGTTGATGGAGATTACCTTGTTGGAGAGGGTCTGCCCCATATCTATGAGTAGGCCAAGTTGCCTCCGCAACATAGTAAACTTTTGGTAGGTAAGTATTATGTGGGAAACTGACGGTGCGGTTGTCTGGTTGCACAAGGGGCATGTAGCCGGAGGCGGCGTTTTATCAATTCTATGTTTATGCGAAATAGCGATATGGCCAATTCGCAGCCGGCTGAGGATCTTAAAGTCGTATCGGGATGTTCCCTCCGGTGGCCACCATGATTCAACTGTGGGCTTAATGGTTCTTGAGGATGTTGTTGCAGCTGCCCATTCAGTTTTCCACTGGTTTTCGCACACCTTTAGTAATATATATGTTATTGATGAGGGAAGCTCCGCGTCCTGTGGCATTGGCGAGAGCAAGGCAGAACGTGCTGCTCTGTCGACACTATCATTACCAGGCACTCCAATGTGCCCAGGAACCCACAGCAGCGACACGTGACTATCCATTAGCTGCAACTCACTCAAGTAGTGATATATTTTTAGGATTAGCGGGTTGTTGAATTTTTGACTTCTAATCATGTTCAAAGACTGTAGGGAATCAGTAACCAGGAGGAAATCGCTGGCTCTGGTGTGAGTTGTAACGATGTGGTGGAAACAGTGTGCAATTGCGTACAATTCTGCATCCAATGCGGAACAGGCATCATTGAGTCGAGTTTCGCATGAGATGTCGTGACCTTCGACTGTACAGGCTGCGGGCAGTGGACCTGCCTCGCCAACTGCCTTGGCTCCATCAGTGTAGTAAATTAGGTGGTCCGGGTACTTATTAATTGCCCTAACTGCCGCTTCCACTGCGAGGAGAAAACTTGTTGTGGTTGGATGCTGTTTCAGCGACACATCAATATTTATCTGGAACGTGATCCAAGGGGGAATAAGGGTATTGAGGCTGGGTGTTGACCTCTGTACAGACGTGATACCACATCTTCGCAGGTCGGCCAGTAATTCTGGTAGTGGGTCGCCGGGAAAGTTTGGTTCAAGAAGATAATGTTCCAACTTTAGGGGGAGGTTTCGTGTGTGGCTGAAATGATGGTACATATTTCGCAGTATGAAGTATTTTGGGAAGTAGGAAAGTGAAGGGCACCCAGCTAGAACGCACATGCTGGCAACGGGAGAAGTTCGATGCACTCCAAAAATGGTTCTCAGTGCGGAGTGATGTATAGGATCAAGAGATTTCAATATAGATTTGCTAGCTGAGGAGTACACCTGGCACCCGTAGTGGATTTTCGATAAAATCAGCGATCTGTAGATGTTGAAAAGGAATTTAGGATTAATATTACATCTGGGGCTAGCCAGATATTTCAATATAGGGATAGAATTGGTGCAGCTATGTTTTAAGTTGGCAATATGAGGTTTCCAAGTAAGTCTAGAATCAAAAATTAATCCGAGGAATTTGACAGTGGCTTTCTGGGTAAGAGGAAGATTGTTCAGATTTAGGGATACACTTGGAGAGGAACGGCGCCCCCTGCAGAAATCAACATATACGGATTTACTTGCCGAGATAGCTAGACCGTTGTTATCAGACCAACTCTGCATTTTATCGATAGTTTTCTGGAGTATTTTTTGAGCGATAGGAGGGAAATTTGACGATAAGGAGATGTTAAGATCATCGATAAACAGCCGGGCGGTTATATGCGGCGAGATGCATTCGGCTACGTCATTGACGTAAATTATGAATAAGGTTGCACTTAGAGCAGAGCCTTGTGGCACGCCATTTTCCGTTGGAATGGGTGCTGATAATGATGTAGCGATCTTAACCCGGATCGTTCGGTTGCTTAAAAAGCTAGCGATATAATTGCCCATCTGGCCATTTATTCCTGCGGCTTTGAGCTTTAACAATAATCCATGCCGCCATATGCGATCAAATGTTTTTTCTAAATCGAAAAAGACCGCATATGTATGTTGATGAAGGTGGAAGCTCGTTATTATTTGCCGTTGCAAAGTTATTAAGTGATCGCCTGTCGATCTCGCTTTACGCCCTCCGGCTTGTATAGGAGAAAGGATATTATTTTGTTCAAGGACAAAAAGGAGGCGCCTGTTTACCATTTTTTCCATTACTTTGGATAAGACGTTTAAAAGGGAAATTGGACGATAGCTTTCAGGACGGAATGGATCTTTATTTGGTTTTAATATAGGAATAATGTATGCCATTTTCCAGAATTGAGGAATATCGCCAGATACCCATATTTGGTTATAAATATTAAGAAGAAACTCTTTTGCCTGCGCTGGCAAATACTTAACCATGTATGGATGAACAGAGTCGGGACCAGGTGCACTGTTTCGAGTATGAAATTTGAGTTGAAAGTTTAATTCAGCCAAGGAAAATTTGCTGTTGAAAGCATCCGTGGACTGTTGAAGGAAGGATAATTCTTGTTGTTCATAAGCAGCTTTTCTAGATGTAAACGTGGTGGAATAGACTAAAGAGGAGAACTCATTCTGGTAGTGTCGAGCGAGGATATCCGCAACATTGCTTGGATCGGATACAACTGAGTTGTTATGGATTAATGAGGTAGGAGGTTTGGATCGATTAAGGCCATTCATCGATTTAATTTTTGCCCAAGTCATTTGGTTAGATGTGGATTGGGCTATTGAATTAATGAAAGAGGTCCAAGATTCTCGCTTCTTCATCTTAATTATGAAACGTGCTTTGGCGCGTAGCTTTTTAAATTCAATCAGGTCACTGAGTAATTGTGAAGATTTATATTTCCTGAGAGCTCGTTTACGGTTTCGTATTGCTACGGCAATTTCACCGCACCACCAAGGAACACGGCGTGGGCGGGGCGAGGGGGTAGATTTAGGGATCGCCGTTTCCGCTGCAGTAAACATAGCCTCAAGAAGTATCCTGATACTGAGTTGATGTGGGACAGAGACCTTGTCACGAAACGTTTCCCAATTTGCTTTGTGGAATAAGAAGCGAGGAGTTGTTGATGTAGAGACGTTTGGTATAGGACTTGTGGTATGTATTATAATAGGGAAGTGGTCGCTGAAACACAAGTCGGGCAGTACTACCGACTCCAATTTAGGATATAGGACAGAGGAGGAGAACGCTAAGTCGATAGTCGAGAACACATGGTATGAGAGGTTAAAATGAGTGTGTGTAGGTTGGGGAATAAAGCATAAATCAGTATTTAAAAGAAGTTTAGTGAGGATTGCTCCATGTTTGTTTGTCTGTCTTGATCCCCAGATCGGGGAATGAGCGTTGAAGTCCCCTAATAGTATTATCGGTTTAGGAAGTTGTGTTATAATGGACTCGAGTTCGTGGACACTATTCATGCTGTTCGGGGGAATATAACAGTTACATAGTGTAACTGGAGAGTTCGATAAAAGAGGGGCATGTATGGTGACGGTAATAACTTGTAAAGAGGAGTTGAGACGGACTGGGTACGCGGGGATAGAGGTGTGGATAAGAGATAGAACACCTCCTTTCGCTCTCATACCTTGCGTATTGTCACATCTAAAGAGTTTATAGTTTTTTACTCTCGGTTGATGTTTTGATTTGAGGTGTGATTCTTGTAAGCATATAGCATAGGGGTTATGCCGTGCAGTTAACTGCATCAGTTCAGCACGGTTGTTATTAAAACCGCGACAGTTCCACTGCATTAAACAAGATTCTACTGCCATCTTGGTTCTAAATAAGGTTGTAATATTGTACTGACTTTGTAAGATTTTATGGACAACGGAAGTTTATTAATTTGTGTTGGATACATTGCCGTCGCTATGATGTCGCTCGTCTTCAGACGTCGTGATAGTTTGTTCCGATTATTTTTTTATAATTCGGGAGCAGCGACTTTTAATGCTTCTACCGGTAAGATATGGTTTAACTGCTGCAAGCATGTACACCAGCTCGTCATAGTTCCTTGTATAATCAGCTGCATAGGAAATGTACTTTGGGTTCGTCGCAACTGCCTGGATAAATGTTTTGAATTCTTCAAATCCCATCATAAACGTTGGTTGTTCAGCGTTGAAAAGGTGTTTGGCTTTTCCAGTTACGTCTCCTGGCTCTAGGGTTGGCTGTTCGTTATGCGGCTCAATTGGTACATGCTCCTCTGTGTTATCTGGTTGATTAACGTAGAGAGCTGGTCGTTTAGGTAGCGGCCGTGATGGGAAAACCAGCGGTCTCGGGTCAGCAACTGCTTCTGGGGTCTTGGGATGAGGCCGTTTCAGCGGACCAGCGTCCGGGTCCATCTCTATTTCCGGCTGCTCAATTGTGGCATTTGAATTTATTTTGTCTGGACATCTGGTGTCTACCGTTAAGGGGGAGACATGGGTTTCATTATGTACTGTTTGGGGCACATCGCTATCATGGTCCGTGGTTGGCTATTGAGGTTGGCAGATGGTGTCTGGACGGCTGGGATGACTTTCTTGTTGCGTGTTCACCAGTTTATTCTCCTTTCTGCAGTTTGGACACACGTGGTCTTCGATTTGTATGAAAATTCTATGATCGTGGTCATTATTTCGTAGGAAAAACGATCTAGGAATATTTGCACAGTTCACATGCTCCACATACACCTGTCTTCGCCAGCTTATTACGTGTGCAAACTCATCGTCCGAGGGGTTGACTCTTAATATTGATATTGGTGACAGTAGCTTAAGGGATAGTGCTGAAGCGAGATATGACGAAAGTGTTTCATTTGGTATAGTGGCCGATACGTTTGATAAAACAACTCTATTAGCCGGTTGTCTAATTCGTGCTGCCTGAATTGTCCGCTCTGCTAATGTAATTGTTCCGCCTCCGGCAAAAAATTCATCAGTTATTTTTTGCGATTTCAGGAAAATAATTATGCGGTCTCGACTGATACGAGACCCCGCAATTATATCGAGATTACTGCCAGTGACTGATTTCACCGCAGTAAAATAGTCTCTGAGCGAATGAGGCGGGAAATATGGCAGGATGATGCCTTGTTCGTCTTTTGGGTGATTAAAAGCTGTTAGCGGTGTTATTTTCGTTGACTTCACTTTATCAGCGAACGAGATATTTTGTTTATTTAACGAATTAAGATTTTCAGAAGAGTCGGTTTGAATTTTAATTTTATTAACTAACGTGCCATTTAGTTGATTATTATCTGCATCCGCGGCGCGGGAGTGTGTAGTGCTTTGTTTGACGGTAGCGGTTGACGATAATGCTACGGCTGCGGTGTGAAGTTGGTGTGTGTTGTCTGTTGATCGGATGATCGGTTGCGTGTGTGGGGTAGGTACTTGTGTAAGAGTGGTAGTGGCTTGTGTGTTCGGGTTAGTTGTGTACGTGTGAGAGGTGCTTGTGTGTGTAATCATCTTACTGTTCGCGTTACACTGGTTTGGAGCGAGCGGAAGAGGATCTGCAGAGATCGACTGATTCTTATCAGCGGTTGTAGTGGCCGGCTTATGCGGAGGTGTGTTGTGTGTGTTGGTGTGGCTCTTACCTGGTTTGTGTGCTGCGTACTTACTACCGGTGGTCGTTTTGCTTCCGTCCGATTTCGGTGCGGCGGCCAGCATGTTTGCTGGCGGTGGTGTGCGGGGCATCTCACGAGACAACCCCGAACGTAATATTTCTTATCAACAAGACGAAACGCGAGAAACACAACTGTGATAATCTAACTTCTAACTTTTGTTTTCGTGGTAATCAATTAATTTGGATAAAATGCTGAAAACAGGGAGGTCGGAAGGAAAGTTGTTGTTGATGTTGGAATGACAGAGAGCGGTGCGATCGCGGTGTCAAATATTCAAAAATATTTCATTTTACTTTCAGTTTGTGCAAATTCTGTGCGGTATTGAAGTGAGTATTTTATTTATATATAAATACTCACTGTAATTACGAATGTAGAATTAATATGTGTTAAAGATACAATAGTTGCCCATTATGTTAAATACATAGATAGGGATGGTGCATGTTTGTTTTCATCTCTATCTTATTTATTGTATAATAATGAATGATTATGAGTCAAAATATGAAAATGTATTATACAATATGTTTATAAAAACTAGAAGAGGTTTAAGCCGTATACTATTGGACTTAATGGATAACATATAAAAATAAATAGAGTATTTAACTGATATGTCAAATATTCGAACTTTTGGGCCAAAACCGCTGTATAAATTTTTTAAATTAACTGTTCAACTTTCTTTTTAATAATTTGCTACCAGGAGTATTAAAATTCTTACTCAACTACTGCAGTTTGTTGTTGCGGTAATAAATTAATTTGAATAAAATACTCGATACGGAGAATTCGGAAGATATGAGTGAAGAAGATGTTCTCTTAAATGTGTCATTATGGGAAATCACCGTGTGAGTAACTCCAAACCGATGGCTCTGTGTGCCGTTTAGTTGAGCAAAACTTTTTGTTAGATCAAGACCGACAGGTTAAAAAAAGATCGATAATCTTCAGCTAAACGTGGAACGTGAAGACTATTTTCTGTTGGACGGTAATTAATATGTTTCCCAAAGAGAGAAAAAATCTTAACATAAATACAATTCCAGATAAAGCAAAATTTTTTTATGAATTTCCAAGTACAGATTTAAACGGACATTAATACATAGGCAAAGCCGTGGGACACAGCTAGTATATATATATATATACATATATATTTATACAAAATATATGTATATATACGAAATAATATGTATAGAGATCTAGCCAACCGGGGCCGTGCCACTCGCCGACCGCGCGTACTCCACCTAGGCAACGAAAGCAACACTGCCGGCAATGAAGAAAATAATAAAAATCCAAATACAGTCTTATTAAATGGTTCTAGTAATCAACAGACTCCCATGAACGCACCTGCGTGGTCGACACCAGCCTCAGAAGGATATTTAATAAAACTGAGAAAAAGACATAGGTAAATAAGCGAGAAAGTAGAAGAGACGGTAAAACATCAGGCGAACTAGTTGAAAAGAAAGTAAATGAGAAAAACACATCCCAGCGAGATACAGAAAATCCTATAAACCATCTCGCTAACAACGTCAAACTTACAGCACAAGCGGCAACTGACGAGCTGCAAACAAAAGAGAATTCCCTAAACTATCCCAAACAAATAAGGGAAGCTGTGCGGCTAAAATTAGACATTCACGCAAACAAAATGCAGGCTACACGAAAATCAGGCTGCTCAACTTAAAAAATAGAACACGAAAAAATTATGTGAGAAATTTGTAAAAAGACGAATATTCTGTATAGTAAAGCACCGAGCATACGAGTTGGTCTAGGCAAAGAGCAGAATCTACACTCAAAATAAACGGACGATAGAAGGGATAAAGAAAACGCTGAGGAATTCGCAGCGCACTTGACAATCGATCACATTAAAGTCAACTATCACCGGCAGAAGTCGTCACTGAAATAAAAACGCTGAATCTACGTAAAGCTCCGGGCTACGATTTAAAAACAGTAAAAAAGGCTTAAACAGCAGCCGCCAAAAACAATAACGCTTCTAACCTATATTCCTAGTGGAATATTAACGTTATCACACTTTCCATCTCAATGGTAACATGCTCAAATTTTTGAAATTTCCTGAACGCGAAGCATGTGACTGTGGACTTGTGTACCCATGCATGAATCTGGCAGATATTAGAGATGTGCAAATCAAATTCGCTAGAACAGTTTTGGGTACATATATGTGTCTTTTCCGACTGCTGCGGATACATATCCACTTCGCACTCTAAAGCCGCCACAGTTACGTACCTCATATCTAGTAAATAATCGCAATCATCTTCGGCTGTGTATTCAACTCCAATTCCGTCGTCGGAGATATATCCGCCTGTGTTCGAACGCGGATATATTTCCGAGGATATCTCCAGAACTACCCATGCATAGCAGATATTAGTGTATATCTAAATGAATGATTTCAAAAATTATTTTTCGAAAATTATCATGCGTTTCATGCCAATATTACACGTTCTAATGAATGAACGTACATAAAATATGTATGTATCTATATGTAATGACATCAAATATGTATTATACATATTATATCTATGTGCGTGTTGGGGGAATGTATACGAATAAATCATTAATTTACACGAGTAAGGTATTCATATGTAAACATTTTTTCCTATATATATAAATAAATATATATATATATATATATATACATTAATATATACACAGAAAAACTTGCCACTTGAAGAATACCTCCGGGACCGCTAGAAGACAATTCTTCAATAATACCTACAAAAGAATAAATTTTAAATGGCTATGTCATTATTTAAAAAAACAAAAATAGTTTACAGTTTACGTAGCAATTTCTAGTACAACTTCAGTCCGTATTTCATAACGTTCTTTCGTAACACCTCTTTCGTACTACTCCTGCCGCAAGAACAAAGTTGTCATTACTGTAAACTCTGTCACTTTCGAACTCGTCATTGCGACTCCCTGAGATAGGGTTCTTCTGTAATACTTACGGAAGAGTAAACTTCAATTGACTGCACCATTCTAACTTACGACTCGTGTAACATTTTATTTTAAAAGGTAAAAAAATCTTTCATAACGTTTTTTTCACATTACTCTTCACGCATGAATATTGATATACACATATATATGTACATATATATATATATATACAGGGTGATTATAATTGAAGTTCGAATTTCAAAACACTATAAAAAAAGAACCACTGGTCAGAATGACGCCAAATTTGAACGGAATATTATTGAAGAATGGGAAAAGCGGATGACATAAAAAAAATAGTTACAATTTTTTGGTCCGGCATCTAATTTTAGCAACAGATTGCGCCACCAGTACCGCTTCATTCTGCAAAGGTCATTGTATAGCGCAGGTTTACAGCATCATTTATCATACGGCCATATTTTTTCCAGGAGACGGATGCTTTCTCGGTATTGTTACCTGTACCGTCTCACTGGTAAGCGCTATATGTCTTTTACGCAACCACGTCATTCCAGCTCTTCAACAGTGTGGATATGTGGATTGGATCGTTTGTATGCAAAATATCGGTTTTTAATTTTCTTGCGGACAAAAACGGTATAAAAAGCATCAATCTGATCGGTTTTTAATTGTCCCGGGGGCAAAAATCGCATAAAAAGAATCAATCGAATCGGTTTTTAATTGTCCTGAGGCCAAAAATCGCATAAAGGGAATCCATCAAATCGGTTTTTAAATTTCGCTAGACTGGCGAAAAACACGTTCAATATGGTGTCCACTGTTTTCTACAACAAGTTGAAATCGAGAAACAGCATGTTCCACAAGTGGTCGAAGTGTCTCCGGGTCATGTTTAGAATGTGTTCCGCAATGCGAACTTTTGATTCAGCTAAGTTTGCAAATGGAACACTGAACGAAACAGATAGCCCTACAGCCAGAATTCACATCGATATTAATACCAGGTGATCGGGACGGCCAGGCTGTAGGGAAATGACGGCAGATAATTCTAGTATTTCCGAAATGCTGCTTCACTGGATTTGCAATGTACGTAGGAGCGCCGTCTTGCATAAAAATGATCCCATCCACACATCCACGTTGTTGAAGAGCTGGAATTACGTGGTTGCGTAAAAGCGCTTACCAGAGAGACGGTACAGGTAACAAGACTGAGAAAGCACCCGTCTCCTGGACATGGTAAATGATGCTGTAAACCCGCATCACACAGTGACCTTTGCAGAATGAAGCGGTACTGGTAGCGCAATCTGTTGCTAAAATTAGATGCTGGGCCAAAAAAATAAAAAAAAATAAAAAAAATTGAAACTTTTTTTTTTACGCCGTCCGCTTTCCTCCTTCAATATTATTCCATTCAAATTTGACATCATTCTGATCGGTAGTTATTTTTTTGGTAAGCGTTCGGATAGGCGGCACCAGTTCATTTTTGGTCAAAAGCAGTTAAACGAGAGCAGTAGAAAGTGGCAGCCAGTAAATAAAAATATAATTAAAAACAAAATAAACAATCCACTAAACCAACGGTCAGACAAGAGTAGTAGAAAGTGGCAGCCAGTAAATAAAAATAAATAAACAAGCCACCAAACAAAGTAAATAAAAATAAATTAAAACGAATTATAACGAAAATAAACCTCAAGCCAAACCTGTAATACCGAAATATAACTAAAAAGAAAATAAACCTCAAGCCAAACCTGTAATACCGCCAAACCTGTAATACCGAAATATAACTAAAAAGAAAATAAACCTCAAGCCAAACCTGTAATACCGAAATATAATTAAAAAGATCAAAAAAAAGAAAGAGTGAAATATTTTAAAAACAATAAATTATTGAGATGAACTAAATGAACTGTAAAGACGGAAAATGAACTGATGCCTATGCTTTTGCGGATTTTTATAATAAAAGAAAACAATCTGAAATTGGATTGAAATATATTTTTAAAAAATATGCCCCCAAAAAACGCAAGGTGCAGTTGAATCACGGGAAATATTTCCCCAAAAGCAAAAAATCACTCGATTTAACCTCTTCTACTTTTCAAACGTAGTTTAAATAAGATAGTCATTCTTTGCACGGCGTTTTTCAATTAATACAAAATCATCATGTATCAAAGTCATCTGTAGACTCCGAGGCTTTACCGAATCTAATATTATTATCAGAACCTTTACTTGCCGCTTAAATGATGCATATATGGTTTGATGTCCATTGTAATCGATCATATATATGGAGGCAAACCGGGAGTGAAGATAACTTTACCAACGTCAAGTCCAACCAGATGTACAACCATATACCATCAAAGATATAAATTGCTGTTGAACTCGCGGGAGCGTTAAGCTTTAACCGTTCATCCGGACGGCCAGCATCGCGTACAGCAGCTTTATCAATACTTCTCTGCAATGTTCAAAATAGTTTATGCGCAACTGCCACGTAGTAATTATTTTAACTAGGCACAACTGCTTCAAGTATCCTTCCAATGCGATACTTTTTCTTCTGCTAATCACGCCGTGTTAATATTCCATAAACTCTCTACCTAAAGTCGAGCTCTGAAGTAGCTACCGAGCAAACCACCATTTGTAGTTGTTTCAACGCAGTCGGCGATACGGGCGCGTAATTCACGGCTAAATCGAAACGGAAAAAAAGAATATCGGCCTGGCGAACGAAAATTTTATTTTCGCAAACAAATTTCCAGCACGCAAACTCGTCGGGAATTTATTAATATATCACGGCGGTGAATAGAGGGCATTTTTTGCATCATTCTCTCTCATTGACTTCTTCAGAAGGCGGAAGAGATTACACTTATCTCGTTATTCCAATTTTTTTTTCTGCGACAGAAATATAAATCGGCCCGGATTAATTATAAGGAAGCGTAATTTGTTAAAGGATTATTTGCCTTTTTCGTTTATTTCTCTTCTTTACTTTTTTTTCTTTTTTTATCGCGTACAATAATGTGACGAAAACAAGAAAACACGAGAAAGCAAGATAAATATGCCAGAAAGAAAGGAATAGGAAGTATGAAAGTTGCACAGAATTCTTGCGCTAATGGGTATTTCCGACGTTTCGATTTCAACCGGGAGATGGGCGCGCACACACACACACATACACGCGCGCGCGCGGAAGTCTTTCTTACCTTCTGAAGAGGATAAAATGAGGAAAAGCCGTAGGTAAAAAAGCGGAGCGGTAGATTAATATTTCTGTCGACCGAGGCTGATTACGGACTATCCGACGTAACAGAAAAGGAAACGTACAAACAAAGAGCCGAGCGCAACCGGCTCTCGGCGATATCGTATTTATTCGCAATTCCTCAACAGCGCATCATTCACTGGCCAAATAAATGGTGGCGAAAACAAACAAAGATGGGGGCTAAATAAAAATGACTTGTTTAGCCCTTTATACAATCAACCCGTTCCTTTCTCAGTTAATCTTAGCTGATTCGACGTATAGAACAGAAATATCGCGAACAGCGTGCAAGACAAAACTCGGACGAATTCTTTTGCAAACTTTTGACCGAAATCGAGCGATCAGCCCTATTACGCTAACAGCCACTTTCAAAAGATCACTCGAGCCAATCTACACAATCGAATGCTGAAAAATGCCCCGCTCCTCGCCGCTTTTTCTTCAAAAAGAATTAATTAGTCAAATACAAATAAGCGGTAAGTTTTAAAGATGTGTGCCATTAACCGTAACAAATACTAGGCTAAATTTTCTTCCACTTTTTGCTTGTTTTGTTTTTGTTTTTTTATTTTTTTGTTCTTATTTTTCACTACCATTCCCGGGTAGAAAACAAAAGCATTATAGATCGAAATTGGCGTCAGAAAATTTACCTTGACTCACGTAAGCTCGGAACATAATTTAATGAATTGCTTAAACGCGCTTTTCTTTAGCTTTTTCCATTCCACGCTGCGTTTTTTCGACTTTCCGCTTACAATAGTCTCGCTTTTTGATTTTAGTTTCGTTTTCAAACTGTTTTTATTTTCGTCCTTCGTGTATAGCCGTCAATTACCTTTCTTTCTCCTTTTTACCAGGTATCGCGCCCCGACGTTGAAATTAATCGTTCTCAAATAATTATCGTTTTTTTCTAATTTCCCTATTCGTTTGTATAAATTTTCAAGTATCCTTTTTCTAAGTTCTTGACATTCTACTTTTGTTTCTTTACTTTAGACTTGACACAGTCGTATGTGACTCTGATCATGTATTCTTTGAGTGCTCCTCTTTATCATCGGAAAGGGCAGCTCTATACGTGGAGCTGCTCTCACATGATGTTCCAACTCCATATTGTGTGTCCTTTATTCTCTCTCTCTACAGCCAACGTTGGATCATCCCAATTGTAGCAAAATTCCTATCTTCTATACTTCATTATATTAAGATCTAATCCCTTCAGTAGTTCTCTTCCACTTTCGCATTCCTAACTTATCGTGTCCAATTACTTCCAATGTACTCCTCACTAAACAAAGAGCACGCGCTGATGTTACAGTTACAGCTACAAATAGGCACAGCTCGCAGTTAATTTGACGGGCTCGCTGTCGCATTTTCGACCCTAACGGTAGATAGAAAACTCCTTGTTAGCCGAGAATTATAAACTCTGCTTTATAGTGATGGAGAAAGTCATTGAACTTTCGGATAATTGTTTACGGACGCTAAACGCTGTGTTCCATATAGGTTTTGTGCTTGGTGGCTCTAACTGATTTTTAAACATGCCATGTTTTTTCTTCCTTAATTATTTGTAGCCAGATTCCTTTGTCCGTTTGTACTGTGGGCTCTGTAATTGCAGATGTGGCCATGGTATGGAACAGCTAACTCCTTTTGCTCTTATCTTCGGCATTGTCATTCCTTTTCTTTTCAGGATGCATATGTTTGACATTTTTCGACGTTGATTGTCATTTTTTCTCCATCTCTTCAATAGCGTTCTTTCTCCGATTCCATTCCTTGTTACTCCTAATTGCTGTGGGTAATCGTCCGTTGCTGACAAGCCCAGGGAAAAACCCCAAAAAGAAAAAAAAAAAAGACTAATACTTGGTCACTCCCTCCTCCCTTCTTCCCGTTACCGATTTTCTCTTTCCTCTTCTCCCTTTTGTCCTCTACGCGTTTCAGATCCTCCTCTTATTTGCGACTCCAATCACGTCCTATTTGAATGCTATGCTCTTCCTACAGAATACTCTCACCTGTACTTTCAACTCCTGGCACTGGGCCTTCCTACTCCTTTCAGTGCTTCCTTTCTCCTGTCCTCCCAACTCCTTCTATTATTTCCCTTTTACTTTCTTTTGTGCTTTCCACTTCTGATCGCATAGGGTTTTATCCTTTTAGGTAGTTGTTCTCGCTTCTTTCCTTTCTACATGTTTCTAAATTTGACAACCACAAGAGTATACCGTTTTGGTTACATTAAATACGTTAATTTTTTTAATCTTACAATAATGCATCGTCTACCTGTGGTCACATTACTTCGGATCAAACGGCAACAGATAGATTAAAATAACAGATAAATATAGTGCTAGTCACAACTGGGTACAGTGCTGCTACTGGAGTTGTGCTGATATACAAATGTATGTACATGTGTGTATATATATATACATTCATATATATATATATATATATATATATATATATATATATATATATATATATATATATATATATATATATATAACTCGGCCACTTTGGCCTCGCAAGGGGCCGTGCCCCTTGACCCCTCTTGCTTTCATTTCTGTCTCTTTTTCTTCTATACTTTGTATAAAATGATCAAAATTTACAACGTAATTCTTACTGGCATCAACACACAGAAAAAATAACATAACCACAAAAGTCCGATTCTAACATTTAACTTTCATTATATAAAATTAAGGCATTTTTTAAATAACAATAACAAAAATCCTACAAAATATAACAAAGGTTACATAAAATTGGGACATTTAGCGTTACGTAAAATTGGGACATTTTTCTGGGACATTTTTTTGGGACATTTTTTCGAATGGGGGGTAGCCTAAGAATTACGTTGTAATTAATATATATATAAACTCAGTCATTCGGGCCTCGTAAGAGGACAAGCTCTCTTGACCACCCCAATCTTTTTTCTTCTAAAATTCTTTTAGAAAAACCATTTTTAATTGACTACCTCATTCTTGCTCGTCTTGTATTAAAAAAAAAAAAAAAAAGTAGAAATTTTACAACGCCATTCAACCTTTGTTATCTTATATAAAGTAACGGGACATAATCTTGCGACAAAAAGTGTAGTGTCGAGCTAAGAAACTTCTGGTCATAATGTAGATCTAAAATTAAGTCATTAAACGGTATTGGTCATACTCCCCCTTCTATTTCAATAAATTAAAATGACTCCATAATATCTGACCTTTTAGAGATTGCAAATGATTTGGCAAATCATTTTTCTGCGGACTTATCCTTTTTATAATATTTCCCTGTCTCTTTTCCTAGAAAAAAAAAAATTCCACGGAACAACAACCAATAACTAGCATTTCTGACTTTTCACTTGGCTATTATTGTCCATTCACAGTGTCCGGACTAAATTTTCTCAGTTCAAATATCATGTTACTCGAACCCGATTCTAATCATTGTTATATGTTAAAAAATTTACCCCTTTCCGCGAAAATTCTCCTTTTACATATCTACAATGAAGTCTGGTTTTCCGGTTTCATTGGAGCAGCGGTTATTGCTATTTTGAAACAAAATTTAGACTCTTGTTTCTCGCAAAACTATAGAAAACGGTTAATCGGGACCTTTTTTTTTCCCTTGAAAAGAATTGTACATTCCATCTTCTTCGATATAGAGAAGGCGTTTGATAGTGTATGGCGATATGATCTCTTAAGTTATAACTAGAGCATAATTGGAAATATGTTGCCAATTATCCAAATAATTTTTTAGCAAATAAGATATTATCAAGACTGGTTCATTAATATCGATAACCATTCAAACTGAAAATGGCGTACGTGTATGCCCTTAATGCAACCTTGTTCATTTTTTATATCAATGATATAATTGTTTCTTGGTAAAGGTCCCCGGTTGACAGCCCCAAAAAAAAAAAAAAAAAAAATAAAGATATGTCGCTCCGCCTGTTATTGCCCGACTTTATTTTGACAACATCAACATTTCGTGTTTTCCAGCAAATGTACTAAAAATTCTACAAAAAGCTATTATCAAACTGCAATCCTGGTGCAATAACAACTGTTTTGTTTTTTTTCACCGAAGTTAATCTATATCGACTTGTATAGAGGGTGTCAACATACTCTTAGCATTTCCTTAAATTCTGAAAACTTCCCACTATATTTATCATATAACCAATCTCAAAGTTAAATGTCATACAACTCCTTTTCTTTTACTCTTTTTTCTCGATTTAATAATTTCCCTAACGTTAGCCGCTCAATTATTTTCTCAACAGTTCGTTTCAGTTCAATCATGGTTTGCTTCCTGTTTCACTCTTCCGTTTTTCTCGTATTCAGTCATCTCTTTATCCCTCTAATCCTCCAGACGTAAACTTCTCCTGTAATAAACACGTTTTATTTGAATTCCCTTTTTGAATCTTGGCCTTTCCATTGCTAGCTTCTTTTATTTCTTCAATCTCTAATTCCCAATGTAGCTGTCGACTTTTTTAGTTCTTTGCATTGGGTAAACGTATCCGATGCTGAGTGCCCCAAAAAGTAAAATAAATTGAAATAAATAGCAATTTTTTTTAATGCTAACGCTTTTACCCGAAGGTGCTGATACTGATTTAAATATTCTAGTAGAAGTTATGATTTTAAAGGAAAACGATTACAAACAGATGAAAACTTTCACAGCTGCGAAAACACATGTTGTGCGCGATCAAATTAAAAAGTTAGATTCGCATGTTATAGGAAAATGCAAAATATCATTTTTTTTTTATAAAGATATGGATAGTAAAATTACCGATAGTAATGCGGAAATGAATCCTCTTCTCGATAAAACCGATTTAACGAATGACGATATATTAACATTTAAAGATGATGCAATATTTTAGTTTCCCGGATACGATGGACGTATTAAAAAACTAACGAATAAATTAAATCCGCTATCGAACAATCTTTCGTCGTTTTCTCCGCAATTTTGAGAACATGAAATTGATGTAAAAGTAGGAATTCGAGTATTCGGACATGTATAGAATTAAATTTAGATAAATCGGCGGGACCTGTTTGTTAATATTTATTAATATAAAATAAATAAATAACTTAATAAAGTAAAAGTAAAGCAAGTACCATACACTTGATAGGGTTTTCTACTTCAGTTTGCTGCGACTTGGATTTCCTACTCCGTATTGCGCTTCTTATGTCCTATCTTTTCCCTTTCCATAGATTGTTTCTAGTATTTGTTCCTTTCTCCCAACGATATCTGACCGTATCAACAGATAATTAACTTCTTCCTATTCTAATTTATTTCTGAGTAAAGAGCCTCGGTTGACAATCCCAAAATAAAAATAAAAAAAAACATAAATTATGAAGTTAATGTTTACAATGTACTAAGTCTAACGGCACTAATGAGAGCAGCGAGGCAGTTGCTTTTTCTCGGCCGCCTTTACTTTCCCAAATGTCTCTGGTACCCAATTATTTCAGGCTGGATAACCCTGGAGCAACCTGGATCTGGAACGAGACAAGTCGCGAACCCGTGACCTCTGATTCGGTAGCCAACTTAACCGCTAGGCTGCCGCGCTGTCTAAATACCTCAATAACAAACAAAAATAAATATAAAATAAATTTATCTTAATAAATTACACTAACTCAATTTAAGAAAATGTTTTCGTGCATAACCTATCATCAGCTAACGACTGCATTTGTATATATCGGAAAATAATGAGCGTATGGCGGTGTAACTATAATTAAAGGTTCGGAAAATTGTTTACAAATAAATCAGAGACAGCAAAAAATAACATCAAAATGTACACAAAAAAACAAACAATAATAATACATGTAATTAATGTTGGATAAAACATTCACATCTATAAATAATAATATATATATAAATAAACCGATGTATTTTAAAAAAGAACAAGGACTAAATGCAGCGTTCAAAACTAAAAATAATTTAAGAAATGAAATATATATTTCAAATTCCAAAAAAAGTAATATTCATGAAGATAGCGGTATATACAGAATAAACTGCATAGACTGTAAAAAATCATATATTGGTCAAATATATATATATAGGAAAATAATAGGCATAGTACAATCAGGAGTGAAAAATTAATTACAAATGAAACAAAGGCGGTAAAATATACAAAAAAATCAATTTTATGTAACGAAATATGTTACGAAAATGTACCAGAAAAATGTTGTAGAACGGCGTAGCCAATGAAAAAGTTTACTCTTCTATAAGAATTATAGAAGAACTGGACCTAGGGGTGAAATGGGCCTGCAACCCCTTCCAAGTCCCGAAAGGCCGAGTTTATATATATACACATGTATATGTATATATATATATATATATATATATATAAACTCGGCCATTTTGGCCTCCCAAAGGGCTATGCCCCTTGATCCCTCTTGCTTTTATTTATGTCTCTTTCTCTTCTATACTTTGTATAAAATAATCAAAATTTACAACGTAATTCTTACTGACATTAACACACAAAAAAAAATGACATAACCACAAAAGTCCTATTCTAACATTTAACTTTCATTATATAAAATTAAGACATTTTTTAAATAACAATAACAAAAATCCTATAAAATATAACAAACGTTACAGAAAATTAGGACATTTTTTTGGGACATTTTTTCGAATAAGAATTACATTGTATTTAATTTAGGCTACTCCCCATTAGAAAAAATGTCCCAATTTTATATAACACAAAATGTCCCAAAGAAGGTCCCAAAAAAAATATCCCAATTTTATGTAACGTTTATTATATTTTGTAGGATTTTTGTTATTGTTATTTAAAAAATGTCACAATTTTATGTAACAAAATATGTAACGAAAAATGTCTTAATTTTATATGATGAAAGTTAAATGTTAGGATAGGATCTTTGTGGTTATGTTATTTTTTTTTGTGTTGATGTCAGTAAGAATTACGTTGTAAATTTTGTTCGTTCTATACAAAGTATAGAAGAGAAAGAGACAGAAATGGAAGCAAGAGGGATCAAGGGACACAGTCCCTTGCGAGGCCAAAATGGCCGAGTTATATATATATATTTATACACATGCAGTCCCGTGATTTCTCTGCAGTGTATTTTTAGTTCTATTTCAGTACACTCTGTATTGTTAGGTCATGATGGGGTATGCCCGAAAACGCTTCTAAAATAGAGTATTTATTTTAATCCATTAAAATTAATGTCTTTATATTTATTTTTGTTTGTTATTGAGGTATTTATTTATTTTATACTTATGTAATAAATTAATTAAGTGAAAATGTTTACATTGTATGAAAAACAACGATAAAAAGCAAGAAGAAATAGAAAAAACAGTTAAAAAAGCGAGTGGGGTACTGCGCGAAGAAATGTTAAAAGTTTTTAATGATGTTGAGAAAAAGATAAAGGAAGAAATTAAAAAGGGAAAAGTGCATCTGTTATAGAAACTGTTCAACTATGCATTTACGAAGACAAATAATTTTCAGAAAATTCGGGATACTTTAGAAGAAGATTATTCAAATTTAAATTATTGATTAGTCTGTACAATAGAAGGAACAAGAGGATTTAATAAATAGCCTAGTTGGTATGGAAGAATTTTTTAAATTTATTCTTATAAAGATACACAGGTGCGATATATGTATATTTTTTATGAAACACTGAAAAAAAAAATTGAAATAATAAAAAATATGTGAAATTTAGATATTGCGCAAATAACCAACCTTTCATAGGGGTTCCGGAAATTTCCAACAAACGAATGATGCACTCGATCACTGAATTCGTGAAAGCTGACTAAACTTTTTAATCCACAAGAATTGATAGTTTCCATTAGATCCCCAACAGAATATTATATACTCCTATGATGTTTGTGGTATGATTTTTTCGCAATTCATATATATTTCTTTGATTTCGTACTTACATGTATCTTGGTTTCATTACCATCGGTGTTTATTAGTTTGTATGAATTAATCGACACATAATTTATTCTTTCAAATGTCTTGATGTGATCCGATCGGTAAATGAATATATCTAAAATCGCATAGTTTTTACGAGATATTGTACTATCACATAGTAAATGGGTTTTTTGTCAACATCGTCAAAACTTCACACATGAAGCTGTTTTTATTTTCTGCATCTTTCGAATCTTTAATATAGATGACCGCTTTCCGATTAATTATTTCTTTACGCACTGCAATTGCTGATGAGCTGTAATCTGACGGTAATGGTGGCGGTAAAGGTATTTGCGATGACAACTCGGTCTACGAGAATATTGCGACATTGCAGGAGATGATAAAGGGGTTGATGTAGCTAATGGAGTGGGTTTTATGCGTGATGATTGCGGTGGCTACGGTGATGGTAGTGGTATATAAATATTCAGGAAAACGATCATCATCGTAACACTACCGCCGATGTTTTCAACAAAGTTTTGTACGAATTCGTATTATAATATTTTACTTTACTAAAAACATGTAAATTTTTGATAAAACAAGAAGAAGAATATAAAACTGACAAAGCTTAAACGTTCAACAAATAACTAATATTGACTGATCGAATAATTCCTTTCGACGAGGTAATACCTGACTTTCGAAAAAAGTTGCGGTGATCGACAAAATATTACATCAGACAACTATTTTCCGTGAATGAAAGTCGGTTGCAGCCGCACATGAAAGAAATTGTCAAAATTTTAGACATAATTATATGCGTGTGTAGCAATGTATACCTGACCATATGGAGCATATTCTACACACTGATACCGCACGCTTTTGGGATTACTGTAGAATCGTCAGAAACAACTCAAAAATTTACTTTTAAAGAACGTTGCTTTAGAAAAAATAAATAAATAAAAAATAATAATAATAGGAAACGAAAGGGAAACTGGGTGCCATCGCAGTATCAATTATATGTGTATCTACATCACGGCTGTGAAATGCTATTTTTCCACCATGCATATCCACGGGCGCCGTTAGTGATCACTATGTACCAATTTACAAGAATCGAAACCACCCTCGTACTAGGATCGCGGTTAAGGCTACCTGGTCTAATCTACACGGGTCTTACCCACAACAAAAAAGGGATACACGACATCGTCGAAAAATCTATTTAACTGTGGTTTATAACTCCCTTAATTATAGCAGTTATGATCATCGTTGCCAAATGTTATTTCGACAATCAAAACACTACCAAACGTCGCGGATGCACTTATCATTAGCTATTATGGTAAAAGAAATATTTACTCGAGAAATTGCGTCGATCGATACATGAAGTTCGATGTACCGCCGTAGGACTTTCTAATAGCTTTACCAAAGCGTTAGTATAGGTACGTTGTGGTACCGCTTCTTCTTATCGGCTGTTATTGCTCTCATCTTGGTTGCTTAAGTCGATTTCGGCAACGCAAAAGAAACAAGCAGTTTTGCAATTAAAATTTTATTATTTAATCATTAATTATTAAGAAAGCAATGTAAAAGCAGAATCGCCGTCATCGAAACCAGCCGAACCTGAACAAGAAGTAGCAGAAAGAGTTCGATTACGTACGTTTCTTGACAGGTGAAGCTGTCAACTATTCCGCCAATAAAAAATCACAGCTTAAGAACCCGCATCGCGGAAGATTCAGCGCCGCAAGTTTCCTTATTTATTTATTTTTCTTTGTATTTCGTTGTGAGTCATACGTAAATTGTTTGGTTTTGTGTATGCGAGGATGACTAAAATGTAATGGAATATGTGTGATATGTGCTCTAGAGGGTCCTCTGCGAATTCTAATCTCGTCGAATTTAATTTGTGAATTTACTCGCTCAGTTATTAATTCGTGTTGTATAAATCGTGGTGTAATTTATGTTCAAAATGAAAACACGTTCGTTCAATCCGCTGATAATTTTTACAGATACCGGCCTTAATAGACTGAAACAAATATTAAATAGAGATAAGACGTAATGTTTCCCGCTTTTGATAGCACAAGTCGGAAACTTAACAAGGTATACACTGGAATAGAAGGTATATAAACGTCAAAAGCTTTCAACGCGTACGATTACTGTATGTTTTGATGTGTGGCTGATAAGGTTGTTGTGTGGCGTACATAAAATGTGGTGGCGCTAGCGGTACGATTACATTCACGAGAATGGACTTTTTAGCGGTTGAAATGATTGTTCGGTTAATTTTGGAAACCAAAAAAATACGTACTTGGGTTCATTTTAAATACTTACGGCTGGAATTTTTAATATCACCCAGCGGGAAGAGAAAAAAGTTTGGGGTTAGTTTTTAGTAGCAGTAGTATATGGTATACTTTGGCCAATTTTGAAAATTTGGTTAGATTACTGGCAATGTATAATGGGAAATGCAAGCAGGTGAAGGTTACTTTCAGGGTTTCAGGATATACATTTTTGGCTAATTTGAATGCTTACTTTTTTATTTTTGGTTAAAAGATAACAAAGATAAATAAATTCGATCTCACCGATCTCTTTCACGGATAATCGAATAGAACGCGAGCGAACTCTATCACACGAGAACAAACGGATAAGTCACTATATCCAAGCAAGGGGTAAGGCAGCAGTGTCGAAGTTAATTTTTGAAGTCTGGGACAAAAATTAAAAAATTAAAAATTAGGTCAGTTTTGGGGCTCTTGAATAGCGCACACTTGATTTACACTTGGCAGCAACTGGCATATAGGTTTCCATTTGTTTAGGTTATATTTCGTCACAAACAATCGCTTCTGAGGTTGGTTATGGTAACTGATATCCGTCGTCAAAGCGTAACCAGCTCGTACAGTAACAGGCTGCTGCCCACTAATATTTGCGTGGAGTAGTCGCTTATATTATTTGTCAAGTATTACTTATCCAAATCAAGCGCGCGTAATGTTATACAATTATTTTAGCCAGTACAGAAATGAGGAAAAATATCACGAGAAGACAAATCTACCATGTAACGTTGGAATTCAACGATTAAATAACAAATATACAAACTTTATTATATTTTACACTAATTTGTTATATTTTCAGTGGCATCCAGAAATTCGCAGGTACTGTCAAACTACACCACTGATTCTGTGCGGATGTCAAATCGATTTAAGGAACGATTGTGAAACCATCTCCAAACTAGCCGTAAATCATAGAATACCGGTTACTTCAGAACAGGTATATAAATTAACAACTAGCTTTATTTTTTATTTTTTTATTTTTTTCTTTGGACGCGTTAACTCAGGACATTTACCCAACACAAAGGACTAACAAATAATGAAACGTAGGGACTTGAAAGTTTAATCAGAAAGCGATTAGAAACAGAAAAAGTGAAGGTAGCCCCAATATAGAAATAACAGAAAGAGAAGGAAAAGCAAGAACAACTAGCTAATAGTAAGTCAAATTTTTTTTGTTTAATTTGACAGCAAAAAATATGTTATGATGCACTATCCTTAATGAACAAAGAAAAATAACAAAAGCCAGGATGAGTAAATACTATATGGGCTCCTAAATCAGGGGCTGATCCAGAGAAACATTTTGGGGAGGCAAATTATATAATTATTGTACGTAATATTTTAGTAGATTTGAGAAATACGTTGTTTCATAAAAAAAATCAAATAACGACCTGTTTAGAAATTTAAAAAAATTTGTTTTAATAATATATACATAATTATTACAATTTTTAATTTAACTTTTGTTTAGTTTTTAAGGGTTATAAATAAAAAAATTATGAAATTGTAGCTAAAATGGTAGTTTAAAATTTTTGAATAGTAAATTACTAGAAAGAATAGAACGATGGTATTATTTTTATTAAACTTTACTTCTTTTTTATGTTTGTCAGTAATCCAGTCCGAATTCTCTTTGTTCGTGAGGAAGTTTAAATATTAATATATGTTCTCATTAAACAATTTTTAATTAAAATTGCAAAATAAAAATTAAAAATAAATAAAAAAGACAAAAGATCGACGACAGTTGCATTTAAAACAGAATAAAAATGTAACATTAATACTTTTACTAGAAAACAGTATTAAATATTAGTTATAATTAAATCCAACAGGTATAATATTTATACAGAACTTTTATGGTATAGTATAAACTAGGTTTCTCTGTTGTAACAAATTTTTTCATCGAAGTTTTGGTTCTTGGGGAGGGAGATTACCTATTTCCCCCTCGTGGATCCCAACTGCCTAAATTCTTTTCTTGAAATAAGTAACTACCTACGTAAATAAAACGGAATAAATAAACTTGGAAGCAAAGTAATTGTTATTATAAAATTCAAGACTATTGCACCTTATACTACACCTTACGCACAGTGTGAAAATAATTAAAATTCTTGTAATTCTCAAAAATTCTGAATTTTATATATAAAGGAATATTAGATAAAAATTTTCGTACTGGACAAAAAGATGCTTTAATTTTTTAGTGTACATATATATTTATATATATATATATACATATATATACATAAAACAGGTTCTTTAGATCCCGCCATAAGGACAAATCACCAGATGAAAGTCATGTATAATTTTTGCAGAAGAATCGGTTTTAATTGGCTATACCATTTTTTAATTTCTGATTGTTGTCTCTCGACAACACTTTATGCCAAAACTCGCGGTTTCCATTAAAAACTTAAAGTTAAATTCGTGAACAACAACAACAACAAACGTATATTTATACACTTCGATATAATAATATAAAACATTTAAATTTTGTTTTATTCGTACCGAAAACAAGTGTTTCTTACCGGATAGGAGCATGTCTGTTATAAATTTACTTATTATTATTTGTAAATAACTAAATTTAGTTTGCGGGAAAAACAATAAAAAAAAACCTGCATACATGCGTAAATCCTTCCAAAAAATAACGGAAGATCTGTACTAATTTATTCGATAACGAATATTTCGTACGCGTCGAGAAGTCGAAATTCGCAACTTGCTTAACATTAATACGAAATACAAATAATTTAGACATTATGCAATCGCCAGACACAAGAGTTTCGTAGAATTATTCCTTTAAGTTAATAGTATGTGCTTTATCCTTCTATGTTTATATTTTTTGTATCTGAGCTTTAGGGTTTGATAATCATAAGAACCTATATTATTTATTAATATTAAGTCAGATGCACTGCACGTTTCAAAGAATTTCCGAATGTTCTCTGTAATTACTATTTCCTGAATGTACGGTATTTTTACATATTTGTGCGTAGTATTAATGTTAGTGTATCGTGGGTTTATTTAGTATTATTCGTAGACAATGATTTTGAATTCTTTCGAGTACTTGAAAAGAATAATTTAACTGCTAGACGACAGTAGTCGTTTATTGAGAGATCTGGCCGTTCCGCTAATCCGAACCCCAATTCCTGTCCCGGAGGCGAAAATTCACCCCAGACCGGTAATCCGAACACAAAATTCACCCCAAATCGTGTCCAGGTGTTCAAAATTCACCCAAGTTTCCCCCAATTCCTCCGAGTTTCCCCCGGACGGTTCCCGCTCGTTTCCAATAAACCGAACATCCAAACAGTGTCCCGAGGTCAATAAACTACCCAAAGTGTTATTCGGGGGCGCAAGTAACCCCAATTAGTGTCCAGGTGCTGAAAGTTCCCCCAAGTTCCCCAAATTTCTCAGAAATTCCTCCGTACGTGTCCCGCTCGTTTCCGATAAACCGAACCGATTATTAATTAACATAAGTATATTAATTAATGTCCGAAAGTAACCCAAGTCTCCGCTGGCCCCTCCCGTCGCTCCGTTACCGCAATTTTTTTTAAAATTCCGAGGCTTAAGTATGAAAATTTCAAAATTTAACCCCAATATATTATTTAAAGCGTAAATCTAACCCAACACCTCCGTTACACCTCTCACACGTATATTTCGTTCTCGCGCACGCTCCGGTCGCCGACGCGAAAGCGCACGTGCCGATCTCACGCATATTCCGATGTCCACCGCGATATCACACCCACACACACATACACACACACACACGAACGCTCCGTCTCCAAAATTCCCTCGTACGCGTCCTGCTCGTTTCTGATAAACAGAACCGATTATTAATTAACATAAGTATATTAATTAATGTCCGAAAGTAACCCAAGTCCCCGCTCGCCCCGCCCGCCCACTGCTACGTTATCACAATTTTTTCAAAATTCAGGATCTAAGTAAGAAAATTCCAAAATTTAACCCCGATATATTATTTAAAGCGTAAATCTAACCTATAACTCCAGTTCACACCTTACACAGGTATATTTCGTTCCCGCGCACGCTTCGGTCGCCGTCGCGAAAGCGCACGCGCCGATCCCACGCATACCCCGATCTCCGCCGCGATATCCCTGCGCACACATGCGCTCCCTTTCCGATACCGTGATTATTTCTTTAATATTTCAAAGTCTAAGTATACATAATATAAAATTAGTCGAAGCATATTTTTTTATTTTCCTGATTATCCGATCTTACTACCATATGCTAAAGCGCACGTCACGACCCCGCGCATATATCTAACATAGCGTGCTCCGCCGTGAAAGCGCACACGCCGATCCCCCGCACGTGTCAACCGTGTACACTGCTCCATTTTTTTTTTTAATTATTATTTTTTTCACATAATAACCCAATCCCTGCTCTGTTGTCTAAACCTAACCGGTTATCCAAAACATTTATAAAATAACAAATCAATTATTTCTATAGTCTAAAATAGCCTTAGTCTCCTTTACCCCTTCCACCCTCTTTTCCGATCGATTCCGTTATTTTAATATCGAATATATCGCATTCTATTTACTTTTACTACGACCATTAAAACCCCGATCGATGCTCCCGACGCCACCGTCATTTCATATTGAGAAGTAATTATTTTTTTATGTGACCGCTATGAATGCACACCGTCCATTCCCGCACACCCATCTGCTGTCGTTAGTTCCCATACCGTTCATAATAACTTTTATTCAACTCCAAGTATTATGGAATTATTACAATTATATATTTTCTTCACTTCCGATCATTTCTTCTGACCGTTCATAATATTTTTATTTTCCTCCGGTTCTAAAAATAAATCCTACAATGTCTTCAACGCGATGAATGCGCACACATCTTCTGCAGTTAGTTCCCATACCGCTCATGATAACTTTTATTCAACTCCAAGTATTATGGAATTATTCCAATTATATATTTTCTTCACTTCCGATCATTTCTTCTGACCGTTCATAATATTTTTATTTTTCTCCGATTCTAAAAATAAATCCTACAATGTCTTCAACGCGATGAATGCGCACACATCTTCTACAGTTAGTTTCCATATCGATCTTAATAATTTTTTCGAGTCTAACTATTATGGAATTATCCTAATTATATTTTTTTGCTTCCGATCTTTCCTTCCGACGGTGTATTATTTTTATTTTTCTCCGATTCTAAAAATAAATCCTATAATGTCTTCACTGATATGAAGGCTTACACATCCTCTGCAGTTAGTCTACATATCGTTCATAATATCCTTTATTCAACTCCAAGTATTATGGAATTATTCCAATTATATTTTTCACGTTTCCGATCATTTCTCCCGACAGTACATTATTTTTATTTTTCTCATAATCTAAAAATAAATCCTTCGATACCTTTACTGTATGAATGCATACACATCAGCCGTCGTTAGTTCCCATACTGTTCATAATAACTTTTTTCAACTCCAAGTATTATGGAATTATTCCAATTATATTTTTCACGTTTCCGATCATTTTTCCCGACAGTACATTATTTTTATTTTTCTCATAATCTAAAAATAAATCCTTCGATACCTTTACTGTATGAATGCATACACATCCTCTGCAATTAGTTTCCATACCGTTCATAATAGTTTTTTTTTTCAACTCCAAGTATTATGGAATTAGCCTAAGTATATTTACTTCACTTACGTTAAATTCTTCCGTCCGTTAATAATTTTATATTTTTTTCTCCGATTCTAAAAATAAATTCGTCGATGTCTTCACTGCTATGAATGCGCACACATCTTCTGTCGTTAATTCTCATATCGATCATAATAATTTTTTCATGTCTATGTATTATGGAATTACTCTAAAATATTTTTTTTCTCCCTCCAAAGATTTTTTCCAAAAGTAAGTATTTGTAAATTTATGTCGAGTAGAGTTTTATTTAACACGATTTCAACCACCCCTCCCTCTCCTTTACACCCTACACAAATTACAAATCTTTCATATTATTTTTCACGAGGACATCCACCCGAATGTGAATCCGCGCCACCCATTCCTGCACACACATATGCTAGAGATGGTTTCCCAATCATTCATATTAATTTTTTTCCAAGTCTATTAGTTTAAGAATATTTTATTTATTTCAAACTCCAAATATTTTTCAAGATCTTTTCATATTATATTTTATTTTCTGTTTAAGACCCCATCAAACCCTCGACTGTCGCGAAAGCATCCCGACACTTCTCACACACGTTCTCCATTATACATTATCAAAATGAATCGAAATTTATAATCAACGAAGACAATTTACTGATGCTATATACTTTTTATATTTTTTCCCCGTACTCCTCGACCGCCAGATCCGTCACAAAAGCGTACAAGTCGTTCCCACACATATATACATTGTCACGACTACACAACACTATATCTGTGCATGTTATACATTCATATTATGTATTTTCAAAATCGAACCGACTCTCAATATTTTTCACTTTACAAGGATCTAAAAATTTCTTCTTCTCTCCTTTTACTACCCCTGGACTAAATTAACAACCATACATAATGTTATTTTTATTTATTTATTCTCAAATACTTATACACGCATACACATCCGTTAGCACTATTTACCAAATCATTCATATTAATGTATTACAGATTTTTAAGCTTCCAATCATTTCACCGTTCATAAGTTTTTTATTTTTATGCAAAACAGTCGTCGTGAATCTCAAACATCCGTTCTGCACACATGTTTCTACGCATTCGTCACTGTACCCGTCCGTTATTCCACTTTCATTTATTTTATTCATTTGTTATTTTTTCTATCAAAAGCCTGAATCTAACCTTGAACCTCTTTACCGTTCTTCATTCTTTGTATGTAATACTTTTCTGAGCTTAGTTACCGTAGAATTTAATTAATCGATATATTTTATTTTTCAATCGACAAAATTTTTTAAAATCTTTCATAATCATATTTTTATACAAATACAAGTATGGTTTTAATATTTTTTTAAATTTCGTAAATTATTTTTCCGCGATATACATGAGTTTGTCTATGAGGTGTTGGTGGTCAATTGTATAGAGCGACAGACAGAAAAAACCTGTTAGTTTACGAACCACAGCATGTTCGAAGAAAAAACACGGTAGCACGACCAGATCAGGGTTGCAATGTGCGAGTGAGAGAGTGTATGTGAGTGAAATAGAAGGTTATATTCTCGAGGGCAACAGCCTGATTGTAAAAATACGTTAAAGATACCTGCATCTATCCCTGAACAGTCATCATATCGAACACAAAAAGGTCGCCTAAAAGAATATTGTTTTCTTTTTCAGGTAACGAACAGTAACATTTTTTTCTCTGTGTTATAAAATTAGCCCGAGTATATTTTTTATTCTTTCATTACGCTAAAATTTTTTCTAATCTTTTTTGTAATATGCTATGCAGACAAATGTACGCCGCAGACACTTCTCGCTTCATTACTGCTGATATATCTGTACGTTCATTGACACTATTCTTATCGTAATATAGTTTTTTCAGGAAATCGTAGAAAATGGTTCTTCGCTCCATTCATACTATGTAATCTATTTCCAAAATTCAAATCGTGCATAATTACTTTAAAATCAACTTAAATATATTTCATCATTTCCAAAATTAGCAATCTCCTTACAGACCATTATCTCATTTTCCGATTGCCAATAATATTTTTTTTTTTAATCTATCGTACATATATTATTTTTTTATCGTTTAAATTTTTCTTCAATTCGCAAAGGGCCTAACCTATAGAAAACATATTCTTGTAAACATTCATGACGAATTCACTCCTTCTACTTACATTATGAGTTAATTTTTCTGTAATTATTTTTAACATCTTGAAATTATAGTAGTTTTTTTTTAATTTTTTTATTTTCCATACATGACAAAAATATTGAAATCACTACATCTATAAATGCATTCACCGTAAGACTCCACTAAACTATCATGAATTTTTAAAATTAGCCCAAACATACTATTTTTCACTACAAATTACATTCGCCTATAATTTTTTCTATATAATCACTAACCTACGAAAACACTTCGTTCGTTTTACTCATGTCGAAGCAATCACTCCTTTTCCCTCTTGCTATCTATGTTCAAAGTCTAATAATGTAATACGAAATTATTCTAAATAAATGTTCATGCTAGCAAAATTATTACATCACCCCTTTTTCTACACAATTGTATGCATGTTTCCGAAAAATCTCACTATATATTTTCAAAATTAACTCCAGCCCCACGTATTATTTTTACATTTCATTCATTTATATTTGTTTAATCATATCTGCTGCAAGACCGTATAAAAGAATACAAGCAGTTCCCGCACACATAATTATTGTTCAGAGGTGTTGTTGGCGTACTTTATCATATACTTTTGTAAGCTCATACAGAACGGCTTCATTACCTTTTATCATTCATTTAGATGCGGAGTCACACAACTTTTAGCGGAGCAATCAATTCTTTGCAAAACTAATGATTGAAAGCATCCTCCCCACCCCCAAAAAAAGACGTTGAATAGCGAGGATTTTTTTTTTTACACACCCAAAATAAATGAGATAATTATTTCTCTATATTTATCACATTACCAAGATTGTATATATCACTCGATCACCTCTTTCACTCATTCGTCGATTTCAAATGTGAAGGAAATTTTCGTACCATGCTTTATTCATACATTTTATTTCTGAATAGAATGTTATATGGCTGGGATGGCAGTAAAGATTTCAATTTTATATATGAAGAATGGATGAAGCAATCCAGAGACTGTTGTAAATGTATAAGTCTTATTATTTGAAATATAAAATTTGAAGGAAATTTATATATCTTGCTTCGTTTTAAGATGTTTTATTTTTACATTTTTTTAATCTCCCTCTTACTATTATTTTTGAAACGGATGTTGATAACTATGAATAGTATTTGTGATTATAGAGAGAGAGGTAAACGTTTTCCTTACTTTTGACTAATTATGTACAATTTTCAATCATTTTTTACAATTTTTCGCACATTTTACTACTTTTACATTGTTTTAAGCAATTTTTGCTATTTCGCATCATTTTCCAGTCTTTTTTTGTACTTTTTACACAATTTTCATCGATCTTTCAACAACGTTGTAAGGGTTTTTTTTTTTTCTTTCTTACATCTCATTACAATATCGTTAGTCATCAATGATAACAGTACATATTTATGCTTTCACATCACCTTTCGCTTCATCTGTGCACATCTACAACTTAACAAGCGCAGAACCAGTTGAATGTTGTAGGCCCGCAATCACGATCTACATTTGATTATTGGATTTACCAGTCACATCTTTGAACGTTTGATTTAATGAATTGACAGGGACTTTGTATTTTGCTCGCCCGCTCGATATCTTCAACAGACTATCATGCTAACGTTTAATAAGAGCAGCCATAAAGCTCCAGACGTTTACTGAATGTTTTCTCAACACATTCACAGCCCATACCCCATACACTAAGGAAATCTTTAAACACCTCTATAACCATTCCTTTTAAGCTGGAGGGAGCAAGGGACTCCTATAATCGTTTTGACAATCAACACTTCGTCGTCCATCGCCCTAGCTTTACTTGTCGTTGCACAGACATGTAGTAAACGTTTTCTTCTTTTACAATTTTTTTATATTTCAACACTATTAACAAATTTTACCACCATACTAACTAATTATAAACAGTTTTCCATTATTTCTTATCATGTTCTTATGTTTTAGAGTCTTTTTACGCTATTTTTTTTCAACAATTTATGATATTTCTTTTCATTTTCTTGCGTTTTAATGTCTTTCATACAATTTTACTCAATTTTTCGTCATATTCGTCAGTTTTTTATTTATCTCTTACATTATATATCTGAATGTGTCGAATATCCAACCTTTTAACTATATTTTATAATTTGATACGATCATAGATAATAACAAAAGATTTAATTCAATATTGTTCACAATTTATTCAATAATTTTTATGACATTCATTATAATCAATAAAAATAATCATTGCTTCATTGTTTCAATGTTAAATTCTAATATATCATTATCAGCCATTAATATTTTACAACATAAAATATCTAATTTAACTGAATATATCCTTCTTCAGCCAACTTTTCTTCAATCATCCGAATTTCAGTATCTAAACCATTATTTCCCGATTGTTTAGATCTGTGTAGTATCAATAATCGCTCAACCAATTCATTAGGATCGTCAGAATAATTGAAATGAGAGTCTTCAAGATTTACTTTGTGAACAGTCCTATATGCACGTTTCTTTTTCGTTTTACCCTGATAAACTTTTACATTCTTTATGGTAGATTGAAATAGAGGACGTATTATTTTTCTGTATTTAGGAAGTGGAGTACCCTTTAATACACCAGTAACACGTACATGAGCTCCAGTAAATTCCAGTATTTGTTTATATAAAGCTAAATCATTATTTGTATATTTATTCTCATCAACATTTGCTTCCATCAGTAAATGAATCAGTCCTGGTGTGTAAGGAAATTTAGTTAGTGTTCTTCCTTTTCCTAAATAAATTTCACCACATTTCCGATTCCATGAAATTGGTGTTGAACCCATCATATACTCATGTGTGTTCGCATTATATTGTATTCCATATACAGGATCATTTGGTAGAGGTTCATCATAATCTATTTGAAATGGAGCCGTTTCATATATATTAAGGGCCTTATTATCACGATTTTCATATTCTTCTTCATTTTCAATAGCAGTCTCATAATCACGTTTCCTACTGTCATTAGAAAGTTTGTGTCGTTTTACCATTGATATATCATCACTTATTCCATCAGAACCATTTTTCATCCTTTTAGGTATTTGTAATGATTCCCGAATATCCAATATCTGTTTTGTAACAGGTTCAAGCATTGCAGCTGAAGTATTTGTAATAGATTTAGTCGCATACTTTAACGCATTATATTTTTTCATTATATCGCTGCGTATCCTTTCCAGTTCGCTTTTAAGAATTGCTTCTTTATTTATTCCGTTATTACCAACATTAACCATCACTTTACTCGTTGATACCATTATTACAGGTAATTAAAAATTCATCAAAACTTACATGTAAATCTTCTCTATATATACATTTCACAATCTATTTTGAACACAGAGAGTTAATGCTAATTCATCAGCAATAATTTATAGAATGTTTTTAAAGGCTTAAAGGATGCTTATTATATACATATTGTATTTCAAACTGTTCCCTAAAAACACTATTCATGAAACAAAATCTTTATAAATAAAAATAAACAACAAAATTGGAACAGAAATTTTAATGGAATTTAAGAATCAGTATTTATTTTTCAATATACTAATATCTCAAAATAAGTGATAACATCTAACCTTTTACTAATGATATTACAAAATCTGGAGCAGTGTAATTCACATGCAGGATATATACATATATATCAACATATACACATATATATCTACATATATACACATATATATCTACATATATACACATATATATCTACATATATATACATATATATCTACATATATACATATATATCTACATATATATACATATATATCTACATATATACATATATATCTACATATATACATATATATCTACATATATACACATATATATCTACATATATACATATATATCTACATATATACACATATATATCTACATATATATATATATATACATATATATCTACATATATACATATATATCTACATATATACACATATATATCTACATATATACATATATATCTACATATATACACATATATATCTACATATATACACATATACATATATCTACATATATATACATATATATCTACATATATACATATATATCTACATATATACATATATATCTACATATATATATACATATATATCTACATATATATACATATATATCTACATATATACATATATATCTACATATATATACATATATATCTACATATATACATATATATGTAGATATATACACATATATATCTACATATATACACATATATATCTACATATATACATATATATCTACATATATACATATATATCTACATATATACACATATATATCTACATATATACATATATATCTACATATATACACATATATATCTACATATATACACATATATATCTACATATATATACATATATATCTACATATATACATATATATCTACATATATACATATATATCTACATATATATACATATATATCTACATATATATACATATATATCTACATATATATACATATATATCTACATATATACATATATATCTACATATATATACATATATATCTACATATATACATATATATCTACATATATACACATATATATCTACATATATACACATATATATCTACATATATACACATATATATCTACATATATACACATATATATCTACATATATATACATATATATCTACATATATACATATATATCTACATATATACACATATATATCTACATATGATGTGCTATACTTTATGAGATGGGTATGTTATAAAATTCAATTTAAATCTAACAATCTTGTTACACAAACGTAATTTGTAAAATGATATAAATTTCTCAAATGGCACTAAAGTTACATGTTTTTCTTTTTAGGCTTTCTACTCAAAATTAGCTAACAACACTGCACTTTAATATTGTTTAAAAAAAATTATAAATTTTTTATATTATCTATTATTTTTTATTATTTAAATTATACTTCGCGTTATATAAGTTATACAAATTCATTATAACAAGCTGGTATAGGTTTGTTCATAATGTAACATCAGCCTGAGCAGTTGATGGAATAAAAGTAAATTTGTCATTTTTTCTGGTTTTGAGTGTATTCTGCAACCTCTAAACAATGAATCATGTGATAATGGTGTTAAAAAGGAAGAATTTATTAGTGTTAGTGATGATGATAATATAGAAATTACAGTGGACGCCTGAGGATTTTGGGGAACTATGATGTTTCATATTGCTGTTTGGGGATAGTACTAAACAATTTTTGGAGCTGGTTATAATGAATTTGTATAACTTATATAACGCGAAGTATAATTTAAATAATAAAAAATAATAGATAATATAAAAAATTTATAATTTTTTTTAAACAATATTAAAGTGCAGTGTTGTTAGCTAATTTTGAGTAGAAAGCCTAAAAAGAAAAACATGTAACTTTAGTGCCATTTGAGAAATTTATATCATTTTACAAATTACGTTTGTGTAACAAGATTGTTAGATTTAAATTGAATTTTATAACATACCCATCTCATAAAGTATAGCACATCATATGTAGATATATATGTGTATATATGTAGATATATATGTATATACATATATATGTATATATATGTAGATATATATGTGTATATATGTAGATATATATGTGTATATATGTAGATATATATGTGTATATATGTAGATATATATGTGTATATATGTAGATATATATGTATATATGTAGATATATATGTATATATATGTAGATATATATGTATATATGTAGATATATATGTATATATATGTAGATATATATGTATATATATGTAGATATATATGTATATATATGTAGATATATATGTATATATGTAGATATATATGTATATATGTAGATATATATGTATATATATGTAGATATATATGTGTATATATGTAGATATATATGTGTATATATGTAGATATATATGTATATATGTAGATATATATGTGTATATATGTAGATATATATGTATATATGTAGATATATATGTATATATGTAGATATATATGTGTATATATGTAGATATATATGTGTATATATCTACATATATATGTATATATGTAGATATATATGTATATATATGTAGATATATATGTATATATGTAGATATATATGTATATATATGTAGATATATATGTGTATATATGTAGATATATATGTGTATATATGTAGATATATATGTATATATGTAGATATATATGTGTATATATGTAGATATATATGTATATATGTAGATATATATGTATATATGTAGATATATATGTATATATATGTAGATATATATGTATATATGTAGATATATATGTATATATGTAGATATATATGTATATATATATATATATGTAGATATATATGTGTATATATGTAGATATATATGTATATATGTAGATATATATGTGTATATATGTAGATATATATGTATATATGTAGATATATATGTATATATGTAGATATATATGTATATATATGTAGATATATATGTATATATGTAGATATATATGTATATATGTAGATATATATGTATATATGTAGATATATATGTATATATATGTAGATATATATGTGTATATATGTAGATATATATGTGTATATATGTAGATATATATGTGTATATGTTGATATATATGTATATATCCTGCATGTGAATTACACTGCTCCAGATTTTGTAATATCATTAGTAAAAGGTTAGATGTTATCACTTATTTTGAGATATTAGTATATTGAAAAATAAATACTGATTCTTAAATTCCATTAAAATTTCTGTTCCAATTTTGTTGTTTATTTTTATTTATAAAGATTTTGTTTCATGAATAGTGTTTTTAGGGAACAGTTTGAAATACAATATGTATATAATAAGCATCCTTTAAGCCTTTAAAAACATTCTATAAATTATTGCTGATGAATTAGCATTAACTCTCTGTGTTCAAAATAGATTGTGAAATGTATATATAGAGAAGATTTACATGTAAGTTTTGATGAATTTTTAATTACCTGTAATAATGGTATCAACGAGTAAAGTGATGGTTAATGTTGGTAATAACGGAATAAATAAAGAAGCAATTCTTAAAAGCGAACTGGAAAGGATACGCAGCGATATAATGAAAAAATATAATGCGTTAAAGTATGCGACTAAATCTATTACAAATACTTCAGCTGCAATGCTTGAACCTGTTACAAAACAGATATTGGATATTCGGGAATCATTACAAATACCTAAAAGGATGAAAAATGGTTCTGATGGAATAAGTGATGATATATCAATGGTAAAACGACACAAACTTTCTAATGACAGTAGGAAACGTGATTATGAGACTGCTATTGAAAATGAAGAAGAATATGAAAATCGTGATAATAAGGCCCTTAATATATATGAAACGGCTCCATTTCAAATAGATTATGATGAACCTCTACCAAATGATCCTGTATATGGAATACAATATAATGCGAACACACATGAGTATATGATGGGTTCAACACCAATTTCATGGAATCGGAAATGTGGTGAAATTTATTTAGGAAAAGGAAGAACACTAACTAAATTTCCTTACACACCAGGACTGATTCATTTACTGATGGAAGCAAATGTTGATGAGAATAAATATACAAATAATGATTTAGCTTTATATAAACAAATACTGGAATTTACTGGAGCTCATGTACGTGTTACTGGTGTATTAAAGGGTACTCCACTTCCTAAATACAGAAAAATAATACGTCCTCTATTTCAATCTACCATAAAGAATGTAAAAGTTTATCAGGGTAAAACGAAAAAGAAACGTGCATATAGGACTGTTCACAAAGTAAATCTTGAAGACTCTCATTTCAATTATTCTGACGATCCTAATGAATTGGTTGAGCGATTATTGATACTACACAGATCTAAACAATCGGGAAATAATGGTTTAGATACTGAAATTCGGATGATTGAAGAAAAGTTGGCTGAAGAAGGATATATTCAGTTAAATTAGATATTTTATGTTGTAAAATATTAATGGCTGATAATGATATATTAGAATTTAACATTGAAACAATGAAGCAATGATTATTTTTATTGATTATAATGAATGTCATAAAAATTATTGAATAAATTGTGAACAATATTGAATTAAATCTTTTGTTATTATCTATGATCGTATCAAATTATAAAATATAGTTAAAAGGTTGGATATTCGACACATTCAGATATATAATGTAAGAGATAAATAAAAAACTGACGAATATGACGAAAAATTGAGTAAAATTGTATGAAAGACATTAAAACGCAAGAAAATGAAAAGAAATATCATAAATTGTTGAAAAAAAATAGCGTAAAAAGACTCTAAAACATAAGAACATGATAAGAAATAATGGAAAACTGTTTATAATTAGTTAGTATGGTGGTAAAATTTGTTAATAGTGTTGAAATATAAAAAAATTGTAAAAGAAGAAAACGTTTACTACATGTCTGTGCAACGACAAGTAAAGCTAGGGCGATGGACGACGAAGTGTTGATTGTCAAAACGATTATAGGAGTCCCTTGCTCCCTCCAGCTTAAAAGGAATGGTTATAGAGGTGTTTAAAGATTTCCTTAGTGTATGGGGTATGGGCTGTGAATGTGTTGAGAAAACATTCAGTAAACGTCTGGAGCTTTATGGCTGCTCTTATTAAACGTTAGCATGATAGTCTGTTGAAGATATCGAGCGGGCGAGCAAAATACAAAGTCCCTGTCAATTCATTAAATCAAACGTTCAAAGATGTGACTGGTAAATCCAATAATCAAATGTAGATCGTGATTGCGGGCCTACAACATTCAACTGGTTCTGCGCTTGTTAAGTTGTAGATGTGCACAGATGAAGCGAAAGGTGATGTGAAAGCATAAATATGTACTGTTATCATTGATGACTAACGATATTGTAATGAGATGTAAGAAAGAAAAAAAAAAAACCCTTACAACGTTGTTGAAAGATCGATGAAAATTGTGTAAAAAGTACAAAAAAAGACTGGAAAATGATGCGAAATAGCAAAAATTGCTTAAAACAATGTAAAAGTAGTAAAATGTGCGAAAAATTGTAAAAAATGATTGAAAATTGTACATAATTAGTCAAAAGTAAGGAAAACGTTTACCTCTCTCTCTATAATCACAAATACTATTCATAGTTATCAACATCCGTTTCAAAAATAATAGTAAGAGGGAGATTAAAAAAATGTAAAAATAAAACATCTTAAAACGAAGCAAGATATATAAATTTCCTTCAAATTTTATATTTCAAATAATAAGACTTATACATTTACAACAGTCTCTGGATTGCTTCATCCATTCTTCATATATAAAATTGAAATCTTTACTGCCATCCCAGCCATATAACATTCTATTCAGAAATAAAATGTATGAATAAAGCATGGTACGAAAATTTCCTTCACATTTGAAATCGACGAATGAGTGAAAGAGGTGATCGAGTGATATATACAATCTTGGTAATGTGATAAATATAGAGAAATAATTATCTCATTTATTTTGGGTGTGTAAAAAAAAAAATCCTCGCTATTCAACGTCTTTTTTTGGGGGTGGGGAGGATGCTTTCAATCATTAGTTTTGCAAAGAATTGATTGCTCCGCTAAAAGTTGTGTGACTCCGCATCTAAATGAATGATAAAAGGTAATGAAGCCGTTCTGTATGAGCTTACAAAAGTATATGATAAAGTACGCCAACAACACCTCTGAACAATAATTATGTGTGCGGGAACTGCTTGTATTCTTTTATACGGTCTTGCAGCAGATATGATTAAACAAATATAAATGAATGAAATGTAAAAATAATACGTGGGGCTGGAGTTAATTTTGAAAATATATAGTGAGATTTTTCGGAAACATGCATACAATTGTGTAGAAAAAGGGGTGATGTAATAATTTTGCTAGCATGAACATTTATTTAGAATAATTTCGTATTACATTATTAGACTTTGAACATAGATAGCAAGAGGGAAAAGGAGTGATTGCTTCGACATGAGTAAAACGAACGAAGTGTTTTCGTAGGTTAGTGATTATATAGAAAAAATTATAGGCGAATGTAATTTGTAGTGAAAAATAGTATGTTTGGGCTAATTTTAAAAATTCATGATAGTTTAGTGGAGTCTTACGGTGAATGCATTTATAGATGTAGTGATTTCAATATTTTTGTCATGTATGGAAAATAAAAAAATTAAAAAAAAACTACTATAATTTCAAGATGTTAAAAATAATTACAGAAAAATTAACTCATAATGTAAGTAGAAGGAGTGAATTCGTCATGAATGTTTACAAGAATATGTTTTCTATAGGTTAGGCCCTTTGCGAATTGAAGAAAAATTTAAACGATAAAAAAATAATATATGTACGATAGATTAAAAAAAAAAATATTATTGGCAATCGGAAAATGAGATAATGGTCTGTAAGGAGATTGCTAATTTTGGAAATGATGAAATATATTTAAGTTGATTTTAAAGTAATTATGCACGATTTGAATTTTGGAAATAGATTACATAGTATGAATGGAGCGAAGAACCATTTTCTACGATTTCCTGAAAAAACTATATTACGATAAGAATAGTGTCAATGAACGTACAGATATATCAGCAGTAATGAAGCGAGAAGTGTCTGCGGCGTACATTTGTCTGCATAGCATATTACAAAAAAGATTAGAAAAAATTTTAGCGTAATGAAAGAATAAAAAATATACTCGGGCTAATTTTATAACACAGAGAAAAAAATGTTACTGTTCGTTACCTGAAAAAGAAAACAATATTCTTTTAGGCGACCTTTTTGTGTTCGATATGATGACTGTTCAGGGATAGATGCAGGTATCTTTAACGTATTTTTACAATCAGGCTGTTGCCCTCGAGAATATAACCTTCTATTTCACTCACATACACTCTCTCACTCGCACATTGCAACCCTGATCTGGTCGTGCTACCGTGTTTTTTCTTCGAACATGCTGTGGTTCGTAAACTAACAGGTTTTTTCTGTCTGTCGCTCTATACAATTGACCACCAACACCTCATAGACAAACTCATGTATATCGCGGAAAAATAATTTACGAAATTTAAAAAAATATTAAAACCATACTTGTATTTGTATAAAAATATGATTATGAAAGATTTTAAAAAATTTTGTCGATTGAAAAATAAAATATATCGATTAATTAAATTCTACGGTAACTAAGCTCAGAAAAGTATTACATACAAAGAATGAAGAACGGTAAAGAGGTTCAAGGTTAGATTCAGGCTTTTGATAGAAAAAATAACAAATGAATAAAATAAATGAAAGTGGAATAACGGACGGGTACAGTGACGAATGCGTAGAAACATGTGTGCAGAACGGATGTTTGAGATTCACGACGACTGTTTTGCATAAAAATAAAAAACTTATGAACGGTGAAATGATTGGAAGCTTAAAAATCTGTAATACATTAATATGAATGATTTGGTAAATAGTGCTAACGGATGTGTATGCGTGTATAAGTATTTGAGAATAAATAAATAAAAATAACATTATGTATGGTTGTTAATTTAGTCCAGGGGTAGTAAAAGGAGAGAAGAAGAAATTTTTAGATCCTTGTAAAGTGAAAAATATTGAGAGTCGGTTCGATTTTGAAAATACATAATATGAATGTATAACATGCACAGATATAGTGTTGTGTAGTCGTGACAATGTATATATGTGTGGGAACGACTTGTACGCTTTTGTGACGGATCTGGCGGTCGAGGAGTACGGGGAAAAAATATAAAAAGTATATAGCATCAGTAAATTGTCTTCGTTGATTATAAATTTCGATTCATTTTGATAATGTATAATGGAGAACGTGTGTGAGAAGTGTCGGGATGCTTTCGCGACAGTCGAGGGTTTGATGGGGTCTTAAACAGAAAATAAAATATAATATGAAAAGATCTTGAAAAATATTTGGAGTTTGAAATAAATAAAATATTCTTAAACTAATAGACTTGGAAAAAAATTAATATGAATGATTGGGAAACCATCTCTAGCATATGTGTGTGCAGGAATGGGTGGCGCGGATTCACATTCGGGTGGATGTCCTCGTGAAAAATAATATGAAAGATTTGTAATTTGTGTAGGGTGTAAAGGAGAGGGAGGGGTGGTTGAAATCGTGTTAAATAAAACTCTACTCGACATAAATTTACAAATACTTACTTTTGGAAAAAATCTTTGGAGGGAGAAAAAAAATATTTTAGAGTAATTCCATAATACATAGACATGAAAAAATTATTATGATCGATATGAGAATTAACGACAGAAGATGTGTGCGCATTCATAGCAGTGAAGACATCGACGAATTTATTTTTAGAATCGGAGAAAAAAATATAAAATTATTAACGGACGGAAGAATTTAACGTAAGTGAAGTAAATATACTTAGGCTAATTCCATAATACTTGGAGTTGAAAAAAAAAACTATTATGAACGGTATGGAAACTAATTGCAGAGGATGTGTATGCATTCATACAGTAAAGGTATCGAAGGATTTATTTTTAGATTATGAGAAAAATAAAAATAATGTACTGTCGGGAAAAATGATCGGAAACGTGAAAAATATAATTGGAATAATTCCATAATACTTGGAGTTGAAAAAAGTTATTATGAACAGTATGGGAACTAACGACGGCTGATGTGTATGCATTCATACAGTAAAGGTATCGAAGGATTTATTTTTAGATTATGAGAAAAATAAAAATAATGTACTGTCGGGAGAAATGATCGGAAACGTGAAAAATATAATTGGAATAATTCCATAATACTTGGAGTTGAATAAAGGATATTATGAACGATATGTAGACTAACTGCAGAGGATGTGTAAGCCTTCATATCAGTGAAGACATTATAGGATTTATTTTTAGAATCGGAGAAAAATAAAAATAATACACCGTCGGAAGGAAAGATCGGAAGCAAAAAAATATAATTAGGATAATTCCATAATAGTTAGACTCGAAAAAATTATTAAGATCGATATGGAAACTAACTGTAGAAGATGTGTGCGCATTCATCGCGTTGAAGACATTGTAGGATTTATTTTTAGAATCGGAGAAAAATAAAAATATTATGAACGGTCAGAAGAAATGATCGGAAGTGAAGAAAATATATAATTGGAATAATTCCATAATACTTGGAGTTGAATAAAAGTTATCATGAGCGGTATGGGAACTAACTGCAGCAGATGGGTGTGCGGGAATGGACGGTGTGCATTCATAGCGGTCACATAAAAAAATAATTACTTCTCAATATGAAATGACGGTGGCGTCGGGAGCATCGATCGGGGTTTTAATGGTCGTAGTAAAAGTAAATAGAATGCGATATATTCGATATTAAAATAACGGAATCGATCGGAAAAGAGGGTGGAAGGGGTAAAGGAGACTAAGGCTATTTTAGACTATAGAAATAATTGATTTGTTATTTTAAAAATGTTTTGGATAACCGGTTAGGTTTAGACAACAGAGCAGGGATTGGGTTATTATGTGAAAAAAATAATAATTAAAAAAAAAAAATGGAGCAGTGTACACGGTTGACACGTGCGGGGGATCGGCGTGTGCGCTTTCACGGCGGAGCACGCTATGTTAGATATATGCGCGGGGTCGTGACGTGCGCTTTAGCATATGGTAGTAAGATCGGATAATCAGGAAAATAAAAAAATATGCTTCGACTAATTTTATATTATGTATACTTAGACTTTGAAATATTAAAGAAATAATCACGGTATCGGAAAGGGAGCGCATGTGTGCGCAGGGATATCGCGGCGGAGATCGGGGTATGCGTGGGATCGGCGCGTGCGCTTTCGCGACGGCGACCGAAGCGTGCGCGGGAACGAAATATACCTGTGTAAGGTGTGAACTGGAGTTATAGGTTAGATTTACGCTTTAAATAATATATCGGGGTTAAATTTTGGAATTTTCTTACTTAGATCCTGAATTTTGAAAAAATTGTGATAACGTAGCAGTGGGCGGGCGGGGCGAGCGGGGACTTGGGTTACTTTCGGACATTAATTAATATACTTATGTTAATTAATAATCGGTTCTGTTTATCAGAAACGAGCAGGACGCGTACGAGGGAATTTTGGAGACGGAGCGTTCGTGTGTGTGTGTGTATGTGTGTGTGGGTGTGATATCGCGGTGGACATCGGAATATGCGTGAGATCGGCACGTGCGCTTTCGCGTCGGCGACCGGAGCGTGCGCGAGAACGAAATATACGTGTGAGAGGTGTAACGGAGGTGTTGGGTTAGATTTACGCTTTAAATAATATATTGGGGTTAAATTTTGAAATTTTCATACTTAAGCCTCGGAATTTTAAAAAAAATTGCGGTAACGGAGCGACGGGAGGGGCCAGCGGAGACTTGGGTTACTTTCGGACATTAATTAATATACTTATGTTAATTAATAATCGGTTCGGTTTATCGGAAACGAGCGGGACACGTACGGAGGAATTTCTGAGAAATTTGGGGAACTTGGGGGAACTTTCAGCACCTGGACACTAATTGGGGTTACTTGCGCCCCCGAATAACACTTTGGGTAGTTTATTGACCTCGGGACACTGTTTGGATGTTCGGTTTATTGGAAACGAGCGGGAACCGTCCGGGGGAAACTCGGAGGAATTGGGGGAAACTTGGGTGAATTTTGAACACCTGGACACGATTTGGGGTGAATTTTGTGTTCGGATTACCGGTCTGGGGTGAATTTTCGCCTCCGGGACAGGAATTGGGGTTCGGATTAGCGGAACGGCCAGATCTCTCAATAAACGACTACTGACGACGAAATTATTACTGCATATAATATTTTTGGAAGGATAATTTGTTTATAGATAATAAGTTTGTTTTCAGGTGTTAAATGGGATTTTCTATTAAAGTATGGGTGTAGACAACAAATCTCTTTCTGAGCTTTTATAACTTTATTTTTGATTAGTTTCATGAAAAATTCGTGAAAAGTTTATAATAAGATAACATATTTTTTATGTATACAAAATCAAATGATAAAAGTATTAGGGGAACAAGAGAAAGTAAACAGCCTCTTATTAACAAATTTTGTTCTTTAATGGAATTACGTGCTTTTTGATCTAAAAAAATTTGGACACTTTTGGATTTTAAAAATTTCGAAATGACCCTTAACTATAAAACATTTCCGTTGCGTCGAAACGTTACATGATTTTCATATCATGTTCGACGTTAAAGTGGCAATTAATTAATACGTATATATTAATGACAACGTCATTCTTAGCCCGACCCCCATCACTTTTTTTGTCTTAGAACGCTTCATTTTGTCCCAAAACGTTACATGCATTGTATATATAAGAAGACAAAGTATCGACAAAACGGACTGTTGCCTTGATTAATTATGTTATTCTTACGTTGAGGTTAATAAGAAATTCCGCTACATTCTTGCGTTATAGACGTAATGACAGACATTTCTATGCAAACCGTAAATTAGTAATGACAGACATAGAATACGTTGCTATTTTTTTTTTTTTTTTTTGTATCGAAGTCGGGAAGAATGACATTGTCAATTTTGCTCATTCTATAAAGTTTAAAAGTGATAGAGCTGGTAATCCGGGGGTGTCCCCAGAGGCTCAAGGAGCGGAAATCTCTAAGAGGCACGCAGGGCCTAGTTATATATTCGTATGTATACACGTATAATCAATTAATTAAGTGCGTATAGACCCTGTAATCTAATTCATTTCTAAGTGTTTCTCCTAATTTTCCAAGTTCACTTTCCCCTCATAAATCCCCCCTTTTCTCTTCCGCCTCTTTTGTTCCTATTTTCTTCTGGATTTCGTTCTCTGACAGCACGTTCCAGTTTTGTATTTTGTTTCTGTGTTTTTATTTACAATTTCTCTTAGATCTATTTGTTTCTTTTGTAGATCCATTCTGATTTGTCTGTTCCATATAATGGTTGACTTAACTCTTTGTATGTAGTAAGAAATTCATTAGTAAATCTTATTAATAGGATTCATCAGTGAGTCCATGAAACTTGAGCCTTCTTTTGCTAACGGCCGTCACTAAGTTGAATATTTTTTCCGCGATTTTCCTCGAACCAAGTCTACATCTCTCTTCTGGTAATACTAAAAATTTTCCTCGCAATTTTACACTTTTCTTTCGGTATATTTTCCATGCCGATTGTTGTGTAAAAAGTGTCTTGCCTGCATATAGTACTTCTCTAGTTTAGCCATCGTTTTGTAATGTCTAATCTTTGTGTGCACCGCATTTCTTGTAACTATAATACTCCGTTTATCTATCCATATTTTTGAATGCCTAATTTTAAGCACAAAAATTCTATCTCTTGAAAAGATATCTGTAGGCTCACTATTTTGGCGCATTGATTGCTGCTGTTTCATTATGTGCAAATACAGCTACGTCGTTCGTGAAAATTAGACATGAATTTTCTACTTTGTCTTTGAGTCGTCTAAATCGTATTGACTTCCAGTATCCTTCATTTTTTCAGCTCATATTTCCATTCCCTGATAACGTCATCCTGGACCAAAATTGAAGACAGCCCATCCGTTTGGCATAATCTGATTTTAATCGAAAAAGACTTATAAATTTCACTTTAGCGGTTATGTCTGCTATCGTCTGTTTGGTTAATCGTAGCATTTTGGAATCGAGTCCAGGCTGTTTTAAAACGTTAAACAAACAGGTGGTCGATCCAATAGAATCGTAGGCTTTCTTGAAATCCACGAATGCATAGATAAAAGGAGCATTCATGATTTTTCGCTGTTTGCAATATTTTTCAGATTGAAAATTTATTTCGTATGCGATCGGCCAGGATGGAAACCTACCTAGTGTATTGGACAATTTTCTGTTCCAATTGTTCTTGTGTTCTTTAGAGGAGACATACTAAGAATTTATACGTAATCCTTTGACAGAAAATCTCTATAACATTTTTTAGATCTGTTCTGTCTCCCTTCTTGTGTAACGAATGGATCAGGAGGGTACATTTCCAATCATACAAAGCCTCGCTATAAATTCTGTCACACCTTTATTCTCAAATAAATCGAGAATAAAAATTAGTAAAATTTTATAAGTTTACACAAAAAGAGCTTTTAATTATCATAAAACTTATTCAAAATTACTACATTAAGTCTGATCCGTAACATCAAACGGTTTTGCCTTTCATCAATTGTTACACGCCTGATATCCAGAAAAACTTCAAACGCGGCTTTTATTTTTCTTCAGTTATAAAATGAAAGTCTGTTGACGACCACAGACATGAGCTTTTACAGCATATCTCACAATTTGCAGTCCAGTAGATTAAGGTCTGGATTAACCGGATGGCCAATCACACGCAACCTTGAACGAAGGAACATTTTTCACTAACCTTTATTGCACATGTTTAACCTTGTAGTCAGGTATCAAGTCTTGATAAAAAAAAAGAACCGTTATTTTACCAAAAAGAGTGTAATTCAAGGGTTTTACAACTGGTTCTCACATACTTCACAAAAATGAATCTAAGTAATATCGTTGTAAGCCACGCCCTACCACACCGTCACTGAATTGGTGATGGTCTCTCTGAACTCGGAGATATTTTCCTTTAACGCACCAGAATTTGTGGCACAAAATGTTGCGATTCCGCTCGTTGAATTTCTTTTCAATAGAGAAGAGTTTTTTTATTTTCAACTCGGCTTTTTCTACGTGTTTTTAACAGTTTTTTAAAGTGTTTTTACGAACTTCTCGCAATTTAAGAGTTAATAAATTACTCGTATACGTCCTAAATGTACCTGATTATGATTTTCACTAACCAAAAACAAGCCATTCAGAGGCGATCATCTTCCTCGCTCAAATCGTCTAACTACATAAAGAATTTCAATAAACTCTTGCGCGTACGAGATTCACAAGTTTCAGAAGCCGCATACGAATGACCGTTTCCTGACCAATCAGCAACATCGCTAATTTCTTCAAAGAATTTAATAATAGAATACGCGAAATTTCGGTCAATTCTGATTTTGCTAAGTAAAGCTGTTTTACTAATGCGATATAAAATAGCAACTGTAGCACCATTTTCACGCATACTCCATTTCATGACTAAACGACTGGTATGCAGTGAAAGTTACCAGTTACATAGTCGTAACTTATTCAGAGATAGAGAAAAAAGGAAAAAAAATGTTTGCAGGTTGGTGATGGAAGATTTGCAAAGTGTCTCGTTACATAGTATCTAAGATCTATTATATGCAATAAAAATTTTTAAATATAATAAAGTAGTTGGGTGTGCAGTGGATGATCCATAAGTCCCGCATATATTAGTGACATGCAGCAAAACAGAATCCAAAATTCATAATATATAGGGTAATTACGGAATTGTAAAAACAGAAATATTGTTACAGTTAAATTAATTAATACACGTTTGCTTACGTTTAGCTCTGTTTTATTTTATACACCCGTATTATAATAATCGTCCGGTAACTAATATACATATGCTGAAAGTCGTTTTATGTAATGGAAATATAAAATTAAAGCGTTACATTGCAACCGTCTGAACTATGTCTCCACAGTACTGTTTTATTTTATAGCGACAAATTTCTCTTACGCCTATAAATATTTGTGATAGAATTTATAGAGGCTTTTATATATATATATATACATAGGCGTCGCCAGCGGGGGGCAGGGAGGGGCAGCTGCCCCCCCCCCCCCTGGAGCCTTGAAACTTTTTAATCAACTGGCATTGATGAGTATTCATAGGCGTGTAATCATGGACAATGTGGAAAACTTGGGCTTTTAATTACGATTTTGTTCTTGTTTAATAAAATATTTTAAGCCTTTACAACTTATAAATTTTATTTTTCCTACAACTCATATCCTCTTTCTATCATCTTGCCCCCCCCTGGCGGCTGGCAGCTCATCTTGCCCCTTCCTGGCTCATCGGCTGGCGACGCCTTTGTATATATATATATATATATATATATATATATATATATCATCATCATCATCATTATATCCTCAACCATTCGGTTGGTGGACAACCTATTCTCACATTTTTAGATGTACAGATATAGGTTGTATACTAAGCAATTATTATAATATGCAACGCAGGTGTACACACGCAAGACTACATTCGGAACTGATAGTAGCCGCTTGTTATCACGCTACCAGTGCAGTCCCGTGTGGGTCTGCTGTGTACTGACCTAGCGCGCATATGATGTTGAACGTGGTGGTTTGCTATTGCCTTCCACGTGATTATTAGCGATTATTTATTTATTTTTATTTAATTCTTGTAATAAGTTCGTCGTCGCTCGGGATCGAACCCGTGACCGCCATATCGGAAGTCAAGCGCTCTAGCAACTAGGCTGTCGCGAAAAAATGTTTGCACTTGCATCAATTTTGTGAAGAATAAACTGAAAAGTCATTAAAAGTAACGTTTGAGGCAAAGTAAAGAATTTTATTCGAATGAGTACTATGTACAGAAGAAATAAACGTAAACTTCGGAATTGGAAAAATAAATTCCCCTAAAAAAAGGGAGCTTTCAACGAAAAAAAGAAAAAATCACTACTCACAAAAATGTTTGCGCCATCACGAAAATAAGTAAAAATGGAGTGAACAAACAGGAATAAATACCCTTTAATACTTTTTAGGATATCTTTTCTGGTCGAAAACGGATTATAACCTCTGAGCATATTCATGATGATCTTTTCCAAATATTCGCGTTCAAGGTACGACCATTCAAGTAGGAGCCGGTCACGAAGTTCATATTTAGACGTTCAAGCTTTTCCCATACATGCTCAATCGGGTTCAGGTCTGGGAACTGCGCTGAAGGATGAAGTACGTGTGGACAATTGTATAGCTCCCATTGTTGCACAAGCCGCGATGTGTGCTTAGGGTCGTTGTCTTGATATAATTAGAATGTTCGTGAAATGCCCATTTTGGTGGCATTTTTCTTTAAATGTTTTTGTAAAATGTCCAAGTATACATACTAATTCAATTTCACGTCGATAAATACCCAATTTACATCCCCAGATTACACTACCACTTCTGTGTTTTACAGTTGGTTTCACGGTATATGGTTTTAATTCTGTGTTCTTTTGTCTCCACGCTGTGGATCGTTCGTCAAACCCGAATATATTAAATTTACTTTCGTCACGAAAGATCACATTCCTCCGGAAAACTTCATCCTTCCCAAAATACTCCCGGGCAAATTATAGCCGTCATTTACGGTTCTTTCCGGAGATGTGTCGTTTTCTGCCAGCTACACGTCCGTGAAATTCGTTCATCCTCAATATTCTACGCACGGTTTTCGTATTCGCTTGCTTCTCGCATTCACTTTTTATTTCAGTCGTCAGTTTGGGAGCGCTTAGGTATGGATTTTTCTTCACTTTCCTCAGAATTCGACGTTCTTCATGCGCATTGAAAATCCGTGAATGACCGAGACTATTACAGAGATCAATTCGATTTTCCCTTTTTAATCGTTCGATGATGTATTTTACCGTCCTCTCCTTCATTTGAAGCATCTCACTTACTTTCTTGTATGATTTTCCATTCTCCCGGCGCCAAACCACGAGTTGTATCTCCTCCGGGGACATTCGTTTACCGGGAATCCTTCCAATTTCGATCACACTTTCCTCCAAAATTGTACGTCCGATTTTTTCACGCGTACGGTGCACGCAATAAGGTTTTCTCGTAAGCATACGTGCAGTTATCTCGGAACGTATTACTCACTACCTCGCATTCAGGGATGACTCATTCTGAACTTTACAAAACGTATCAATCCCGCTGTAGATGAAAGTGCAAACATTTTTGTGAGCTGTAAATTTGGGCTTTTTCTACGTTATCTTCTTTTATTTTCCTCTTCTTCTTCCTTTGCTGTCTCTGTGTACGTATATTTCTTCATTATACCCCACTTTATCAAATACCCTTCGCAATTTTCTTACTACTACTTTTTACATTATTTTCGGATCCATTATAATGTGAAACTGACCAGAGTGCAAATATTTTTGTGACTCACTGTATATATATGTATATATCAGTAGAAGATCTACCGGGGGAGGGGATAAGAGATATTTCTCTCCCAAAGTACCAAAGCCTCTATAAAATAATTTGTTATAACAGAGAAGCCTAGTTTATACTATAAAAGTTTTGTATAAATGTTATACCTGTTGGATTTAATTATAACTAATATTTAATACTGTTTTCTAGTAAAAGTATTAATGTTCATTTTTATTCTGTTTTAAATGCAACTGTCGTCGATCTTTTGCCTTTTTTATTTATTTTTAATTTGTATTTTGCAACTTTAATTAGGGAAATATATATTTATATTTAACCTTGCTGACGGACAAAGAATTCGGACTGGATTACTGACAAAAATAAAAAAGAATTAAAGTCTAATAAAAATACTATCTTTCTTCCTATTTCTAAACTACCATATTTAAGGTATAATTTTATAATTTCGTTTTATTTTTCACCCCTAAAAGTAAAAAAAAAGTTAAATTAAAAATTGTAATAATTATGTATTTTTAAAACATTTTTAAATTTCTAAAGAGGCGGTCGCTATTTGATATTCCTTATGAAACAAGGTATTCCTCAAATCTATTATCCACCGTTAAAGATTTTACATAATTATATAACCCCCCCCCCCCCCAAATGTCCTTCTGGATCCGCCCCTGTATATATACATATGCGTGTATACGATCTTTCAGTAAGCAAATGTGTATTCCTAGAAGGCTGAAAATAGGTAAAAATATTAACAGTTTATAAGTTGAATCAAATAGGCGTAACCAGTTACAATTCTTAGGCACCTACGATTTACCCTCGCACAAAACACATACTTATTTCTCATTGCTTGTTATTATATAGATCAATATGATTTATGCAAGGCAAATGAAAAACTTTTATACTTTATGAAGTTCCTCCAACATTGTTTTACCTTCCTAGTATTAAAACGAGTTTTATTCAGTTTAAACAGGTTAATCATGTAAAATATAATTACGATGCTAAATTTTCTTAACTTGGTGTAAATAAGGGAATTTTTCAACTCTTTGTCTAAATTTATATTTTTTAAAACTTTCTTCCCAACATAAGTTAGGTCAAGTTGCTTAACTCATCGTAATTTTTACGTATAACTTAGTATATCTCAAACATGAAAAAGTTTTTTAATAAGATACACTCGAAGCAGGTAAGCTACGACATTAATTACGCGAAATGTAAAAGTTTCGAGAAATGTGTTCTTATGAAGTTTGAGAAAATCTAGAATCAAAAAAAAAAAAAAAAAAAAAAAAAAAAGTCTTGCGTTAATAATTTTGCCAGTTCTGTAAAGTTTAATAGTTTTTGGTATTAACATTAACTCTTCTTTCAATGTCTGCAAGTCAACATTGTAATAAGTAGCGCGAATGGCTTTGTCTTCCTGTATGTTACTGAAAAAATTACTGGATAGACAAATACAATCTATACTTCGTAAAACAGAGCCATTATCCGTAAACCATATGCAATTTTTTTCAATTGAAATAAGCTGTACAAAAATTTGCCGTTAAAGTGGTTTGTTCTTTTGAATTTTCAGCTTTGGCTGAGTAAGTACAAACTACAAAATTTTACCGACTGTTTCAGCACTGTTACGTATTCCAACAATTTCATACGCTTCAGTAACGTTTTCGTTACCAAATACCAGTTATCGAAAATTCGTTATTCGATCGATACTTTCATAGAGAGATTATTTAATAATGATTAAACAAGATTCAAACCGTACACTGCATTAACCGATTGCACAAACTATTGCTAACAGATTTAAGTTTGCATTAAAACATATTTAGATGTAAACGGTAGATCGATTGCAATATCAATAATAGGACGTTAGCGTCAGCCCACAGTTATGATTTTCAGGAAATTAAAGGTATAAACTGGAAAACAACTCTTTTCTGATCTTGAACGTTGTCGTTAAAATTATCTTCTTTATTTTTCCTTATGGGTTCATCAACATGGACATTGGCCTAAAAAAAAAGGAAAAGAGGAGCAAGAGAGGTGAATCAAAGATAGCCGACAAAAAAGAATCAAGAGCTTGGATAATAGAAAGGGAAGGAAGGGAGAGAATGAACCAAATGCAGTGTATGGAGTGGGAATACCGATTTGTAAGAGGGACAGAAAGAAGCTTGTTCAGTTGAAAGTAACGAACAACCGAACATTAAATGATCGAGATCACAAAAAACTTGGATGCTAGAGAGGTGCAATGGACAATAAGAAAACGGCACGAGAGAATAATGAAAAAGCGAGAAAGGTAGCAAACTGCGCTTAAAACGCAGACGGCAAATCGCAAAGAGGTTGGAGCGGCGCATAGAGGGAAAGTCAAAAAACCAGGAGAAGCAAGGAAGGAAAGGTTGAATAGACACGAAAAAGGAATCCGGGTTGGGGAATCAAAAGGCGTAGGAGTTAAACCGTAGTTTGGAATGAGCAGCTGCAGACAGAAGGGTAATATTGGAAGATACGAAAATAGAAAGAAATCTATCAGAAGAAGAAGATAATCAAGCGAATGAGTCAATTAACTCATTTCCCTCGATTCCGGCATGGCGAGGAATCCAAAAGAAATTAGTTTGGATTAATGAGAAACAAAGAGATTATGAATCGAGTGACGTAGAAGAGGCGATGCCATAGTCTGCAGCACGCTTTGGACAACCGACAGGAAAAGGATATCGCAAGAGACGGAGAGGATCTGATCAAAAGTATTAGGTAAATAATTGTGGCAACGGACGTAAAAAATTTCAGCATAAAACTTTTTATAACCTTTAAACACCACTGCGATAGCCGCTTGTTACATTAACCTAAAATTATATAAGTTCGATCGCACGATCACGTTTTGCCAATAAAAGCAAATAAGGCCTAACCTCTGAAATCGCTCAGCTAGAGGAAAATTAAGAAGTGTATAAAATCTGATAACACCCGTAAAAATAAGGATAAATTAGAGCTAACCAATTTAAATGTAAAAACTTAATTAAATGATGTTTTAGTAGAATTAGAAATACTAGTACGATACATATAATAGGATTAATAGAAAATAGAAGACACGGGTAGCATATTTTAACGTTAAAATCGGGGGGGGGGGGGATAATGGGTAAAATGACAAAAAATATAATATAAAAGGTAATGTCAGAATTCAATGGAAAGTTCGACGTTAAAACTAAGGGATAAAATCAATGTGGAATCTGATGAAAATCAACCAGCGTATAATAACATTAAACTACGTGGTGGTGGTAGAGTTTAAAATGGCATTTTCAAGGATAGAGATTACGAAACAGACAAAGGGAATAACACACTAGATTATTTATAAACAAAATAAGATGGCATGATACCACTTAGCCATACTCATCTATTTTTGTTTTAAAGTGATTTTTTTTTATTGATTTTTTTTCTTTTTTGGTCTAGTTTTACCCAGACCAATTGCTTACAGTCAGGAAGTTCAGTGATATTTATTTTAATTTTAGTGTCTTCCATATTCTTTCAATAAGAACGCTTCATTTTTAAATTTAAATAAAACAAGCTGTATCGTAAGATATCCACTCATTTTTTTTTTTTTTTTTTTTTGAAAAAATGTTTTATGGCATTAATTTTGGAATATAACGCTGTTCAAATGTCCGTCGCAATTTTGCTCGGTAGCACATAGTCGGAAAGTGTCCAATTTTCGATGACTTTATCGCATAAATGTAGCTGAATTTGCTGGATGATGTCCGTTATGATGACTTTGAAGACATCAATTGTTTACAGTTTATGCACATAAATCTGCGATTCAAGATAAACCCAAATAAAAAAGTCTAAAGGCGTTAAATCAAATGATCTCGGTGGCCAGTTCATGTCGCCGCCGTACGAGATAACCATACCTTCAAATGGCTCGTGCAAAATGTCGATCGTGGCATGCAATGAGTGGCAGTTAGCGCGTCCTATTGGAATCGCATGTCGTCAGTATCCATATCATCCAGTTTAGACCACAAAAAGTTTTGGTTTTCATCGATCTGTAGCGCTCGCTGTTTTACGACAATGTTAATTTCATTTTGAAAGAAATACGGAATTCCGCCAGACCAAAATCCGCACTAAACAACGACTTTCTCGGGATACATTTGGTGCTGGTATGTCTCATGTGGATCAGCATCGTTCCAAATTCCACAATACTGATCGTTCGCACATTCTGACTCATACAAAAATTGGCCTCGCTGCTAAAGATAATTCTTTTAACGAAATTCTGGACAATTTCCAACTGCTCCAGAGACCAATCAGCGAACAAACCGCATTGCCCGGCTTTGATTATGAATCTCTGTTATTATCCAAAACTAGTCGGCATTATTTAATTAATTTTTTGAATTTTATTTATTTGTTTATAAGTGTTTGTTTATTTTAAAAGTATTAACACATTAAGGAAACAGAAAAATGGATGAAGATAAGTTTAATTTTAAATGTCTAGATATTTGGCGAGGAAGATAGGCGGCTGAACGGAAAGGCAAGAAAATTAAGTTGAAGTTTAGGAGCATTCATGAAAATAAGGGGTAAGGATTAGTGGAAGCAGAATTCAAAGCAATAAAACTGAGGAAAGCGGATTGACAGATCGACGTGCATAGGTGAATGTTCGAGTTACGGCAGAGAGCGTTTTGACTTTTTAGGCTTCAAGGAATGGAATATCCTCATAAATCATTATTTTCTTGATTTTCTTTTGGTGAAGTCTTTAAGGCAACGACGTTCAGTGGAGTAATATTGGAGAAGGAATGCTAAACGTGCCTTGGGGAAATGAATTTTAAATTGAAATTTGATAAAGAAGAAAAGGGTTTTCAAAAGAAATTTCGACCGAATAGGTTGATACTGGAACAGTGATGCATCTTACTGAAAAAATGCTCTCCGCAATATCTTCTATAAAAGAGACCTGGATGTACGTGAAAACCCATATCTAAACAGCATAAACGAAAAAATATAAACCATAATATTTACCTAAAAACGATTTGTTGACGAGGAAAGAATCTGCAGAAGGGGTTGTTGCGAAATGGGCTGAAACTCTATTCCTTCCTATAGATTTAAAAGATACACCTTATTTAATTCAGTGTGTAAAAATCTCTGTTCGGAACAAACGGACAATATTAAAATTAAAAATAAAAATTTCGCTGAAAGGTACGAAATACAGAGAGGGGTGAGGCAAGGATGTCCACTGTCACCACGGCTACTTAATGTATATATATATTTATATATATATGATGAAGGAATAAAAAAAATAAAAAATGATGAGAAAGTCGGTTGCGAAATAAATGGGCAAGTGATTAACAATATTAATTACGCGGGCTATAGGGTTACAATTGCTGAAACAGAAGAACAGATGCAAAGAATGCTAGATATTATTAATAACGAAGGGAAAAAATACGGAATGAAAATAAATACGGAAAAAAAATTAAGGCAGTGAAATTTTCAAAGACAAATATTAATAACATAAAAGTCAAAATTGACGACAAATTTCTAAAACAGATAACCGAGTTTAAATATTTGGGCGCAACGATTACAAGCGAGATGTGAAGCAAATAGAAAAGCGGATGGGAATGGCCAAAGCAAGCTTTTATAAATTTTTTAGGAAAATATTAAAGAATAGAAAGATGACGTTAGAGCTAAGGAAAAGAATAGTACGGTGTTACGTTTGGCCCGTGCTGAAATATGCATCGGAATCATCGACAATCAACGCTGAAAGCAAAAGGAGATTAGACACTTTCGAAATGTGGTCGTATAGACGGCTACTTCAAGAACGTTCGGTATTGATGCGACGTTGATAAATTGTCCATCGCGGAAGGCATTAGGACAAAAAAAAAGGAAAATACATTGGTCACAAAGTACGAGAGGAAAACATATTTATGTTAGCAGTCCAAGTGAAAATGCTCGGAAAGACAACAAGGGAAAGGAAGAGGATGGAGTATATAACGAAGAATATTGGGATCAGCAAAACATAATAAATGTAGCCAGATGTTGAGAAATATGAGACGATCAATGGTTCTTGACGAGCAACCTCCTGAAAGAGATACAACAAAATGATGATGAGGAGCTTAATAATAATAAATGAATGCAGGTTGCCCGGATTTTTCTCCTTGGCCAAACCTTTTAAATTAATTTTCTAGTTAATGGAAGAAAAATAATTAAATCGTCGTATTTTTAGTAAGAATTTCAATGTTGAACGAAGATTTTCGCTGAAGAAAAAGTGGCAGATTGTTTTGTTTTTTTTTGTACAGGAGGAGAGAAGTAAATGTTCCGGAAGGACGAAGTGCCTGTAGAAAAGTAATAATAAAGGACTGTAAAGAACTGATATAAAATTGATAATACAATCATCGGCAGAGGTTAAATCTGCCATTAATTGCTTAATAGATATAGTCTGTAAGCCTTACGTTCAAATCGAGTCTTCTCAAGACAGCGATTAGTGATCATTGGAAGGAAAGCATTACGGTTTTTCTTTGATGTAGGAGACGAAGCATCCACGGTAAGTCGATGTGCTCCGGAGATTACCCCGCCATAATGGGATGCAGATAACTAAAAATAAAAAAAAAACGAAAAAATGAACATGAAATAAATAAACTAAATGGTAAAATTAAAATGAATAATTAATTCTGTATAATTAGAGCTAATTTTGGTATCGACTATGTTACGTAGGGAGTCGCAGTTAGCAGACAGATCGGTGCGACAACGTACGTGGAAACATCATCGAAAACTTGCCTAAAAGCGGTACAGAATGCCTTTGAAATGTCCGTTTTAGCGGCTCTGGGAAAACTGAATAAGTTACACTCATCGAACACGCATAAAATGCACAACGGTATTTGGTCATCGAAGAACAAAATCGATTTAAATTTCAGAAATGACTATAAAGACAAGACACGAAACTGTAAAATTATGTAATACTACGTGAGTTCGTTTAATTGTAATTTAATAGATGATTCTCGACTACAAAAACAGAAGGAGGCAAAGCCAAGAAAAAGTCGAAAGGGCCCATGAATTTCCGATATTTTTGTCGAAATGTATTATTTTAGATTTTCAACAGAACTAAACGAACAGTAACCTGATATACACCGACTGAAAGGTAAAAATGAATATTACCATTCTGTTTGTTAAATATGAATTATAAAATAATATAAGAACTACATATGTACAATATATATATATATATAATAAATACTCCTGTATGTATTATTATAAGAGCGTAGCCAAGGACATCACTTCGGAAAAGTCCCAATTAAATCTGTTATTTTAAAGATTTTTAACGATCCAGGAGGGGAGAACTAGTGAAATTTGAAAAAAATAGTCGATTTTCTAACAGGAAAAAAAAAATCAGTAATAAGAATTTTAAAAGATAACATAAAAAATACATTACCTAAATACGATATTCTCATGAAAGTAATCTCGAGCACGATCTTGTCTGAGCGAATATGAAAAAATGTATTTACGTTCACGTACTGACAAGCGCATTGGATCAACGTCAGGCTGGCATTTCGTGGGATTCGCCCATGGGAAGTGTGGTTCACGAATAAATGCAAAATTTATATCATGTTCTATTTTTAAATTTTAACTTATTACGCTACTACTACCCTTTTATTGCTTTCAATCGAATTTACATTTAAGAAAAATAATTAATTAATTAAGAAAAAATCGAAAAAGAAAACTGGCCGATATTCAAACCGTAATAAGTTTTTATTTGATTGGTCGTGTTAAAAAGTTAAAGACAAAATGTTTCGTTACATATATACCAGTGGCGGTTAATGGGGTACTTTAAAACGGAAGATCAATTTCATTTCTTTAAAAATGTAACGATTACGTATTGTACGTTAGCGGTATATCGATTAGCTTGTTTGCTAAAACAGCTCCGTCTGTTATAGTGCTTTAAAAAGAGCGGTGATTTCTTGCTGCTCCGCCAAAGCAGTAGCTCTTAGAATAAAATATTAATCAGTATCAGATTTTCTGCTCTTTTTCTCAAAAATAAAATTATATTATTTACGAAATGAAACAAAAAAAAAATAAATAAATAACATTTAGCGAGCAACCACTAGCGAAAAAAAACGTACGATAATTTAGCAACCATCTGGTATTCGGTAAGAAGTAATATTAATTCTTAGAAAATAAGAAAAAACTCGATTCCTAATGAATATTGTGTGACAGAATCCTATATTTTATCAGAAGCGGATCACCGCAGAAAAAGCTAGAAAAACCTTCGTAGACTATTTAATATATTTAAACTACATTTCATATCGCAGTGGAATTTTTGTGTTTCTGCATTTATTATTGTTAAATAGTAACGGGTTTATTTAATTGTAAGTTTTGTAATAAAATCTATAAAACAAACCATTGCTGCATTATTATCAAAAAGTTTATAAATATTATATAGCAGTAAAAGTGCAAAATATACAATATCAATTTGAAAAAACCTAAAAATTAAACTTTATCAGAAAAATATATTAAAATTATTTATATAATTACCGACATGTTTCAGGAATACAATCCGATGATCACGGATATAACAAATTTTAATCTTTTTTTTAATTTTTAATTTGTAATATACCATGATTACTGTGCATTATATTCCTAAAACATACCGGTAATTGTATAAATAATTTTAATATATTTTTTTGATAAAGTTTGAAGTTTTTTCAAAAATATATTTAACTTATTTCTTCAACTGCGTATTATTTATTAAGTTTTTTACGTACATTTTACGGAAACGACGTACAAATCTGTTGTAATATGAAAATTTGCATAATACCGGCGAAAAGTTTGTTAGCTCTTTTACTCTGTAAAACCAACCGTCGTTCAATTGTATGCGCACGTGCAGTGGCTCACAAAAGAACGATTTGGACCTTTGAGTTCAGTCGATTATAAATTATAAGAATTTTAAAGAAATCATTTGTTCTGGTGCATGTCGCAAAGACGTATAGAAATAATATGTAAATTCAAATTTACGATGAATATCAGACGTTCTTTTACAAAATTAAAAAGATGCCACATCGCACGAAAAGATTAGGACACATCTGAAATCTCTAGTAACCATGGTGATAAATCGATGAAACTAATTAAAACTGATACTTCGCAACACTTGTGTACTACATCAATCATCGATTTAACGCATATTCATTACGATTTTACGAGTCTATTAAACGCTGACTTTTGACTCTATTCTGCAGTGACTGTAGTAGAGCTTTTTATCCGAAACTACAGACACATTGCATAAATTCCACCCGGTTCAGCTCATTACGTAATTTTTCCATAGGATTTAAATTCGGTAACCACCGGTGTATGGAATAGTATGTAACAATCACCCTTTAGTAATTCAAGCTTCAGGCTTTAGATCATTGTCCGAACAGCATTTAAACGTAGCAAAGATTTCGCATTGTTTTTTTTTTTGTTTTTTTTAACGGGTTGATATAAAAGATTTCGAAATCTTCAAATGTATCTCAGCAACCAGCATTTCATCCTTGAACACCAGAAACCCATGATTTGTTAAAAAGAACTATCCCTTATATTCTTTGTTTTTTTCTTCCTACCATTACGATGGCAAATACTAATAAAAACCACGCGTTATATTCCATCGAAAAAGATTACTGCTCCCGCATTTTAATGTTCCTTTACGGAATACTGCAAAGGTTTTTTTCAGCTAATATTCTATTAATGAATGCGAACTCATTCCTCTACAACTCATATCCATTGTATTGATCCCTTAAGGCTCAGTCTCGCGAGAAAATTCTTCCAAGTAGCTTTCCTAAGGTTTAACTTGAGTTTATTTAACTTTTTTTTTTGAAATTTTTTTAACTATAATCTGTTGTGAAATCTTTGAACAATTCGAGCGATCGTTTCAAATCTTTTTTATGTTGTCCCTGAAAAATTTAACAAACGGCATTATTTTCTTTTGTTTGCATTTCATGAATACTTCTGGAATAGCCGTGCATCTTGTTTACGATTCTAAATAAAAAGTTAAAAACCTCTCTGAAAGAACTATATTTTCCCCGAAAAATCAAATGGCACGTGCTTTTGATTTTCACGTTAAAAAGGGACCATGCCTCTATTTTAATAAATGAAGTTAAAAATCTGTCCGAATCTTTTTGTGTGCATTTTTCTTTCCGATCTTTTTTTATCCGCTTCACATTTTTTTACCACGACCGACATCTGCTGCCTTATGCATTTAACCTAGCACTTACATTTGTATCTCCGTTTTTTCATTACTAGGCAATAGCAAACTGAAAAGGAAGAAAAGCTTTCCAATTGGCTGTGTCTTTTTGTGAGCCACTGTACACATATAGTACCATAATGTCAATTTTGTATATTGCAACAATATATGTGTTCCTGCCCTAGTGTAAATAACAATCGTCCCTCGTATAGTTCAACCATGGCGCGAATGTTATAGCGACGCTGAAGCGAAATTTTCCGTTTACTTCCCCATTCGATGAACCGTCATCGTTGCTCAATTGTGTAATTTTTTTAAAAATATATCGTAGACCCTTAAAGTGTGATCGTTTAACCGTTTACATTTTTTCATATTGCGATTAAAACCGTAGATTAACTAATTATTTTATTTTTTTTTTCTTTTTTTGTTGAAAATTGATTACTCTGTAATTTGTTATCTTATTAATCGCGCTAATGAATTTTATATACGGAGAAAAAAATTAATATATTATACAATATGTACACAATGTATTTTTATTTGAAATAAAAACTGCCCTACAGTAGGTTATGGTCACCGTCAGCAATTTCGGTTTATTCAGACTAACGATTTTTTGATTTTTTTTTTTTTTCGCGATAGCCTAGTTGCTAGAGAGCTTGACTTACGTTACGGAGGTCACGGGTTCGATCCCGAGCGACGACAGAACTTTATTACAAAGAATTAAAATTAAAATACTCTACTAATAATCACGTGGAAGGCAATGGCAAACCACCACGTACGTACAACATCATATGCACGCTAGGTCAGTACACAGCAGACACACACCGGGCACTGCACTTTTGTAAAACGATGTAAATCAAACGATTACTAATCAGTTCCGAATGAAGTCTTGCGCGTGTACACATTCGTACTGCATATAAACAATTGCCTAGTACACTATGCCTGTGTGTCTGTACATCTGAGATGTACGAATAGGTAGTCGCCGACGCTCAGGAATTAAGTATGGCACTATAAAGAAAGATATTATAGTCTATCTAAAAGATAGGACAGTAATTGTTTTCAAAAATGTGAAACGAGCAGAGATACACCATTCAGCGATAGCGCTTGTTAAAAAAATACTTTACTGGAACATTTCGTCAGATCAGATTTTATCAGAGGCCACATGCCATCATCTCTATTTTAAATAGTAATCATTAACGGATTAGGGTCATATTAAAGTTTTTTTCGACACAGTTCCAACTGTGGAAACGACCTCTCGTAACGTCTATATATCAACATCCGAATAAGCGGTTTATTTGAGGCAAACCACAACGCATCCGATGCGCAATACCCTAAACACTGAAATTTTGTATTATCGATATATATTAGAATTTAAAACACAAGTCCACAACAGCCTGATAGGTTCAGACCAGTTTTCCTACAGCTTTCTATATTAATAGCTTGGATTCAAACTAATAACTTAGAAGCATTCCCCCCAATCAGCGAAAAAACGTCGTCAAAACTTCAGATTTAATTATTTCAAATGTGTTCTTTACGCGTTAGTCTTCTGTCAGTGTCAAAACCGAAGTACTAGACCGGAAACTTAAAACTTTATTATTAAACGTTCCAGATGGACCGGTTCTGTGCAGCGACGACTGCTTGTATCGCTTACATTTGCTCCCATTTATCGAGCCACTACTCTTGAACTTGTAACAGAGTCCTTACAGATGCCGTAAGGCAACAACTGCAGTATTACTCACGTACAGTGGCGACCGTGATTTTTTTTTGAAATGTCTCCCATACAGTATACAGGGTACAGGACCAAGTACGGAACAGTCCTGTGCAGCTTCTGCAGTTATCTCGTAGAAACCTGTAATTGCAGATTACCTGAGAGTATTTGGGATGAAAATAAAGATTTCGGTTCGTACAGTAGCCCCTGATGCCCAGTATCAAACGCTCGTTGTATGTCTAAAAATGCGGCTGTACAATATTTTTTGAATTCAATACTGATATTTTTTTATGCATCTGTTCAATTGCGTAGAGTTTTGCGCAGGTTTACCCGATTTTAATTTTAAAATAATCTCTGTTGCTTTCCACGGCGATGGGAAGTGATAGGCTTCTAACATGTGAAAAACCAAATGATATATATATATATATGTATGTATTTATCATCTTTATCTAGCGTTTCATGTAAATATTCTCCGTGCCTTTTTTCATTATTAAGTCACTACACGGCTGACATTGATACAACTGTTTCCTGTCATTTTCGTAATGAAAAATTCTAACAGATTTTTTCACTTTCTCTTTTATCTGTGTGCCAATAAGTAGGTGGCGAGCTGGAAAATTTTTTCATATTATAAGAGTTACTATACACCGAAAAAAGTATCTCTGCCACTTGCAGTGTAATCAATCGTGAATCTCAGAGAACGGATGATTCAATATACTTCGACCGCAGAGTGTATAGGAAAACTGGCGCAAGTCATCGGAAGTTAGATTTTATGCTTAGCTGGCAGTGTACTCCTCTCCCCGACGTTTGTTAGAAACTGTGTAATCGTAGTTGTTTGTAGAAAGTTCGTTTTATAATTTGCATACTCGAGATGTTTTATATCATTATGCAATAGCCGAACACCATCCGAATACATCGAGTGATATGTATTATAAACATTTTCGAATATTGAAATATGTTTCTTCGGTAAAGTGAGTTTCACAAATGAGACAAATGTTTACGTTGTTTTAAAATTTAAAACGTACTCCAACTCCTATGTTGGGAATGCTCACCAGCATTCCGTAGCATTATCATTATTTTCATTGTCCTGATCGGTTTAGGTAATATTGCCATAAACATGTTTATGAGATGGTTAATGAGATCGGTTTTGTTTTTGCAAGCGTGCCTCCCCATTCGAGAGCATGATTGCGATTGAGAAAATCGTCTTTTCTTCCGTTCGGTTCGATTTAGATAGGATTTTACGATTTCTGTATACCTATACGGATATCGATAAAATTAAGCCGTGTACCGTCAGAAAATTGGTCCGATAAAGAATTATTTTCAGTTAATGTTGTATGGCGTCTTTTTTTCGCTTTAATATTACCTGGCGTACTTTCTCGGTAAGTGTAGCAAGGTGTAGACGGCTACAGTCTAAGCAAACTGCCGGACAATTATTCGGTTTAGGGCGTAACAACGAATTTATGGTTTTCAGCACATTCAACAGGCACGTGTGAAATGCCTGTTGCAGGAAGTTTTTGTGTGGCCGCATTGTTGACAGTGCGTACACTGGACAATAAATGCCTTTTGGTCGTTCAACCTTTGCACACAAGCATTACAAATAGTTTCTATTCCGTGCATATCTCTTTATTGAAGTTTTCATGTAGCTCTGAATTCGTAAAGAACGGCATAAATGTATTTTCAGGTGAGATCTGTTTTCTGTAGCCTTTCTAATTTTAATGTCCTCGATTGGTGTTGTACGAAGGTAAGTTTCGAATTACAACGGGAAAACTCGTATCTTGCTTCGGCTGACAGCAGTGAACATCTCCATCTTCAAAGTATTCAGACTTCTATACGCCTATGTCTAACGTAGTTATTTGTTATTGAACATTCTTTGCACTGTTTTGTTTGCAGTCTATTTTGCGGGTAGTAATTTGCGTACTTTTCAACATTTTCGCTGAATTTACTACTTCCTATATATGTAAAAATAGGCGGTTTCGGAATTCGGCTAAGCGAATTCTCTTCAGTAGCCTTGTCATCTTCGCAGGCTAAAGTGGCATAAAGAATTTCTATTTTTTGGTTAGGTTTCGCAGGAAACGGATATATCTATTTTTTTTATTTACGTTTATGATTAACGATTTACCATTCACAACCTGAAAATCCTGTATATAATTCTAATTGGTGAAATTCGGGCGCTAAAGTTTCCATTCAAACTCTTATTTGAATTATTTGCCGACATATTTTTTGAGCACGTTCGGTCATTAATATTTCTTAGCCAGATGCTAATTGTTCCGACGGTATATAATTTGTGCAATGTTATCAGTGTCTAATGATTGAATCCATTGCTGCACAAACGTGTGTACATAGACAGCTTCAGTATTGGTGTGTGAGGGTGGTTATATTTAGTTTCCTGCATATAGTTGTGGCGGGGTTAGTATTTTGCTGGCTGATGTACTTGGGGCAGTGGCAGTAGTTGTAACAGAATTTTTATCAGACTTCATATATAAATGCCCGAGTTTCGAGAAGAATAACGGCTGCACAAAGTGTGTAGCGTGATATATTAGCGCACTAAAAAAGTATAACAATACTTACTGAGAAGACAACCAAACGAAAAAACAACCTAATACAAATAAGGAATAAAGCGACGACAAACGAAACTGCGAAACGCGCTAAATAACATAATAAAATTAGAGTTTATTTTATTTTTTTAGAGGAACAGGTTGGAATTATTTCAGTTTGATCGAATTTTTAAAGTTTTTATGTTATGAAAATGTTACCGGCTAACTAATACAAACATTTCAGGGGCGATTTTTAGGTCTTTTTTTTTTTCTTTTTTTCTTTTGAAATACATCTTTTCGGTAGCGCTCTGTGGCTTCCACTGTTAACTTTTATTTTTTATGGCTCTCTTAAAGAACACACCTTAGATAATTGGGGAGGCCAAATGACTCTAGATGAGAATCACTGTTCTAGATAATCCGAAAAAGGAAAAAAAGCAAAAACGCTTTAGTTGTGTTATGCGAACGAAAGATGTACAGTATATGGAGAATGATGGAACGGGTGAAAGGGATATTGATCAAAGGGAAATTTCTTAGACAAAGAATATAAGTGGTCGGACGGATTATTCTACGACAATGAAGGCAACAGTTTTTGATGGTAGAAGTGATCGCGACGAGGATAATCGTATCTGTAAATTGTACAGATAATGTTGATGAAAATTATGATGATGTTGTTTACAAACAAACTCAGATTAGAAGGACAAATTTAAATGAAACAGAGCGCAGGGAGGAAAAAAAAAACATTGTAAGTAACAGCGATCTATCTATTTTATTGTTACAATTTTCATTAATCTACAAGACATTCCACCACAATGGAATTTTTGTTTCTTTCACGAAACTCTGCAATATAATAATTAGTAAACCTCGATTTTTAATATCATCATATAAAAGTTGCGAATAACCGCTCTGAAATATATATTTGCTGCGTCGTAAACAAATTCGGTAGAAAAAAAATAATTAAAAAATCCATTGAAATTTAATTTTTAACAACACCTACATAACAAAACGTACATAAAACAAACATAATATATACAATATTTATATATACAATACTTTTATATATATATATATATATATGTATATATCTACATACACGTGAATATATAGATAGATAAATAAAAATCTAGCACCAAATTGACGTAGATTCACAATATAAAATATATTTTCAAAAAATATTTAATCACGATAAATCTTTACAAATAAATTATAATACATACATATTGAGCAAAGATTGCTTTCGATTATTCACGTATAAATCACAAAAAATTTGATCGAATAAAAATAACACAGACCAAAACAAATAATCACATTTTTTATCACAAAACAGTAACGAAATTGATTAAGTACAGCAAATATTTTAAATGCACCGTGAGTAAATTTTTATACATTTTTACTCGGAACGAATATGTTACTCCCTTTCGTCGTATGCTTTAATAATCGAAAATTATAATTAAAAAAAAAACGAAGTAATCGAGAAAGTTGATTTTTTCGTTATAATTAAATTTGTACCACAAAATATTATCCTAATAATTACGTAACAATAATAACATACGAAATAACAGAATATAATCTTAGCAATTAGAAGGCAATCATGTAGCAATTTAAATCAATTGTAATTTCGCAACTTGCTGTTTCCCTTTTAAACGAAGCTTTTATCTACCTACTTTTTAAGACGAGCATAAAACAAGTCTGACGAGAATAAGAAAGCTTCCTAATAGAGGTCGGAACAAAAAAAATATTGCAAACCGCGGTCTACCTTTACCGAAATAATAATTAGCACGAATTAAATATCAAATTTAATCAACAATGTTCTTCGCTCGACAAACTATTTCTAACCAGAGCCGCCCGTATAGGTCAAAAAAGAAATTTAAATTAGAATTAAACCTGCCTGAAAACTGTATTTCGCCTTATTTTATTTAATATTAGAATCATTTTTGTATTTTAAAAATGGTAGTACGCATTAACAGTACACTCAAGAGGGAAAAGTTAAAGTAATATTAGAGAATATTTATTATTTTATTTGCCACTCTTTTTCTTTTCTGTTTCTTTTTCTTTTCTTTTTCTTTTTCATTTATTTCATAGCAAAGTGCACCGATAAAATACGCGGTAAAAGCAAATGGGCAGAATTAAAGAACGAGAAAATATAACATAACAGCCTTTATCGGCGTCAAGCTCTTCCATCAAAATTTCGAGGAGTTGCGAAGTACCAAAAATGGTAAAGCAAAAAATTGAAATGCGCTAAAGTAAACTATATTAGTTGTAAATAATATAAAAAAGAACAGATTCTAACAACAGTCAGTTTCATTCACAAAAACTGTAAAAGGTCAGAGGCCTAAGAAAAAAATGACCCGTTAAAAACTTACAAGATACCCAATTCTTATTACATAAAAATACTTTCTACAACTGTCAGGGTTATTATGACGGGGGGCATTGAGAAAACATAAATTATAATACGGTTTAGATGTTACCGACACACAAAAATCCGCTCATAATATGTATTAATCACGCGTTTAAATAACTACGCTGCTTTCACGGACCACAACACTGTAATAACAACAGCAATAATAGCAGTATCGCATAATTTCACAAAAAAAAAAATTAATACCAATCGTTGCTTTATCATCCGTAGATTTTCACGCCTGTAAATAGCGTTCATGAAAAATGTCAAGCCTGTCTTTTTACAGCCTGTATCTGTTTTCCGGCCGTAATGCTCCATACACGTAACTATGAAAATTACAAAAATTAGAAAAAGCGCCATCCTATTTCGTAAACATGAGTTTGTAAACGTTTGCGAAAGTATGCGGCTAGCGACACAATCTCCCCCCCCCCCCCACCCGGCAACTACGATAAACACAAACCGATACAACTCGCTGATACATTTCGTCATATAACTCAATCAGAAGCTAACACAGCACGAGCCCCGAAATACCGCCGCACTTCAGATCACGTCGGTACTCTAATTACAGTTCCGTAGCAACAGTGCAAAAACAGCATTAAACTCCACCACAAAACAATATTCAACTCGTTCAACAAATAACTTTTATAAAAAATTACCAAAACGTAATCCGCATTTCTCCGCAAATCACATTATCATTCATGGGAGAACAGAATCACGTAATCAGATCTATATAAATAACCAATGCTGTTGAATAATACAAAACGACACAATCGAAGATTAAGCCGAGTTCAATAGACCGCCTTCGGCAGTGTCTCTGGGGCCTACTAAGGATATTACTGATCAAACGACGAAAACGGAATTATAATTTAATCATTTTAAAAGTACACAGTTAGGCTAAGATACATATTCGCTATCTAAGTTGCGATAATTTAAAATATGATCACATTTTCTTTTTTTTTAAATATTATAAATACAAGCTCTAGCAAACAAACGTGAAATCTCTAGCGAAGTTATCGGGTTGGTAAATTTTGTTATTACTACTAGCTGGATATAAATAAGTGTTGGTCAGAATTTCATTCTATAAGTGAATTTTTTTAATTTTACTCTTTCAATTGAATTGCCTTATGTGGTTTATGTGTTACGAACTGTAATAAAATCGTATTTCCTAGCACTTAAATTTTACACCGAAGAATTTTTGTTTTTCATCGTTCTTTATAAATCTTAAATGACTTACGCCGGATAACATTAACTAAATTAATATATTTAAAGCTTTCACAGTGAATACTCATAATAAATAATTTTCAGATACAACTGTGTTGAAAAATAATTTTATTAGCTTAACGTTTCGACCAGCTCACGCACTGGCCGAAACGTTAAGCGAATGAAATTCTGTTTGAACACAGTTGTATGCGAAAATTATTTATCATTGACTGAATTTTTAAATTTCAAAAGTTATTCCAACCAGATCTCCGTAAAACAGATGTAGCCTCTAAAGAGACGACACCTTAAAGTCAAAGCAGCTAATTACACAGATACTACACAATAGCGAGAAAAAGAAAAATGAACGTGTTTCATCAGCAAATTATCAAAACTTAGATAACGGATAAATTTTAGCCATAATTATTCTAAACGAGTTATTTCGCTTATTGTTGTTAAAGGAGTACTCTGTGTATAGAACTCTTGTTTTCTTGTTTTTTTTTTCGCTTGCCCATCTCTCTTAAATTTTTCCAAAGCGAGTAGTCCTCCCTTTTTCTTTAAATATATATGCTTTAAAATTATTTATTAGTTTAACGAAAAAATAAAACGAAAACATTAGTAATTTCGTTTTTGTTTTCGTGCTAAATTAATTTTTATCAAATAGGCTGGAACTATTGAGATTTTCTCGTCCTTATTTTATAATTACCGGAATAAATGCATTTCCAATTAATAATGTGAGTTTAGTCAGAGGAACTATTAGCAAAATGCAATAAAATTCATCAATGATAGCATGAGATTTTCACATTTCCGTACCACCGGCATTACGTATGTTTTTGATTGAGTGAGAAATACGTTAAAGTCTCGGAAAATCTTAATCTCTGTCGGAAATTAAAATTGGCGTTTAAAAAAGTAAAATCGAAAATTTCGTAACAATTAGAAAAGTATTGTAAAAGTCCTAAACATGTCCACAATTTATGGATTATTTAAAAAGACCTCTGAAAAATGAAATAAAAGAATAAATATGTGAGCGTTAATATTATACAAAAAAACAAAAAATTTTAAAGATGATATTTCTGATAAAAGTTAAACATAGTAACTTTTATGGCGGTACAGAATGTAACGAATTTTTCACATTATATTACACTTTACAAAACTTTTTTCTAAAAATCGTAACGAACATCTTAATTAAATAATATTTTACTTTTAAAAGATTAGGCTGGAAATGTACATACGTATACATTATTTTCAATTATTATCTCGACAGAAAACAATTAATCCACCGTTCGAGTCAACGGTGACAAATTTATCAAAATTATGACTAGGTATGATTTTTTCTACGGTTAAATACAAATGAGATTCCACATTAAATGAATTTATACTGGTCAATATTACGTCACGCGTTAATATAACTAACATGTGCGTATCCCATTTGTTCCATATAATGTCTTTCACTGATCCTGGTTCAAATGTAGCGGAGCCATATATTGTAAAATCATTTTCTACAGCCAACACCTGAAATCCAAAAAATAAACGTGACTTCTCTTTTTTCTTTTAGACTAATCACAAAAGGACAAAAAAACAGCGATGTACATGAACAAACAAAGTATAAAAAGAAGTCTGCTCTGTGATAATAATAAAAAAAAAAAAAAAAGTCACAGATAATAAATGTCTATAAAAAAAAAAACAAAAAAAAACATGTAAATCTGTAGAAAATTATTAAATAATTAATTCATTAATTAACAACGAAAGTCTATCGTACTTGTCGCGAGACATAGCCGCTAATTTTTAACATGAGAATATGTCACGCTCGTGCAATTTGTTGACAGTTTCAATCAACTGTGTATATTTTCAATATTGCAATATCACTTTAGCTCCACGTTAAATACATCATTTTCCATAATAAATTAAATAAGTACGATAGTTTCATAACTATATACAATCTTTTCCTAACGTCGTCGTTTCGGACACAAAGTACTCAACATCTCAGCTATACAGATTGCCTTGTTTGGACGAAACAGTTTAATTATCATTGGACTGTTGTTACCTCACTGTTCTGATTCAATAGATGTACCCATCAAAATAAATTTTACTTCATTCGAATCGATTGATGCGTATTAATTGTTCCGCAGTCTCGGAATAAAGTAGAACGCTTGCAAGAAAATTCGCTGTGTTCTTAAATATTTTCTACAGCCAACCTTACATATGTAAACTTATAGTCTATATGCGATCCTAATTCATAATAAAGAATGTCATCGCATTTAAATTAAGGAAAATATGTTCACATATTTAAATTTTCGACTACATTTCATATAATAAACAAGAAATTTCTATTATATATATATATATATAACTCGGCCATTTTGGCCTCGCAAGGGGCTGTGCCCCTTAACCCCTCTTGCTTTCATTTCTGTCTCTTTCTCTTCTATACTCTGTATAAAATGATCAAAATTTACAACGTAATTCTTACTGGCATCAACACAAAAAAAAATAACACAAGCACAAAAATCCTATTTTAACATTTAACTTTCATTATATAAAATAAAGACACGTTTTCATTACATATTTCATTACATAAAATTGTGACATTTTTTAAATAACAATAACAAAAATCCTATAAAATATAACAAACGTTACATAAAATTGGGACATTTTTTCAAATGGGGGGTAGCCTAAGAATTACGTTGTAATTAATATATATATATATATATATATATATATATATATATATATATCATCATCAGCTAAAACGAACTAAATCAAATACAACTCAAAACACACTGCAAAGAATATAAGGATTACATATGTACATATAGTAAACGCATAGGTGGAACAAACATAGAAGGTATAAAAATCGATAGTCATGGTAGAATTACTAACTGAAATTCAAAACATCATTAGCGAACATTTGACGAACCTGTTAAAATCTTTAGTCAAAATACTTCCCGATTACCGATAATGTACAAAATCCATTTATCAATAAAGATAAATCTGAAACTTTATCAATGTTGGAATATGAATCGCTCATTGATATTCAGAGTTCAACCGCTTTAAAATACACATTTAAATCTGTGTCACTCAACGAGTTTTGGGTTGGTATTAAAAATGAATACCCTGAAGTAGCCATGAAGGCTATTTTAACTCTGTTCCGTTTTATAACTACGTATAGATGCCAGACAGGCTTTTCAGCTTATGCATAAAAAATGAAAAATAAACTCAGGAACGAATTGGATGCTAATCCGGATGTTTGCGTATAACTGTCGGTTATTAAACTATAAATAAAGTGAAATGAAAACAATTCACAGACACTATCTTTTTTTCTTTACAAAATTATTGTACTCGGTGTAAAAAGTACAAAAAATATAAAAGATGCTCTTTCTTCGTAAAATGTTACCGTATACACTACAGCTTTGTGACCAATTATATACTGAAATAAAATAAAATATAAATAAAATCCCAAAAAAACAAAAATAAAAAATAATAAAATGTTTTTTATATAAAAAAAAATAAAAAAATACCGACTTTAAGATTTATTATAAAAATTTAATAAAAATGCACTAAAAAGTAAAAAATCATTATTCAATAAACAATATATTTTAAAGTGATTTAACTTAGAGTGATATTATCGTAATTATTACATAATATTACTTTTTATTCAATAAAAGATATACTTCTGAGTAATATACTTTAAAGTGATATGGTAATTCTTATACAACATTAACTTTTTGGAGTTGGCATCAAATTCATATTATAACATCTAGGAACAATTTAATGAATATTTAATACAGTTTTTAACTATTATTTTAATATGAATTTGATACCTACTCTAATAAGTGTTAATGTTGTATAAGAACTACCATAATATCTACCTTAAGGTATATCTCTCTGAAATATATTTTCTTATCGGGAGTAATTATTTTTTACTTTTTAGTGCATTTTTATTAAATTTTTATAATAAATCTGGAAGTGGATATTTTTTTTAAGAAAAAAAAACATTTTATTTTACAATTTTTAGCACTGTGATTAAATTTTTGTCTTGCTAAAAATCAACTTCCTTGTCGCTTTATTCTACATATTTTATGCTTCAAAAAAAAAAACAAGTTCGGGGAAGCATGATGTTTCATACGCTGAGGATTCCGTATGTAAGACTATAATTTATGTTTACATAATCCTAAATTCAAAAAGAAGAAATCGGATTTTTTGCAGCATGAAGGGGAGACATATTTTTCGCGCTTTTTTGAACTATTCACCAACATCGAACGTTTCGTTAAAGAAATAGAATACGGTTTCGTTTCCGACAAACAGCTTTCCTTCCAACAATATATCACCATTCCCGGAGAAAAAAAAAAAATTTTCAAAAATGTCGAGCTTTCGGCGTTTCGAGGGACTGATTTTAAAGTTGAAAACCCAGATGTTCCGAACCAGAGAAATATACTGGGATACGCATATTTTTTAACCTCGTGTAAAATTTTTAGCTATAATACTTGCGCCGCAAAGGGGGGGGGGCACTTCATTTTTTGCCAACCTTGAAAGTTTCGTTAAGGAAATTAAATACGGTTTTATTCCCAACTGTTATCTTTCCATCAATATATCACACGTCCAGGAATTTTTTTTTTTTTGAAACTTTCGAGCTTTCGGCGGCCCGGGGGGGCTAAATATAAAGAGATACTCTTTCGAATGGACAAAGAATCAGTAAAATGGGTCCATATGAACATGAGTTATGCGCAAACAAACATAAAAAAAAAAAAAAACATACGCGACGAACGTATATAACCTCCTCCTTTTTGGAAGTCGGTAAAAAGATTTACCAATGTAAAATGCACATCTAAACTCAAACTCAAACATCGCATGTACACTTGTACCCATAAAAAACTACAGAAATATTTCACTAATAAACCAGCTCTCCAGCGCAGTTTGTTTTCTGAATTTTCCTCCAGAAGAACTTTAAAAAATTTCATGCTAATGCAGCTGTCTTAATCGCTTGTAATTTTGTAAATGTTTAATGTGTTTAAAAAAAAAAAGGCTATTTTTACTTGTTTTCCGGTTTTACGAGAAAATTTCCGGCTTAATCCCAGTTGAGTGGCCACCCTGTATGTGTCTTTTCAGCAGTCAAAAGGCGGTACATTTTTTTCTAATAATTTAGAAAATGATAATTCTGCATGAATTTATACAAATAAAACAGATTCGTCCTTTTGCTCTTTTAAATTATTAATATTACATTCTTTTCGTGAATCTGCTCATTTCAAAGTATAAGGATAAAATATTCGAAATTATTTAAAAAGGTATTTTTTAACATTCTCAAGTTGTTAATTATTAGACATAAATTCCAGGTTAGCGATAGAATTTTTGTACGGTGCTATCAGTTAACGGTTTAATGATGTTTTTTTTTTGTCTGGTTTTTGATTGTTTTAATGACGGTTTAGTTTTTCATTATCTCTTTTTATCTTTTTTTTAATTTTCACGTGTCCTTAAATCGTCTTTTCCTATAGCGCCCTATTAAATGTATATGGTTTTTCAAATCTCTCCGTTCTAACATGTTTTTAAAGTAGCCCTTTTGAGAGCTTCCTGCTAAATACCTAAAAAGTTGATTATACTGTTGCGTTAATTATTATTAAACCAAAAATAGAATAGAAAAGTTATAAACGTGAAAGCTTAAAGTATACTATCATTTGCGCAAGCCATTCGCTTTGGAACAAAAAGATTTGAGGCAGAAATTAAAATGTTATGTATTATGTTTATAAGCTATCAAGTTTTAATTGTACAAGGTGGGGCAGATATAACGGAGATTTTATTTTAACGCTGTACGCTACAAAAATCAATTAAATACAAAACCAAATACGCGTCAGGATACTCTGTATTTCATCAAATTTAGGTCTAAGTAACAATCGATCAGTGGCGGCTCGTGACAAGTAAATCTAGCGGGCTCTAATGTAAAATTACAATAATTTAAAAAGTGTAATGACATAAACTTATCTTGCTTTTTTGTCTACATTTTAAACTAAATAAAACTGGTTTAATGCATTCAAGTTCTGATTTAATTAAAAAAAAAAAGATGTGAATGCTTTTTGTATTTAGATTGAAATTTATTAAATAATATTTTCTAATCTTTTCCTTATATAATGTACAATCCTTTGCGTTGAGTAAGTTTCACTGTTGACGTGTCCACAAAAAAAAAAAAAAAAAAAAAAATTACATGTGCCATAATTTTGTGAAATAAGGTAAGCCAAAATATAAAATCCGGGTCTTCTACGGTTCTTCGTAAACTATATATGCTTCCTTGCATGTAATATTTTTATTACATTTTTCATCTAGTTCTTCGAAATATTCTATTAATTTTTCTCGATTTTCGAAAACAATATTCACTGTACGCATATTATAGTTCCAACGTGTATTCTAGGTAATTTACGATTTACAATTTCTTGCAGTAGATCACATCTATGAGCAGAATTTGAAAAAAAGCTTGCTACAGCGGACAAACTTGAAAAAAAGATTTTAATTTTAGAATCCTAGCTTGTTGCTTTTTACATAATTAAATTCAACTGGCGCGCATAACAATGAATAAAATGACAGTATTTATATTTTTGTTTTATCTTCGCCTATACGCCATTTGTAGAATCGCTCATTATGTTCCATCGTAAGTTTAAGTAATTAGCTTAAAAGGTTAGTCTCTCCAATTAATTTATCTAATTCAGTTTCTAAAATGTTGAACGTTTGAAAAATCACCGTGTAAAGCAAGTGTCGACAAAAAGCAGTGCTTCTTGCATTCAAAAGTAACAAAATCTATATCGCAAAATGTATTATTTAAAGAAGAAAAGCAAGGATAGAAACAGAACAAAAAAAGCAGCAAATTAAAACAGTGTGCTTCACCGGATAAACGGACGACGCAGCGCGCGACGCGGATGTATATTGTTAAAACCGGCTATAATCACGTGTAAAATTGACGAGGGCTCACTTTTCGAGAGCCCACAGACGCGTTTAAGTTACGCTCGGGAAACTTCGGCTTTATTCGTTTTTCGTGTGTATTTTATATGCGGCTTGGAGGCTCAAATATTCTGAGCCCACGTACTATATTATTGGTTGTTAATATCATGTGATCAAAAAATCAGCTGTTAACGACCTTGACAATATACTACACTACGAGTAGATCGTACAGTTCCAGCGCAGTAAGCATGAACCCGACAACTGCTATCGGATGTTTCAGCTGTTCGTTTAACAAATCGCGCAAAATGCTTATTTTGCAATTATTTTTAAAATGCACTCTTGCAAAAAAAAATTATTTTGAAATAAAAAATTCGTAACACTGATTTTTTTTCTTGAAGTAATTAAATATTATGTATTTTTTGAAAACACACAGGGAGGCTCGCGCCCTTGAGCCCCCTAGGACGAGCCGCCCCTGCAATCGATAAAAAAATTCACGTGGAAAAAATTACCGAGCTTAAATGCCGACCATCTAGTTTCTGGCACTGTTCTAATCGCGTGGCAAAGTCATTAATGAGCATACGGAAATAATAAATCTGCTGATGCAGTGTTAAAGATATACATCGTAATAACAACGAACAATTCTTTACTAACAAAATCACAATACAAAAATTAACAAATTCCATACAACATAAGAAAAACACGAATGTTGTAGTAGACGGTATTCCGTATGAGGCTTTAAGACTTCTGCCAACAGACGGCAGGGAGTACTGTTAGAAATTTTTTATTTGTCGTTACAAGAGGATGTTTTTCCGCTTTCTCGGAGAGAGCACTTCGGAAGCCACGTAATAAAAGCAAATAAACAACCCGATAATTATCACTCATAAGCCAATAACGCTACTTTCATGTGTCGGGAAGAAACGATAATAAAAGAATTTCGTGGTGGCTTTGTAAAAGAAATAAACATCCAAACATACAGTACGGATTTAGGAAGGTTAAAGAACTAGAGAAGTGCTGACCAAATTTGTAATGGGTACTTCCGAAAATTATCAAAAAATTGGTATACCATGGCTATTTTTATAGATATTAAATCAGCTTACGACAATGTAGATTTATTAGTTTTGATAAAACAATTACACGAATTAGGAATTTCTTATGTAGTGTCACAATGGATATAAAACTACTTCAAGGATTTGGGAAGTTTATTGCTCGACATAATTGTAAAATATACGATAGGGCGTTGTCCGGTAAAGGACTACCGCAGGAAAATATTTTCAAGTCCTTTGCTCACACAATATATACTCTTGAATTGGAACGGATACAGAGTAAAACATATTATGTAGAATATGTTGATGATCTAGTGGTATATTTCTCGACAGCATCATTAAATCGTACTATTAAAAAGTCTCAAAAAGCAGTATTAGATAAGCAAAAAATACTTAGTGAGTTGAACCGAATATAACGAAAACACAATGACTAATTTTTACCGGGAAAAGATTAGTAAAGTCACCCCTTTAATAACGATAAATAATAGATTTATACAATTTAAAGCTTCGTGTAAATATTTAGAAGTAGTATTCGATAGAAAAATAATAAACCGAACGGAGAAAATTAGATATATATTGCAGAAATGTAAGAGGGGCACTAATGTACTTCGTGCAGTAGCGGATATAAATTGGAGCACCCACCCTAATACCATATTAGTGATATATAGAGCTTTAATAAGATCGCATATAGATTATATATCCCCTCCTCTTGTTAGTCTTGGCAAAAGTAAACTTAAAAAAACATTCAAGCAATACAAAGTAAGGCGTTGAGGGTGTATTTTGAAGCGATGAATTCTGCTGCAACGCATTGTGTCCTAACAGAAACAGTGGAACTCCCTATGGAACTTCGAATGAGGTACATTTCAAAAAAAAATCTTCATTACAGTTAGGGAGCAGAGGTATCACCCGATCGAGGAAAGAGACGCTGTATTAATAATTCTATGCAATACAGATATTAATAGGCCTGTCATTCCATTTGTTAACAGTTACAGGGAATTGGGGCTGTTAAGTATACTATGTAATACAAAATCTGAAATGTATAGTATGGAATGGGAGAAGTTTTGGGCGCCTTTGAAGGTCTATATAGAAAGTGATATTCAGAGATTACATAACGGAAGTAATAGTGCCCAATTTAACGAAAAGGTATACGAAAACTATAGGAATTATGAGTTAATATTTACTACCGATAGATCGGTGGATTGAAAAGTAAGCCGTTACACTTCAGCTTTTTATCTCTCAAGAAAAAATGTATCTAGGGTGTGTCAATTTTCATTTGTTGGATCGTTACTTATGGTGGAAGTATATGCAACCAGCATGGCGTTTAAGTATGTGAGGAGTGATAGAAATAAAAAATTCTGATAGTCTCAGACTCGTTAACGGTACTGACCAAATTAGGGATCTTAAATCCTAAGAGGATGTATAATACTGAGGTTAAAATTAGGAAGCATACATGCTCAAAATGTTACAATATGCTTCAAATGAATTCTCGGACATGCAAGAATCCGGAGAAATAAGGTGACCGTTAAGGAATAATCATAATATACCCTCCTCAAGGTATATTTTACTCTAAAATATATTATCTTCTTATCGAGTAATTATTTTTTACTCTTTAGCGTACTTTTATTAAATTTTTATAGCAAATCATGAAGTCGATATTTTTTTTGAAAACTACTTTTTTGAATTTTTATTATAAATATTTTTGAGGAATAATAATATCGATAGACCAACCTAAAATTCTGCTACTTTCTGTACTGTATAAAGCTAGGTATTAGTTCAGCAATAATATTTGAATTCCGTTAATAATGAACTCGTATATCGCGCTTTGGAAACTTCAAAACCTTCATTGGAATCTACATTTCAATCGGAAATTTACGTTGGTAATACTTTAAGTCAGTCGCGTTCATCGCCTCTTTAATCTTAAAATTTTGGAGATTTATATTTTCCCTCTATCCTAATGAGAACATTTTTTTGACTAATTTTTGCCTGATTATATTAAGCGAAAAAAGTATATTTTTAAAGAGTCTTTTTTTTTTTAACCTTATTTGATGACTATTTAATCAGTACTCACACAAGACCACCACCTACCGGTACAATTTTCTAATAAACAAAGAATATCATCGAAGTCAGTACAGATGATCAAAAGCTGTACGCAGTAATAAGACACGTAATATCTCCATTTAACAGATAAATTTAAATTACCATAATTTGTTTATATTATATATATATATATATATACTTGTATTATATATAAGAAACAAAACAAACTCCAGTAAACTATCCTGAACTATTCCATACTGCTGCATTATAAATTCACTACACGTCCTTATTTTGAAGTTGGTAGAAATACAAAAAACTCAGTTTCAGCATTTTTGAAATTATTTTACTGAAGTATACGAAATAGAAACGAAAGAGGCCAAACTGATATCTAGTCATGAAAACACGATAATAACTAACGCCTTGATATTATTTTACACGCCGCTACAATTAAATATTCATTTTGTAACGATACAATTAGCTCTTTTTATCTTTATAATATTTTATAATGAATAAATCAGCTTAATTTCGATTCTTAACACTTTTTGATTCGGCGAAGCAGCTCCCGTTTGAAGTCATTTACACCTATTTTACTATTATTTTATGCGCGCTTATACGTGCCTGTGTGTTATATACGCGTTATATTGTACCATCGATTCTTGATTTGCCTCTTTACTTTCGCACTTCCATTTATTCCCGCACTCCCATTATTATGTTCTCTCACTATTTTAAATTTTAAACATTTACTTTACTCTTTTTATACCTATTTAAATTGTTGCTTGGAAAAATTCTCATTCTGATCCAAATCTTCAGATGAACAACCTATATAATCTTTTAAAAGCTTCTTTTTTTTTTCAACATGTTTGAATTAATTAATCGTAATTTAAATTTTATCGCACAGAAACTAAATAACCGTGTCAAGATACTTACTTATTTTTCCGCAGCTTTTAATATGTTTTACATTTACTCTCTCTACTGGACCTAATTCAAAAATCTGAAGAATAATCGGAAAGAATTGAAAAGAAATCGGGAATTGGTCTTTTGGATACAAAAATTGTTAATTTTTCAAAACTAGTTCTTTCAAAAATAAACAATTTTTAAACTAGCCGTCCATTTGGTATTTTTTATTTACGCTGCATAATAGAATTCTTTCGCTCTACACCACATACTAGCTTTAGACGGGAAAAATTCGATTTAAGTATAATCAATTAACGAAGTATACATACTGTAACTAGTCCATTCTCATAACCAAAAGATAAATATTTCCCGCTGGTTGAAAATCTGCATATTTTCGGTTTTTTGGCTTCAGAAAGAAGCGGTATCGATTCCAGTTTCAGTAAATTATTCTTGTAGAAAATTATCCGTTGATCAGTTCCGGTGCATAGTTTCCAATCATCGGTAGCGCAAAAATCACATACCAAAACGTTGCTGATATTTTGAATCTTCTTATCAATTACCATACCGTTAGAGCAGTCATATACCTATACACCACAGAATAAACGACAGCAGCCGAATTAAAAAACGCAGTGCACAAACGTATAACAAATACATACAAGAAAAATTAACAAAAAAAAAAATAAATAAAACTAGCCAGAAATAAAAGCGATCAACTTATTAATTAAACTTTTTTTTTTTTTTTAAATTATCACAGTATTAGTTTAAAAAATTGCACAGTTCGATGCTTCAGTAGTATTATTCTATGTTTTGTATTCGTGGATAAAATAATTCTTCTTTAATAAACTGCCAAATCCTAGTACATATTTCTTTAAGCAATATCGCATTGAAATCAAAACGGCATTCGAAAATACGCCTAAAAAAAACACATGGGCCACATTCGATAACGCAGACTGCTCTACAGTCTTTTTTGTTCTGATCTTTTTCCGCCAACATTACATTATTTTCGGGAAAAAAATCGTGTTCACTTCAGACCTAATACTTAATCAATACCGATTTGTGGCTTACATGCACAATCTAATATTTTTTGCTCCTTTATATTGATCTCTTACCTGTTTGCCCAATGTAACTAAGAATACACAAACAAATCACTCTACATACACTCGCTGTGTGTAAAAACCGCCCTTTTGCACTTCTTTACTACTCCGATTGATCCAAAGCAGATTTTTTTTTTCTAAATCCTAACTGCACCTTTAAATAACAGCAGTACAATGCCGAGCTATTACGTCTGACACTATAGGTATCACTAATCTTTCAGAATTATCCATTCCAAATCCAAAAAAATCGAAATTCTACGCCGTGTGGTTTCGCACTCCAGGACAACTTAACCATCGGAACCCAATTTGTTTCATTGGCGCACAGAACTGAGGGATTCCGAAAGTTGGAATTCAAAACAATATATATATATATGTGTGTGTGTGTGTATACACGGTGTATGCATACGTTTTTGCCGGTTTTTTTGGTAAAGAAAACACATAATCTTCAAGGGAAACTAACTTTTTGTTTATTCAAAATATTAGCCATTTGCCTCTACATACTTCGCCCATCTTTTAGGTAGGTCATTAATACCACGCCAGAAAAACTGTTTGTCTTTTGCGGCAAACCATTCGTCAAGCCATTTTCCAACTTCCTCGAAATTACTGAAGTGCTGCTCTGCGAGCGCGTACCCTATTCACGCGAAGAGGTGATAGTCAGATGGCGCCACGTCAGAGAAGTACAACGGGTGCGAAAGGATTTCCCGTCCAAGCGATTTTAAGGTGTCTTTCACTGGGTTTGCATTGTGAGACGGCACATTGTCGTGTAACAAAATCACTTTGCAATGTATTGTGGCCCATCCCAATCATTTTTCGATCAATGCATGATTTCAATTGATCATTTGTTGGCAATATTGTTGTGTGTTAACGGTTTCATCGGGCTTCAAGAGTTCAAAATATAAGATACCGCCTTGGTCCCACCAGACACAAAGCATGGTCTTCTTGCCGAAGCGATTTGGCCTTGGCGTTGAAGGACCAGCTTCGCCAGGTGACAGCCACGATTTTATCCGCTTCGGGTTTTCAAAATGAACACATTTTTCGACACCAGAATTCGGTGCGGAAATGATTTTCTTTCGTGGCATTGATGCAGCATTTCACAAATGACTTTGCGATTTTCTATTTGCCGTTCATTCAAATTGTGTGAAACCCATTTACTAAGTTTATAGATCTTCCCCATTGCTCATAAATGACTGCTGATTGTTTCTTGTGACATATTTAATGCTTATGCTAATTTCTCTTGAGTTTTAGTTGGGTCATCATCCAGTAACGCCTGCAATTGCTCATCTTCGCATTTTTGTGGTCTACCAGAACGCGCACTGTCTTTCACATTGAAATCATCACTTTTAAATTGTCGAAACCATGTTTCACATGTTCTAATCGATGGAGCGTGTTCACCATATGTTTCTACCGGCAAACAATGACTTTCCATAGCCTATTTCTTTTGATTAAATAAGAAAAGCAATGCGTGCCGCAAATGTTCTTTTTTGGGCACAAACGTCAACATGATCACTGAACGATATAAAACATATACGATTGTTTGGCGGACTGAACTTGTGTGTGTTTGTAAGCTGATGTTAAGCGAACAAACTGACGTAGTGTCAAATTCATACACAACGTACTGTTCGGTAGCATCATCTCTTAGTGAAACCGGAAAAGACTTATGCATACACCTAGTACACACATATACTATATATATATATATATACATAATATTATTATAACTTCTTAAAATAATATTTATGGCGTTATATACATACATACATATTTCTCTTTGGCATCATACGACAAGCGGGTATACACCTAATCATTTTGTTTGTTAAACTTTTCCTCCATCGTAAAAGTCTTTTTATCTGTAAACAGCATCTTTCCGTGCTCGCCTCCACCGTACAAGCGTTTTAACTTTTTCGATCTTTTGAACCGTATCGCCTTTAATTTCTCTGTTAAAAGATAAGTCGTACATTGTTTGTAGGCTCGCATGTGTAAGTCATTCCGGACGATGCGCGAAACCATTCTCGGCGCGATATTCATTTCCCTGGGCAGTATTTTTTGCTTTCTTAGCGAGCAACGATTGATTCGTAAATGAATGTCTTCGGCAGCATTTTTTGTGCTTGCATCACGTGGCCACCGGCTCTCAGTCTATCAATTACATCAGCTGTCTCTCTGAAATGTTGCAGGGTACGATAAATAAATTGTTTACCGATTTTAAGTCCTATTAGGAGCGAGTAAATCTGTGATGCACTGTGCCCCGTCTTCATCAAACTAACAATAGTAACACGTACGTGGCAATCCGAACACTCCATTTCTGTACCGCGTACTGAGACCGTTGTGTCTGTTGCTATCCTCTTGCCCGACAATACAATACACACGCTTACAGTGTTACCACGTTGCACCACACGAAAATTCCTTAATGCACCTCACCGACAGTGTTTTTCGCTAAACTATGTATATATATATATATATATATATATATATATATATTGATACGGATTCGGTATTTTGTGCCACGATCTTTCGGCGTTGCTCGAATTAGAAATTACTTTTGGTTGCGTATGTTGCATTTATTCTTTGGTTTTTCGAGGATCGTCGAAGTACCGTTATCATCGTCATTAATGATGCTTGCACGGCTAACGGCATCATCCGCTGATTGATTTTCCCGTCGATTTAGGAATTATTAATTGTGGCTGTCTAATTGTTGTTAATGAAGAGATCGCGCGTTTACGTATTGTCCGCTAGTTATTTCCGTGTTTTAAATATTATCAGCTTGTTAGAAATATACACTATGTTCCATTAGTCTATTAAGACGTAAATTTTGTCGTTTCGCATAGTAAATAAAGATTTTTAGTACATATACATTATATATTCTACCTCCGAAAGTCACGAGCCAATAAAGTCAATTGGAAGATATGAGGCCTATCCTCACTGGCGCCCGGAACAGAAGTAAATTGGCGATTTATTTTATTTTCCTTTCGCTACACGGAACAAGAGCCGGTAAAATTAATGATTCATTTCATGGGCCTCGGAATAGAGACCGGTGAAAGTAGAAATTCATTTTAGTAGCGCAATGGGGTGAAGTCACTGGACTTATACTCATTGTTAAACATATATTATTTTTGGTACTTATTTAATTTAACGGTTAAGATTGCACCTTCATTATTTTTAAATAAAATAAAAAAAAAAAAAAAAATTGTAGCACCGTGAACGAGGGACCAGTGAAGTATAAATTCGTTCCAATATACATATACATGTATATATATATATATATATATATATATATATTAATTTCAACGTAATTCTTAGGATGGCCCCTATTAGATTTTAATTACATTGTAAATTTTGATCATTTTATACAGAATATGGAAGAGAAAGAGACAGAAATGTAAGCAAGAAAGAGGGATCGAGCCCGTTGCGAGGCCAAAATTGACGAGTTTTATATATATATATGTGTTTCATTTTCAAACACACTACGCGTAACAATGTACTAATGTTCTATGATCATTATTTCGAAGTTGGGTTTTCTTTCTAAAATGAAAAAAGTTATCACGAGTTGCTCAAAAAATTATGTAACCCACTGGGTTCCTAAATTTAATTCCAGAATGTTTCGAATAATCGTAATTCTCGAGATAATGAACTTACTCGAATCGTATGATTGATTTCGATCGAGAACAATCTGTCCAGCGTGCGATGTAAAAAAAAATCATGTACCATTTTGCTCTCTTTATCGTCGCCAAATTCAATAATACTTCCATCGTACTTTTCGCTTTCTTCCTGTATCCAGCTCTGTTTAAATTTTGGAAAATATTTCATGAAATATATAGCGTACGATACAGTTATTGGAATAATACAAAGACAAAATATTTTTAAAACAACGTTAAAACACCCTTCACCAACCTGTACAATTAAATACACTAAAAACGTACACAAAGGTAGTTTTACGATTAGTAATTTTCACAAAATCTATTTGTGTGCAAAAATCAGTTGTGTCGCGATTTACTGGAATACTCTAACTTTACCGTGATAAAAAAAAAAGTCAATAACGTATTGATAATAAATTTGAAAAATTAATTTTTCACCCACAGCTGCAGGGAATGGTCTCATCGCCCTCCCAAAACATTGAAAGAAATGTGTTCTATTAAGAATTATTAAACACGCAAATTACATTATTTACCCTTCGCTCGCGAGTAGCAATTTTTGTCGGCGAATGTACTGTACAGGAAAAAAACGAACACTTCAGAAAACCAGAAAAAGCTTAATTAAAATGGCAACACTCTTTTCTGCGTACTAAAAATCGACCCTAATGATGATATACGTTCTTACTTCATGAGTAATACCGAAAGATCACATTTAACGTCTCAAAAAGTTGCAAAAATTGGCAAAGATTTCTGATAACGAAATATACTATTTAAATTGATTGATTCAAAAATTTTGGCCACACCCTTCACATCGCGCGGAAAAATTAGTTAGCGAAAATTAAATTACATACGTTTGTAGCGAATGTTTTACATTAATTCTGAAAATTTCGGCTCCATAGCTTCAAATGGATACTCGTATACGGACTATCCGCGCAAAGTCGTATCGAATTCCGCCTACGAGATTTCGTATTAAAAAACACGATTTTGTTACAAAATTATAATATACATTTCGGTTGTCGTTTACATTTTTATCTTTTTCGATATGCCGTCCCTTATGTTGCATACATTTGTTTTTTACCCATTTCACCTCTAAATTTTTCTCAAACTCAGCCTGAAGAACGCGTTCAAGGAAGTCCTCACAAGCGCGGGCTGCTTACGCCAAGGGTCTATTTAAGTATTAAAAAGAGCCAAAAATCACAGGGTGCGACGGCAGGACTGTGTCAGCACCTCCTCAATATTATGTTTTCGTAATAATTCGGTCGTAAATTTCGACGTATGCGGCTTGGCACTGTCGCGGTACCGATTCTCACGAAAACACGCCGGGATTGAAAATCTCGCGTGAAAACCACTTCTTTAACACAGCAGATGTGCATACGCAGAAAACGTTTAAATGGTACTGTTTTTTTTTTTTTTCTCCATCACCTCAGAATGTCTACTTTTCAACCATCATCATCATCATCATCATTGTTACAGTCCTAGAACTGGTTTTATTCCATGATAAGTGCTTTCCAACTTGTTCGGTCCTCCGCCAATATTTTTATTTCTGAGTATTCACTTAGCGTTGTTGTTTAATCCGTAACAATGTTACAGTGCGGGTCAACGCGAATTTTCCACCCCACTCGGAATCCGTAGGCGGATTTCGATACAACTTTGCACAGATGACCCGTACCAGCGTCCACTTCAAGCTATCAAGCTGAAATTTTCAAAATTAATGTAAAACATTCCATGCTGAAAGCGAATGTAATTTAGTTTACGCTTATTTTTGCAGGAGGGGTGTGGCCAAAAAATACAGGGCAATTTTGCAATTTATATTTCGTAAGTTTTGTAATTTTTTTTTGTTTTTTATTTTAATTTTTTCTAGTATAACGAAAGATCCGGGTATTCGCTAGTGTACTTGTATACATGTACAAACTTATAACGAGCGGCGGTAATTTAACATTAGGTGAACCAAAAGAATGTATCAAGATAATTAAAATTATTTATACCCATCAATGTTCCTATCTACAAGATTTTTAACCTATTTTGCAATCACACTTCGACTTTCTTTGTTCATATAAAGAAATGAAAATATATTTAGTTACACATTATTGTAAATCATCTTATTAAAAATTACCGGAATCTTACATGAAAAGGAAACTTTTTATTGACAATTTTACTTTTGATTTTTTTTTGTATTTCAAACTGTACTCGTACACACTTTTGGGCAAACACTTTAATTACGAAAATTTGTAATTTCACGGGACAAAAAAATCCGGGGCCAATATAAACAGAACACAATTTTGCGTGAACCAGTTAAATAATCGTTACATAATTTTAAAAAAAATTGCTTTACACTCATTTTAATTTTTCTCCACGAAAACGTAAAAAAATAAAAAGTAAGCGGTACATACACAACCAAAACAATAATAACCGATATTAGCTGAATAAATAATTTGAAATACAGCGAAATTCGGGGAATTTAAAATAAATAAATAACACGAAGAGAACATTACCCAACAGTTGGCCAAAACCAAAATGAACAGAAATTGTAGACTCACAAATTATTAATAAATAAGTAAATAACCTTAAATTGAAAAAATTATACTTCTCCTATGCTTGCGCATAACTAAGTCGATTAATAATCTGATTATGCGGCAACAGTGAAAGGCATGTATTTTCAGAATCTAAAAGTTGGAGGAAACAAATTTATATTAACCGAGCTATATTTAATTTTCTAAAAGTAAGTAACACTTTTCAACATAGACATCGTCATCAAAATAATTGTCGAGTAAATTAACACCTTATAAACTACCACTGTTACCTCTGAACTAGCATAAAAATTCAATATAACCTTCCGGTTAATCTTAACCCTAATCAACTGAAATAATTAAGCACATTCAACGGTGCCAAACGATACGAATGAATTTTTTAATAAAATTATTTATTTTATAATTCGTTTTGAACTAAAAAGCGTAATCATATCCATTTCAACTAATTACACATAAATGTTCGGTATTCTTTGTAGTATAAATGAACACAATTATATTTTTTTGATAACCACGCCGTTTATACCGCATCAAAAAAAAATTGCCCGAGAATAATTGTTGATAAACTACATGGTGAACATAGAATCACATGAAGAAGAAATGATAACGGCCATTGCCTACCGTTAATTTTCCAGAAGTAACCGTAGAAAATGATAAAACCGTAACCATTAGCAAAGAATTGCGCCTCACAAATAACTTCATTTTCATAATATATTTCACTCTCATTAAAAGTCGCGCAGGGCTATCTACGTCGGATGCAATAGACGCCAAATAAACAGAGCCATCTTTACAACAATAGATGACATTGTTACCATCCAACGGGGATACTGCAACATGAGAAATTTGACCTTCATCCTGAAGCTTTAAAGTTTGTCTGCAACCGCGTTCGTCAAATACCTGCGAAAAATTTAAAAGAAATCGCATATAATTAGCCCAATTAAAAAGGAAAACAATGGAAAAATTTTGAACTCGTTAATGAAATGTATTTTACGCAGACGGTCGATAACGGTTAACAATAACTGTTACAACTCCTCCTGTGGCGGAGCATTAGTGTAATGATTCAATAATGTTATTAAGAGCTAATAAAACTTTTTGTTCTTTTTAATGAATTTTAATGAATTTTAATGAAATTAAGGAAATAATAATGGCGCAGACATTTACGAATATTACAGAATAGGGTACAATATATATATATATATATATGTATATAATTCGATGAAAATTTATGAAGAGAAGTTATACATACATATATAAAATGAACACAGAAATTCACGAAAAACATATCTGTGAAAAGCCCGCACGTTTATACACAAACCGGATAGAAAATAAAATACGAAAACTATTCGACAAACATATAATAATAACTAAAAAAAAAGTTTTCACGTATATGCTGAATAAAAATATAAAATTAAAATTTTAAACGATTAAATTCAGGATTATACTCGTAAGTATAGTATAGTATAATATAATATAATGAAATTTCTAATTCATTTTCACATTAAATTTAAAAAACTTCAAACTACTGCTCTATCTCTGTAAAAATTGCCATATCGTTTTATATTACCTGCTAAATAATACAATCCTAATTATTATCACACAAATTTAACTGTTAAATTATTGCTTTCCGTTAATCTTATCAATTTATTATATCCAGTATGCAGTTGTTGTTTTTTTTTCTTCGAATGTTCATTTGTTTTCCGTTAACGATGGGATTTTCCCGAAAAAACATTTCAAAGTATTTCACTACGATATTTATTCATTTTTTTAAGTCCTTGAATACAAGTGATCATACGTTTTTTACTTTTTTCCGATAAATTCAATTTTAACGAACTGCAGAGAAGACTTAAGAAATACTGGTGCAGAGATGCATTACCCCTGAGCAAATTACAACAGCATTACACGAAAATTAATATCGCCCGCTTAAACCTAATCCGAGTTGAACAATGCGATGAAACAAACTTAATCGGTTTTTTTTTACTGTGATTAATATTGGTATAGTATGTAACGTAAAATGATGGTAAGTTATTAGTATACTAGTTAAAAATCATGTCTTTTTCTAATGAGAAGAGACATGAGGAAGTATTTACTTAACATAGAAACGTCAAGAATTAGTTAACTAAACAGCAGCGCCAATTGTGGTCCTAGGACCGGAGTAGTGAAAGAAAAAAAAAGACTTTTATTTGGAAAACTTTTTATAAATATAATAATAGTAAATTACTAAAATGTTTCGGGAACACAGTCTCCTCATTTTCATGGTATTTCTACAAAATTTAATTTTGTAAAAAGACCATAAATATGCGACGGTGTTAACGAAACACATATTAGTAGTTTACTATTATTATATTTATAAAAAGTTTTCCAAATAAAAGTTATATTTATAAAGTTCCTTAAAATTTATTTTATTAAATATTCTATTTCTGAATTTTTCTATTATGTCCGTCAACCTATAATTTTATAAATATCACAAACAAGTAACTGATATTTGATTTACAGAATCCAAAGGTACACGGTATAACAATTGTAAATATAAGTAAACTATAAATTAGTTACAATATTTTTTCAAGTTAAACACAAATGTTAAAAACGTGTTTATATGCTTATCTTCCGTTAATCGTGCAGAAAAATCCATAGCTATTTATAATACGCACGATATGGGGCACAATTCAGCGGAAATGTAAATGGTCGTTACATTATAATACAAGTACAGTTTAAGTACACATATTTCAGCTGATGCTATATACAAAGGTTTTTAAAAATCATTTCTATTTTTAAAGACCCCTTCCCTCCCGCCGTCACCACACACACACACAACCATTGCTAGAGATCTAACTCAGAGCTACCATATCATGCTAGCAGTTAAGTGTTACCTACTAATTTAACATTATAGCTGATTCTGTTTGAAAATCGACAATTACTTTTATTATTAAGGCGTCCCCATGTGGTGAAATATTTAACGACAAAATTATTTTTACATTATAAAAAAAAAAAAAAAAGTAAATTTTGAAAATTGATTTTGCAACAATAATTTTAAAAGTATTAGAAATACAAAAATATAATAATAAAAAGCGAACATTTAAGATTAAGTTTTCTTGAGATTTCTTACAAATACGAAACAACGACACCAGTTTCTATCTCTAATAATTCCATACTTTTACATATTACATTAATGATAAAAACATCTAAAAATTCATGAACTAAACACAAAGAGATTAAAGTACTTTATAGCCATTTACTTTTAGAAAATATAACTACCTACTTTTTCAAAAATAAAATACAATCAGAAAAAGTACACAGGATTATTTGCGAAATTTCCTGCATTATTAGAACTGGTAAATTTAATGTGCTCTACACAATAACAAATAGTTGGCTAAAAGAGCCACATTACTCGATCAAAATTAATTTAACAACTTCTGAAAAATCGTATGTCGCTTAAAAGTATTTTTATAATTCGCAATAAATTACAGTTTAGTAAATTTTGAAACTGATAAAATAGCACCACTGTATAATTGAAACGTAAAATTATTTTAAGCTTTCTTTTGATAATGAAAAAGTCACAATGTGCTCTTGAACGTCAGACAACTAACTCATGATAGGCTCAAGTTCGATTCCTGGCGAGGAAAAAATAGTTCGAAATTAGTTAACTATAGTTTAATGATTGATCGCAGCGATTAAACGTCGGATTAGAAATTTAAAAAGTCACATGATGTATAAGGGAATTAAAATTCTCGTCAACGGTGAATGAAAAAAAAAATATTTCCTCAAATCGGAAAAATTCAAATTTTTAAAAACTGAACAAATGCCGATAAAGAAAAATTGTTAACGATCTTTCTTAACTATTAAAAGGTAAAATATAATTAAATAATTGTTTTTAATTATTTGTACTGATTTTGCTTTAAAAATGAAAAGCAATAATGTAACTATAGCCAAAATAATTCATTAGCTATAAGATCTGTAGTAGTCGGTATTTTTATATCTCCCGACATTATTAAGGGGGGTTATCCGAAAATTTATATATGTTTGTTGTTCGAAATCGTTTTTATATATATATATATATATATTTATTTCCCTATCGGTTTTCATCTTTTTATTTACTTTTTTCGTTATCGCTTTTTATTCGCTTCTATTTTATTCGTTTCTCCGGTAGTACCAATTATTTAATGTACTTTTCTTTTTCGTCTCACGCTCGTTTATTAATTGCTACTTCGATCGCATCGTTTAAATAGCCCTTTTTTTAAGGGCTTCGAATTTACTTGGGTTTTGTTTTAACAAAATACTCGAACAAATAAAAATTTTTCGCGCTTCTTTTTGCTTGAACAGCGTATATGTTAATTATTTGACATTCGGCGAATAGAGTAACGCAACAATCTTTAATAAATTATTTTCTTTTAATGCTAATTTGTTATGTGTAAACTTAAACACAGAACGAAGAAAAAGAGATAAGAAAAAAATTATAAACACGTTTAGATCATGAATATAGAAAATGCTTTATCAGTATAACAAACAAACCTTGATGGTATTTGATGCCGTTGTTAATGTGGCTGCTGTTACGTATTCGTCGTCATCTTCGACGGTCCAAACAGCATCAAACACAGTCGACTTCAAGTGAATCGAATTTCTCAAAGAACTACTCTCATCCAGGTTGTAGAATTTCAACGTCTTATTATCATATGCAGCCATTAAATCGAGATTATTCCTAGACCAATCTAAACTACGCGGCAATCTGTCAATGCACGTGTAAACTTTTTTAATTTTCTTGTAAATACAGAAAAACTGTTACAATTTTCAAAGTTACCAATTGATACAAAATAAAATAATTGCATTTTCTTAACTTTCATTGACGGACACTTTTTAAAATTTTCTCACCTCCAAGGTAAGCTTTGGTTCAGAATTTTATACAGTTCTGAGCAATTTATTGTAATTAATTTTTTACTCGAATACATTACGCGCGAGTATATACAAATACTATGTACATATGTGTACGTAGTGGGTGCGCGCATGCGTGTGTGTACACACATACACACACACACATACAGTGACTTTCGTAAAATGTGCAAAATTCAATATTTAAAAAAAGTATTTTTGATTTATTGCAAGTACGTTCAAGTACACCTATCGCAATTAACTGTGGAACTCGATATTTCAAAGAAATCTTTCCCACTATTGTTCTGCTACATTATCGCTGGTTAATAAAAGTTGCAATGACTTTTTTCTACATAGTACTTTCTCGATTCCAACAAAAAAACTCGTTAAATTTTTGCCTCGAAAGGAATTGGTCTCAAAAATAAATCTCACATCTTCTTAAACACTGATCACTGAAATCACTACGACTCGGTTATCTTTTAAGATAACGCCATGATTTATATACAAACGTATTCCTTGAAAAAAAGTCCTGAATTGCTTCTTTTTTTAAATTATATTGAAATCTGTATATAATTAATCATAGTGGCCACTCAAGTATGTTTTCCTGATTCAAATCCTCCCGATTACCTTATTACTAGAATTCTGCAAAAAGAAGAATGGAATTTTTTTGTTACTATTAATAAGTTCGTATTCTTTACATTAGCAAATTGTGACGCTCTTGCATTTTAAACGTAAAAAACCTATTTACTTAAACTTTAATGTAACCATAAACGCAACTTCCGGATCACAATTTCAAATAAATAACCGTTATTAAAACGACACACTGTAGAAAAAAATTAAAAGAATTTATACACCCTAAAAATTCATGTTTCATGTTCTATGGTCACGGTGCTAGGTAAACAGCGCATAATTTTTTCATCTGTTATTACAGATGACTTAACAAGACATTAACCAAATACCCTTGCTTAGTTCGCAGAGTTTACCGAGTAGACCTCAATTTATATTTTATTTTATTTAGAATAATCGAATGATGTTCCACTATCCGGGTAAACTTCAATTTAATTACCCGAAACACAGTATAAAAAAACTTGTTAATTTTTGAAAATTAACTTTTCTACAATCTATACGAATTCGTAAATGTACCACTGAACTTGTTTTATTTCTTCTTTTTTTTTGCTGATAGGTACCGCTTTCAATTGTTATAATTTAAAAAATTGGTCTTGCGGCTCCTTACAGTGCTCCCCCTTTATCCTTTCCTTCCTATCGCCTCAGAGTCTTCTAACTTCTTAGTATAATACATTTGAGTGGTTGGGCCAAATCCAAAGGCGACCTCCCCTCCCCTTCCACTCTCCAAAAAAAAAATTAAACAAATATTGGATTTAAATGTACTGATAATCGTTCTGAACTAAATTAATATACAAAAATGGTAGATCTATTAAAAGTATTTTTTTTTTTTTTTTTTTTTTTTGAAATTTACACTTCCGCAAGCAAAAACCTTAGATCGTGCAGTAATACATGTAACTTGAACTACCAGACAAGAATGGTATGTTAATTACGAACCCGTGAAACTCTCGCACCATATACGAGTATAACTATTTTTAACATCCGCATGTTTCAATCGGTTGTTCTTCTTTTTTGTTGAACTAATACCGTATACACTTTTTAAAATTTCTATGTTTTTTACACGATTCGTGATTAGTAACAAAATATGTTTCAAACATTTAATGTTCCTTCAGCATATTCATATTGTAATATGAAGCTTTTCGCTTTGTATTTCAGTATTACGATTTGATATATAATTTGCTCAGAAATAATTTTGTAAGACAATTTTTGAAATAATTTTACCTAATTAAATGTTTATTATACTCGATGTCGTTCGTTGGGAGCGAGACGCAAAATGTTAACGTAAAACGAAAAAAAAATAAATAAATAAATAATTGGCTGCAAAATTTATACATATTAAATGCAATATTTCCATCCTAAACTTGATGAAGCTTCCTCATATCTCTAGCAAAAGTAAGTCTACTTTTCCTGCATCTTGTAATTTTAAATAATTTTTGGGTTAATTTATACAATCACATGCAACATTCCACGCACTTATGTATATGCAATCCAAAAGAGTGAAACATTTCCACGTTATTTAAAAAACTAAAATTGCACTTTAGTAAGACATAGAAAGCGTTTTCCGAATTAGTGTTCAACTAATAGGCAGAATATAATAGATAAGCGAAAAGGTAATCTTCCCTTCAATGTTAAAAGAACAATTTAAAGAATGTTGTGTTTCCTTTTCAAACATATATATATATATATATATATATATATATATATATATGCCCCGCGGGGTACAGGCTGTATGTCGCTAGAGATAATTCTCTAGATAGTAGTCTCACTCGTTGCTAATAGATGCCAGTCCATCGACAGCGACACGAATGACAACAGCCACGAATTTCCGTGTGTCCACGTCGTGCGGGGTGGTAATCTTCTTTCAATAGACTTGGTACTGAACAGAAGAGCTAAAACGGAAATTCATATAGCTGATGGGAAAACGGTGGGGTGTTGTTGGCCGATAACAACACACCAATAAATACCGATAAGCATAATATTGCAGCTACATCTTGCAGGCCATCAGCAGCTCACCCATAACCAAAGTGCCCCAGGCAAGACTAATACTATATGAACATTATGTCTTGGGGTGAGCAGGCGAGTATCCAGCGCCTTAAAACTGGACCTGTCGGCTAGGGGAGTAAACCCCGACAGAAAATCATGACGGAAGGCAACGGGATACCACCGTCATTTCAATTTTCCCTAGAACTACATCTATGTACGTCGATAAAACAATGGCCCTAAGTCTCCGTCAGGCTGTTACTGATCCGCCCAGACAGCTAAATAGGGTGCTAAGAATACACGGAGTTAGCAACGTCTTAAAAAACAGAACCTTAAGCATGGGCCTGCGGAAGAGAATACGAATGCACCAACCAACTTTCCATGCAAAAGTATACAAGACACGATTAGATACGCCAGGAATCGAAGAATATAGATGTACGCAACCTCTTGAGGCAAGAGATGCGACCCCGACGACGACGATATATATATATATACTCAATTTAACTTTCAACTTTTTAATTAACACAAACTAGGGTGTTTTCGCTTTAAAAACTATAAAATAGGAAAAGATTATGCATACCAATCACAAAAGTAAGTATTACTTAAAAATTTACAAAATATACGTAATGTTTAGTTGTAAGGAATTTAAATTTTCAATACAAAGGAAATTTTTCATGGAGACTAGCGATTAATAATAGTTTAAACAATTATTCATCGCAATAGAAATCTTGTAGCTGTTGTTTCAAACTCCTGAATTAATTTTGTGATAATATTAAGGGTGAAATAAAAGTCATGAATTGCTTTTATTGATCATTCAATCAAATATTTCATAAAAAAAAAAAAAAAAGTTAACAATTAGAAATGAGCCCGTTGCTCCTTAGGCTTTGCATTATTTGTGTAAAATTACGCTTGACAGCGTCAATTAAATTTTAAAAAGCCCAAAATTGCAATGTAGGCTTTTATAAGTAACATTTATTTTTAATTATAACGTCAGTATGGGAGTTTGAAATATGAAGATATTATTGCTCATCCAATGTGCCAGAATTTCAAGCGAGGAATCACTTGCAAGTTATGAATGAACTTCACGAGAGTTAAAAATTATATTGAACATAGGACTTTCTAAAATAATATAATGATGAGCTGTTCAGTAAAACCTATTCGCTGGAGAACAGATAGGGAAAGATGTGAACGTATCACAATATGAAAAAATGGTAATAAACCAAAATAAACGATTTTTTAAATAGAATTATTCTTAGCCGATTCTAGAAATAACCAGTAATTAACGAATTTAAAGAGAAAGTTAAGGCTAAAATTATAGTGCCTTGAAAATTTTAAAATTTATTATTAACCAATTTTATTTTTATTTTTAATGTATTACTGAAATACGTAAAAAAATTTAAATAAAAATTTGAAGTTTTGAAGAATTAATTTTAAATTAATTATTTGTTCATTCCCGCGCGTAAATAGATTAAATTGTTCTAAGCAATTTGGGAAAACAGCTCTCTTCTTAGAGCAAAATGTTATCTAGTTTGCTTTTCTAAAACATGCTGCAGTCAAAAAAAAACAAAAAAAAAAACAGCTGAAAAATATAAAAACAAATGTTTTTACTATTACCAAAATTGTAATTATTATTTATTCCTATATAAATCTAAAAGTCAAATCACGATCAGCGTAAGTCGGATTAATTTATATTTCTACCGGCGATAGATTTACTGGGAAAATTTTTTATATGCAAAATACTAAATTATCAAAATTCGCTCCTAGAGATATTACAACTTTGTCAGGTGCGAGAGAAAGTATATAGAGCATATCGTTAATGGGGCAAGTAAAATTTCATTACGGATACCACTATGTACACTTAACATATATTTTTTAAAAACTGTTGGAATTTTTTAAACCTTTCAAAACGTTTTTTATTAGTAAACCAAGTAATGCTTAAAAAATACGAATATATATATACACCCCTCCAAAATAATAATTTTTTTAGGTAGGTGCGTGTGAAAAAATTTAAAGTTTAAACAGAGAATTACTAGCGGAAGAGGGTGATTTGCTCTCGAACGGTTTAGTATGATTGAAATTTTGTTATTTTATTTTTATTTATTTATACGATCGACTAGTGCAACAGCTTTCGCCATTATAACACAATGCAGTACAAACAATTTAATATACACGTATGTTCAAACAATAATAAATAAAAAATTATGAAATAACGAAATATTCATACAGTACTCGTACATACGCAACGTGGATATTTAACATTACTTATTTACGTATCAGCATATAAATACACATCCATTTAATCACACACGCCATGCGCATGAAAATACTCTCACTTAGGAAAGACAGAACAACTCAGTTTCGTATCATTAAATTGTTAACAGTTTTTAAAAACTCATCACGGTGACTATGAAATGCGTCCAGTTCGCGATGTTTTATCTCTGAGTTATTGTACAATAATATATGATATACAGTTGACCCGCGGCTATCCGAATTAATTAGGCGGCCAGCCGATCCGGACAGCAAAAAATTCGGATACGCCGGAATTCAAGGGACGACTTTCTACAATGTTTTTATACTAAATGAAAGTATACTACCGTACTGTATATATTAATGAGAATATGGTTAATGAAGATAGTGTACGGCTGTTTTGTAAATTAATTTTACAGCTGTATTAAAATATCGTTACAACAAAACAAATAAAATGTGCAATATTTATAATTAATAACAAATTCTTAACGCACGTACACTACAAACCTTAAATGCTGTAAATTAAATGAAAAAATGAAAATTACATGTACTGAATATAGCTGTGGATTTTATAAAAGCGCTTTGGCTTTTTTTTTTTTTTTTTTTTTTGAAAAGTCAATCCGGATAATAGGGAATCCCGATTATGTATGCATAATGTCAGTCAATACTTTTTACTAGATTAACATGCGTATTGAAGTGTAAAAACCAATTTGGTCTTGTCACTTACACTGATATTTGAGGTGTAATTCGGATGTGTATGTTCCGTAACATTTTTACTAATCATACGTTATGCAGTACATATATAAGGAAAAATATAAATATTCAAAAAATTAATTACTTAAACCTCAAGTAACCCCTAGGAATACAATTATAAATTATAACTGCGTTCATTTCACTAGAAAAATTAAAGTCTGACTAATGCTTAACAGAACAGCTAATAGCAAAATACATTTGAAAATGAGCTGTTAAGTTGTCGTAATTAAAAATTTTACTTAATAACTGTAATACATTTAAATGAAATCTATTTTAATTAGTTTTGTATAATAAGAACAGTTTTTCTTTTCTTTCTATTTACAGTTAAATGACATCTGACTTTCTCTTCGAAACGAGTCAGAATCTTTTCAGCCGCGACTACGTCCATATATTAAGACTCGTTTCGAACGAGGAAGTCAGCTGTCATTTAACTGGAAATAAAAAGAAAAAGAAACTATCCTGCCTATGTATACATATATACAGGTATAGATATAATTCCGATAGGACCGCCCCTTTAAAAAAAAAAAAGATTAAGTTCTGCTTTTGGTTTTTTACATAATATGCAGAACAAATTCACTTACAAATAAATCAGGTATTATGTAAACAAATTAAAAGTAATAAAAGTTATTCTTACCCATTAGATTCGTGAAATTCGAAAATAGATTTTCCAGTGGCAATTTCGCAAATAAAAATTTTATAATTTGCATATGCGGCAGCAACGTATTGACCGTCAAACGAGATACTTGCACATATAATGTTTTTTTTACAGTTTAACGGTTTCAAGCTCAAGCAATCTTGAAAATCTGGTGACTTATTTCCACGATCCAGCGATAAAAGTTTATAAATGCCCATATAATCTGTGTGCAAAACTAGCGCAGTACACTGATTTCCTAAATATATATTAATTTGTTTTTTATTATAAAATACATACATATATATATATATATATATATATATATATATATATATATATATTGATGTATTTAATGTATGTATAGTGTTAATGAATATAAGTAAAATACGGAAACAATTTTTTTTTAATTTGTATTTTCAGTATTCCCTTCTCATTATTTTCAGCACATAACCAAATGTAACAAACTGAAAAACATAAATGCATAAAAAAAAAATTAATACAGCCCGTATGACTAGACGTCAGTAACAGAATAAATATAAAACAAACAATAAACAAATAAAACAAGAAAAAAAAATGATCTAACTACTTTCCATGCAACACTCTATGCTTATTATAAATAATTTATAAAACTAATTTAAAAATAAAATTAAACATACAGCTTACAGGGACGTAAAATTATTTAACATCTCCACTTCGTATAAACTTAATTCAATCAAAGTTTCAAAAACCACAGAAAACATGAAAATATATTTTAAAATAGAAATAAATTCGGCTACTTATACATGAACATTTTTAAAGGTGTAAAAAATCGCCACGAAAATAAAACGACCATCACCACTATTTCCATGTAGAAGTCCACTACGCGAAAATAATCAACATTTTTAACATTTTAAATACCTTTAAAGAATTCATTCGCTTCATTATACAGGGTGCGGCAGTATAATTTCTTTTTTTAAAATGCGCCACTTTTTTTCTACTAAATTTTTTAAAGAAATAATAATAGAAAATCGAAATAAAACTGCAAGGGAAGAAGCATACATATTACCAATGGGATTGTTCGTGAAATATTTGACATTTAATGCTAAGCCGTAAAGATTTATTTGAATATGTTCGCTATCGCTTTTGTTAAATAATGCTGCGCTATCGGGAAGCTACAGTTCTGTATTATCTGTGGCTTATCAGCTGCCACTTCGCGTAGCGCTGCTTTATAATAAAATATGTCTGTTAATCGTTCGTTATAACCCGAGAATATATCGCCGTGTTTTTGTTATCATCCGTTGTTTTTTTTGTTTATTTATCCCGTTTTCTTTCGCTGTGTTTTGTTTTATTTATTCCCGTTTTCAATAGTCCCGTTTTTCTTATCTTTATCCTCTCGTCCGTTCATTTTCTTCGTTTAAATAATCCCGTTGTTAATTTGCGTCATTTCCTAATTTCATTCCTCCTTTTTTATCTGTTTACGTTTCGTATTTTTAGAAAAAGCCCTTTTCAGGGCTCCCGTGCTCAAATTTTCAGATCACAATTACCAGCAACATTTTTTGGTCCTCCGGGCCGGATTGATAAGGTAATTTATTCCAGCATTTCGTTGAAGTCCGCTCCTAAGCAATCGCTGCGAGTGTTTAAGATCTTATCACGCCGGTAAGTAATTTAATCGTCGTTCATCAATTGTGATTTGTATTAATTCGAATTTAAATTATGGCCGATTCCGATTTAAAAAGAAATTTGCGGGTTTCGCGTCGTGAAATTAACCGTCTAGCGGAAAGCATTCTGAAAATTATTGCGAACGAATTAGAAGACGAAAGTTTAGAGAAATTAGAACTACTGATCGCTGAAATTAGCGGAGAAAAAGTTCGATTTTGCGATTTAATTCTCCAGCAGATGAATAAGTTGGATGGAAAAAAATTGGAAGAAGAAGAAAACAAGCTGTTCGATGAAAAAGCCGTCGTAAGCGATTTAGTTATGAATACGATAGCAAAAGGTAAGCATTTTAAAACCAAGTACCTCGATAAATCTGATCATAATTCGTTGTTAAGATCGTCCACCATGAACAGTTTTAACCAAGGCCATAGTTCGTCCGTTAAATTACCGAAAATCGCTATCCCCAAATTTGATGGCGACATATGTAAGTTCATGGATTTCAGAGCCCTATTTGAGAACTTAGTTCATAACGAAGACGCAATACCGAAAGTTCAAAAACTGTACTATTTAAAACAGGCGTTGGAAGGAGACGCTGCGTTAGTTATTCGTGATATTGGGTTATCAGAAAGTGCTTACGACCAAGCTTGGCGACGGGTGAACGACCGATTCGCTAACAAGCGGTTAATAATCCTCACCCATTTACACAATTTATTCGCAATAAAAAAAATCGACTCTGAATTCAGTTTAAGAGATTTACTCGACCGAGTAGATCTCGCTTTAAAAGGCCTGAAAGTATGTGGTGAGAACACCGATGGGTGGAGTACAATAATTTCCTATTTCGTGTCCACTCGATTGGACGAGAAAACTAGAGAGGCATTTGAAAATTCGTTGACCGACAATAACGTCTACCCGTCGTTCGCAAGTTTACAGGAGTTCCTCAAAACTCGTGCATCGAGCATTGAGGCGCGGGAAAAACAAACTGAAAAATTCAAATGTAACGCGAATAAAAAATCCTTTTTTGTATCGTCAAAGCCGACTTGTATAGTTTGTCAACGACAGCATCTGCTGATCGATTGTGATTCGTTCAAGCGGAAATCGCCCGCTGAACGCTACGAAATTATTAAACGAAATCGTCGCTGTTACGTGTGCTTCCGTTTAGGACATTCCGTAGTTAATTGTACGTCGAAGTTATGTTTTAGATGTGGCGGAAGACACCACACGCTACTGCATTTCGACAAGGAAATCGGGACGAAGCCATCGACCATTGCAGCAAATTCGAATGTCAACGACCAGAATTCCTCCGAAGATAATTCCGCCACGACAACCAGTTTCTCCTGTATCAGCGCTGCGGCAGTTCGGAAGACGACACTACTTCCATCGGCACTAGTAAACTTTGAATGCAATGGGATGGAAGGCACCGCCCGTGTATTGTTAGACAGCTGCTCCCAGCCGACGTTGGTTTCCGACGCGTTCGTCAAGCGATTCCGCATACCTACTTTCGCCTCCGCCGATAACGTAACCATTAAAGGAGTCGGTAACTGTTCAATTTTCTCGTGTTATTCGTGTCGTTTAAAATTAAAATCGCGTAGTTCAAAATTTGAAATTAAGATTGACGCCGATGTTGTTGCCGCCTCCTGTCTAGCCTATAGGGTGAGTAACTTACCGTTCCAAAACATTCGTAAACACGCGCTAAGGTTAGAGTTAGCGGACCCTGTATTCTATGATCGTGTTGTGAATATCCCGAGCATCGACATTTTGTTGGGTGCCGAATATTTTGAATCGTGTTTAAATAATGACACGGAGAAAATCGATGACTTGACGTTTCGAAACACGAAATTCGGCTGGATCATAACCGGTTGCTTATTGCCCGATGTAACCCAGGAAAGCACGTTCGTGTCAAACGTGTTGTATAGTCACTTGACTTCATCCGTGGATATTGAAGCACAATTAAGACGGTTTTGGGAGATAGAGAATGTGTGCACTCCGTCCGACAAAACAACCACAGAGGAGACGGAATGCGGGCGACATTTTGAAAGTACTAACTCGAGGGACCCCGATGGAAAATTCTTGGTGAGATTACCATTCAAAATGGATCCAAATCTACTGCGAAACAATCGCAAACAAGCCTATTGCCGGTTACTCCGAATGGAAAGACGTCAAACGGAAAGTGTACGTAACTTATATGCCGAGTTCATGTCGGATTACGAAAATCGGGGCCATATGTCCGTTTTGACTCCTAGTGTCTTCCCGAACGCGCATTATATACCTCATAGGGCCGTATTCCGTCCGAATAGCACCACTACCAAACTTCGTGTGGTGTTTAACGCGAGCAGCAAAACGGAGAGCGGAATATCCTTAAACGATACGCTCATGAAGGGCCCGACTATCCAGCCTGAGTTATTCGACGTTTTACTACGCTTTAGGAGCCATCGGATCGCATTCTCGGCGGATATCGAAAAGATGTATCGTTGTATACTTGTCCATCCGGATGACCGACGTTGGCAGCAAATCCTCTGGCGCAGTGCAGAGTCTCAAAGGGTGAAGGAGTATTCATTAAATACAGTCACCTACGGCACCACGCCAGCCTCGTTTCTAGCCACAAAGTGCCTGGACATCCTAGGCAAGTCAGTTGCGCGCTCTCTTCCTCTTGTGTCCCGTTCGATTCTCAACGACTTTTATATGGATGACTTGCTCACCGGCTCGGATTCCTTGGAAAGTGCGTCGGAGTTGCAGAAGCATATCCATAGTACTTTGTCGTCTGCTGGCTTCCTCTTGAGGAAATATCAGTCCAACTCACCGACTTTGTTAGCAAAGATCGATCCTGCATTCGTGGAGAGCAGCGGTATCGTCAATATTCATGAGCTAACCATCTCGCTGTTAGGTCTCTCTTGGTGTCCAAGGAGCGATAATTTTTGCATCCAGCTACATGACGTTTTCTTGACAGACCAGCCGGTGTTGACCAAAAGGCTCGTGTTGTCTCAAATTTCCCGAATATTCGACCCACTTGGATTCGTAGCACCCATTACGATAAGAGCGAAGATATTCCTTCAGCGGCTCTGGAAAGAAGGGATCGGCTGGGATGATCCCGTCTCCGAACTTTTATCGCGGGAATTTCGCAAGTTCGCCCTCGAGTTACGAGCGCTGGAAAGTTTCAAGATACGACGGGTTTATACTTCTTTACACGATGTTACAATCAACCAACTGGTCGGATTCGCCGATGCCTCCGAGAAAGCTTATAGTGCAGTTATTTACTTGCGCTGTGTTGACCGTTCGGGCCCGTGCTCGTCATACTTCGTTTGCGCCAAGACTAAGGTAGCACCGATCAAAGATTGGACAATACCAAGATTAGAATTACAAGCCGCTCTGTTATTATCCAGCTTACTAACCCGGGTTAGTGAAGTCTTAAAGATACCTGCCGTATATGCTTTCAGCGATTCTCAAATAGTATTATCGTGGTTGTCAAAGCCGCCCGATAGTTTAAAATTATTCGTATCGAACCGCGTTAGAAAAATTCTTCAGACCGTTCCCCTCGATTCGTGGGGGTATATACCGTCGAAGGAGAATCCGGCCGATTTAGGTACTCGCGGCTTACCCGTTTCGTCGTTGACTGACTCTCGATTATGGCTGTTCGGGCCAGACCTTCTGCGGGCAAACACCTTCAAATGCGACATTACCGGTATCGTAGACGTGAACTGCCAGCTAGAAACCCGCAAAACAAAATTAATTAGTTGTTTGGCCGGCAAAAATTTTGACACCTCGATCGTAGACCGATTTTCGTCGTACCCCCGACTCGTTCGTGTTCTAGCTCGTATCATCAAATTATTCCGCACTTGGAAGACGTCTCACTCCTTTTGGCGAAAAGAAGATAACTGGCTGTCGGCGGGTGACTTGTCATTGGCGCGGACTGCTATTTTCCGAATTGTGCAAAACTGTTCATTCCCAGATGATTATAATCGTTTGAAGCAAGATATGAAAATCAGCAAACGTAGCCGTCTGAAGCGATTGTCCCCGTTTCTAGATGATGATAAGCTGATGCGGCTTTCCGGTCGACTCTCCAAAACCAGCGCTTCCTACTCTAGAAAACATCCTATTATTATGGAGGCTAAGGCGCATTTCACAAGAATGTTAATTTCGTACGTGCATAACCATTACTTCCACGCAGGCAGATCTTTTATCTTGTCGTTTTTGTCGTCTGAATTTTATTTTGTTGGAAACCTGACAAATGCTGTTAAATATGTTACGCGCCTCTGCCCCACATGCGTGCGATGTAGAGCCAAGACTTATCAGCAGATCATGGCCGACTTACCACGCGAAAGGGTAACCGTAAGCCGCCCGTTCAGTCATGGTGGAGTGGATTTTGCTGGTCCCTTCGACTGTAAATGTACTAATCACCGGTCGACCCGTTATTACAAAATTTATTTGGCGATGTTCGTTTGTTTCGCAACGAAAGCTACTCACATGGAAATCGTATCGTCATTGTCCACTGATTGCCTTTTAAGCTGTCTTCAGCGATTCGTTTCTCGTCGTGGCCGCCCGGCTTCGATCCATTCCGACAACGGTACCAACTTCGTCGGGGCCCATAATTTTTTGAAGGTCAGCTTTGATCGGATCCGCGAGCAAGCGGCAGAAGAGAAAATAAATTGGCGCTTTATTCCGCCAAGGTCGCCGCACCGTGGAGGTCTATGGGAAGCCGCGATAAAGTCCGCTAAATTTCATCTGACTCGTGTCCTGAAAGGCGAGTCCCTGAATTATGAAGATTACGCTACAATATTCGCAAGAATCGAATCTATCCTGAATTCTCGCCCCCTGGCCGGCAAGAGTTCCGCCGAAACTATCGATGTAATTACACCAGGCCACTTCCTTATAGGTGATGCTTTGGTCTCGTTACCAGAAGCCGAAGACGAATCCCTACCCTTGTATAGGCGATGCATCGCCGTCCGAAACAAAATTAACTCGTTCTGGCGGTTATGGTCAAAGGATTATTTGTCGCAGTTACAGCTGCGACACAAATGGTTTACTAAATCAGACAACATGAAAATTGGAGGTGTTGTTCTGCTAAAAGATGAGAACCTGAAGCCACATCAGTACAAGCTGGGTCGGGTAATGAAGCTTTATCCCGATGCGAATGGCGATGTCCGTACCGTAGACGTGTTGGTCGCGGGGACCCTTCGGAAGAAGGCTACCAATTCCCTGGTACCATTACTGCCTGATGAACCTCCCTGTTCATCCGGGGGGGAGTGCTGTTCGTGAAATATTTGACATTTAATGCTAAGCCGTAAAGATTTATTTGAATATGTTCGCTATCGCTTTTGTTAAATAATGCTGCGCTATCGGGAAGCTACAGTTCTGTATTATCTGTGGCTTATCAGCTGCCACTTCGCGTAGCGCTGCTTTATAATAAAATATGTCTGTTAATCGTTCGTTATAACCCGAGAATATATCGCCGTGTTTTTGTTATCATCCGTTGTTTTTTTTGTTTATTTATCCCGTTTTCTTTCGCTGTGTTTTGTTTTATTTATTCCCGTTTTCAATAGTCCCGTTTTTCTTATCTTTATCCTCTCGTCCGTTCATTTTCTTCGTTTAAATAATCCCGTTGTTAATTTGCGTCATTTCCTAATTTCATTCCTCCTTTTTTATCTGTTTACGTTTCGTATTTTTAGAAAAAGCCCTTTTCAGGGCTCCCGTGCTCAAATTTTCAGATCACAATTACCAGCAACAGGGATCTAGAGTATGTATTTCGATTTTCTGTTATTATTTCTTTAAAAAATTCAGTAGAAAAAAAGTGGCGCATTTTAAAAAAAGAAATTATACTGCCGCACCCTGTATAATGAAATTAATCAAAATTAATAAATTCAGTTTGTCTAATTCTCATTACGTTATACATCTCACATCGAACAAGAATTAAGCAGGATGATATACTGAATGCAATAAAAAAAAAAAAAAACTTTATCATTTACTATATTAGCTTTGTGAAAAATGCGGTGAGGTTAACGAATGATCTGTAAATATTAGACCAACACAAAATTATAACCAATCATTCACTATATTACATAGAGCGTTCAAAAACAACTTGCACTAATTTTTATACGCCGAAGCAACACCGTGTATGAGGTTGGCAACCATAGTGGGTTGTAGTATAACTAATTATACACCATTAGTAAAATTTTTACGGAACTAAAACATTTCGGGCAAACCATATCGGTTAATGTGAAGCCAGTTCGATTTCATCAACGTAAGTTTGAATTTTGGTAATAAAAAGTTGACAACACTGCGCACAGAGTCAACAACCGCAAATTGTGTAGAGTATAAAATTTGGAGTGTTTGAGTGCAACTTCCATCAAAATACAGTAATTCTATATGGGACAAAGTTAATTTTAGTAAAACATATTATATCAAAAAAAGTAATTTTTATTACCTGAAACAAAAAAAAAAGTTTGTACGATAAAGTCTTCACTTTAAAAAACCAAAAAATTAAAATTTTACAGGGTGTAAGGTCTTTTTCAAAATATCTATCATCACCTGCAATACATTTGTCCCATCTCTCTTTCAATTTTTTGAATGTTTTTACGGAATCCTCGTCAGAGAATGATTTGAAGAACGTTGAGCAAGAACTCTGGACTTCCATATTGTGGTTTTGATACGAACGTCTCCTCTGAGGTACCCTTTTAAGGATGGAAATAGTCAAAAATCACATGGCGCAGATAAGGGGAATATGAAGAATGCGGCATTAGTTTTCGATAATATTTTTTTCTAAATGAATGGATGTGTAGTTCGAAGTGTGCGGACCAGCATTGTCGTGATGCAACACCCGCGAGTACTTCAATTCTGAGCGTTTCCGATACACTCTTCTTTGCAGTAGTTCTCTCAGCACATTTGTATAATAATTGGCATCAATGGTCTGACCTTTAGAGACTGCGTGATAATAAATCATCCCGCGACAATCAAAGAAACAATCAGTACGACTTTTTGTACTAGTTTCGCCTGACAAAATTTCCACGAGGACGATTCTGTTTTAGTGAACGGGTCGTACAGGTAGGCCCGCGTTTCATCTTCTGTAACTACTCATAATAGGTAATATTTATCATTTACAACTTTGGATTTCCATTCTTGACAAGTGGCGGTGCGATTATTCTCAACTGCTCTCATGTAAGATCAGAGGGCACCCATAACGAGCGCACACGATGCAGCTTCAGTTTTTCCATTACGATTGCGTATACGGTATTTATGCTCTTAATATCTATTATTGCGGCAATTTCGAGAACAGAAAGTTTACAATCTTCATTGAGAATAGCCTGGATCATATGGATGTTTACTTCGGTAGAACAGAGGATGGTTCTTCCACCGTGTGGTATCGAGTTACTCGATTTTCGTTCGGCCCTGAACTGGCGATGCCAATCAAAAATGGTACGTTTGAATAATGCCAACTCTTTGTCATACGCTTCTTTCGTTAACTCATATGTTTCTGTCACATTCTTCTTCAAGTAGGAAACAAAAATGATTCGATCCACGCTGCAATCGCTTATGTGACGCATCATCCACCACACTCGTATTTCTAACTGGTTTACTACTTGCCCCGTAAAAACCGAACACACGTTACATAAACTTCAACACTGCAGTTTGAAATTTTTACTGGTAGCGAAGAACTAATCACACTTCAACCTACCATGGTTGGCAACCTCATGTACAGTCTTGGCGTATGAAAATTAATGCAAATTGTTTTTGAACGCCTTATGTATACTGCAAATATCGAACAGACGAATAAGAGATAACAATGCGTGTGATAAAAACCAATTCCATATATTGCTTAACCTCAGTAGTCGAACAAAAATCAGCGAATTTAACGTAGTCAAGATTATTTATTATTTTTTTTATTTTTCCTCCTAAATTATTTACGATCCATGTTCTGTATGTAATTATCAAAATTATTGCAACGCCTGGATCAGAAAGAACTAAAACGAGTTGATCAATTTAGCTGTTTCTACGCAAAATAAGAAAATGGAAATATTTCAAGATATGTTTCATAGATGGTAACACTGATAAATTACAAACCACGGGAAGAGGAGTGGGTGTGCCTTTCAGCAGATAATTATGGGACACTAAGGTGTGTCCTATGAGGGAAAGAAAACTCTTTGAGTGAGACTGGTATAGATGATCGTCATGTCCAGCTCTATTTTGATAGATGTAAAGTGTGATGTACAAGCCTATGCTTCAGAAACAAAAATGATAAAGAAGGTCCAATACAACTCCGCTTCCAGAACTAAACAAAAATCATGGAGTGATTATAATTGGAGAAGAGCTGCATCTTTGCATACCCTGATTATGGGAAGAAAGGTTAGGTTAACACAAATCGACATACTTTCCAAGGATTTTCATCGTATTCTCCGTTCCATAAAAATGAAAGAGGACCATTCAAGAAGAACAGTAATGGAATTATGAAATTTTTACGGGAATTAAGATTACATAACTACCGGCAGAGTATATTTCTGAATCTGTGGAATCTTGGATAAATGTTAAAGAAGGAACACTTGCAGAGTACACATATATCTAATAATGGCGATGCCCTATGCGACCGAAGGATAGTATGACAGTGTAACGGATTGTATCAAGCGACTTAAGAAGTGTTTTGTTTGCTAATTAGGCAGCCGTAAGGTAATTTGCATAAGATAAGTGATTCATCAACAGTTAATAGGAGTTTTGGATCTGTATTAAATTTAATATTTGACACACATTTTAAAATATTCAGAGATTTCATGCATTTATTTTCATTATTACAGATACAATGCGACCAAATAAGTTTAAGTTTTGCAACAAACATCAGACCTATAATTAGAAAAGGTAAGCATTTCAGAATCAAACTGTTCGTCCGTATTTATATCGACTGAGAATTTCCGAATTGCAGACCGAAAAAACGAATATATATTTTTTTCGGGTGATACATAAATGTCCTTTCACAAAACCTGAACACTCATCTTTTTCACTTAGTAATTTACAAAACAATTTCAGCGCAATGTTTGCGGTACAGAATAAAAAATAAAAAACCTTTTTAGTATCCACTATTATTTTAAAAAACAAACAGAAATTAATATATAACAAATTGTCCCGCAACAAAACGGTAATTGTTGTATACAATATACAAAAGAACAATTACACTAACGTCCACAATACATCTGAGAGATACAATACTGATAAAATACCAACACATGCGTTCTAACATAGGACATACGATTTTTGAATAAAAGTTAAGAAAGTATAAGAAACTAAAAGTTTTATATTCATCACCGTAAACAGTCGTAAAACGAAAATATAACATGCGAATCTATCAGACTCATTGGAACTGATAGAGGGTTAAATATAATTCCGTTTAATTATCACGCGCTAAATCCAAATTCGAGATGTCTGCACCCGACCATTAAACAATCACCAAGACCAAATGCATACTTAAAATAACCGATAGAGCATAGAAACGATAATTTTCATTCTAGCCATTGTGATAAATAAGTGACGGAGTGAGCAGTAAAGGTTAATTGACATACTAGATAGTTGTGATCAGGGCGTTAAATGTATCGGACTAATAATTAAGTATAGCACACGTAGCGGTTTAACCAACAAATTTAAAGTATTGGTTAGATATATCAATAGAAACAGGTTCATTGTGTTCCAAAACATGTCTGATTACAACTTTACTGTATCTTCGTTGGAAAAGAAAAAAATTACGAATGTGGGTGTAGTATCGTCCTATTGTGGATAATGCATTACAAAAAAGCCAATTTTATTCTTTACAGAATGTAATAAGAAATGAGAGTAAAAGATTTTTTAATTGTACGCAGATGTCGAAAAATTTCCTTAACGAACATGAAGAATACATTATCGGAGGAAAAACTTGTTATTACTGTTAGATACGTATGAAGTAAATTTTTTTTTTTTTTTTTCTACCATTCAAAACAAATTCAATTTATATAAATCATTTTAATTTCGTTTTTAAATTCCAGAGGGTTTCGTAAGAATGTGAAATATTTACACTATAAATCGAATTTATAATTAAATTACGGGGAATGATGAAAATATTTGCAATTTCGTTTCAATACTGTTTTCTTATAATTCCATGTACATAATCTTTTTCTCCCAAGTCCCCTACAACGGAGGTTTTGTAATTCTATAATTAATTTCTCTGCATTATAATATTTTCCATTTTAATTTGATAATGAAAAATAACGGAAAAACTAGAAACACTATTAGAAGCTCTTCTGAAAACGCTGCATCTGCCTTCATATAAATAAAAACGACAAAAGCATAAAAACAGCAAACTGAGACGGTTTCAAAATACATCGAATCGAGACAGTTTTGAACCGGCTAAGGGCTCGCAACGCTGTGTGTTCACGTCAGTGCTAAAATAAAACCGCTGAACATCACCTCAATAGTACAAGAAAATACCACTTTCGAATCAAAAGATGATCGAAAGAAAAATAAAAGAAAAATTACCGATAATAAAGTAAGTTAACTAGCTAAATAACAAAAGTTAAGCTAATACGGTGAAAGAAAGAGAGAAAATTTAATATATTCGATGATGTAACCGGTTTTGAAAGCTAAAAATGAAATTTACATTTTTAAAATACCTATTAAACAAATTATGGACTAATAGCATAATAAAAAACAATTTCAATCGAACATAATAAATCGAGGAGTTCCGCGTGTGCAGAAATTGTAAATTTACATAAAATACAGTCAAACCTCTTCAAAACAGAAACTAACATTACAAGCGGACATTTATAAGATAAAAACAAAATAGAACAGTTCTTTTATTCTGGATATTGAATTAATTGTCTAAAACAAGAAAAATAACACCATCGTTGAAATAAGATTATATAACACTATCAATAAAAAAGGATTGTAGTAAAAAGAAAGAAAGAAGAAAAAGAAAAACGATGAAAGCCATTGCCAGGATAAAAAAACAACTTACAAAACTGAAAATAGATTTCAATTATTCGACAAAAATAAAAATCTTCTAAAAATGAAGTGAGAAAACCCGAACTGCGGTTAGAAAAATTAGAAGTTTTAGGCGCATACTAAAGAAAGTTAGAACTTAATGTCGTGAATTACGACAGAAGACCAAATAAAATGCTAAAGGATCTACAGATGCGACAAAATACTAGAACAAAAACAGTTTGAGATATTTCATAAACTGAAATTTAAAAAACAAAAAATGAAATATTAACTACTGAAAAAGAAAAAGAGAGAAAAATGAAAATATGTACGCGGCAAAAACAACGTTTTGCTAATAGAACTTATATTTATTTCTAATTACGAGTATCTATAAAATAATAAAATAGATATTTGCTTTATTCTTTTTAACCGTTGAGACGGAATTATAAATTCAATTCGAGACTTAATATATAAATTTTATCACGTTAAAATGTACGCTTGATGTTTTTACCTTATAGAAATAAAACTTCATAGCAAAAGTTTCCCTTCAATATTAACTCCGACATTTGCTGCAAAAATCGATTAAAAATAAGCCCGGTTCATCGACTTCATCAATCAATTTAGAAAATTTAAATTTGATGTTCAAAAAGATCGTAATTCGGTATGTTATCAACAAATTAATAAATTACATAGAAAATTAATCGGTGTGTGTGCCGCTTTGAACATTGCTTTTTTAACAGTTATTTTATTCCACGTAACGGTAAAATAAAATCATACACGAAAAAGGTAAGGTAAGAAGCGCAAACGGCATCGATATATTCAAATTAACATTCATGAATGTTAAGCGCCAAGTAAAAATGAAAACAAAAACAGAAAATAAATAAAAAAAAAAAAAAAAATATAGAAAACATGCTCATAATTAAAAATTGTATTTACAAGTTGTTTTAATCTATACACAAAAAAATGAATGAACACTATCTTCTAACGTGTGGCAGATTAAAACAATGTACACTACTTGCAGAAATGTATACACATGTATGTTATAAAACCGACTAGATAAAAGGTAAATGGAAGAGGCGGTAAAACAAGCAAAAGACTGTCAAATTCGGAATAAACCACTCACCGAGTTCATTCCAATTTTAAACCGACTCAGCTGCTTAATTAGGTAACTCTACGAAATAAATTTCACAGTGAAACGTAAATAAACATTAACTTACATTACCGTGTTAGCCTATAAAAATATTAAAATAACAGGGTATCATCGCGAAACTTCCACATTTAATAAAATACATAAACATATATGTATGTATATACATACAAATATTCAGTTAACAATAAATGTTTCGAAATAATTTTAATGAAATGGTCACACTAATTTACTAACCCAACAGCTACTTCGCAGAAATTTTTATGTTTGCAGATATTTGAAATTTTAAAAACAAAGAGATGAAAAAATATAGACACTTTTTATATGCAAATAAAAACTACTAAAAAAGAAAAAAAAAAAAATGAAGTGACAAAGAATAAAAATAGTTTTTTTTTCCATTTTTCATTACTCAACTTCGAGTTCACATAACAGCATAAATAATTTTAGAAATTATCTTGCTTTAATGCAGCATGTTCTCACGTTTTGTGATTTTAAAATTTAAAAAAAAAAAAAAAAAGTATTAATTATCGTAAAAACTTCTTTTTAAACCACTTATTATTGCGAAATTTTTGTATTTTTTTTTTTATAAACTATCAGTAAATTTCATTATTATTGATCAAGCGCTTCTCGAAATTTTATAAGTCAATGAGTATTTGATTTATTACATTTGTATATACTATATATACACATATTATTTATGTGTGTATACATGAGCGACACGCACGCATGTTTATTTCATAAACAGGCGTTCGGAAAACGTTAATTCATTTGTCCGAATTAATCTTGAAAAGTCTCGTATGAATTTTAAAGAGATGTTTGCAAATCTTTTTGAAAAGCTATCGGAACGTACATATCAAAACTACGACAGAAGGAAAACAATCGTTAGTTTTAATGATTCTGTACAACATTAAAGATTAACAACTCGCTTATTAAATAACGGTATAACAATATTTATTTATAGTATAATTATTGTAAGTCCCGCACTGCATGTTACACATTCAAATTTCACTAGAAAATTATAACTTACATGAGACGACACTTCAACATCTAAATCATTTAAACTATACCCAACAACCGTGAAATCCAACAGTGGGCGAAACGCTACTGAAACATTTTACTACAACAAAGAGCTTGAAATGCTTTCTGATTATTTTGAAAATAGGCTTTTAGAGTTTAATGATATTCGAGCGAAAAAAATCGACAAAAAAAAAAAAGAGAAGGAATTAATACAAATAGACGTGTAAAACTGACATTAATATAAATCAATACACCATTTGGCTCTCTATCTAATCTGCCTGACTGACTGTTGTACGGATTAATCTTAAAAACTACTATATTCAATTTAGCTGAGGCCTTCACAACCAATTATGTGTTTCTTCAAGAAACTTTTAATGCAATAATTATTATGTCACTTTAAAAAAAAAAAAAAAAAAAAAAATGTTGAACAGTAATATTTTAACGATAAAATTGCGTTAAAAAAGGGTTAGTGTATTAAATCAGTCATCGCATTTATTTGTTTTTCGCATGGAAATCTATATTGTGAAAGTAGCTTCTCACTAACAAATTACCAAAAAATTTTACTGAACATTTTTATGTACAAACATTCAAATTATATCTGAACGTTCGTAATATAGCGCCCTGATTACCATAAGGAGCATGACAATTTTTTAAGAGAAAAGTCACGAAATGGGATATCGATTAAGAGTGGAAAATGACAATAAAAACTTTACTCATATGTGCCAGTAAATAACGTTTTTAATTTAAATCAACGTTAATTTAATTTACTCTTTAAATACGCTTGTATTTTTAATAAGACTAATAAACAATTGCTCTCCGCTAACAATTACAACTGTGAACGGAATCTTGAGTCATTTTTATAACTTAAATGCTTTATTAACATTAATTATTATACGTAATTACAGAAATTTTTTTTATTAATATATAATATAATTAGCCGACATATTTCGGAGTGTGTGTGATACACACTCCGAAATATGTCGGCTAATTATATTATATATTAATAAAAAAAATTTCTGTAATTACGTATATAATTAATGTTAATAAAGTGTTAAAAACAGCAAATAGATGATACTCATTATATAACATAATTTAAATGATCATTTATGCGTAGATTACGCGTTTCACGATTCCTATAGAAAGCATTTACGGCAAATATTATATTGAAAACAATACCCTTCCACTTAATGCAGCTCGGAGTTATTTAATCAGATCGGAAGTTCATTATTATTCCACTATTATATTAAAATTCTTTCGATTTGCATAACCGATAAAAAACTTCATGACTTTTCTCACGTATCAAAACAATTCTATAAGAGGAACCTATTACGTATTTTCCTCATTTTCATATGCATTGCTTTAATAAGCCTTATAGTTGAATTTTGTTCAAAACCAACCCATTTCTTTTTTCCTTTCTATTTATTTATTTTCCATAATTTCCCACTAGAAACAAATCCAACGATACTAAAGTTTTCTAAATCGGATTATCTATTTAGACTTTTTTTTTTTGTTTTATCACTAATATTTGTTATTATCTTCTCCTCGCTTTATCTTACATTTTTATTCATTAAGTTCAGTAATTTCAGATATAACCAATGATATACTGTGTTAACGACCGCGTGCAAGAGCGATGCGTACAATTTATATGTGATCCATTTTACACGTGGGTGTAATCTTTTTTATAAAATAAAGATGGACTCATTACACGTTGAGGATTATAAAATAGTCTATTATATTTAAACTTTAACCATTATCTTCGCCAGAGATATTTTTTATGTCAATCTTATCTGTCATGGTTTTTATTAAATAACGTTTTTTAAAGTACACACCTACTGAATTATCTACAAGTTACCGAACATAAATCTGATTTAAAGACTATATTTCGACTTTAGATGTAAGTCCCGAAAGGATAAAACAATAACCTCCGTTCAACTACATATTTAACTTTAATTTCCACGCTAATTTTTCAATTTCAACCGGTTTTCAGTACCCCGATAACAGCAGTTTTCTTCAGACCTTTCCGTCACTTCATTAGTGTTTGTTACCAAAACGATCTTCATGTTTCAGTAAAAGTGTATTTGTTCCGCTAAACTAGTTTTTAATAAACATTTTTTGACAACAAATTTTTCCGAATCTCTCAAAAACCCATTCAGTTCACACAGCAGCACACTAAATAATATCTTTTACCACTATTAATGTTAGAATTATATCTAATCGACAAATCGTTTTCGAATTTATTGCAATATTTTAAAAATTATTTTTAGGACACGTAATTTGGCTTTTTCTAATACTGCTCGCAAAAATAAAAATAATCATAATATCTCTACATCTTACCACTTGATTTCGCCGGTGGAAACATGATTGAAAGTTCGCTTTTCATGCGCGAAAAAATATCAAAACTACACTATTATAAAAGCTTTTAAAAAATACAAAATTCACTACAAAAATGAATACTCTTTTAAGATAGAAACACGCTTACAACCAAAAAAAAAAAAAAAAAAAAAAAACAATCTAGAAAAATATTCGTAAAACATTTTTGTATAACGTCTTTTTTAACCCTTATAAAGACACGTTACTTTGGAGATTTATTTAATCTCACGTGATTCGAGGATTCGGCTAAAATTTTTAATTTTTTAATCGTTTCCATAGTTACACCCCTTACCAATACGCTTAAATTAGATTATTTCGATTCTATTAAAATTCCACTTTATTTTCTGAAAACCGCGTCAACATTAATACTACAGCTTTCTCATTTCCGTCGATACGTATTATTTCACCGTAACAGAAATAATTTTAAAAAGATTTGTGCAGTGCTTACTGATAGATATTGTTTCTTTAAAATAATAATGTCATTTGTTCGTCACTTGTGATCACAAAAGACGAAAAAAAGTTTTTCGAATTAATTAACATGACGCTAAGTATATTATTTCATCAGAAATTAAAAATTCATCCTTAGCATTAATTTAAACTATTTCCTCAGTTGTTCTATGATTTTCAAATACTATGTGTATATTTTATTCGCCAAAAAAATTATTCCAACTGCACTTAATTACCTCCCCGCTGATTTAATTCGTTTTTTTTTTTTTTTTTGTTTACACTTATTTTATGTCTAAAATGCTGTCACATAAAGGTATTGCAAAAAAGAAAAACCTTTATTATACCTAATAATATTACTTAACTGCGTTGATTTCGATTAAATAATAATTCAGTTGTATTTTAACGTTTTTACATTTCTCTTGTAGCCCCTCCTTCATACGTAAAATTAATTGCTTTTTTTTTTTAATGCAATCTTCTCTCAAATTACATATTACAAATCTATACTAGATTTTTTAATCGCTTCAAACTTTTCAGCCATTATCATATTCGCTTGAAATCCTTTCATGTTTATTTCTCGTGAATAATTACCAAATGAAAACCAACTAAAAAAAAAAAAAGAAAAGACAAAAGGCAAATCAATCTTTATAAAAACAACCAAGAAACTCAATATACGATTAAACGGCGAATTATATCTCTTATATTCCGAAAGTGTTTGCAGTAGAATTGTGTCGATAGATTTTTTTTTTTTTTTAACCATATTAAAACAATTAGAAATTATATACTTGGTAACAAACACATTTCATCAAATTATGTGTTTTTTTTTTTTAAATTTTTATAAAATATAAAACAATTGAAATGAATAAAAATTCTCTTACTTGGAACAAGCAGAAATGACCGAATAGGATCTGTGAATTCCCTCTGTAAACATAAACTTCTACTGCTTACAGTATACATCTGAATTAAACCACGCTCCAGTGCGCAGATTATGAGTGCATCGTCATCATTAAAACAACAACTAACAGGCATAGAGTTTGTTTTGAACACATCGCAGTGACTCGTAATTTCTTCATCATTGTATGTCCAAAGCTAAAATAAAAATTTATTCAAATCAGATCATTCGCTAATTTTAAATTGTCCCAGAAGTTGATATTAGAAACAATTTTCCCATACAGCAGTCATTCCAGTACATTTTATACACCTTTTTTTCTTCTTTTTCTTAATTCCTTTATTTATGCGACTAGATTGGTGAGCAACCACATTTAAAAGTTCCTGGATAGAGACATTTTCTTCATATCTCCGTATTTGTCTTATACATATATATTTCTATCTTGGCCTCCCTCTTGGTCGTGTCCCTTCCATATCTTTATCTCTGTCTTTGTCTTTGTTTCTCCAATCTATTTTTCGTGCGTAGCCTGATCACAGGTACTCCCGTTCCAGCAGTCGCATTTTATTAAATAATTAAATAAAAGCAAATATACAGGTACATAACCAAAAATAAAGCCACATGAATATTTTCAATTATACTATATATTCACTTCAAAATTTAAAAAAAAATCACGCTTACGTTTAAGCTTACCTTAGATTATATTCCGAATTATATTCAATTCTTTACTTTTTCGGTAAATTTACAAGTTTTAAATGACTACATACTTTTAATACATTTTCGCGAAAAAATTATATGAAGGCAACTTTTGTAACTTTAAAAAAAAAATTAAATTTAACTTATCTCTGATTTTTATTAAATTAACAATTAATTATACATAATTAATATCTAGAAAAATATTTATTAGCGCAAATAGTTTCTATTTGGAATTGTACTATATATTATTTTATAACATCTTTCAAAATTGGACTCAAACATCGAAAATGAATTGATTCAATTCGTAAACTGAAGAATACTGTTTGTCTTCTTCATCAATTTTTTTAGCGAGAAATCCCCAAACATTTTCAATAATATTTTAGTTTGAAAAACGTGCAAACAAATCTAATAATGGTACAGAATTTGGTTCAAATCATAATTTTAAGAAATGACCTACACGAACCGGTACACATTATCCTGCTGGACAATAAAATTTCTTTCTGCTTTTTTCTGAAAACACAATGTCTGATTTTTGGCAGATCTTCATAAACCTACGGTGTAAAAAAATAACCTCACATCGCCCTTCGTAACTAACTGCTCACCAAATTATTATAAATCTTTCTGCCATTTAACGTTTTTATCTTATTCGTTCTTTCTGAAATTGTAATAATAATAAGAACACCCATCTGGACCAGCTAAATTTTACGAAAATCAGCGTGATCATTTTACTGCATTCATTTAACGGTGGTTTTTTCGTTCATTTTCTTTGGGTTAAAGTTGATATTTGTTGCAATCATTTTTACACATTACGAACGCTTGTTTTTACACTACATTCATTCATTACGGCTTAAGCAAAAAGTACAAAATTGATGCTTTCATAGTTTTTTTTTTGATAAATAGTCAGTGCTGTGGTAGTGTTTTGTTAATCTTTTAAAATTATAATTCTAACCCGATTTAATTAAATTATTTATTGCCACAAAGCTTCTTTTTAACCAATAAACAACTTCACAATTTAACAAACCAATTTTTTTGTAGTCCATAATTTACCCCTTTTCTTTTTGAGAAAATAATTTACTTCTTTGCCTATCATTAAATTGCACAGAAAACGCCAAGTAATATTAAGTACAACCAAATATCTCTACCAAATCTCCTTCCTACCCCTATTCACATCGCTTGTGTGTACAATCCTCCAAATTCTAGCCTTGTTCAGCTCCCCCTTCATCCAGTCCTTTCATCTCTTTCAAATCAATTCCTCATTGGAGGTGATTGGAATGCCCATTCCCAACTCCGGGGCTGCCCTGGTCACGACAAGGTCACGACAACAATGGCTCTATCCTTGAAAACTTCATCCTAAATCATAACCTCTTCCTCCTTAATGATTGTTCTCCCACCTGCTTCAAAAACCCTACATCTCCTAGTGCAGTTGATCTTTCTTTCTCTTCTCCTAATTTGGGTTTAAAATGCTCCTGGAGAACGCTTGATGGCACTTTTGGTAGTGATCACTCTCCTATTGTTTTAACTCTTAATGATGTTCTACCTCCTTCATGCTTCAAACCTCTTCATCTCCTTCTCTCCAAAACCGAATGGGGGCAAATTTCGTTCTGTAGTCGATTCCTCTCTCTCTCCTATTCAGGCTAATTCTGATCCTCTTTCGCAATACAATCTTTTCACCCAGTCTCTCTATTTTGCTCTTTCCCCCTCACCCCCCTTCCATTCTACCAACTGTCGTAAAACTTCTGCTGCCTCCTCACTCTGGTAGAATGAGGAGTGCAAAGCAGCTTTCAGGAAGAGTACCGACACTTTTAGAACCTTTCGCTCCCGCTCTTCCATGTCTAACTTCCTAGCTCACAAAGAAGTTAACGCTACAGCTCGTAGCATTCTAAAGGCTGCCAAGAGGAATTCTTGGAGAATTTTCTGCTCCTCATTTTCTAGAGATACGCCCTTCTCTCAGATTTGGAAATTAGCTAGGGCCTTTAGATTCCCTTCCTCCGAGCACCCCCTTCATTCTACTCCTGCGTTACCACATCTTCATTCCTTTTTGGACTCCCGCCTATGTTCCTTCTCTTGAAGAAATTAGTTCTCCCTCCTACTACTCTACCTCTGAAGACCATTTTCTTTCCTCTCTCCTTTTCGTTACAATGAGCTCCTATCCGTTCTTAACAAATCCACTAACTCCACCCCCGAATTAGATGGCCTCTCATACTTAATCCTTAAAAATCTCTCCTCTTCCTCGTTGCACTCTGTCTTAGCCATTTATAACTCCTTTCTAATCTCTGGTCGCACTCCTAAATCCTAGAACTCACATACTGCTATAACCGTTTACCACAAGAATACGCACTCGCTAAACGGTTAGGCGCACAGTAAAATAAAATTACCAATTTTTTCTCTTATTTCCTCATTCGGATAAATTTATTTTTTTACTAAAATATCAAAACAAAAAATAAATAAGTAAATATACTTACTCGAACAGTTTTGTCTTCTGACGCAGTTACAATTAATGGAGCTCTATGAGCAAAATTAGCATCTGTAATCGGTTCGTTATGCTTGGCCAAGGTCATGATTGGCTGTTCACCCGATGAACGGCTTTGTTTCCATGGGTCAAGCCAATCCAGCTGTCTAAATTGTGGTGATGGTGTTCTTGGTTCAGCTAAGAAATAAAACTTCTTTTTTTTTAATTTATAAAAAAACGTTAACACATATGCGCGCACACTTACATGCAACGTAATGTACACCGTGCATTTAACAATTCGTTTTGTTTAGGGGAACTAACTTTTATTGAATACTTAGTGAAATATAACTGCAAATAATATAATCGAAATCAATACTTGATATTAAAAATAACCTATAATTGTAAATTTTATAAATGATAGTGAAAAATGGAAAATCTGTATATAAATAGGCAAAGATAAAACAGTTCAGTACCTTTTTCTCCTCTGTTTATTAACCAATTTTTTTTTTTTTTTGTTTAGGAACTATTGACGATCTTTAATGTTATCAACAAAAAAATTTTGGAAACAGTTTTTTTTCCTATTTAAATGGAAAAAAAAATCGCTGCAGCCAGTAAATTTGTTCTTATTAAAATGTTTTAATTTTTCTTAATAATCATCATAGTTGGCTTTTTTACAGTGTACTAAATCTTAAGGTGTCATTTAATATCAATAATTGAGGGTTTTTAAATTGTGATTTACGGTTATTTTATTGAATTTATTTTTTATTCAACTATAATGGTATGTAAATGTAAACTACTGGAATTTGCTGGTTACAATCGTAACAGATGGTTTCAGCGAGATGGAGCCACTTGTCACACATCCAACAAGTCCCTGCCGGTGGTTAAAGAAATGTTTCCAAGAAAGCTGATTTCTAAGACAGCAGACATCCTATGACCAACCAGGAGTCCAGATTTATCCTCAGCAACTTCTTTTTGTGGAGTTATTTAAAGAACCGTGTCTACATCCATAAACCAAAGACACTGCGTCAATTAAATGAAAAAATCGGTGAAAAAATGTCTGCGATCTCACGGTCTCTTTGCCGACAAGTATTCGAAAATTTTGGTACTCGCTTAGAAGAATGTAAAAGTCAAGACGGTGGTCAATTAGATGATGTTATTTTTAAAGGGTAAATTCTCATAAATTGGCTATCTAGTAAATAAATAATTTCTAATATATGTCAAATAGTTTTTTTAATACAATTTTTTAAAATATTAACGAATTCATGACCCACCCTGTATATACACACATATATATATATATATATATATCGATCTTTCGACTTTACCATAAGGAAACCTCATGCATCCCTAGATGATTTATAGAAGAGTAAATTTTAACTGACACGTCAGACATTAAAAAAAATAAATAAAACAAATCATAATTTTCAGTTTTTATATACCTCTTGAGGAGCCAACGTCGGCAAGTGTATCCAATCTCCAAACCCGAACAGTGCTATCGTTGGAAGCGGATAAAAAAAAATTTCTTTTCGGACATAACGATAAGCGTGTGACTATTTCCGAATGACCTTTGTACGTCGTAATTGTTTGATTACTTACTATGTCCACTAACTGTAAAACAGTAAAAGGATTTTATAAAATTAAACCGTAGATATAAAAACATCTTGTAGTACAAAAATATATTCTTTTATTTAATGGATTTATTAGTTTTTGTATTGACTTTTTCCATAAAGAGTTCCATCTTGTGCCACTGTTAAAATTAATCAGGTTTACGAACTCTCTTATAAGTTTCATATAAAACAAATTACTATTTAAAAAAGAAGACTACAACAATTATCAAGGCATATTATTCACAGTTAAACTTACATAATGTAACCAATTAGATAATTTGAAAATTTAGGTTTCGGATACTCCGAGAAAATGTTGTTGTTTTATTCGGTCCGTGTCCCGCCGAGACGAAATGGGAAGGAGTCGCGTATTGTACAATACGGTATACGTTTTATTTAACTTTTTTTCTATTCTTTTTACTTTCATATTAGTTATTCAGAAAAGGCACTTGTGTCATATCCGTCGCGATATCCTCCGTGGAATTTTACTTTGGTTTTTGAACACTGTAAAAAACTGCCGAAGATCATGCAAGGAGTCTACACTGGTCTCTATGTTTTATTTTTTTTTTATTGACTGTCCGATTATTTCCATATTTTAAACACTTAGTAGAAAAAATCAAAAACCTAACGCTCGTATGTTAGTTGTAATTTGTTTCATCAAAATTTCAGTAGATAGAGGAAGGAGGTATTCCATAATATTACATCAGGTGGCGTCTGCTGGTAGGGACTCCCCAGGTATATAGGTAACCACAAACACTTAAAAATCGATTAACCGAAGGTCGTAGTAACATATTTTTTTGAAAAAAAACCTCTTCGTGTTTAATGTTTAGTTCAGATCGATTTAGCTTCAATCTTCAAGAAACGTAAACGTACGTACGCCGCTCACAGGTTAAAAATAAATAAGTGTTAATTTTAATTTTTGTGTATAAAATGTGAGACGGATTCGGTACTTGTAGCGTTATCTTTTGGCGGTGTTCGAGCTAGAAAATATTCCCTGATATTTCATTAATTCACAATCTCTCAGACATGGTTTTAATTTGTCGTCGCTATCTGGTTTCGTCAAGGATGCTTACTCGGCCAAGACCAAAAATCACCACGGACGTTCATAAGAACAGTCGCATCGGCCAGAGACTGTGTTTGTGTCTCAGTGGTAGTAGTCGAAAATTGATGCGGTAACATGTGCCTGAGTGCATCCGTACTGTGTGTCGAGTAACATCGAGTCGAGGGACGATTGTAAAAATCCCGCTAAAATCAAACGTACATGCGAGAACACGGACAATTGAAATTTCACATTATATAGCTGTTTGCATTTTCAATGAAGGCTTTTTATCAATTTTAAAAATGATCAATGTCATGGGAATTACTATTAATCCGGAAGCTTATGCATTCGGTACTAAACGGGACAATAGCCAAATTGAGCGCTTCGAGCAACGATCTTCTGATGCTTCTAAGGAAGATAGAACTGCTTGTAAATCAAAACGAGCTTCCGAAAACATCTACTTTGAAGTCGAAAAAGACACACTCTGTGAAATCGCCGATTAACAAAATGCAACTATAACGTACTGCGGCTGCCAGAAACTTGTTTAAAACTTTAAGCGTGTTTTTCTCAAAACTACCATCGTGGTTTACATGATATTCTTTAAGTTCTGTTCAACCAATTTACTTCAAATTTCGTACCAATCTTCAATATATAATCTTCTATCGTCACTACCACTTTTGTGTCAAAATTATGTTTTTTACTATTTTGAAAAATTATAAAAAAAGAGGTCAAAAAATGTATTTTTTTTCTTCAGACAGGCATCATTTTGTGGAAAAAAAATCCGTTTCTCTTACCGACAATTTAAATTTTTTTAGACAACCAGAAAGGTTGTAATCGTGTCAACCAAAGTATCTCTTTTTTTTTACCCCCAAACTTCATCAACTTATTTTTTAATTAAAATTTTTTCCCACATTTTTTTTTGTATATTTTTAAAATATCAATAAATATTTTGCAAAAAAATGAATAGTAAAAATGTTTTTTATTTTCTTTTTATCGAACTCAACAAAACGCTCACAATTTATGCCTCTAGACCGGAATACCCCCTCAAGTGTAAATAATGTATATATTTTTTAAGGTGGTTTTTAATTAATATATTTATGTAGAGTCTTTCTCTTTCTGGGAAACATGTTTATTACACCCCAACAAAAACGGTCTGAAAAAATAAATGAATCAACTTTGAACTCTTAAAAAAGATAGTGACGTCTCGAATTTAAGAAAACCAGGTTGTACTTTGTCAGGAAATAGATCTTTTATTGCAGCGCAAGCAATCAGTCAGCATATTTTAATCTTTTCAACCTATATTATTTATTTCTGTCATTTATCTAACTAGTGATACCGTTCGTAGCAGCTATTTTTTATTTCTCAACCTCTTACCTTTATCCGTAGAAATTTCATTTCAGATCATATTAATATCCTGCTGAATTCGTTTCACAATGAAACTATAGCCCTTTTCAGGGCTATAAAGTCAACTTACATCTACAGAGTCGATTCTAGATTCGACATGAATTACAAGTTAGGGTCCCCTACCTCTATTGTGTGTGTACATATATGCGTGTATATACATTTATACATATATGCGCGCGCGCGCGCGTGTGTGTGTAGGTAATTTCGAAAAGTTGTACATAACTAAATTGCTCGTTTAGACGTTAGCCCTAAAAAGAGCTATTTCAAATTGCATTCAAACAAGAAAGGAAATAAGAAAATATTGGGAACAGAAGAAGGGATACTTACTAAAAATACAGAAAGAAAATGAAAACAATCGTAAGAATAACGAAAACCCACTTTACCGTACGTAAAAACCAACATCTGCTTTTAATAAAAACATTGTTATTACAATCAGAATTGACATCGAGATAAAACACAAAAAATCGCATCAAATCAAGAGCAAAAAGCAGTACATAAAGCTATCGAAAGCGTCCAGCGTTAACCGTTACATTAATCACATTTTAGTTAATTTATTAATTGACTGCTTTCATTTTTTGACGAGAATATGCAACTTTATGAAAAATAGACGCTTATGAAAGGACTGGTAGCAATTGCGATGTAGGTTCAAATATTCACAAACGCGTACCGAATACTTCTATCACGTGTGACGTATATCTCTTTCTTTAGTGTTTTTGATTCTACGCATCGGAGAAAACAGTGCTAAAATTAATGATTTATAAAGCACTTTTTTTAAAAATTGTAATCAAAAAACACAATTTTATTTATTTATTTTATAGATTTCATATGGTCTTAATAATGTCTAAATGACATTTGTTACTTATAATAGCTCTAAGATATTTAAAATGATTATCTATATTAATTATACCTTTTAGTTTCGGTCTGTTTTAAAAGTTAAGACAAAAAAATTTTTAAACATTTTTCCGTTGATAATATCAATTTTTCTTCATTATCCAATTCCCCCAAGTCTAAATAGAATATCGTTTAAGTTAAGTTTCACGGTCTCCTACTATTATCGTCTGTATTAAAATACAAACCTACATTTTACTACATTGAAGTCTGAGATTTTCGCTGAAAATTACACAAGAAATGAAATCTAAAACATTTTCCTACGGCTAACCTATCATTTCATTGGGTCTAGATAAGTTCTTAAATTTTAAAGAATGAAATTTTCATATTCGGAGTAAAAATATATACAAATAATGCTAAACTGGACACAATACCTTTATATCGCCTGCAGCATTAGACACTAGAACATTCTGGTTAGTTAGCGTAAAAATTGTAGTAACAATCTCTTCTCTACAGTGATAATATGATGGAGGATCTGGAGGTTCTGTTCTGCAAACATTAAAAAAATCGGTTAATAATTACCAAATACCAAATTATTAATGAAAAAGAAGAAAATATTTTCTACCGATTTGTAAATTTAATCTTACATTTAGATTTCCAAATACCGTATAGCCCGAGAGCTCATTAACATTTTTGGGTAGGTATTTGAGACACTTCGAAAACTTGCTCAATACGTCCTTTAGTAATAATACCTAAATGCGAAAAGGCAGACCTGGCTGAAGGGTTAGGGAGCTTAAGCGACCCTTAAATGTTTAAAGATGGGAATTTTTTTTTGCAAAAAATGTATTTGAGGCACGATGAAATTTTAACATGTTAAAATTTGGTATTTAAAGAGTTAAAAAATCAAAAAGCCAGATCATTTACCCGGGGCAAAAGTGTTGCCAGGTACCTGCAAAGTTACGTTTTAAAAAATTGGAAAAATGTACTTGAGGCACGATGAAATTTTAACGCTAAAAAATCAAAAAGGCAGATCATTTATCCGAGGCAAAAGTGTTGCCAGGTGCTTGCAAAGTTAAGTTTTAAAAAATCGAAAAAATGTATTTGAGGCATGATGAAATTGTAACATGTTAAAATTTAGTATTTGAAGAGTTAAAAAATCAAAAAGGCAGATCATTTACCCTGGGAAAAAGTGTTGCCAAGTGCTTGCAAAATTATGTTTTAAAAAGTCGAAAAAATGTATTTGAGTCACGATGAAATTTATACAAGATAGTATTCGTGACTAAAAATAAATATTTACAAAAAGACAGGTCGTTTCGGTGGGACATTTTACCTGCCAGGCGATTGAGAATGTTCAACGTGAGTGTGAATGAGTAGCGCTATGGGTAGGTTAAAGTCTAAGAGGGAACGTACATCGGCAGCTGTCTCAGTTGAAGGACGCTGCGATGCGATTGGCTCTCGCGTAACAACGTGACTTACGGCACGCTAGAGGTTTTTCCTGATACTTTGGAGTATTCTCAATCTAATAATACAACGTATTTCTGTATCACATGTTATTAATCCATAGTTTTGTTATTAATTTCGTTATCATTCGCTAATTTTCTGAAAAGACAATAAAAAAATTATTGTGTTTAACGAAAAAACTTTTAAAAAAGTCATGAAGTGTTAGAAATCAGGAAAATACATAGGTTAATACATCACGAGAGTTAGACGAAAAACTGGAAACTAATTGCCACAAAAATTTACAATTACATAAAGAAGCATTTGATGAAATTTGTAGTTTTACTGATCAAAGTATTTTGGAACAGAAAACATTCCACTCTTAGTTATGTAGATATAATAACGAACATAGCAATAACAAAAGGTGAAAAGTATGACAACGTCTTCAGTAAAGTTCATTTTGAGATGAAATTGAAAAAAAAAAAATATATATAAAGATGAGTTACAAAAAAATATTAATGAACAATAAAAAAAATTGTGGGACCAAAAGGTTATTTAGTCAAATGATGACTTGTTTGCTCTTATAGAAGAAAAATACGTTATCCAAAATGCTGCTCTTATTTTACGGCAAACAATTTTAAACATGGAAAAAACACCATTACCTGAAAATTTACACACCTCGGATTTCTTGGAGGCAGAAAGCAAAAGACCACAAATAATAAAAGATATTTATTCGGTTGTGTTGTATGGGTATCACTACAAAAGTATAAAATCCGCGGAACATGAACGAAAATGTTTCTCATTGGCTGACGATTTAATTTTTAATGTTACACATGGAAAAATAAAAACCAGTAAACATATTACACTTGGTATGACATTAACAAGTATAAAACAAGTTCCCGAAAGGTTGTTGAGATCATAAATAGGCATGGCCATTGCTGCAGCTACCATACGATTGAAAAATTAGAAACAAAGGCTACATTTTCATCAACCAGCTTGAAAGTTTTGTTACCGAAAATGAGTTATGTACTGGAGTAACGTTCGACAACTTCGATCGTTTTGTTGACACTGCCTCAGGTAAAGACACATTACACGACACTGTTGGTATAATTTATCAAAATATATATCCGGTAAACAATTTAGAAGACGATGTTTTTGAAGAAGTGCAAGAAGAATCAACTTTAACCTACCCATAGCGCTACTCATTCACACTCACGTTGAACATTTTCAATCGCCTGGCAGGAAAAATGTCTTACCGAAACGACCTGTCTTTTTGTAAATATTTATTTTTAGCCACGAATATTATCCTGTATAAATTTCATCATGCCTGAAGTACATTTTTTCGATTTTTTAAAACTTAACTTTGCAAGCACCTGGCAACACTATTGCCTCGGATAAATGATCTGCCTTTTTGATTTTTTAGCGTTAAAATTTCATCGTGCCTCGAGTACATTTTTCCAATTTTTTAAAACGTAACTTTGCAGGTACCTGGCAACACTTTTGCCCCGGGTAAATGATCTGGCTTTTTGATTTTTTAACTCTTTAAATACCAAATTTTAACATGTTAAAATTTCATCGTGCCTCAAATACATTTTTTGCAAAAAAAAATTCCCATCTTTAAACATTTAAGGGTCGCTTAAGCTCCCTAACCCTTCAGCCAGGTCTGCCTTTTCGCATTTAGGTATTATTACTAAAGGACGTATTGAGCAAGTTTTCGAAGTGCCTCCAATACCTACCCAAAAATATTGATGAGCTCTCGGGCTAGTAGAACAATTAAAATTTTAAAAACATAACGAAAAATAACTTTTTCTATTTTGGTTATTTTTTTAGTTTCTAAAACAGCTTCTCGGCAATGAATATTCGATTATTACATTCTTTCACCAAAAACGCTGTTTCATTGGAACCTGCAGACAGTTCAACACAATTTTTCACTGCTTATGCGACAGAAAACGAAAGCAGTTCTGCTAAAACTGCTGTCACATCAACCTACCGTTTAACAATTAATCCCGATTATTTTCTTGTGATACTAAATTTGTTCTTGGAAAACTCGCGAATATTTTATTGGTATTTGCAGCATTCATTGTTCTTCTTATTTTGTTCTTTTCAGTCTTAACGATTTGAAAAACAAAACGCGACCTCAAATTAAAACGAAAATTTATACAACAAAATCTCACAAACTAATTTGAATGTGAAATAAAGCGACGCAAAATCAACACACGAAATGCTGCTATATCTAACTGAACGAGTAACAAAATTTGCTATATTATAAAGTTAAAAGTTTTTTAAAAAAATACAAAATTACACTCGACCGACCAATCCCGTGACATTCGAGGTTGAAACTTCTGCATAAAATTTTTATTCCACAGTCACTATCTTTGTCTAGCCGACGATCGCTAATTTACCCGGAATACTGAATTCATGGGATTCTATCACATTCTTTGTTATTTCATTTGGTTCGTCGAATAGGACGGACATACTAACGTCAAACCCATTAAAAATAAACAGAAAAGTGGCCTGCTTTAATCATTTCAACGATTAATTGCGAGCTTAATTTTAATGTCACGGAAAAAATTTCAATGATGTTATTCGGGTCGAAAAGTGATTTTTGTTATGAAACAAAAAAAAAGAAAAAGAAAAAGAAAAAGAAATCACGATTGTACGCCGGAGGACGATTTTATAAAATATTAATTTATATTTAATTGTCCTTATTCCATCACTTAACTTCCATAAATATCTGCTTAAAAAACGTTTTCCGGCAAAAAAAAAACTTTAACGTAAATTGTATCAAGGAAATAATCATATCTTGGTTTTGTAATTAATAATATAAAGTAAGAGAAAAAAAAATAGTTCGCTTGCTTTTAAATGTTAGCAAATTATCGCTTTGAAAATGAAAAATATTATGTACTATAAAAAACATTGCTTTTTTCAGTTCCCCTCTGTTCATCTCCAGTTTGAGACCAAAGTCATTCCGGACTAGAGTCTCTCTTAGGTCTATCCAATTCACTATAATCAGATGGTATCAAAGAAAACAGGAAAAGAAACAGATCGTTCACTCTGGCATCTTCAGTATCACTAAACTGAACTGTTTCTTTCCAAACTACACTACTTCGATTTAATGTCTATCACCCGATTTACAAGTTAGGAATGTTCCCGATAGCAACAGAATTGAAAAATCTTTAACTACATATCTTTCTATTATTTTAAACACATTTTAAGTTTCTATCGTAGATTGTCTGCAGTATCTAAGAACCTTCCGATATTTATATATGTAAGGGAAGCTCTTTTTTTTTTTCAAACCTGGGACGATCCATAAAGAAAAGACAAAGGAAAGAACAAAATTAATTTTTTACACAAACCTGATCACATAATCGTCGAGAAGATTCAGACATTTGTCATATCGCCAGGCAAGCTTTCTTATTCTCTCTTTGAAGAACGTTACCGCTAGTGATGTGAGATGAGTCTACACGTTGTTTCGAAGCTCTTCGTCGGTCTGGAAACTTTGGCAGTTCTTCAATTCGGGGTTAAAGATAAAAATCACTTAGCAGTAAGTCAGGACTATGCGTCAGATGATCAGTCACGTCCTACTTAAACTACGCTAGAAGCTATTAGACTACAACAACACTGTGAGAGCGAACATTATAATAAATGACAACCCCACAATTCGTTATTTCCCTTCTTTTGTTTTGAATGAGTTTGCAGTCGTCGTAATGTCTGATAATAAACAGCTACATTTAACGAACAAGCGAGATACCTTTTTAAAGCCGTAACTATAACCTTCTCGTTGTTGAATCCCTGTTGAACTTTTTTCGGTTTGGCGAATTTGAGTGCATCATTATTTTGACCGCTGTTTTGTTTCTGTGTTGACGTACTGAATCCAAGTCTCATACCCAATAACAATTAATTCCAAGAAACCATCACTTTCAACATTACAAACAGGTAGAGAACGTCAGCGCTAATGCCATGTGGCCGTCAGATAACATCTTTAAACCATCGAACACATACCTTTTTCTGACATGGGTATTCTGTAACAGTCGTGAAAAGAAATGATCGGGATAGTCCAAAAAATTCTACACACGACTCTCTTATGCTAAATCTGCGCTTCTGTCGAATTATTTGACCGACTTGTTCAAATAGATTGTTATTGCGATAGACTTTCGTGCTCTTGTCTCCCTTGACGAACGTCAATTATTTTAAATTTTTTGCGCCATTCACACGCGACATCATCACTCATAAAAAGCTTTGGCTACATTACTTTTCGACTAATTTTTTTACTGTACTATATCCTTCTGCTTGAAAAAAAGAAACGAACAACACTATGCATCTCGTACTTGACAGAAGCATCAACTGAACTAGCCGTATTTATAGAACACTACAATTCAGCTGAAACTAGCGGGCTAATATTAAAAGTAGCTGAATTTATAGTTCAAGAAATGCGTAATTACCCACCGCATATCCCCTCACCGCCGACCGCTTAACTGGCTCTTTAACGGCATGATCAGAGGTTGGAAAAAAAGGCCCATAAATATATTTACATGTATTTGTGTATTATGTGTATATTCATTTTTTTCATAGCATGTGTACAAAATGTTTTAAAGCTCATCGCAGCTTTTGATTTCGCTTTTTTCTTTTTTTATTCAAAATTTTAAGTAACATTTTCAAATTATTTTTGAACTATGTACCACATTGAGAAATAAAAATTACCCGAGCACAACAAAAAGATATTATGTCCCTATCGAAGATAATAAAAAAGTGAAAAATAATAAAAATACTTACAGAAAATGGAAATATTTTGTACTCGACGATTTCGATAACTGAACAGCTTGCTTATAGACACAGCTGCTTTTTATTTCTTGCAAACCGAACTGAATAATATCACAAGAGCTTTTATAAATTCGAATTCCAGCCCAATTCACAAATTGTACGAAATCTTCGCATTTTTTCTCATTGTTTTTATTCTATTATTAACATAAGCAAAATATAATAAATATCGAGATTTTTTTTTTTTTACATTCACAATTTTTCTTACGAACAGAGATATGCGAGTAAATAATTTAAAAAAAAAAAAAAAAAAACTTTCAAAATTATTAAATATTGACAGAAATTTACTTACATTTGAACGGGAGAAAAAAACTTATGTTAATATGTTAGCATATAAAAATAATAGTCATTCTACAAGGTTTGCATTATATTAATGACTGTCTAAATCGACGATTTCAGTTTTTCTCTGGAGTTGACCTAATTTTCTTTTCATTTCCATATTTCTTGTCATTCTTTAATTCTTCTTCATATGACAGCCGCCTGACTGATTCGCCCCAGAACTATTTGCATCCACCCGATACGGTCCATTGCTGTCCTCTTCAATTCCGTGTAGTTCCGTAAGTTTGTTTCTTTCAAAAACGCGTCCACCAATGTCATCCGGGGACGCCCAAACGGCCTCCTTCCTACTAGTTTTCCTTCGATAATGACTCTGATTATGCTCTGACCGTAATGCCTTAAACAACCCAGCCAAGTTTTACGTATCCGCTTCAGTATAGTTCTTCTCTCTTCAATTCTGTCGAGTACTGATTTATTACTAATTTTCTCCGTCCAACTTATTCGCTGTAGCTCCCGCCAGCACCACATTTCAAATGCTTCTAGACGTTTACAGTCAGCTCGTGTCAGCACCCATGTTTCCGCACCACACAGTGCGATAATTTTCATAAGCTGTTTCCGCAATTGCATTGAAATTGCTCGCTGCGTCAGTAGTGAATATTTATCTTTAAACGCCTGCTTGCCTATTGCTATCCTTTTACGTATTTCTAGCGTACAATCAAGGTTCTTGTCCTAAGTATTTAAAAGCAGAGGTACCTGCTCGATGACTTTATTTTCCAGCCCGATACGAACTTGCTGCTACGTTCTGCTTATAGCCATCACTTTCGTCGTTGAGATATTGATACGCATCCCATGTTTCACGATTTTGGTTTATAATTCATTAACCATGTTTGCCAGCGCCCTCGGGCTTTCCGCTAATAATACTTGATCGTCGGCAAATTTAAATGTATGTATTCTGTTACCAGCTATCTTTACTCCGTATTTATTTCCGTTAATCGTTTTCTTTAATATCAATTCTGAACTTCAGACAAAAAAAATTAAAATCGTCCATTTAGACAGTCGTTAATACAATGCAAACCTTGCAGAATGACTATTATTTCCATATACTAACATATTAACATAAATATCTTTACTAGGATCTGTTATCAGATTTTAATTTATTAAAAAAACAGAGAACTGTAGCATAAAGATAAATGTAATTATGCCCACATACGTGTCATTTCTCATACTGCACGCATTGCACACGCTGCCCGCCGAACACTATTACACCTTATAATTACAGTAAGTAAACGGACGCTCACACTACTTACATACGATTTATTTTGTACGACTTCTTATATATAGTCTTTGCTTGAATTTACGTACATGAACATGCCAACTACTATCCTAATACGAAAACCCCATCCTTATTTAACATAAATTCGCTCCTATAACTGATTCTCTATTACATTGTCTCAAATACATATTTTTATACCTCACGCTCTCATACATATAATTCCATCAATCATATTCTACCGCCAACGTGCAATTTAACCGATATCAGGAAAATCACGTTTATTCTAATGTTTTTTTTATCATTTCTAAATTTCTATTATTATCCAACAACTTGCCGTTCGCATAACACAGTGAAACAAACCTCATACTCATAAAATTAAACGGTTGAATTTCTTCTTTGATAGGAAAATAAAATAAAATCAGTACTTCATACTTCGTCATATTTTCTCCACTTGACGGGAAAAACATTAAATTATACATATATGTTTTGGCTTCGCAAATTTGTCGACATATTAACATTTAAATTCTTATCACTCGATCGATAATCCCTTTCGAACTGTGCGCGAAATGCGAACGACGAATTTGCGTTAAGGAAATTCACGCAAAACGAGTCGTTTGGTCACGAAAAGTGCGACGGATAGACGGAATAAACGAAACTAGACGAGAAATTTTGTCGTCGTAGAGCAAAGTTTTATAATAGCACGCCTGACAAACTCGAATCCGTATAACGTCTATGTCAAAAAACTCTCTTCGTAAGATATCTTCGATCATTTTGTTCGAACCGTAAGCGATCACACACGGAACATTCTTTAAACCTAACTGATTTTTTAGAAAACGCTCGAGAATTCGGATTGTTTCAAATCATTTAGGTTTGGGTTCGAAGGCGACGGATTCTTGATTGAACGTTTCGTGAATTCGTTGCTGTTATTCCAGCTTCCCTTAAATCTGAGCGAACGAGCTGATTTAGCTTTCTTTGATTTATGATTAGTAGCTGATCAAATTCACAACGTGCGCGCTTTAGTTCACGATACGCCTTTTGTTTGTCCGCGTTCGAGATTTCGATTTACCATTAAATAAATAACGACGAGTACAAAGTAGTTAAATCGCGTTCACCAGTATACCTACAATTCGAATTAACTAATAATTAACAATAGGATGCGGTTCTATCTGTACGAGTTGATTAGCTTTCTTTCTATTACGAATTTCTAGGTCAAGGTAACGTGAAATTAATTGCCTTACATTGTAAAAAAAAAAAAAAAAAAAAAAATGTGGATCCAGTCTAAAAACATATTTACATTAATTTGGATCCTTACAGATTCACATATCTCGTACAAATTACGCTCACACTCGAATAGTAAAAAATGTATTGAACTTTTACATATCTTGGAAAAATATTTCACATTTTTACACTTTTAGCAAAATGTTCAAAGTCCCGAGACATATATATATGCGCGCGCTCATGTGTGTGAAAAAACTTTTCTCTTTACCGGTAATTTCTTTATTAAAAATTTTTATTTCACTTTTCTTTTCAAAGAACATGTCTCTTCTTGTGCGTCTTACCAGGATTTCGATAATTGTTTTCGGTAATTTTATATTTTTACTTGGAAAAAGTTCTCCTTTTTATATCCATGTTTAGTTTATTACCAATTTTTATTATAATCCTTCTTCTTTGTTTATACTATTAATGAATTAACCTATTCCCTGAATGGTTCCACTTTATTTACAAAAAAGTTAATTTTAACTCAAAAATGACTTTTATCAACAGTAAATTCGAAAAAAAGTTACTTTTGTTGATTTTTTTTTTTAATTTTTGAATATGAAATTTCTGCATTTTATTGCATACTTATTATTATAATAAATTTATTCGACCTAAATAAAACATATAGCATTAACCAATTCATATAATGTAGCACGCTACACATTATCTTATAACCAGTACAAATGTAATAATTTGGTACTTCATTTAACACTATTTTAATAAATAATAAAAAATATTTATATCAAGATCTAATGTGTCATTAATTTTTCTTATTATGGAGATTGTACATATCCATCCATTTCAAAAGTCTCCGCCACGCTTTCAGATCTCAGTTTATGATAACACTGGCGAGTTAAATAATATACCACTATATTCGAGACGGTTGTGCGAGTAACTGGTAAAAATTTCAAGGTCCTAATTCAATTAGCACACCGTCAGTGTTCGTTTAACCATCGAGCTACCGCGTCCGGTTTTGGTGAACGGCGTGCAGTTATTCGTTAGCTAGTTACGAAAAATTTTTCCGGTAAAAAAATACATGACGAGTTGAAAAATACGTATGCTGATAATACAATGTCGAACTGATCTGTTCGTGAATGGATTCAGCACTTTAAACCACGAAAGTCGATACCATGATGTGGAAACGGGTAAATTCACCTGCAAGGCAAAGAAGTCTGCGAAGAAACTAATGGCCACGGTCTTTTGGGACTGCTAAAGGCCTCTCTTGATAGAATTTATGCCTCGAGGTACCACCATAAACTTCGATAGTTACTGCCAAACGTTGGATAATTTGAAAAAAGCCATAAAAAACAAGCGACCGGGTCTTTTGACGAAAAAACCAATCTTGATTTCTCACGCGCCGCTCCAGCACATCGAAAAATGAAAATGATTTGTCTTCGAACACCCAGCATACTCCCCGGACCTTACGCCGTCTGATTTTCATCTTTTCCTCTTGATGAAACAGTTTTTGGGTACACAACGATACAACAATGATGACAAACTCAGGAACAACGTGACAACCTGGTTACAAAAGTTTAGACGCGCAGCAGTACCAACTCTGCATAGAAAAACTCGTTTATCGCTACGACAAATGTTTAAATAATAATGGCGATTATATCGAGAAATAAAGAATTTCATGACGAATCGAATGATGAGTTCATTTTTTTTTTTGTAGCTCAATTAGGGACTTCTCCACAGAGTAGTGGCAGAGACTTTTGAAACCTCCCTCTTATATTCTCTTCATAAAATCTGTCTAGAAATTTAACTTTACATCATAAATGCTGAAAAGATAATTTGAAAACAAAAATTCAATATTTGAAATTTCTAACATATACCATCACTATACTATTTCATACGTTTACCAAACCATACACGCGCAAAAACATAGAGATATTACTCGTACGTTGAAAAAAAGCGATGTACATACATAAACACAGAAATAAAGTACCATACTGATATAAAACTTACATTGCAAATAAAATCTCGGTATTTCTTATAATCTGAAAGTAAATCCCCTGGACCACTTGCTTTAATTTTCTTTTCCACAAATTTTAAATCTAAATATAAGTTTGGAAATTCTTCATTCAAACCAGCTTCTTGCAAATGATGACCCCAGTATAATAATATGTAATTATCATTATCCGGAAATGAATAGATACTTTGATACTTATTCTTGTATCGATTAATTAGTTTTAAGTGTAGTTTCTGTAAGAAAAACAAAATTAATTTTAACAAATCTTATTCTTTTTTCACAATCTGTTATACAAACCAGACTATAGTACAAATTAACTTATTTCTTTAACGTATGTTATACAAAAATATATTAAAACACGCTTTTGTGACAATAAACAAAGAAAATAACATAGTATCAACTTCGTTTATTTGAACGTGAAATCATATTTAGGTAAATAATAATAAAAATGAAAATAAAGAGAAAAAAATTATACCTTCTTTTGATCCGGCGAAAGTTGATTTTTAAGATAATCTAAAAGTAGATCGTGTATGCTGTAGACATAACTATTAAGACATTCATTCCACATTCGCACTGCTAATGATTTATTGTCAAATTGTAACATGATGTCTTCCACTTCTTTTTTAGAAAGATCCCACAATATACATAACACCTACAACAAAAAAAACTTTAAAAATTTATGTACTCGTATATAAAAGTACCGGAATACTTGATCAATTACGACATTCAGAAGCTGAAATTAAAACAAAAACATTCTCCTAGTTCGGTACTTTCTCTTATCTATCGCGAATCTGTATAGAAAATAAAAACGGAATCATCGATCAAAACCGGGAAATAGCCAAAAGCTGATGTTAAAGATTTTACAGAAATAAAATGGTCTGTTTGAAAAATTACGTTATCGTTTACGAAACTGTAAAAAACAAAAATTTATAAAATTATATTAAAACTCACCAACGTAATTTGTTCTGAAAAAAAAAAAAAAAAAATGTTATTCAATAACAAAACTGGCTGTTAACATTACTTGCAACAAAAAAAGAAAATCATCTGCATTAGACAATGTTCATAAAACCAAATTTTAATTTGGTTTACTAAAAATTTGTTAATTTTTTAGAAATGAACATGTATGAAAAATCTGATACAATCTGATTAATGAGATGAAACGCGCTTTTTATTTTAACAAAATTAATTAGAACAACTCGGTTAAAGTAACTGCAAACGGAACTCCAACCGTAGAGTAAATTGGAGATTAATCTACTTTAAAAAACGATCCAGGTTCAAAATTAATATCATTCCTAATGAAGAGGAGTTAATAAATTATAACCAATTTAAATTTTTCCGAAAACCCCAACAATATAAAATCTACATTGTTTTCTGGTTTATAAATAGACCTCACGGAAAAGGAACTTCGATGTAAAAATATATTTAATTTTAAATCGAATAAAAATATAAGAAAGTCTTATGCATTCCTGTATGCTAGAAACAACTTTTTTCAAAAATAACATACTTCTCAAATAGCAAAACAAGTAAGAAAATAAATAAAAGCATACTAATTGCAAAAATGTTTTTGGGAAAAGCCCATCTTCAGCTGGAAAAGAAAAGCAAAACACAAATAAAAAACCGAACGCATGTCGCTAATAAAATTATAAAATATTTTGCTATTTAGGAAATATATTATTTTAAAAAATATATAAGATCGCTTAGGTTTATTGTCTTTATTACTTCTTTAAATGATCGGGGAGTCAATTGATCCCAAATTTCTCGTTCTAAAAATGTACCCTATCGTCAATTCAGTTTCAGATTATTATACTTTAGAAAGTTAGTAAATCCCTATAATAGAATGAAAAACATACTTTACAAATAATCGCTGTTGTAAAAAGTCAGTTGTAATTCATTATGATGGCAACTACCCCGTACGAAAGCCCTACACGTTTTCAATATGCTTAAGCAGTGTCTGGAAATGTACGCACGTTCAAAACGATGATGTCCAACCGATCTTATCCAGAAGGCTAGTACTTCGCCCTGATTATCTTTACATGCGGCACGCTGCTATTATAACACATGTGTAGAATCGAAAGACATTTTTTTCATCATCAAATTCTCGATGTTAGTCACTTAATTGAAAACAAATAAACGATCTGATGTGTTACTCTTTACCATATTTCATAAGCTTTGTAAACGGTAATCAATACCTTTCAGTCATACTAAAACTGATGTTAAAAGCTCAATTGTTACAAAGCTCCCATCGCTTGCTATTACTGAAACACATTGTGTACTCTTGCTGGTATACTATATTAGTTCTTTGCTACAACACAACAACGATTCGATTTCATCGAAACCACCGCCGCGTTCCTCGCCATACTCTTCAAACAAGTTATTCATGAATTTAATATAAATCTTATCTAATATTTCCATGAATAAAAGTTTTTTGTTATCATTAATCTTCATCTCCTTCGACCCAACAATTTGTTTATGTCTTTTTTCGAACTCGTATAATATTCTTCGTTGCAATATATCTCATTCGCGGTGTCAAAAAAATCTAGAGTTATTATGATTCAGAAATATTAACGAGTTCTCCCCAAAACTATACATATATAAAGTGTTAACTCTCGTTCGTAACTGACTACATCATCCAACTCATAATGTCCATAGCGAATAACATGCCAGATGATATCACAATGGATACAGATGATCAACGAAAGTCACGAACTCGACGAGAAAAAAGGCGCAATAAGGGATTATAATTTTCTTTTACGAAATAATAAAAACGATTTATCGGATTTGCAGGCAGCTGGAGTATATACAATTTCGGGTGCGTGTAGTTCTAGCTATATTAGACAAACCGGAAGACTGATTCAGGTGCGTGTAAAAGAACGCATGGCAGACTGTCGACATAGGCGTGTTGAAAAATCCGCGGTTGCCGGACATGAACAAACGAATTGGCAAGAAATTAAGTTTAATGAAAGTGAAGTGGTGGTAAATATTGAGCCCGGTTAGGTGAAAAGCTAATTAGAGAACCGATAGAAACAAAAAAAATAAAAAAAACTTTAATATGGAAGACCGCACTAAATTGGACAACATTTTAAAATATGGGATTAGACAAGAGAATACACGCCCTACCATAATAAATCGACTAGCTGATTGCAGTTGTTATATGTGATTAATTTATTCTTAGCGATTTTTAATTTTCGTGACAATTATATTTTAGTTCTCGTGAGATAAATGAAGCAATACTATCCAAAACATTAACGTAAACTTTGACGTGGTTTTAGCCGAAAATTTGAATTACACACAAACCGCGAAAGTTTTAAATTATTTTTAGTGTTCATTTTTAACAAAAATTGGCAATTTGCGGCAATTTGATCACTCTTTTCAGGTAAAACATGACTCTTCGTCTAAGTACGAACGAAAAGCTTGACGCAATCGTAAATTTGCACTATCAGATCCTTATCAAATCATAAGCAATATATTAAATATTAAAGATGCGCAAATCAACTCCGCTAGAGGAGTTGGATATATATGTGTCCTTTCCGACTGCGGATACATATCCGCTTCTCAACTCCAACTCTGTGTAGCACTCCAAACGCACAAATAACAGAACATCCTTGAACACAGTACGCATGCGCGCAGCTAACGCTTTTCAGAGTTGAGATATATTAAATCACTTCATCAGAGGTAAATCTCTCTGTGTCCCGGAATGACATTTGTTCGCCGCCGTATGATGTCTTCCGAAGTTGTATGTCCGGCTGTGTCCGAACGTGGATATATTTCCGAGGATATAATTGTGTCCGGAGTTACCCATTCCTATTACATATTACATTGCAAGCCAAACTTGTTTTTAGTAAAAATGTTCTAAAACGATTATTACAAATAATGCACACTAATAATCTTTTCAACTATACACCGCTATCGACATTAACTAACGGATCGCCTTGTACGCACGCAAACAATTCTTCCGATAATACACTAATATTTACATCCATTGACGAACAAAAATCGGAAATATCCACACTAGTATTCGTCCAAACATTTTCCCGTTACATTTTTCTTTCTCTTACGATATTAATTACCTACTATTTGTGTTTTTAACGTATTGTGAAATATTTTTATCTGTTAGAAATAAATTACAGTAAAACTTTACATCAATGCCGCCAGTTCATTACGCTTTTTTCGTTCGTAGTTGCACAACAGCGTTAGTTCGTACATCGTTTCTAGCTGAATATCGATATCTTTTCATAATATGTACCTTTTAAAGATTATATTAATAAATATAAATTTGTAATTTAAAGTTTTTAAACAATTAAATTACCACTTTAAATTATTTTGCATAATTTTATAATGGGTAGGTTTGATTTTTGATTTGTTTTTTTTTCTTTTAATTTAAAATTACACGATTATTTAAACTGGACATTCGTATAAATATGTTGATTTACTGGCTGCCACTTAAATTTAAAAAAAAAAAAATTACTGATCGTCATCTACTACTGGCGTCTAACTGTGGTTATATTACCTCATTTGCATTCTGTAGGCTAGCTCTATCTAGCACATTAACGTATGTCTAGTATTTCATGTCTAAATCATTCTTAAATTTATAGTGTATTTCTTTAATACGTTATAGATTTAAAATTCCATATTTTATTTCATAATTTCTTTTTTTAAGTTTTGTAAAATGGCTAACGAAATTTTACTTCATTTAATCCCTGTTAAGCCCCCCTTTTTTTTGTTAGATAAAAATGTGTTTTTTTTTTTACACGGTTTAGGAGTTTTTTCGTTATTTCTAAAATGGCGTTTTCTTATTTACGTTACGTTATCGTTAAGTTTGAAAAGCGTCTTCTTCATTCATACGTTTTGTTGTTATTTAGATTTTAGTTCTTTCGTTTATTGCTGTTTTCCACCTCTTGAATTAATCTGAATATACAGTGGGAAAAAAATCTTGGAAAAAATGAACTGGAGGAATTAATGTAAACTTTTACACCTAAATTATTTTTACAAGAAAAAAAAAAAAGTAAAAAAATCAACAATCAGCATATTTTTCTTTAAAAGTAATGTTTTTTTTTTTTTTAATTCTCCGCTTATTTGAAGTTTACAATTCAGTTCACTGTTTAATCAAAAACTCTTTAACTAATATATAATCTCTAATTTGTCACTTTAAGTCTGAAATCTTAGCATGTCTTTTGTGTTTTTCATTATTTTCTTTTTTTTTTTTTTTTGAAAATCAAACTAAAAGTCTACATATTCAATCGTACTTAAAATTTCAATTTCAGAAATACTAATAGCGTAAATTTTAATCCCCCTCACTAATCAGGCACACGAATGCGCGTGTTCGTAACCACGCACCGTTACCAAAAATGAACGTACTATTATTTTTGAGAAACGATTAGGATAACTATAGGAAATATTATGCAAAATTTGTTACCTCTGGTTTTATATTAACGTCATCCTGAAATAAGGCGAAATCTTTGTACTTTTCTTTTTCATCTAAACTATCGATACACATTCCAATGGCAGAAAACAAATGTTCTATAGCTTTCGATTTAATAGGATCGTAACGACTAAAGCATATTTAGAAAAGATTATAAATAAATAAAGAATTTATGGTTTGTCGAATTAAGCTTAAAAGATCGTATATAACATATAACGCTAATTATGAAAATATATAACGAAATAATAACGTATAATCACAAGTTGCAGACTTTGCGAAGTATTAACCAATTAATCGAGATATTTATTACAAAATTTTTTGATAAAAATTAGAAATAATAATCTAGAACAAAAGCTATTTGAAAAATATTTCTAGCGCAAATATTTTCATATTCTGCGAATTTAACTAACTCTATACATTTAAAAATTAAAGATTTAAAAATGCAACTAATATTTCCGTACGTTTTTAAAGTTGCCAATCAGATATTTTCAGAAACCACGTATATAAATTATACATAGACGAATAAGAATAGAAAATATGGTAAGACTTTACTTAACTGCCGTCAGTTCTTTTTTTTTTTTTTTTTCGTTCGTATTATACATTATTGCCATCAGTTCATTTTCGTATCTAGTTCACCGATAATGTATCGATTTTTCTTAGTAAATATTGTATTAATAGTGGTTCGGTTTGTGGCTTTATTTTTTTAAATTTAGTTTTGGTTTAGTAAGTTTGATGGTAGGTTTTACTGGCTGTCACTTGAATTTTTAAAAAAAAATAGTGGCTGTTAGGCCAAGATATGTACATTTTTTCATTTTTAAATTTATAATTTATTTCTTTAATACATTTTAATTTTCTTATTTTATTCATTTTTTTTTTTTTAAGTTTCATCGTGAATTTTTGTATAAAACATCGCATTCTTCCTTACTTCAGGTTAATCAATTTTTACATATTTTTTTTATTTATTTCTTTTAATCCTTATTAAATCGCACTTTTTCAATATTCTATTTTTTTTTTTTTTTTAATTGTATGATTTAGTTGTCCGACGTGCCATACTATAACAATAATTAATAAAAATCTTGAATTTCGATGCAATCGACGGACTGGTACGGTTCGGTGTAATTTTTGAAAAAGCGCTCGTTCTGGAACATGACTTTCTCGACGTAAGTAAAAGTAAAGTAAGTCCCATACCCTTAATAAGGAATCATGGATTGTGAAGTTAAGGTTCACAATGTACTAAGCCTAATGAATCTAAGGAGAATACTGGGGCCAATTCCTTTCTCTCGGTCTCCTTTACTTTCCCAGATGTCTCTGGTACCCAATTATTTTAGGCTGGGTACACCTACGAGCGATTCGGATCTGGAACGAAACAAATCTCGAACCCGTGTCCTCTGGTTTAGTAGCCAAGCGCCTTAACCACTGGGCTACCGCGCTACCTTTTCTCGATGTAATTGAATATGTGGTTGTTTGTTATTACAGTCCTGTTTATCCGTTATGCTCGCATATACTTACTGTCCCAGTCGAAATTATCGTATAGTCCATAAATTTTACCAAACCGCCGCAAAAATGCATCCAGCATATTAAAGTATGTACAGTATTTCATATTTGCAATTTTTTTTGTTATTTTTAAAATGACGTATTCTTATTTATTTACGTTAAGTTGTCGTTAATTTTCGTCTCGTTCATTCGTATGTTTTGTTCTTATTTAGATTTATTGCTGTTTTCCACATTCTGAATTAGTTCAAATTCAGAGTGCAAAATATCAAAAATGAAGTAGTGGCACTTAAATAAAATCGGTTACACTTGTCTATTAATTTGTTACGAAAACCTAACAAAAATACAGTTCTTTCATCAATATTACTTCACCGCAGGGCAAAAAATGTATAAGGACCTAATACGAGAGATATGTGCCTTAATCACTGTTTATTATTATCCATTTATTTATACTACTGATAGGTTTATATTTTATCAAATGTATATTCACAGTTTTTATGCTAATTAATGATTATTAAAAGTATTAAAAGAACAATAATTTTTAATAACTTATTTTTTGCACATATAGCACAGAAAGAAAAAAAAAGAAAGAAAGATGTAAAGCAATAAAATCGGTCAAAGACACCCATTTGTCAGTTAAATAATTATCGTATTTTTATATATATTATAACGGATTAAAATAAAATAACGCCCAAAGAAAGTTAATTAGTATAAAACTTTTTAATATCCAAATACTTGATGAACCAATATTACTGACGACTAGTTCGCAGTTTTTTCAACTAAATCCTTTCTTTTATCATACGCATACAATTTATTTTATAAAATAAAACTTTTAGGGAAATAGATATTTTTAATATTTTAAAAAAATATATTGTAATGTTCTCATTTAGAATTATTTTTAAGCCTTATTTTTTGGTTTCACGCGAATGAAATCAAAATATCAAAATTAATAATTAACATACAGATGTTTAAAGAATAAGAAAAAATAAATAAACATCACCCGTACCCTATGGCTTCGTCGATATTTTTATCCTTTAATTTTTCAATATAAAAGTCCCAACGACCTGTATTTCGGACTGCGTCCTCCTTATGCTGTTCCAACTGAGAACTTAACAACGATATTGTCATTGGAAATCCTTCAATACAATTAATATGTATATATATTATATATATATATGCACTATCGTAATTAATGACACTCAGAACGTTAAACATTTAAAAATTAATTTAAAACCACAATTATAATTTACCTTTGCAAATATGATGTATACGTGTAGCTTGTTGCGGTAATTTCTCCGATCCAACAGATATTTGAAATAGATGTAAGGTTTCATCTTCCCTAAAATGATCGACAACCTATTTCAAAATATTAAAATAAACTAAAATATCATATATTACAAAATTAAATTAAAACATCTAAGTTAAGGTCACAACCAATCAAAAAATACTTAACCAAACTAAAATATATGCCCACAATAACAGAGCCAAAAAAAAAAAAATAGACATCTTGCGAATATTTCGATTTAACTGCCTCAAGTGAACGGTCAAAATGAATATCATAAAGTTTAACACTGTGCTCAAAAAAAAAAAATCTATTTTTTTTACAGATTATCAAAAACATTTATCGAATTCAAAACCTTATTTATGCAATACTTATTTACGTTTACTTTAAACCTTTTTTCAAGTCGAAAAAATTATTATATTACACTTCGAATTTCAGAAAATATATAATCATTTGTCTAGAAAAAATAATTTATTCAATTGTTCTTATCTGTTAGGAAGACGTCATCCGCGTACAGTAACGTCCACGGTACAAGTATCTGTAAGTCCGCTGTTATAGTGTTCATACAAAGGATGAATAGTAGCGACGATAATGCTGAACTTTGGTGTACTCCCACAGGGACCTGGAATGGCATTGAAATGCCTCCCACTGGTTGCTTCTTGTATATAGTCTGTATTATCTTTCTTCTGGGATTTTGTGTAGTCGTAACGCCTTCCGAATTAGTTCATGCGGAACCTTGTCAAAAGTGTTTTCCACATCCAAAAAGGCTACATCCGTTATCTCACGTCCTTTTACAAACTCATATTAGTTTGGGGTGACTTGAGTGACTTCCCGTAATTAGCGATCCAGTATGCGCTCAAATATTTTAAGAGCATGGCAAATTAAGCGAATTGGACGGTAGTTGCTGCAATTCATAATGTTCCCTTTCTGTTTCCATATAGGGATAGTTGTACCGGTGGACCAGATTTCGGGAATACAGCCCTCTGCTCTTATTCGGTTGAATAAACTTAGCAGTATTTCAACTCCCTTCTGTCCCAGTAATTTCCAAATTTCGTCCGGAATATCATCCGGCCCCACTGCTTTTCCATTCTCCATCTTCTTTATGGCGAGTACCGCCTCATCTACTGCTATTTGTTTGATGGGCCCATAAATAGGCAAGCAGTCCAATATTTGGGAATGTGGAAATTTCTCTTCACAGATCTGTTTGTAATGGTCGGACCATCTTTGTAGAATTTTTTGTTCTTTTTTAATTATTCGGTTATCTATGGATTTAATCTGTGTTATGGAACCAATATCTTCAATCGCTCTGTGTCTTGCTTTAGCAATTTTGTATATCAGTTTACGTTTTTCTTTGCTTCTAACTGGCCGTATAGATATTGGTAATGGGATTTCTTCGCTCTCGCTACTGTTATTTTCGCTTCTGATTTGAGACGCTTATAAGTTTCTAAATTATTAGTATCTTTTGTATGCCACCATTTTTTGAAAGCCTGCTTCTTAGTTTTTATGGCTTGTTCTGTCCGCCACCAAGTTTGCTTCTCAATGTACTTTCCCCTGGCTTCGTCACGCCGAGTATTCTGGCGGCTGTTCCCAGTATTTGTTTTGCGATGTTGTTCCACAACTTTTCAATTGAAATATCGGCATTGTTACCTCCGCTGTTTAAAGGTATTAGCAACTGATCCGTTTTCTGTGGTAATTTCCACCGATTAATCCTGGCGGTGGGTGTCAGTCGATTGCGACTGGACTTATCTAAATCTAGAAGAACATCCATAATTAGCACTATATGCTGTGGTGCTATGTCTTCTGACGGTATTGCTTTAGCATCTAACACAAGTTTAGCGTCTCTTTTCCTTATGAACCATTTGGCTAGCATAATTTCCACGCGCGTAAATGATGCTGTGCGCTCGTCTTTTTTTGAAAAAGGTGTTTGCTATTATTAAATCTTATTCTTTCGCACACGCGGGGATTTTACGCCCTTCATCATTTCTATTTCCATATCCCTGACCTCCATGATGCAGCTCATATACTTCTCTTGCTGCACCTACATGCCCATTTAGGTCCCCACCTATTAATATGCGTTCAATTGTTAGTATGTTACGTATGAAGGCACAAGTTGATCGAAGAAGTTATCCTTGTCATGCTTCGAGCTTTTTGTATGTGATGTATAGCATGAAATGATTCTTGCCGGTGAGTAGTATTAATTTTGATAGCTATAATTCTGTCCAAAAGTCCATTTACTTCTGTAACTCTGTCCCGCCATCTTTCACTAATTACAACTCCAACTCCATTTCGAACTAAAGTTTTGCCATTATAAAAAAGTTTATAGTCATCACCAATATTCTTGGTCTTTTTACCTTTCTATCTCGTTTCTTGGACACAAGCTACGCCGCTTTTTTTTTTTAGAGAACACTTCCGCTAGTTCGCAACTTCTGCCTGTCGACGTTCCAATGTTAATTGTAGTCAGTCTCGTTTTTTGTTTTTGTTTCTGTTTCCTTTCCTTCTCTATTTTCCCTTGTTTTGGCAATCGTTTTTGTTGTTGTTGTTGCTGTTGTTGGTGGACTAGCTTCTTTGGCCCGTGTCATCCTTACAAATTTAGCCCTCGCATATTTTCCGTGTCATGTGAGCGAGAACGGCGCGCGTTGCCTTGGAGGAACGCCTTAGCCATATCCGTATTTTCCGAAAAGTAACGTGCCACTTTAAAAGATGCGACTATTTATTTATTTACCAGCCGATGCGTCGCTTCACCTGCCGCTGAGATTTTCTGTCAGAGTTTACTCCTCTAGCCGAAACGATCCGGTTTTAAGGCGCCCGATATTCGCTTACTCGCTCTGAATTAATATTCATCAATCCAACTGAGACACATGTCACGAACGAGTTGCTGATAATCTGCTGCTGTTACGCAGTAAAAAGCTTAATGGTATTTATTAGAAGAAACACCTTCGACAGGTGAACCTTCATCCGTTTTCCTATCAGCGATGTATTGAGTTTCGATTTTGCTTTCCTAAACAGCGCCAGTCCGCCGAAGAGGAAATTACCACCCTGCAAGGCGTGAACGTAAACTCACGTGGTTGTTAATTCGTTTCTCCACTAGATGAGACTAGCATCATTATGACGGTCCAGCGACTACTGACTAGATAAGGTAACTTACTCATTAGGGAAGTTATCCGTTCCCATTTTTGCAAAATATCCTCATTCACAATGTGAAAATACCGACAGAAAAATAAAATGGCAACATGAAGCAATGAATATTACATGACTAAACAAACCGATTCCTTCAAATAATTAAATTCATAAAACTCATCTACTAATACAGCGTGCACGCAGTTTTTTAGAAACAACGACGCAAAATCGTAATTAATAATAAAGTAAAATTTTAGTCGCGAAAACATCGTGATGGTTTAAGTATTTGTTAATACCTAGAAAAATTAAAAGTAATTAACATTATTTCTAATTATAGCAAACTGATATAGAATCACATAAACTAAATTAAATACAGGACTATGTCGAATTACTTTCATTATTCGTAATTTACTATTACTGAGACAGTTAGCTGCAAAGTTTCACTTAAAAAAGCATGCTACTTCAAAGAAATTACTTTTAAACGATAAAACAGGAAAAAATTGGTAAAAAAGTTGTTTTACATGTTACACTAATGTAAAATAAAACACGTTATTCCTAGACTACAATGTAAATATTATGCAAATATAAAATTACTACTAACGTGTATGTAATTTATTTCATCGTTAACACTTTCCATAACAGTTTTATCATGGGTAGTAATTGCTATCTTACATCCTAAATTAAAATTTTCGATGACTGTACTGGACGAAACATCATCCAACACTAACAAACATTCTTTCAAAAAATTTTCATTTAACCTGTAACATGTATTAAGAAAATTACATTATCAGTTAAATGATAATTCAAACAGGTCCAATTTCAAACGGGCATTTAAACTAATAAAAATGTAATTGACTAAGAAACAAAATAATGATCACTTAAATATTCGTGATAATGTAAAACAATGCCTCAGCAGCATATTATTATTGTGGATTTAAAGAATTTTAAAAAGCTACGCCAACGTGTTTCCCGGAATTAGCTTCGTATTCACAGGCCGTTAACAGAAAACCGTGAATAGTACATAGATAATTATCGACAAACTCCGTGTAACTTTTTTAAAAGTTTTTAAACTTGTAATAACATACGTTTAATGGAATTTATCTTTTTACGCTATTTTACATAATTAAAAATTATATATAACGAATTATTCATAAGGACATAATTGTTTTCAAACATAAAAAAACTCGCGTATATATTAGAACTTTAAGAAACGAGTGTCGAAAATAAATTCCTACGTAACATTCTTATTTTACTGATAAAATACCGCCAACTTCATTAATAACTGGTATTAATCGATAAAATTGTCTGTGATTAATAATAATTTCACATTACATTAAACGAAATAACTTTTTATATTACATTTGTTTCAACTGAATTTTGACCGCAGTAGTGTCTTCGGATAACGGTTGTTGTCGGCAGCTAATTTGTGACAATAAATCTCGCAATAATACCGCTTCATCCGCTGAACGACTTACAGTTAACCAATACACGTGTTTCTACGTTTTAACATATACTCGTATAAATAACAATAACAATAGTAATAATAATGGTACATCTATAACTTACTAAAATGAAAAACATTAACATTTATGCGCTTTATAAAAAATCGGCTAAAATTACAAATTAACAAAATTCTGTCGCAAATTACGTGATTAAAAACATAAAGCTGCAATCAATTCAGTTACGATTTAAGATGAGCGGAAAATAATGGCATATGATGCTTTTTTAAATTTTGTAAAATATTCAATTTCGCCGATAACCAAAAAAATCTGGCAACCATTTTTTCCGATACAACGCCAATTCCCATCATTATATCCTCTTTCGTAATCAACACATATCTCTGTATACATATAAATATGCACTTTTTTACATAGTTCCTCCTCTTTCTCTATTTTACAGAAAATTCTAAATGCAAAAGAAAAAACCGAAATAAAAAATATTTTAACTAACAAGTAGCAGCAAATACTATAAATTTTTTTTCTATCACACTCTTTTAAAAAAGATCTGGTTTCAGCTAATATTTGATATCTGACATTAAAAAAGCTTCAATTTTTTACGTTTCCACCAATACGATGTTTCAAAGCAATATAAACTTTTCTAATTTGTCAATTAACGCTGAAAGTGTTCGTATAACGCTAATCTTTTTTATATCAAATACAAGAATAAAAATTATGCGAAAAAAAAACCTAAAAATTCCACTAGAATTATAAAATGGAAAGTGTTCATATGATCAGTAAGCCGAAAAAGCAATTTTAATTATTAGAAATAATAACAGGCTGTGTTTATAATCCAGTCAGACTAAATAAAGTCCGGTATTTTAAGTAGCAATCAACATTCAGTATAAGTAAAAAAATCCAATAAACAAGTATTCAATTAAACCGAATTGAACAGTGCATCGTCTTTTTCGTTCCTTTTTACCTTTTTATTTGTAATCTATTAGATATCGATACTTTGATCTAATTGTGATTGAATAGTATCAGTTAAATTAATGTAATACAAGCACAATCCGTTGGTAAATACTTAAGATATCTGAACAGCCCCTATATATAAATATATATATATTAATTACAACGTAATTCTTAGGCTACCCCCCATTAGAAAAAATGTCCCAATTTTATGTAACGTTTATTTTATTTTATAGGATTTTTGTGATTATGTTATATTCATATGGACCGATTTAGAATTATGTTATAAATTTTGATCATTTTATACAAAGTATAGAAGAGAAAGAGACAGAAATATAAGCAAGGGGGTCAAAAAATGGCCGTTACATATATGCTACAAATCCGCGATAATGTAAAAAAGTCGTCAGAATGAACATTCCGATCTAAATATATGTTGCGATTAACCAGCAATAGGATTGCGATTTTGTCACGCTATAAAATCGCATGCATGAACATAACCGAAACGAATCATATCAAACAGCATGCGTAAAAACAACTACAGTGAAAAATCTTTACTTACGCCACCACATAACAGCTAATAAGGAAAACGCAACTTAATGCCAAGACAAAAAATATTGAATGGGCGACTGCTGCTCTGAGGCAAAACACAGACTGAAATCAAAGAGTAGCTTCATTAAAAAACCTCTATGTAATTAGCATTACAGACTGAAAAAGAGCATTTAAATAATTAGAGCGAAGAGCTTCCATTAAACCGCTTGAAATTTCAAGAAAAAACATGAACACCAGGATAAAAGTAAAAATAGTCAATAACAATATAAATACATTACAAGCGGTCTGTGCCCTGCCAGTACCGAAAATGATAAAGTAAAACTGAGTAGTGCAAACAGTACAACACGTGTGTCACAGATAATATTACTAAAGTGAATAACAAAGTCGAAATCCTAGCCACATATTGATATGAAAAAGTACCAATTAAGTCAAGCGAACCAGATACAAAAGGTGAAGAGAAGATGAATAATCGTTTTTATTTTCAATTAAAAACCGAACCTTAACATATCCCGACATTGTACTTTCTTGCATCCAATATATCAATAGTCAATAATAAATTTTGAAAGTAGAAAGATATAATGATAGAATTGAGGTAAATAAACGGATTAACGAAATAAAATTATTCATTCAAGGTTGACAGTGAAAATTAACTGGAACTCGTCTGTTAGGACCAGTAAGTAGTTCAGTTCATAATGGTCTTTTGTACGATAAAATATATCTATCGACGAGACTACTGGAAGTGTTAAATATATTATACTTATTCTACTGCAGTACGTAACACAATGTTGAGAAACTACTTCAATTAATTCTTGTAATTTCCAATGAAAACACTTAAACAACGGGAATATATATAAAAAAAAAAAATCTAAATTTAAATAACACTAAATCGCTTGACCAAAAAATATATCAACATCTACGCGAAGTGAAACAAGTACAAAAAAGTAAGAAAAGCAATTATAAATATCAGCTAAAACTAACACTAAAAGTCTGATGATCTGATTTAAGAAACTAACAAAAAAATTTTACCTCTATTCACCAAAGTTAAAGCTAGGAAAAAAAAATTAATATAATAAATTCATACAAAAAAAAGGAATAAGAATTACTTTCCAAAGTAATAAATAAATACAACTACCGAACGGTAATTTATATTCATTCATTCCATCATTCGATTGCCAGAATCACTATTTATTAGACAACTTTTTGCCGCACTTTTATTCTTAAAATAATGGATTTAGAAGTACAACATTAACTGAAATATTTGCATGAAGCTCGTACGTATGATTGCATTATTTTTCCTCTACATATTGTACGTAGAATTAAAAAATCCATTTTTTCTTTCTTTCTCTCTTCATACAAAAAAAAAAAAGGTTCCATTTTTAATATTTTTGTGTGACGCGCGATAAACAAATGAAAAGGTGAACGCTTAGAAACTCTGCTTTCTCAGCTCAATAATAAGAAAATTGAAAATTCAAGAAGATAGAAAAAGCAACCTTTTCAGCTGTCATTTAAAAAAAGTACGCGGATTACGCTGTAAAAAAATTTGACCAGTAATAAAAAATAAAATAGAGACTAATCTCATCTGTATCTTGAAAAAGAACAGAAACGGCATAATCAAAAAGGGCAAGAGATATTACGCGCAAATTTATATTGAAATGCTACAAACACATTTTAATCAAAACATTAACTTATGAAACTTAAAAAAGTAATAAATTTTAATTTTTCACGGTTAAAAATATTTTTAAGATATAATTTCGATCATAATTTCGCTACTCCGACTTATCCAAAACTAACAAGTTTAACTTCAAATTAATAAAATTTTGACAATATGATTATACATATATATGATTACGTGAAAACGGACATGTACGTTTTTTTGAAAAACAAAATTAAATTTACTTTTAAATATCATGTTGATTTCACGTGTCAACACAAACTGAAGATTGATTCGTATTTAAAGAGTTCGGATAAAGTGCTCTAGATTCACAAAATTAATCGCCATGTAATATCATTAAAAAATCTAAATATATATATACTTAACCGTTAAATTTTTTAATTATGTTGCCATAAAAAAATAATAATTTCTTTTCTACTGAAGAACAATATTACGGAAGAAGTGCGTAAGGCTACTAAAACAAAATCGCTGATATTACACTATACTATTGATGACATTATAAGGAAATAAATATTAGTTTATCTGAAAGAATACTTCCTGAAACCGGTACATTTAAAAGATGACACATATAACGTGAAATGTTTTTTAAAAATAAGATGCTTAAACCAAACTTTTTAAATCATACGAAAGTATTAACCGAAATAAAACAATATAAAAAAAATAAAACAAACTTTTAATACAAGTAATGCAACTGAAAAATGTTTATATTTAAGTACCTCGAACGCATTAACGACTAAACTGTGATTTCGGAGCGCTTCAGCTAATAATGTTGTCTTTCCGCAACCTCGCATTCCATAAATAACGATGTATTTCCCTCTTTTCAGTTTATGCAGTTTAATCCGCAATTGCGTACACTACGAAAGGAAAAAGAACTTAACCGATTAGTTTCAAACACAGCAGGCAATTTATTTCTATTATATAATAAATTCATCATAAAAACTAAATTTATTAAAAAATTGCAAATACCATATCCTTTCTGGAAACATGTCGGTGTGGAATATTCGGTGCACCACCAACTTTTAATATATCTTCAACTTCACTGTCGTCTACAGATTTATTTGAAATTAGTATTATTTTTCGAAAAATCCATGGATACCACTTCTCTAAATATTCACTCCATAATTTCTGCGTTTCTTTCTTTTTGTTTAGTATTAATTCTAACAAAGCATAAATACGATTTTCACGTTCCACCTATTTCCCACAAAGTAAATAAACGAAATTAGTAATAATGAAAATTATGAAACAAAAAGAAAAATAAATATAAACCTTTTTAGGAATTACTCACGTGTAAATAAATAGCATCATATTCCGATCTTGAAATTGCTTCCTTTTCGTACAAATAGTCTGATACATCATCGTTCAAATCCGCCAAGAAATAATCTAGACCATAATTAATAATTTCGTACATCCTTTCATTGCTCATCATCAAAATCTAACCAAATACTACCTTAATCACCGTTGAAAAACTGTAGATCATGAAGATACTTCATAACATCGAATACACAACAGCATCGAACTAATCCACCGAAACGAAACTACACAAAAAAGATACAATGAAACAACAAACAATTTTCGAATTGAGACATAATGACTCACGTACTACGCTATCGTAAAACACACTCAAAAAATTAGGAAAACCCGCGTAAAAAGTTGTGATATTAGCGCCTACAGTGCAATCAAACAGTTCATTTTAATATATCGTTTTTATTTTGGTCGAAATAAATTATTTACTAATTCGAATTTACAGTCAGTATATACAGTTTTAATACGAATTCAAAATTTTCATACATATTAAAACTTAAACTATTATTGAATTTAATTTTTATATTAATTAAAAGGTTAAAGAAAAAACAATAAGATAAATTATACATGTTTTATTAGTATATCGGTCAAACTTTTTTTCAATAATTTCTAATTATTATTCATCTTATAAAATGTATTTAAAAACGAATAAGTTGGTAGAAATTTAAGCAATTCATGACTTTAAAACTTGCTGATGTGATGAATGATGATGTGTAGAATGAACAGGGCTTGAAAGCCGAATAACAATACGGCTTTAACTTAATACAGCTTACGTCCTTGAAAAATACAGCTTAAGCTTTCGGCTTTTGGCTGTTTAAATTTAAAATACAGCTTAAGCTTTCAGCTTTTGGCTTACACAATGAATTTTAATAGAAGTTAATTAAAATCATTTACTAATTACTATGCATCGAACTATTAAGCGTTACTATTGAAACTTCAGCTTTTTTCTTTGTGCACAAAAATAAAAGTTTTTAAAAACAATTTATTATGCAAATAATTATGTCAAAAATGCAAAATCAAGAAATTTAAAATTTGTAAAACACTGATATCAAAAATATTTTGATTCTTCAATTAATTTTTATTTTTAGATATAGTAATTCAGGACTTGAAAAATCAAATGAAAATTTGATCTATTTGACAATGCTGTATGATTATTTTATTAATGGCAGTCTAGAAGCTAGACGCTAAACTCCATTCGCAATGCTAAGGGAGAGCGCCCACCGAAGCGATACGATTCCGATACGATAGCAACTAAATGTAGTTCAGAATATAACCCACGTTATTATATGAGTTAGCGCCCACTGACGCGATGCGACAAGCAACCGATAAGCAACTATCGTATCGCCGTCGCTCGAGTGCTACATGTTTTATATTTAGTTGCTTGAGCAAGCGATTGTTTGTTTACATTCTGAATTTTTATGCGTAATATGAATAATCGGCAAAAATAACAATTTAAAATCGGTGTTTTAAATTTATTTCAGAATATTTTTAAAAACAATTCATATTTATGAAATAAATATTAATATTTACATTTTCTTATTTTATGTAATATAAATTAACAGCAATATATATGTATATGGTATAGAAAATGTTTCTAAACATTTAGATATACATAATTAACAAATGTATTTCCTGTAAAGTGATTAAAATACGTTTCTGCAGTGTATAAATGTTCTAAAATGGGTGTTTTTTTTACAATTTTTGGCCAATTTTCTCTACTAACCAATTAAACGTTTCTTTATTCATTCTATAAAAACTTTAGAACTTTTCCGAGTATATATTCAGTTTTTTATAAACATTAAAGCGTTTATTTTGTTACTCTTTTGAAAAAATGGATGTACACAATAACGTTGTTTTCTTTTTTGATTTAAATTGTTAAGATTTACTAACGATACATTGCTTCTTCACTAAAAAAAGAACAGGAAAACGAAGAAAAATATGACATTTTTTGCACTATCACACCACATCATAAATTAAGTTGCTTCTCCAGCGGATAAATCGCGTTGCTTCAGTGGGCGTTACGTCGTATCGGAATCGTGTTGCTATCGCTTATGATTTAAAATCGCTGTCGTATCGGAATCGTATCGTTTAGATGGGCGCTCTCCCTAAAATTGATACTTTGCAACGCTTCACGATCGCACTGTTTTTATATATAATACTATATTACAAAATTTTAGACCTAATTATCCAAGAGAAATAGTGGTCTAGTGGTGATGTATGCAAGTCTAATACTTAAGGCATTCATTATCACATGCGTATACTAGAAGTCAAAACCAACAGCGAAGTCATCTTTTTATTTTAAAATATTTAAACAAATGTTACATATTTTATATTAGAAAAATTTTCTTAATGTTATAATAAATTATGTAGAGAGTATTAATAGTTGTTTTATTTTTAAACGATGTGAAATATTTTTTATACACTTACTACTAACTTTAACTCAAAATCATTTAAAATAAATACGTGCAAAATAAAAATTGTAAAAATACAACTAGTTTATTATAATTATGTGAAAAAAAGCGAAGGTTTAAAAAAAGATGTGAATTGGAGGGAAAAGCAAAACTATAATTTCAGCCGAAGTAAACATAAATTTAATAATTATTTTCGGGAGAAAATGATTTCAAAAAAATTATTTACGTGAACAATTTCCACAGAGATTAGCCGTCGGAACTCACATAACATTTTATTAAAATCGTCAATGCTTTACAAGTTTTTATTTACTTATTTATAAAAAGACGCGTCTTTCTTATCATAACTGTACATTAACTTACATTTGCACAATTCTGTTTTTGTATTTGCATATCTGAATATGTATTTAATGATAATGTTTAAATAGACACAACTTTTAACTGAATGTAATTATAAACATTATGTAAAGATCGTTTACCATTAATTTTTTTTAAAGTACCTTAATTACTTCCGAAATCCTGTGTCTCAGTTTGTATTACATTTTTCGATGTACTATACAAAATAAGTTCATAAATAATAGACAACATTTTTTCTACGTCGAGAGTATAATTATGGTTTCTGAGATTGTTATTAGTTGAATAATTTGTTGTACTGCCGTAAGATTTTTTCTGAACTTTATTTCCCTTTCATTCTTTATTTCATTTATTACCATTATTTCTGCTCATCATTATTATTACAAAATGCTTCTTAAAAAAATTCGTAAGCTAGACTCTATTCGCAATGCTAAAATTGATACTTTGCAACGCGACACGATCATACCAAAGTTTTTGCTTCTTTCCATATCCACGCCAGTAGATTGCGCCAGCAGATGTTACCTGTACACTTGATGTCCTAAAACTATTAACAGTTAACATTTAGCCGGTTTTGCTGTAACTATGGAAGTTTTAGTTTCAGTGTTCTAATATATTATAAAGTGTATGATGTACCACACTTGTATTACATAGTTATATTAATTGCATCCGAAAGCACAACTATGAATACTGTATGATATATTCTACTACATTACTCTTTGTGTTGTAATCGATATAAAAAAAAAGTTTTATAGTTCAACTTTAATTTGAAAAAGTTCGGATATTTCACAGCATTATGCATCGAGCGAAAGATTATATTTACAAAATAGTTATAAAAGCGACTAACAATGAACATTTGAGAAATTATCTTCTATATGCAGTATGTAATGGTTTTTACATCATGGTTTCAACATCATAGGGGTTTGAATATTAAAAAAAACTTTGTCGATTTATAAATGCATAGTTAAAACATTACAGTTATTATTTAAATATACCCGTATGGTTACGAATTTTTTTAAGAAGCATTTTGTAATAATAATGATGGGCAGAAATAATGGTAATAAATGAAATAAAGAATTAGAGGGAAATAAAGTTCAGAAAAAATCTTACGGCAATACAACAAATTATTCAACTAACAACAATCTCAGAAACCATAATTATGTATACTCTCGAACGTAGAAAAAATGTTGTCTATTATTTATGAACTTATTTTGTATAGTACATCGAAAAATGTAATACAAACTGAGACACAGGATTTCGGAAGTAATTAAGGTGCTTTAAAAAAATTTAATGGTAAACGATCTTTACATAATGTTTACAATTACATTCAGTTAAAAGTTGTGTCTATTCAAGGGCGTCGCCAGCCGACAGGGGGGGGCAAGATGATAGAAAGAGGATATGAGTTATAGGAAAAATAAAATTTATGAGTTGTAAAGGCTTAATATTTTATTATACAAGAATAAAATCCTAATTAAAACATAAGTTTTCCAAATTGTCCATGATTACGCGCCTAGGAATACTCATCAATGCCAGTTGATTAAAAAGTATCAAGGCTCCGGGGGGGGGGCAGCTGCCCCTCTTTGCCCCCCGCTGGCGACGCCCATATGTCTATTTAAACATTATCATTAAATACATATTCAGATATGCAAATACAAAAACAGAATTGTGCAAATGTAAGTTAATGTACAGTTATGATAAGAAAGACGCGTCTTTTTATAAATAAGTAAATAAAAACTTGTAAAGCATTGACGATTTTAATAAAATGTTATGTGAGTTCCGACGGCTAATCTCTGTGGAAATTGTTCACGTAAATAATTTTTTTGAAATCATTTTCTCCCGAAAATAATTATTAAATTTATGTTTACTTCGGCTGAAATTATAGTTTTGCTTTTCCCTCCAATTCACATCTTTTTTTAAACCTTCGCTTTTTTTCACATAATTATAATAAACTAGTTGTATTTTTACAATTTTTATTTTGCACGTATTTATTTTAAATGATTTTGAGTTAAAGTTAGTAGTAAGTGTATAAAAAATATTTCACATCGTTTAAAAATAAAACAACTATTAATACTCTCTACATAATTTATTATAACATTAAGAAAATTTTTCTAATATAAAATATGTAACATTTGTTTAAATATTTTAAAATAAAAAGATGACTTCGCTGTTGGTTTTGACTTCTAGTATACGCATGTGATAATGAATGCCTTAAGTATTAGACTTGCATACATCACCACTAGACCACTATTTCTCTTGGATAATTAGGTCTAAAATTTTGTAATATAGTATTATATATAAAAACAGTGCGATCGTGAAGCGTTGCAAGGTATCAATTTTAGAATTGCGAATGGAGTCTAGCAGTCTAGAAGAAGTATGCACTTCAGCCAATGAATTTGAGAAATAGGTATAATCATAAAAGGTTAAGCCGAATATACAGCTTAATTTATCTTTCTTTAAAATACAGCTTAAGCATTCGTCTTTCGGCTATTTAAATTTTGAATATATTACTTTAGCTTTAGGCTTTTAGCTTATGGAAATTTAAATATGGCTTTTGGATTAACCGTATGACATCTAAAAATGATTTGCTTTCGGCTGGCTTTCAAGCCTTGATCGTAACTATCGTATGTAATTTTTCGTTCAAATTGCAACGCAGATCTTGCCACCACTATTTATCATATAACTTGCGATAAAGAACACCAAGATTAGATAATACTGTTTTGTGTTTTTCATACAAGGTGAAGCAATTGTGGCATTTTATTGTTATACTTTATTGTAAGTAAATTCATATATAATTTTATATTTTTATAAAGTATCTCAGTGTTACTGATTTTTTTTAGTAAATTTAGAAAGTATTAGATCAATCAGTTGTAGTTTTGGCAAAACGATAATCAACTTACGCGTTTAGCATTGAATTAGTTTCTTATTAATAGTTTAGTAAAGTTCGAGTGTTGAATATATCATTTATATCCTTTATACTACCGTATAATAACAATTTATTTTACTTATTTTAGTTTTTTCATATGAATGGATGATGAGTTGAATTTCGTCGTTTCGTAAACAATGGTTTTACGTTTCATTATGCGATATTTGGCTAATAACGAACAGCTCGTTGAAAAATTGTCAAGATCATATCCAATAAGAAGAGCCGCGCAGTGGGTTATATATTTTATTGCAAATCGAAAAAATCTATCTAGTATTTCGTTCCGTAAAGATGAATCTTTTAGAAATCTGTACGCCAAAAGCGAAGATATATTAAAGAAAATTAAAGATAATTTAGAAAAGAAAAACAAATAATGTGAAATGTAGAAAATAGCCGTAGAGTAAATATATATATATATGTATTGATTGGTATGTTTTTATTGTTACTCTTAAATTAATAATTTCATCGAAATGAACAATTCATTAGCATTAGTAAGGAAAGAGCCGAATGGAGAAAAATTATTCTCATTTCATCGAACAAATAAGTGCGGATTATTTGAAAATTGTATCGTTGATTCTATAGCGTATTTACCAAAGAGAATATTATATTCTTTCTTGCCCCCAATTTGGAGGTTTAAGTCGGTTAAAACAGCGCACATTTACATTGACGTACTAGGCCCTTTATTGGGTTTTGCGCTTTTGATATCTTTGTTGGAATACGGATATGCACATAAATCGGTTATATCGCGTCGCGAAGACGGATCTTTGTTAAGCGTAGCAACTGAAGTTTTGATATATTTTTTCGGTATGTCAGTATTCGTCTATGCAACGTCTCAATTGGACTGTTGCAAATTAAAATTTCTCGAAGCAACCACAATGATCGGATACAGCTCGTATGGCTGTGCTTTAACTTTAGGTTTACCATATTTTATTGATAGCACAAGTGATGACGTTTTCCTTGTTTCTCTGGTTATTAGTGGTGGTTCATGCGGTTTAAGAGTTTTAATGATACTGTTGTTCGCAATTCAGGTACCCGTTGCTCGTTTGTTGATATGCAGTTTTGTAGGAAGTGGTCATAGTTTATTTCTGATATATCTTTATTACATGTATATGCATTCTACTTTTTCATTTTACATAAATAATTATTGAATTTTGTACTATTTTTAAGACGAAAACATTATTGTTTTAAGTTTATATTAATTTATTTTGTAATATTTAATCGTAGTTTTTTTGGCGAAAATAATTATAAGATTCCCGTATTATAAGTTATTTTATCATTTACGCCAGAAATAAATTTAATTTACGCGCATGCGTTTTCTATTTTGATTATTTTTTAGATTTTGTTAGTGTAAATTCGGTGCCACATTATCGGCGAATTATTCAATACTGTCTAAGTTTTTAATAATTTGATTGATATCTGCAGATTATTTTTAAATCAGATCTTTGCATACAACCTTTAATGAAAAGGGAAAAATTATTGTAATTAATTTAGAATTTAAATTATAGTGACGAACGTATTTTTAAAAATAATATCTAGTTAATCGAATATTTGTATTTTTATTGTTCGTGTAAAATAACGTATTTTTGTAGGTATATTTTTCTAGCTTTTGTAAACTTTATGTTAACAGTCCTTCGAATTTAAAGTTAGTGGTGTGAAGGTTTTAATTTTTATTTTTCATTCCTATAAGTTCGTTGCTTATTTTTAATTTATACATATTTAATCTATTAAGTGTAATTAATGATAAATGTGTTATTTGTGATTTACCTACTTAGTGTTGAAAAAACGTATTTTTTGGAAATTGTAATTTTTATATCTCGAATAGATATTTTATATTTTATTATAAAACTTTATCCCGGAATGTTTTTTCGTGCCAGTCGAAAAAAAATCGAGTTAATTTTTGATTTAATGGAATATATAATATTATAATTTATTAATTTTATTTTATAATTATATACTATGTGCTTATAATTAAGTTTTATTTCTCGGTCAAAAAATGTAGCATGTTGCGGATGAAAATAGTTCGTCACTTTATTCTTAATTATAAACGTGGCACATCATTATTAGCGCCGTAACTTATATGTTCATTTGTTTAGAAAACAATCTCTTTTAAAGTCAGAACACGTATAGCCGGGCCGAATCAACAACTCTACATGGCGATATGTTAACAAGTGCACAGTCAATAAATCGCTTAACACAAAGAGATTGAACCGTCCATCACTGTGTGCTGACAATGCACCACCACTGTTCAGCGACAGCACGGTGTTCAGCAAATGTTATGATCTTAAGTTTGTCTAGTAATTTAATACATTCGCTGCCACTTATTGCGATAACTATGATTATTTTATGGCTGATCAATAATTGTAAAAATAAAAACATAAGGACAGCATTGACTAGTAAATTTTATATAAAGTACCATTGTCTAAGCAACAAAGAAAAAAAAATGTCAGAGAAGTAAATTTTCCATGATTAGTTTATAATTAACATATTTCACTGTATAAAGTAATTTAAAGCAAAAAATTTCGGAAGACGTTTTAGGCTACTGGCTAAAATCTAGCGGTAGCAAATGTTTTAAATGATATTATTGTTGAACGGTAATTATTAGAGTTTCCCCATGTATTGCTCAAAATGATAAATGCAGAATAATAAGAAGTTGGTAAATTTGCAGTTCTCTACGACCAATCAGATGAGGAAATCAAAATGCAGAATATAAAGAGAAAATCTGGAAAACTATTTCTACTACTTTGGCTCCAGACGGTACGCATTAAATTATGTAACGAAATGTATATAAACAAGATTACTAGTCTTGATTTCAAACTCCATTTATTGTAACGCGTTTTAGGTAAACCAGTATAATCTAGGATATTTTAGATTAGTTGCAAAGTGTTTCAATAATTATTTAATTAATGCCCTTTCTAACCGATTTAAAATTTAATATACTTAATTTCTGCGTAATTTCATTAATAAAATCAAAATAATGTAATAACCAAAAGCTCGTTTTTTTAAGACGGTCGCGATTTTTTTTACACCGGTCCATTTTTATCCGGCCAGTTAATAATTTCCATAAATCAAGAATAATTTACACTATAACGGTTAATTTTTAAAATTTACTTTTAAATTTAGACACAACGGAAATATGTCACCTAATTTTCATATAGAACTATTGACGTTAGATTTACATAGTTAAATAATTTGTTTCATTTATTTTTTAATTTTTTTTTCTAATTTTCTCTGTGTGTAATAAATTAATTTCCATTTAAAAGATTAATATATATATATTTTTTTCCTTTATATTAAATTCTAACTATTGATAATATAAAGCACATTGTTTTATTTAGTTTTTACTATTTTGTAACTTTTGTAAGATCTAAATATACGTGAGTATTTTTTTTTAATCGGTTGTTAAAAAATTAATTATGAATTTAACCTATTAATGAAAAAGGAAAAACTCGTCGCTTTGCGCCTTTACTTAGAGCCTACTGCTAAAATTATGAAACATGGAGCATGCTTTAGCCTGATTTGCTGAATGCCGACTTTGTAACTGATGTTGTTCTGTTGAGAAATTAGGAATGAAGAAATACGAAAAGTATGGATAATTGTTTTATTTTTTTGTTCGTTCTACATGCTGGTTAGAAGTAATGGACAGGTCCGGTTTATGATGACTAAAATAACTGAAATAATTTTTCGAATCGACCCTTTTAATTTTAACGAGTGAAGTCTGTATCAATGCACGATCCACCACGAGTAGTCGATAGAGCGAGATTTGTTTTTAGCTGTAATTCGAATATCACCGTCATTTTAGTACCGATAACATCATTTATTATTTCATTCCATTTAGTGTGTTGTACGGATAAAGCCAAAACAATATTATATAACAACTGTTCATTTAAATTTAAATAATCTTTTTCTTAAATATCATGAATTTTCTGATAACTATAATCTTGGCAAATATTTGAACAATATCTAAATCAGGTTGGTGTCTTTTCTTTTCTTTCATTTCTTTCATTTATCCTATTTGTACAATCATTAAAAACTTAACCATCTACCAAATGCTGAAAACTAACACTAAATCTCATCACATTTTTTCTACTCGTGTATAATATATACATATATATATATAAATTTCGTCTCCCTTCCGGCGTAACGTTTCCGGCGGTTAGGTCACGGCTAAAGCATGTTCCATGCTAAAAATGATTTTTAAAATTTCGATTTATCCACAATCTTCTTTCAAACATGATGTCTTCCGAAATCAATTTTGCACACTTGTAAAACTCTTCTTTAACCGGTTTTGTCTGTAATATACTCATCTCTGTTTTCGCCTCGTTTAATTTCTTCGTAGACCGTTACCATTCTCTAACGTGAGTGCTATCATTACCAAGTTACTGTTCCGAAAATTGCTGAGTATTCCGTTAAACAGTATGTCAAAAAATCTTATGCAATACTGCAAAAACAAACTAACGCTTGTAGCTGGCAGCCTGACCGAACAAGTGCAGTTATTGACACACGGCCAATACAAATTGTATAGTTGCTGATTCGGCGCGGTTATCGGTGATTGCTATTTATGATTATTGTGCAGCTTTATATTGATTTTAACTTCCAATTGATGTAGAGGACGTATAGTATCTAAAAAAAAAAAAAAGAAGAAACGAAAACATCAACATATATAATTAATTTCAAGCTGTCAGAAACAAGTATTTAATTTGTCATTGATTAAATTTATTTTAAATTGAAAACGGGAATTTGGTTAGTTTTGATTTTCAAAAAAATGAAATTAAAGTTTTTGTAAGCAAAATGATTTTCGAACCAAGCGTGATGATAAAAACAATGTCCAGGCATTAGTAAATTTAGTATTGTTTAATTCAAAATTTTTATACCGATGGTATTACTGCAGTATTTTTCTCTTCTGCATTAGCTAAATTCATGTATTTTAATAATAGAAATGCACATAAAACTGTGTCAAAAATGAATATACATGTGAAATTTCTTTAATTACTAAATAAATGACTACAGCAATACTAATCTTGACATAAGAATAGCATTTAATTTTGAGTAGCGGCGCTTAAGTTTAAAAAAAAGTAAAATAGTAATACTGTGGCTAAGACACAGACGGCGGAAGAAGAGGCAGCTGCCTCTTTTCTCTTTTTTTATATTACTTTTTATTGCCTAGTGTCTAAAACTTTATGATAAAAAATCATCGTTTAGTAGTAGATTATTTTAGCTTTTTTTAATTCTTGTTTACTTTTGTTTTAACTCTATTCTTCATTTAAAAAAATTGAATACGTCTTTTACAGGAACCATTCCCAATCAGATATTTTAAAATTCAATCGTACGCTGTAGAAGTTATGAAAAACAACGCTTTCCTTTTTACCATTGTCAATATTGCATTGACAACATTGGTTTTTCTTTGAAAAAGGTCTGATATCTGTAAAATACGAGTAATTATGTTTGAAAATAATTTTTTTATTGATCGAGAACGGAAAACTAATTATATAATTAATTTAATTTATTGCATAAAAAGTTCATTTTTAAAATTTGGCAATGGGATATTTAAAAAAAAAAAAAAATCTGCTGTAAATTGTTTTTCTAATTTTATTTAGAAACGTTTGTTTCATGTTCTCGTGTTAATAACACGTTTTCACCGCTAGAATACAGTATACGAAAGAATTAATGGTGGCGTGATTTAGTTATAAAAAATTAATTAAACTAAATAAAATTAAAATTAAAAAAGAGAAGAAAAGAATCCTAATCGAAATTTTGAAAAGGGAATTTTATGATAGCAACATTATATTTATGTTGTATATTACAAGTATCTCTTTCACCATGTTCCTTCATGGACGTGTTGAAACATAATTTTAAAGGCAGATTACTACTAAATGTAACTAATGAAACTTAATATTTGAATATCCTGTAAAATTATAAAACAAATTATACCAGTTTTATGAAGTTCAATAGTGTATTTTGAAGAAGTGCATTTTTTTTCTTTTTTTTTTTTTAAATTTTTAATGATTTACAACTTAATAGTTGCGAAACGTAACTGCAATGGCATATACTTGATTGTAAAAAGCAGAGATTGAATTTTAGAACTGAATCGAATAATAGAAAATAATACATATTTGCTTTACAAACGTATTTAATCCTTGGATATTATGAGTACAATGTAGAAATGCATTTTAAAACTTAATATTATTTAGGTACTTCTTTAAAATTGCTAATGAAACAAGTAAAACCTGTTATTGTTTTAAAAAGTTTGTTGCTTATAATGTTTATCAGTTGTGAAATGTACGTTAAAATGTCATATCATGCTTTAGTTTCTAGCGAATGAAAACTAGTAAATCATGTAACTAACTTTTTATGAAGTTTTCAATTTTATTATTGTTAATATTATTAATTCGCTTCATGGTACCATAATATAAAGTATTGTGAAATGTACTACTATTATCTTGCCTTCAGTGCCTTGCTCTTATCACAAAAATACCTATTTATAGATTATTACTGGATAGATCAATAATGTACCCAGGATGGACCAATAGTTTTTGGTGATATAGTCATAATGATAAAATGTCAAGATGCTAGTGTAGTATTTATCTAACGTGAATATGAAATTATGCGAAAATCCATATAAATGAGTTAAAATAAATTGAACCTTATATCTTTAGCAGAGTCGTAAATTATGAAATCGAGGTTCGTAATGTAATACTATACTCGTATGTGTAAAGTAATTTTCGTTTATTTATTCCTTATGCAAATTTTTATTCTTAAACCGATCCTGATCGAGGGTTGTATAAGTATTTGTTAGGTCGTGGTTACACTTAGGAAATTGTTAAATATATCATGGATGAACCATAAAACAAATGCTTACATTTTCAACGAGCTGGATATACAGATGCACTTAGTAGGCAAGGTAAGGAAAAGATATTTAAGTTTTTTCGGACATACGGCACGTGACGTAAACTCTCTACAACGCCAGATTGTTACTAGAAAAATTAACGGGAAAAGGACAAAAGGTAGACTAAGAACACGTTGGGTCGACCGATTAAAATTATTAACTGGTTTGAGCCTATATGAGGCATTAATAGTAGCTCAAGATAGATCAACATGGAAACCTGTGATAGATGCAGCAGTTTCATAACACCATCGCGTTCTCTCGAAGGTACAAGGAAGAAGAAAAAGACACTAAATATGTACGATCATGTACATTTTTAAATTCAGTTAGTTACACTGAAAACGATTTAGTTTGGCGTGCACGTGCTTATTCAAACGATATTTAGCAGTTAAATTAGCGATGGTTTGACCTTATCAAATATACTCGAAAGTCTGGCGAGTATGTATTCATGAGACAAACGAAAGGTGTACCAATATAGGGAAATAGAATATTTTTCACTTGACACTTTTAGTAAATTTTATATACACGATTAATTTTTAATCAAAGTTTTCAATTAGTTCAGGTTTAAATTCTTTTGATTTTGACAAACTTTCGATTTCGATAAAGATTTATTAAATATAAATCTGATAACTAACTTAACTTCTGGGTACTGTTTCTATTTTTAGGTTGATTTTTAATATTTCGCCGGCGTTAAATCTCTAACTCAGTGTGCCCACTGCTTTCTGTTCAGGAATATACCACCCAAGTAGTGCCGCGGTGTATCCAAAATTTGTTTCGTGTTATTGTAGACATTCCATAGTACATCCAAATGAAAATCGTCCACCTTCCTCCGTACAATTGTAAAGATGAAGATTTCGCCTCCAATTGATAGTGTTCGGTCCATCAAAGAGATTGAAAATATTATGGCATTTGAAAATTTACTCTTCAAGGAAGCATCCGCATTTAAATCGAAAATACAAATTTCTTTAGATTTCTCGTAAGCTGACTGAGCCTCCCACTTGTTTTTCACATTCCTAATAAACCAAATACTTTTACACCTCTCGTTCAAATTCCTTCTGAACATGTTCTATCTTCCCTTTTCACTTTTAACGAACTTTTATCATTGTTTCCAAAAAAAAACCTAATTCTCCAGAATCTTCCTAAATACCATCTCATAAAATCCGCTTAAACCTATTCAACTCCATTCTCATCATTATGAAAATCCTTTATCATAGTTCCCATTCCTAAAAATAGGGATTCTTCGTCTTTTTGTTGTATTTCTCTTGCAAGTTGACTCAAAAAATTTTAACAACCGTTCAGTTTAGTGCTCGAAAACAATATTTTGTTCAATAAAACATGTACGGTTCTTTCCTCCTTCCGCTACCTACGAATCATTCTAAATAGTCACTTATCCTTTACTGAAATTTACTCCTAAAAATATAAATCTTTAAAGTTTTTTTTTTGGGTAAGATGACCCTGTGTAATATTCCTTATGCTCTACAAATTCATCGTTTGTTTCAAATTCAATTTTTGCTGTTTTGTGTATGATAATTCTATTATTTCCCCGCTAAATTTAACTTGATTTAGAATATAACTTTAGGTATGTGTCTAAGAATTTTAAAGTTGACATCTATTTCTACAGTCCTAGCAGAGTCTAATGTTACTCCTTTATCTGTCTGCAGGCTTTATCTCACATATCGTTTTATCAAACGTCTTCATATTTATCTAAATAACCGTGTCCCCACATATGTTTCGCTTTTACGAAACTGGAGTTTTTCGTCTAATAAAGTTCTCATTCTCTGTCCACACTGTTTCCCGTCTTATTACATTCTCGCCTTTCATCTTACCATTTTACAAATTCCCACTCTTTCATTTTAATTTTTCAGATATTATTTTTTCTTCCAATCTCCTTTTTTCGCCTTCTTCTTATGCAAAATCTTTCCCATACAATAGTTAGTAGACTTAATAATGTAGTTTCGTTTTTTTTCTAACCATACTGTAATTTTCATAGATAGATTCAGGCGGGTGTATACCTATCTACATTCTTACCCTTAATTACTCCAGCTAATTCAAACCATCCTCATTTTATTCCATTTACTTCGCACATTGGCGTTATTTCATGCTATTAAATTTATTTTCTCTGCTGCTGATTGTAAAGTGTTCCTTTTGATTTTCAATTATAAAAAAATAATCCTCTGAGTGGATTTCCTCTCCACAAATTCATCCATTTTCTAATCCTACTATTCTGCGCATGTGATCTTTAATTTCCAGTCTTTTCCGCTCACAGTTATTGGTCATTAATTTCCTTTGAATCCCTCGTACTGAGGATGCGGGTAATGAAAAGGCGGACCATCTTGCCCGTTCGGCTATTACTTCTGGCTGTACTGTTGGACAATTTCTTTTGCACAGAACTGTTCTCACCTAATATTTCTACTTCACACTGTGCCATTTATTCTCTTTTTAGTGTTATTCATTTCAATTATAGCTAAATTCTTATTTATACTTTATCATATTAAAATTTAATTCCTTTGTTAGTGCTTTTTTATTCCGTCAAGTCCTCTACTAGTGTTGGATTGATATCCGTGGTTGACGAATCCAAAGGTAAAAACATAAGTTCCCAGATGGTTTTAATTTGTTTAATTTTGTTATTTTAATAAATACTACCTGTGTCGTTTTGAATTTTGTGCTAGCTTAGTGAGAGACCTAAAGTAAATTGTTGATGTACATTTATTTATTTAAGTGTTAGAGTCTGCAATAAAGTAGACACAACTTAACATATACACACATGTTAAATGTATGCCGAACGATGGAAATGTTTCACTTACGTATTTAGAAAAAGCGAATATATAATTTATTATCTTTCGTGTTTTTAGTATTCCGTATATATTTAATATACAGAATAATCCTAATAAGACGTTTTAGAAATAACAAAACAATTGAATAAAATTCTCGATAATTCTGAAACGGTTTAACAATTTAGCTTGAAATTATTCACATAAATCAAAATTAATTGCTTACCTAGAAAATATATAATTTTCAAACCACTAATTATCTTAAGTGCTGAAAATCGCAAAAATAAAAAATAAAATGTTAGAAATATACATTAGTATGAGATTTGAAACAATCCAAACAGTACTTTTAGTTTTTCTCTTAAGTCTAATACAAAAAATATATTAAGACATTATTTTCCTTTTTCAAATCTACATTTTTGCTTGTTCAATGTATGGATTTAATGTGTAATATATAAGGTATTAGAATTTTTATTTTCAGTACCGTTGTTTTAATTACTATTGTTTGTAATATTAATGAAAAAGAAAATGAAAGAAAAACTAATTCACTAACTTTAATTATTGAAACCAAGATTTCATTTATTACTAATTTAAATTATTTTTAATGGAAACGCTGTTACTCGATAAACGGTTTATTCATTATATATTATCAGTATATTTTTTCATTCGTTTTGTATATTTTTTTTAAAATGGTTCTTAGTTTACAATTATATAAAGAGAAAATAATACATATTTTACTGCTAAATACCTTTTTTTTTTTTTCTTTTGCAAAGATTATAACAAATTATATAAAAAGCATTTTTAAAATTTTAGAACATTCCAGATGGTTAGTATTAGAACAGTTTTCGATATGAACTACGTTTAATAAATTTTCATTTCGATATTTCAATAATTACATTATCCATCTTCAGAGTATAAAACAATGTTTATACATCTGTTTTCTATTTCTGTTAAACGTAAAAAAGACATTTAATAACACTACTAGTCACCAACTTATTGAATCATTATCATTTGAACTGTTTACATTCATTGGCTTCTAAACAATAATTAAGGAAAATTGATTGGTTCATTTTTTCTTTTCCTTTATCTTTATTTTATAAATTCAGATTAATAACTTAATCCATGCTCATATTTCACTTTATTCGTTATATTATTATGTAGTACTATGTGCATTATTAGAAATAAAGATTTTTTAAATGGATGTACACAAAAATTAATCACTGTGGAAGTTCTAAGTAAAATTATTTTTTCACTAATTCCGTAAATTTTCAGCCGCGTGCAATTTCTTGTAGGGAATTTATAAAATTTTAAATCAATTCTCCTTACATTCGATAACGAAGTATATACAAATTTATTTAGACACTATAAAACTACATCATTTTCAAATGACAATTAAAATTTTTAGCATTTATGCTGCAAATCTTTTATAATTTATAACCGATTTATTAACGTACAATGATGTGCTTTAATTCAAATTTTTTAAAGATTTATTGTTCATAAATTTTTCACAGTATAGGTTTTTTTTGATTCATTTAAATAAAACTGCACAAACTTAAAATGGGTTTAAAAAATAATAATAATCTCACTCTGAAGTCTCCGTTTATATACATATATATATATATATAAATCGGCTCTCCTGCCACGCAAGGGGCTCCGCCTCTTGATCCCGTTTATGGACACCTCCGGACCATAAGCTTTATCACTTCTGTACTTCGTATAGAATGGGGAAAATTGACATCATGCTTAGCCCGACCCGCACTACTTTGTCTTCTTATATTTACAATGCAGCGTTTTGGGACAAAAAAGTGATGATGTAAATATTGTTTTCAATACCAAATGAAAGACTAATTCTCGCCAATAAAATTGCGGATAATAAAATATCATGTTCTTTTATTACACTACTGATTACTATTAAATAATTTAGATTTTAAATTTTTTTTGTGATTTAACTTACTAACATCCCATAATCTTGTAACCATCATATTAACTGCACTTCTGCCAAATCAACTGTTCCATCTAACACAATCATTAAACTAAAATACCTACAATAAATGAAGTCCTCATAACGCGGAGTTGTGGTACTGGCTTAAATTAACTTTCCGATAAGTATACGTACTTTAAATGCAACAAAGAAGAAGTGAGAATAGTAAACTCTGCCGAAAATATGCACATCATTACCGGTTGATTGTCATTGTAACCTTTCTTAAACAGGCAAATAAAACTTACCATAATAAGGAAATAATAAAAATCTATTCCCATTGTTAAAACATTTGGTTACAATAATTAATAAATAATGAAGTGTAAAAACATGTAAATAAAGAGATGACAATTTTTAAAAGTAAAAAAAACAGCATTTTTCTGTTAAGCAATTGAAAAAGTCGGCAAAACATACGCCAAGTTCAATAATACGAAACGTAATTAATGTTAAAAATACGGAGAAATAACTTATTTAATCTAAGGAACAAGTAACAAACAAAATTTAACTTTAATATCGCAAATAATTATGTTTTTGCTTTTGAATGTAAAAAGTAGCCACTTTATTTTAAAAAAACGCCAATGTTACTAAAGGTATTATTTACGTAAAAATGTACAATAAAATTATAGGAATTATGTAAAAAAATAAACATTACTTAACTAAAATTGTATAAATAACAAGCATTAAGGAAAACACGCAAAACAATGCAAATCAAATATTTCCAAACAGTTTTTGTCTAAGTTTAAAAATTTTCAAAACACTTCATCTTTTTAAAATCTACTTCACAATTGCGGTATTTTCTTCCGTGGCCTCTGGATATTGCTCCATAACAGCTTCCTAATCACAATGTTATACGTAACATTTATTATACAATTTCTATCATGTACACAAAGTAAACTTTAAAAATATTATTTAATCATCTTACGTGTACGAAATTTATTATATCTGCTGAATCGTTTATAATATTTCTTAATGTAGTATTTTCTTCCTCCAATAACATGATTTTCTCATGAAGCATTTTATTTTCTTCTAAAGTTTCTTCTAAGGCTAATCGTCTGCGTTCCGCTAACTCTTGCCAATACTTTACACCAGGACCAGCTGTAACATTTATAATTACCATATTTTTACAGAATGTTTTATCTAACATATGCGTGAATACATACTTCAATGTTAAAAAAAAAAAAAAAAAAAAAGCTTTGTAGAACCAACCTTTTGACGTAAGATCCTCAGCTACAATCCGATTAGGTTGTACGGGGGGTTTAAGACTCTCTACATTATCTACATCTTTTGTTTTAACATCACTGTAAGAAAAGAAAAAGGTGTAAAGGTTACTTGTTGAATAATTATTTACGAGTTATATGTTAAATGAAGAAATAAAAGCCATTACTTTACTATCCTCCGTCCGCCAACAAGATTTTCTTTCCCACCAACAGCAGCTGGTTGTAAAGTAAATAATGATTTCTTAAAATTCCCCATTCTTCCCTGAAACATAAAAAAAAAAAAATCAATAAAAACAGAACTGGTTCAAAATTACATGAACAAACTTATTTTACAGAAAACCGATTTATTATATATTTCAAGTAACAATTTATTACCTGCGGCTTACTTGTCTGCGCTCTCATTTTTGAAACTGTTATTAAAAGAAAGATATAACCTAATAAATTAATTTTTAAATTAAAATAGTACAAAATTCAACCGTAATACAAGCAGCTAACTTCTTCGTTTAGGAGGGAATTCGCTGATCGTTAATTTAATTTCATTGGTTTTGTCACCATTCATGTGTTGAAGAATGCGACGCAAAACAAATTATTTTATGTTCAATTTTATGTATAATTATAATATTTTTTTTTCTGTATCAATTTAAAGGATTATCATTATATTTATACATATACTAGTTAAAATACTTTAAATAAAAATGTACTTTTGATGCTATCAATTTTAAGGTTGTTTGAAATAATTTTAACACTATTAATATATTAAACGACTATTAAGTAGTTTCTTTTTTTTATTTATCATAAAGAAAATATATTTAATTAAATATTATGATAAAACCCCGTCTAAATTTTCCAATTCGTGATCTATTAAATTTTCATTTATGACACAACATAAAAATTATAATAGTTTTTAAATTTAATATTAAGTTTTTTAGACCCAAAATGAAGCAGATGTTATTCTATTAAAAATCTTTCAATATTAGTCTATCCGCTGAAATGCATATAGGAATAATACAATTACAAATTCATTAATGTTTCGGCTTTAAGACAACTTTTTATTGGGCATTATTTTAAACAAAAATTTGATTTATTTTAAATTTCATTATGTTATTACCATTCACTTAATTTTGTAAATTTTATTTTCAGTTTTGAAATAAAATTTGATTTTATCAAATAATAAATCGGGCGATACCATCCATAATAGCAATGTAGTATGCTAAAAAAAATATCAATAAAGGTCAATAAATATTTCTTTAAATTTTAGTTGGGCCTTCGTTATACTTATCACAAAAATTTGGTTATTGTTATTTTATTCTAATTCCATTTTAAAATATGACGGGTCGAAGTCAGAAAACTACATACAATGTTGAAAATGATATAGAAAAAAACAGAGAAGAGGGTAATTGGAGTCGAATGATAGAAATAGCAGAAATATTAATGAAATCAAAACGTACGTTTTTAATTTTACGTTAATCGTACTGTGTAACAATTTTAGTATTATACAGTTGGTATTTCTTTTTCACTAAGAATAAGTTGATATTAAAAATAATGAGTTCTATATTTGCAATTGTTACTTTCTTTTCTCATTCTCATAAATTGCTTCATTTAATCATTTTTGCAAAATATGTAGCCAGTTTTACAATGTTTTCGTTTTTGATTAAATGAAAATATTTCATTAAAAATAGCACCGCTATATAATTTTTTGGTTGGAGAAGCAAAATTGGAAACTTATTTAGACCAGAATCCACCAATAGAATCGAACGCTGCAAAAGCGCGAATTGGCCTTTTAGAATCTAAACAACATTTATTGGAATCTGTTACGGAGCAAGGCGATAAGGTAAATAATCAATATGTTTACACACACCGCGTATAAATTTAGACACAAACTTTCACTTGCTTCAATATAAAATAAAGGTGCATTGCCACCAAAACAGGATAATACTCAGATAGTAAGATGAAACTCAATTATCCGTATTTTAAAATATGTATCTTTTGATCTTTATAATAACAACTTGTGTGATTTGCAGATATATTATAAATTCTTAAGTGATCTATTGTTTTATTAGTTAAATTGCATAATATTAACGTACGTTTAAACCAGATTAACGTTTCGCGTTGTCTATACGTAGAATTATTAAGAGAATAGTTCTTAAAATTTGTCCGTGTTGAATAGTTTTGACATTTACGTTGTCTTTTATAACTAATTTTAATCCTGTAAGATCTGAATAAATTTAATATATTGCTGGTTAAGACGATTATGTATTCTAGTATTCGAGAGATACTATAATATAAAATCCATTATAGCTTACATTACATAATGTTAGAGATATTACAGTTGCGACTAAAATATTAATAGTCTTCAAATTTTTATTTAAATGTTTATAATATACATTTTTCGGATTTTTTATCAGTGTTTTATAATAAAACCGATACGTCTCCAACTTTATTCTATTAATTTCTCCTTTAAATAACTCCTTTAGTACATAAACATTAATTAAATATTGTTTTTGGAAATTTTTTCATAATGGTCTCAGTAATTATTGATTTAAAAAGAAAAAGAATAATACCAAACATTTTATCTATAGTAATTGCATTGACGACGCATATTACTTATTTGCAGAACGTATAGGTTGTTCGTAATAATTAAAGTGTACTGAGTTTGATCTCAATTCCTTATACCCATTAATGAATAAACTTTTGAATGGAAATTTAATACTCATTAATAATGTAATTGTAGGAAAAATTTAACCATACTCGTGTTCCCTTGTTTAGTGAACAAAATTGCTTTTATAAACCACTTTGATTGGAATTTTTTCTTGTTTCTTAAGAGTTTTCGTTCTTTTGTAGTTTATGATGTTTGAATTTTTTTCGTCCTATTTTACTATTTCTAAATGTAAAATTCTGTTTTTAAAATTAAGGGCATATTCGTCAACCTCTGCTATCAGTTAATTTTTAACTTTTTAAGTGTGGTGTAGCTTTAGATGGACACTTGTTGCTCGCAAAATTACAATACGCTATGGGTGATTATGAAGGAGCTTTAAAACATTTTATTGAAGCTGATTTACAGTCCTTAACGGAAAAAGCTCTAGCTCAAAGAAGTATTCGTATTATAGCAGAATCATACGCCATTAAAGGTACGATTTTTTATATGTTGCGTCGTTGAAATGCAAATATTTTTTACATTAGTTATACGCCAACGGGAGTAATTTTTTCTTTTTATTTATTTATTTTTATTAATTGATATTATTCAAACTTTATTTAATTACTGTTTCAAACCTATCATTTGATTCAGTTCATTTAATTTTTTTTACTAATTATACGTATCTTTATTTTCCCCTCATGAAATAAAAATTGGTGATCTTTTCTAACCTAATAACTAATTTTTTAAAATAATTAATTTTTCTCATTTTGAATTGTTAAAATATTTAAACATATGAAACCGTATTAAGATAGACGAGCTAATCTGTTTTGAGGGGCACATTATTTGAAATATCTGACCTAAATAAATGTTTTTTGTACATAAACCCCGTATCTAAAGTATAATTTTTCACTTATTCTTAAATCAGTATCAAATAAATGTTTGAGTTTTTATTTTTTTATTTAACTTCAAGGTACTTAATATATTTAGATCTATATATGTAGTACCTTCAAACAAGTTAGTCGCATTAATTTGTAATTTTACCGAAGTAATATGGTAAAACTTCATTTGTTCATATACATATATATATATATATATATATATATATATATATATATATATATATATATATAAAGATATAATATTAATTAGCATTCGTTAATATAATTCCTGGTGGTTTTCATCTTCCTTTTTCGGATGTTGGTGAAAAATTTATTAATGAGCGATTGAAGCGATGTTTTTTTAAAATTAGTTAGTAGTTATTAAATTAATGGATCTTCTTTATTAGGATTTCAATAAAATGTATATTACCCATTATCATTTACAAATGTATCAAGTTTTTATTGCCATTTTATTAATGAAAAAATTTTGAAACTTTTCGGTAACTTTGTTTTGCATTTGTATATCAAGGAAGAGATTTGCTAGTAGTTCAGTTTTGCCTCTATTTGTGAATTATATCTTATTTTCAAGGGTCAGTGGTGGAATAGCTGTGTCCATATTCTTTTTAAAAATTTGAATTAATTTCCAAAGCTAATTCTCTTTGACAGTAAGAGTAACTAGATTGTTGTTCCAGGTTGTATCGTGATGCTCGTGTAGCTTAATTGTAACTAGTTTGGCAAACATTTTATAAATGCTGAGTGAGGAATGATTACGAAGTTTTTGATACTGTTTCCTAAAGTAATTTTTAATTTTAATAAGGGTTACTAGTCTAACTGGTAAGTATTCTTTACCCGAGTTAATTTTGATTTTAATTATATAAAGATTCGCAGCTTTAAATATAAGTTCAGAGAACTTGTGGGCATAATAGTGTAATAGTAGATTTTCCTTAAGTGGACTTTTAAAGATGTTTGTGTTGTTGGAAATACAGTTACAGTATTCCGCTCAATTCGCGTTTTTGTAATTATAAATTAACAGATTATCTGACAACCGGCAAGTAGCTGTAACTTTAAAATAGATTGAATTGTAAGTAAAAGTAAGGGTAGAAATAGACGTTGGTTTGGTTATCTGTATACATAAAAATGAATGTATGCCGTTCTGTCGTTTTGTATGTCCTCGATGGACTCCGAAACTTTCCATCTGATTTTTATGAAATTTGGACAGTTTATTTATGGGGTCACGAGGGACAATACGGGTTATTTAAAAGTAAAAAAATAAAAAAATAAGTAAATTACAACATAAATAAAAATTTATCGAAAGTGTAGCCACCTGCGTCGAAGAGTATACTGTAGCCAAAACACCGATTACCAACATTTCCGACAAATGGCGCCACATTAAATAAATTATTCCGGTATGCGTTATTTATGCAGCTACAATGTAAATAAATGTAGAAAACGCGGTACTCTTTATTGCTTTTCGGTGTTCGATCGTGGTCGTGAATTTTGTCGTTCGTCGGGTTTCGACGGGCTTCTTTCATAATATATATGTATATATAAAAATTAATTGCGCATGTATAAAAGATCATAATTTGAGAACGGCTCGACCGATTTGGCTGTTTTTTTTTTATTGTTTCGTAATTGTCAGGACAAAGTTTGTATAAAAGAAAATTTTGGAAAAATTCATTGAAGAAGTAAAAACGATAAAAAAAATGGCAAAAATAGCGTCACGATGGGACGTTCAGTTTGACAGTTCTGCTGTCACATGATTTCATAACAACAACAAATTCCGCATTGAATATTGATATTTTTTTGCGAAAAAGAATTAAATTGAAGGCGATAGTCCAGCGTGTTATCGGTGGTGATCATATCTTTAGTGCATTCGAAACCGTAAAATTCATCAATTAAAATTTAAATAAAATGATTACTATGGTAAATAATAAACTATAAATAACATTTTATTAAATTCTGGCGTAAGTGTAATAAATACGTCACGGTCCGTTACTATTTTTGCGTTACTGAAATCATCAAAACTCCATGACATGATCTAAACAAACAAATCGCACTCCTAGCCTAATTACTGTACTCATTGCAGAGAATTAAAAAAATAGGTAGCGTTTTCTATTATTTTTTACAGAGAAATAAAAAATCCTGCAACGGAATTTTTAATATTTTCCATTACCGAGAATGTTATTTTTACTCAAATTGGAAATCCTTACGCAATTACAGTAATGCGAGTACTAATGGACATAATTAGAAAACAAAAAACAAATTTTTTTGGGCATTTTATGAGAGGACCAACATATCATTTTCTGCAAACAATAATGATAGGAGCGGTAGAAGAGAAAGGGGGACGAGGAAGAAGAAGGATTTCTTGGCTCCAAAGTAGTAAGATATGGACTGGAGTTATAATATTAAGAGAATTATTCCAGTTTGCAAGAAGTCGAAAGACATTTCTGAAAAGTGGTTAAGCTATGCCCGAATCAGGTTGCCCAAAGAAGAAGAAGAATACACGGGCGAAGCCGTGGGTATTTTATTTGTAAAAACAATTTTTAAAAAAATATTAGAATTTTATGTAAAGAAAAGTATTTTGGTAGCGCAGTTTATAATTTATATGTATGTAATGTTTTTTTTGTTTTCTATTTGTAAATAAAGGAGGAATGGGTGATACTATGTTTAAGAAAGATATGTGTACTTTTTTATTCAATTTCTTTTGTTTAATCGTTTAGATTTTTCTTAAGTTAAAATATATATATATATACATAAAGGTTATATATAAAAAGATGAAGAATCGAAAAAATGGACTGCTGCCCTGATCCAAATTGTCCATCTACCACATCTGTTACTATCATCTAACTATATCGCACTCATTCACATTCCAGCTGCGTAGGCCCTTATTTTACGATTTCATTAAATTTGTGGAAAAAATTTTAAGTTTCACGAGAATTGAATGGCGCAAGATAACTGCACTTATTTTTTGGACTTTGCTTTGAGCAACAGTAAAAAATTAGAATATCGAAAAAAACGTTTCCTCGATCTGCTAATAGCAGACAAGCCAACGTTCAGGCAGAGGACAACGTCTGCCGGGTCCGCTATTACTATTAATATCCCTGCTTAAAACTAGATCGATGGTGCTCGGACGCAGTTGATGATTGATAGGGTAATTTCTAGGAAAATCAGGAGCAAAAATTTGAAAACCGATTTTTTCAGAGAGATAGGCTAGTTTGTTACCTATCTTGTTATTAGGATAAACTTGGTATATGACTTAAATGAGGTGTCTACATCAGAATCAATGCTGGATTTATTTGGGGGGTAGTAAATGGAAAATAGCGCGACTGAGAATGTAGTAAAAAGATAGTAGAATTCCTACCGCTTCAGTATTGTTCAATGAGCATGGAATGTAAAAGAGGAAGTGTTTTTATATAGGAACGAATAGTCAGTTTCTATTGCTGTGTACTAACCAGCGCGCGCATATTCTGTGATCGCCTGGGATCGAACCCGAGACTTCCGAAACGAAAGCCAAGTGCTCTAGCCACTAGGCCATCGCGACGACCATTGTTGTTAAAGTAATAAGTTAAAATTAAAGAAAATGTATGTATACCCTCACTGATTTTATTATTTTTTTCTTTAATTTTCTGCTTCTGCTTGTCTTAATAATTTTCCTTACATCAGCCGTCAATTACTTCTTCCATAATTCACTTTCGCTCTTATTTTAGTCTACTTGCGACTTGTTTCTTCCGTTTTATTATTGTTCAATCACCTGTGTGTCCGATTGATCCTCCTAACTTAAATTTCACCCTTAATACAAATCACGTTCTATTAAAATCCCCCTTTATTTCCTTAGAACTTGCGATTTTTCATTATCATGCCTGTTACATTCTTGCTCTTCCACCTCTGTCTATTGTTTCTTTCTTAGACGCTTTCATTTCTTCTATCTTTAATCGCTTCTTATTATAATCATTCTCACTTTTTATGCCTTAATATTCTTGTAATCTTATACGTCGAGTAAATGCCAATTATTAAATGAAAAAAAAAAAAGAGTTATAAATTTCGGATTAGTGCTGGATTTTAAAATTTGAAACTAGTCGGCAATTAATAATTAATCAGTTAATGTATTTAATGTTTCGTGTCTATTTATATTTTTATCCATTTATTTTAATGTTGTAAAATTAAAAATTTGACTAATTATCTGGCTCCATCGTTCTGCACTGTAATCGTATATGTATGTTGTGATTTTAGTTTTCGTTATAGATATCGAAATGATTCATATCAAACATGTCTACATTAATTATTGATATCGCAACTATATATTTATTAAATATTTTATATTTGTTTTAATTAATTTATTTCAGTATTAAATAATGGATTAAATTTTGGAATTTTAATATTTGGGGCGATATTTTTATATTTGTTGATAGAATAATTTTCTGCGTTAGTTAATAGGTTTAATTAGTATTTTCAGTACCTTTAAGTTCAGGTTTTTGTGTAATTTTGTATTATGGTTGTTTTAAATTATATGTTCAGCAAATGTGGTGTTTTTATTGGATTTTGTTAATTGCTCAGATGTGCTCGGAATATCTTATAAATTTTGTTACAAGTATTACATTGTGGCAATATATTCCATATTTGTTGTATATTTTGTTTTTTTTGTTCTGTTCTGTTGTTTAAATGTTGCAATTAATAGTTATGTTTTTTTATTACTTTTTATTAGTTTTAAATGCCATTTTAAGGTCATTTTTAAGTATATTGTAATTTTATATGCATATGATGAAGTAATAATTTTTGTTTATATTTGCTTTCCTATTAGGGATATGCTTGGAGAAGAATCCTCCCATGTCTACGTCGAAATACGTTCGTGTAGAATGGATTGATCAGATTCAACGTTGTTACGAGTTAGCCAGTGATCTAGGTCTTCTGTATATGCAACAACAAGACAAACAGAATTCCATTTCATTGAATCCAGCTTCCTCCTCTTCATCAAGTTCTAGTACGAAAGTTTATATACAAATATGTTACTTGAAATTAGATTTACTGCATTGTAACACGTAAATATTAATTGTTAATGATTTTAAGATTTGATTTATCAATTAATGTAAAGACTTCTGTTAAAAACATTAATTTTGTGTGGAAAAAGTAAGTGACTTTTTAAAAATTTTTATTTTAAAAACTAATGATAATTTATTTGAAAAAGATACATATATATTTTTTAAATACAATAAAAAGAAGGTAATTCGGTCTGTTTAAGAGAAAGGCTTAACTGCCTTTCATCCTTATTGCGATAGTGTAGAATATTAAAAAACGGAGAAATATAAATAATAATCCGTCTGTTTTTTAATCTAACTGTTGGGGATATATTAAAAATTCTGCAACGTTTTCTATTGATTTAATAAAACCTTTCGGTGATACATTTGGGCCGATTGTAGAGTAGAGCCCTTATATATATATATATATATATATATATATATATATATATATATACGTCTATCTCGGTATTTTAGCGGCTCGATTCGGATCATACAATGATCAATGTTCTCGTAATTTATTGTTTTTTCGAGAAAATACATTTACTTTAATTGTGTTTCGATCTACTTTGTGTGTGTGTGTTGCGTGTATGCTTCATTTCGATGCAGTCACCACTAAGCCGATGTATGATCCGGAGAAATAATTTGTACGTATATAACTGTGGTATACACTACTCTTTCGCTGTAATGTACGTAACGGGTTTAGCGTCAGCTATAATCTATGTGACCGTAAGATTAATAGTTCGGAATTTTACGGGTATCGTGCCCGATCAGTGATAAATTCTGAAATTCCCTACGAAACCAGCCATCGAATGATTCGGGTACTTTTGCAAAAAGTAATTTTCAGGATGGAAATCTGGTCGCGTTTTCATTGGCGGTCGTATTTTTCATTAATAGTTTTCTTTCGTTATTACACTTAACCGTTGTCGGTCAACTTCCGCATTACACGTTTTGTTCATTTAGTCATGAGCCGCGGACGAATTTTTTTCTTATAGTAGCGCTATGCCGTCTATTTAAAGCAATTTCCTGCGTCTTTTTCTATCATTTTGTAGTTATGGAACGGGCTCGTTTACTTCGTCCACTAACTGAAATCGTATTTGTCAGGGTGAGTAAAAAAAGGTATATATGTTTCAAAGAAGTGTTTTTTTTTTTTTATTCTGTTGCTTTTATGAATTCACTATTATTATTGTTGTATTTTTCCTGAATTATGCCGTCGTTATCTCGCAAGAGACACTTGGACACGCGTCTATGTGCTACTCCTCCGGGAGGAGTCTCGTCAACATTTACGAAAAGATATTATTTTTGTTTATTTTATTCTTATTTTTGTTTTGTTTCCGATATATATATATATATACACGGTGTGTCGGAAAAGTTCCCGAACTTCTTTTCTAACACGCATACAAGTGACGCGATCTATTAAACAACAACCATACTGTATTGCTACATCCTTTTAGAGTGTGCGTATAAAATTTCAGCAGTTTCCGTTGATTGGTTTGCGAGTTAGATGTATTTTAGTAAAGGTGTATTTGGGTCGCACGTGTAAATCTGAAAATGGATGAAAAATGAGAAATTCGTTCCGCGATTAAATTCTGTGTTAGACTTTTAAAAAATATTTTCGGAAACGCAAAAATTGATCGATGGTGGTTTCGGTGAAGGTGTAGTATCAGGAACGACTGTTTACATATGGTATAAGCGGTTTAAGGACGGCTCAACAAGTGCGCCAACAAAAATCCAAGATGAAAACCATGCTCATCGCTTATTTTGATGTAAAAGGGTTAATTCATCACGAATACTTGTCTCCAAATCAAACAGTGAACGCTGCCTACTACGTCAAGGTCCTAAAACGTCTCAAGCGTCGGATTCAGCGCGTACGGCCCGAGTACAAGGAGCCCGGATCGTGGAGTCTGTTGGATGACAATGCGACCGCGCATTTGGCGAACATTGTCAAACGTTATCTCGCTAAAAATCAAACCCCACGGATCAGTCACACCTCCTATTCGTCTGATTTGGCAACTGCCAACTTTTTCCTATTCCCGAAGCTTAAAATGCACCTGAAAGGACGATTTTTTAAAAACGTAGCCGCCATTGAAACTTCTTGCACCGAGCGCCTCAGAGCCATTACTTTAGAGGAGTACGAGAAAAGCTTCGAATCGCTGTACAAGCGTTCAAATACGTCTTTACTTCGGGAAGGTGACCATATTAAAAATTAATTCGAATAAATTACTATACATCCCCAGTTGTACTTCATTTATTTCGAAAGTTCGGGAACTTTTCCGACACACCGTGTATACATATGTATTTGTTTTTTTTTTTTTTTTTTTAACTTTTCCGAAATAAAATACAAATAGAAAAGCCTAATGGAAAATTTAGTGGCAGTTGAATTTTGGATCTTCCAAAAACCTATGGAATCTGAGACTTTCAGGGAGTCCAGATTAGGAACCTAAAATTCGTCCGATAAATTCTTAAGAAAGAATTAATAGTTGTATAATTGGCTCCCGCGACAGAAACGAAGGAGCACGGGAACCCGAATTCGTGAAATATGTGTTGTTCTCAAAGAATATTTTTATTTTAATCTTTCATTTTTTCTCTCTTTTTATATAGTAAACTCTATGTTTCTACTAAAGATCCATTTTCTTCGACGGTCACTGCGTACTTTCTTTATTTCCTCTGTTCTATTTTGCTTTCTTTTCAGTACATTACTAATATGACAATTAAAACGAACCTTGAGTCAGGAAAACGCAATAGTTGGTGAGAATTTAATATTTATGTGCATTGCAACTTATTTACCAAGGAATTCTTTAATAATTTCTCCTCTGTAATGAAAATTTTTAAAATATTATAATAACACCTATCCGTATAGGGCATACTTATTAAAATGCGTAACCTAATATTTAAAAAAAAAATAACACTACAAAGAATTATTTATAATATAACGTTTTTACGTAATAAATACGATTATTCAACTATTTATTTATTATATAACTATTTTCCACGGCTTTGGCCGTAATTTTATCCTTGTCAATTGAGCATCATTTCTGAAAATCTCTTTGCTTTGATCAATACAATTATCTCTTTTTCATTCCTTCTTCAACATTCTATTTTCTTTGTACGATTCACTTATTGTATAAACTGTCTTTCCTTTTCCGTCTGCTGCCTTAGGCTTTAAATGTACATGATTTTTAATTATTTTTGTTTGTTAATTATCCTTTATTTTTTTTTGTAAACAAAATTATGTTAGCACTCCAGCTTTTAACAAACAATTGTTTTTTTTCTTTCACCTTTTTTTTTTTTCATTATTGAATTAAAGTGGCTATTGTTGCAGTTATATATGATACGTAATATTTTGAAATAAAGATGTTTAATGTTGAGATAATGTAACCATGATTAATAAAAGTCAACAATGTTCTAACAAAATTATAGCTGTAATATAATTAATAACAGTAGTTGCTACTCACAATCAGTGAGGTGTAGTCTGCAATAATTCAAGGTGAAATACATTTGTGACATAGAAGTAATAGGAGCACAACTGTGGTCATGCCTGGTCTACGCAATTACGTAAGAATTTACTTCTGGAATAGTGAACTAATACGGTTATTCATGCAATTAAGCAGAGTCCACACTACTGCAAAATGAACACATTTATAGTACTGAAATAATATAACCGCAACTGTACTCATGAACCTCACAAGGGAAGATTTCTCAGTCTGCCTTAAGCTCTAAAATAGTTGCACAGCTAGTCGGTTTACACATTTCCTTTAAATACCAACGCTGAATAATGCAGGCTATTACAGACCTTGTTCGAGTAAATAGTTTATATCTCTGCCCGATATTGAACTTGACACATCAATTTGAATTTGAGCAGCCACGGAGATGTCATTGTTCACAAAATAGAGTTCCAACACGCACCAGCAGCAGGCATATTAAACACTTTATAAAAAACTTCTACGCTCTTACTCGATATTAATTACAATTTTAATTTACGCAACGGTAATTGAAAGTAAATATATACTAATTGCAAAAGCCTGCTTTTACTTCTTAACTGTAATACACTTGATTTTTATATACCATTAAATCGGAATTAAATACACGATTATATCGGACAAAATACAAATGTACAAGCGATTGGGATTGAACTAATGAATTATTTACTTTAAATGCAATCTAGACGCTGTTCAAATTATTAAATGCGAACAAAACTATACAAACCAATGACTGAGTGGTTTCTTTATTAAATCAAAAGTAACCGCATTATATGTTAAAATCAACTAATTTTTATATTTGATAGTTATAATATTTAAACGGCCGTGTATTATGAAAAATAAAGTTTAAAAATGTGAAGAAACATATTTTCATTAATGTGATTAAATATTTAAATTTATTAAAAATACTAATTTCCATCTCTTTGGGCCGCAATTTAACTCTCTTATCATATTTTAAACACGTTTGTATTTAATTATAACGCTGCTTGTCGTTTTAAAGGATATAAAATTTTGCAATTTCCAAAGATAGGCATGGAATTATTCGACGTCCTTTTTTTATCGTCATTGTCTGTATTAAGAGCTTACTTTTGTCGTTGTAGCTTAAACCATTATCCTTTTCCATTTTTTTCCTATTTTGCGCCATGTTTTTAATTTGTTTATATGCCATTTTCGTTTTCATTTTTATTTGATCTATCCATGTAATGCGAGGTCTTCCCCGTTTTCTCTTCGCTTCTAATTTTCCCCTAATTATTATAGTCGTGAAGCTGTTGTGTCCTAGTATATGTCCCAAAATCAGTATCGGTCTGTTCTGTGTTATATTATTTTTATTAGCTTCCTTTCTTCATTAATCATTTCCAGTATCTCTGAATTAGTTTTTTTCTGTGTCCATGAGATGTTCATCATGCGGTGCCATTTCCGCATGTCAAAGGCTTCTAATCGATCTTTAAGATTCTTTGTTATCACCCATATTTCAAAGCCGTATAGTAAGATACTCCATATTTAAGTTTTCATTAATCTTTTCCTTACGTTTAATTTAAATTTTTTTGTTGAATAATTCCCTTTTTTTCATAAAAGCTTGTTTGGCTATTGCTGTTTTTGTTTTTGCTTCAATATCGCTTCTTCCTTTATGTTTTATTATACTTTTTAAATATTTAAATTGTTCTACTTGTTCTAAAATTTTATTATTTAATTTTATTTGTTTTCTTTTCGTTGTTTGCAGTTACTAATATTTTTGTTTTTCTTATATTTATTTTTGAATTTAATTGCTCCAAGAGTTTTTATAATGTTGATATTTGGTGTTGTAATTGTTGTTCATTTTTTGCTATTAAGACTATATCGTCTACGAATCTTATTCGGTGTATTTCTTCTCCATTTATTTCTACGCCATTAGTGTTTTCTTTCATTTTCATATAAAGCCCCTCTAGTGAATAGCTAATGGTTCGTGAAATTAACCAGCATGTTTCATGTTTCTATACATTATCGTTGTATGGATTTTATATTTTTAGCATTTTTTTTTTTTTTTTACTGTTGCTAACGTTAAACATGGACTTGTTAAAATTCCGCTCTTAGTGAGCATCTATTAGTCAAGGAAAATTTACGTACTGAATTTCACTTTTCTATGCATAAATGTTCTAAAGATTTTGTTGATTTTTTGTTTTCTACGTCTCCCCCACCGCCCCAATTTTTTCACATTTTTTAATGTTAGACACAAAATTATCAAGGGCTGAAGTACCAAATTTTATGTTTGTGTATATTATAGTTGTAAAAATTTCGTCTTTTAGATTTCTAGATTTTTTCCCTGGATTTCGGGTTTCTTAGCTGTTGCCAATGTTAAATATAGACTTGTCAAAATTCTGTTCTTAGGTAGAACCTAAGACCGACCTATTGATAAAATTTTGGGCTTCTTGTGATTTTGTGAGTTTATGAATTTTAGTGATTTGGTTTGCCGTTTGTATAAATGGCAGGGGCACTGATATGTAAGAGTGTTTAAAATGAATAATTAAATAAAACAAAATAACAATTGAAAGTTTAAATTATGTGAGAATTTGCTAGTAAATTTTTGCAAACGCATTTATTTCTCAAAAATTTCTTAAAGCTTAAATTTTTATTAATTATCAGTCTGTTTGGTTTGACGACAAAAGAATATATGTCAATAATTATCGATTTATCTAATGTATAATTTTTAACTATGTTAAATTCATTATTATAAAGTTTATTGCTGACTTGTTTATTGTATTATAGGTGCATCTAATTCTGTATTTAGTATTTTAATCGAAACCGTAATAAGACGTGCTCCTGTATTTTTGATGGAACACGGACGATTAATTAATGCAGTTAACTATTGTAGGTGAGTATAATTTTTAATATTTAAAATAGCTTATGTTTATTTATTTATTTATTTTTGTTTAGAATGCGTATTCATCAGAATTTTTTTTTTATTCTTAATTTTACTTGGCGAATGTGAAAATAATAATTTATATTTCCGCGTAAAAAAAAAATAGAGAAAGGTTTTACAATAAAAATTTTAGGTTTTCTTCTACAATTTTAAACTTTTGTGTACTTATAACACGAATAAAAATAAAAATATTTGCATAGACCGTAAATTTTCTAGCAGAGCTCGGTATGAAGAAGTAATAAACAATTATTTGAATATTAAATTGTCATACTAATTTCGAAAAACTATCTGATTACCATTTATGTTGATCTCATATGGTGCATTTTTCTTGAAATTTTAAGCATAACACATGTCTCGTACTAAGTTAATTTTGGAGCTGAATCAGCGATAGATCCAAGTGGTGATTTCATTATATAAAATTTTTTTGTGACATTAAATTCTTAATACGTTCACTTTTAATTCCTTGTAATTAATGAGTCAAAAGAATCGCTAAATATACGTGCCTTATTAAATTTTAATGCTTTTCTCGTAATTCCGCGAGAGTCATCCATTATTTACAAACTATTTGAACGGATTGCTCTTGTTTATATTATGTTTATTGGAATATAAGCAAATTAACTATAAAATAAGGGAAAATGTCGATACTGTTGTGATGTTGTTAATAAATCAATATTCTATTTAGTTATTAAAATTAGAGACGAATATTATCATATAATTGTGTTTGACTTACAGGAATGTTTTATCTGCCGCTGAAGCAAACGGTACTCACGAATTGCGATTAATTTTTTGTAAACTGTTAGCTGAAATATTGACATACCGGTTACCAATAACATCTTATAATCCCCCGGAAGGTATTATTATTATTTTTCTATTAAATAGTAATTACACTGTAAGGCAGAGCGCTCATTAAAGAAATTACGTTATTATTATATGAGTTAATGTTCACTGACCATAGGCAACCATCGCTGTAGCAAATGTATTTCATGTTTCTCTTGCTTCAGCTAACGATTGCTCGTTTATACGATATATTGTTATTATTATTAAAACGAATGAACGCTGACGTGATATAAAGTTTATGCAGTGATTAATTTAAAAAATAATAAAATCATAAACACCGTAACAACCATTAATATAATATAAACCTTTTTTGGAAATTTACCATTATTTAGAGTTGTATACTAAAAATCTATGAGAAACTTAAATAATTCATCTTCAGCTAGAAAAAAAAAAAAAAAATCAAAGAATATTATTAAAAATAAACCTAAATATATTAATCTGAATTTGAATTAATATTAAACTAGTATTATAATTGGATTATTAGAGATGAAGTGGGTATGCGCCATTGAATTCTATCAAGAAAAACTAATATTCACCTATTTTTCAAAGAAATATTTTAGTAGAGGCAAACGCACGAGTAGCCAGGTTAACAGGATAGAATGGAAGAAAAACAATCATACTATACCAGCCTTTCGAAACAAATCTTTTCATTTAAAATTTTCCATTGGATAAGCTTTAGTACACTATTATAATCTAGTACCGTTTATGGAGCGTTATAGAGAAATTACAATTTCACAAACACTCACACGGTAAGCAACCATATCAAAATATGATATCACAATCCAGATGAGCGGCCTTAAATTTTAATGTAATTTTTTTCATTCAGTCTTCGGGCGATTTTAAAAATAAATTAAAAATATCTAACAGATTAGAAAATAATTTTACTTACAATTTGTAAATTTCGATTTGTAATCGTTTATATTGTGATACATATTGCGTGATGTGTGTGAAATATGATAGCAAAAGAAATATCTTTTTAAGAATGTTGCCTAGGTTCCATTTTCTGAAGAAATATCCATTGCTTGATTATTAAATTCTCTTCGAAAACAATGTAGCGTAATCATTTTTAGCTGCAGATATATATGAAAAACTAAAACGTGTGAAATAGTTTTGTCGAAAATGGCTAAAAATTGAAAGTCGAGCCAGAAAAAAAAATTTTCACCGGGAGAACTAGTTTAATTAATCGAGATTCAGTTGAACCGGATCATTGAATTCCCAGTCAGATTTTTAACCGAACGAATTTTTAAAAACACATTTTACCATTTATTTTTCCCTCCGGTAGCATTCCCCATGAAGATTTTCAAACTAATATTTTACGCGCTTTAAAAAATAAAATAAAAATTAAGGCATTAAGTACTGCAGGAATGTGCTGCATTTGTATTTCTCTGGATATATTTATAACCGGAATTCAACGTTGTTATCAGGACAATCGGCAAAAATGTTTTCAAGATAATGATGAATTCCTTAAGAAGAATTAATTAAAGGTGTAGGAGTTTTACTTATCGAATATCGGACATTATTTGTAAAAATTAATTTTAAATATTGTTTACTTTTTTTTTCTTTAAATAGAAAAACTGACGAAAATTTTATTAGAAATTTTGAATTTGCATAATGTGGAACTTGTTGACTTCAAAAACGGGTTGACTTGGCTGCTAAGGCAACTCTATCTAGTCCGATGCCGTTTACGCTGTACTGCCTCGATTAGGGTCATCAGTCTTTCTGATGCACTTAGCTGAAGCGTGGAGCAAACTATGGTCAGAACAAACGACCTGGCTCAGATCTATAAAGTCGAACATCGACCCATGCTGGCCACCGTTCCCTGTCTCACGTAGGGATTTCTCTATTCTGTCGAGACTGCGCCTGGGGCACATTGCACTGTCACACAATTACATCTTTGAAGGAGCTCCCCTTCCGTCTACCTGTCCTCTTTGCGGGTTCATGGCCTCGCCAACCGTAGAGCATCTACTGAAATGGTGCTAGCATACTTCCCGTACTTCTAATCATACCTCACCCCACCGTCTGTTGTCGAACCACCCGGATTGTGTTCGGGCAGTGTTGAATTTTGCAGCATCGAACAGACTGCACCGCCTTCTGTAATTTCCAGTGAGTCTAGGTGCCGTAGTAGCCCAGGTAGTTACACACGGCGCCTAGATTTATATTTGTAAATTTATAAATAAAAAAAAAAAAAAAAATGTAAATAGAAATGATAATTGTCAAAAATCCTTATTCCCAGAAGGATAAAATATACGTGCCCTTCTTTTTATCAGGTCCTCTCCTGTCTCTCGCAATATCCTTATCCTGGCGGATGCTCAAGGCGTGCTGCAGATTATCGCATCTCCTCTCCCTCCTCACTCAGCCGATTACGTTATTCTTCTTATTCGCTCCTTGATTCATGATCTTTTCTTTTCGCACTTAATCCAAATGCACTTCTATTGAATACCGGGTCATGCCGGAATTGAGGGTAATGAATTAGTTAACTCATTCGCTCGGTTATCTTCCTCTTCCGGTAGGTTTCTCTTCTTCCAATATTACCCTTCTGTCTGCAACTGCTCATTCCAATCTATGATTTGACTCTTACGTCTCCTCTTTCTCCAACCCGGATTCCTTTTTCTTGTCTATTCAGCATTCCCTTCCTCGTTTCCCCTAGTTTCTTGACTTTCCTTCCATGCGTCGCTCCAACATCTCTGCGATTTGCCGCCTACGCTTTGGGCATAGTTTGCTTACTTCCTCGTTTTTCTGTTACTCTCTTGTGTCATCTCCTTTTTGTCCATTGCACCCCTCCAGTATTCAATTTGTGTGTGATCCCGATCACATAATGTTCGAGTGTTCATCTCTTGTAACCGATCAAGCTGCTTTCTACTCCTCCCTTTTATAAATTGGTATTCCCACTCCATACAGTGCTTCGTTCATTCTCTCCCTTCCTTCTCCTTCTGTTGTTCAGGCTCTTGATTCCTTTTTGTCGGCTATCTCTGATCGTGTAAAGATCTGAGTCTATTGCGTCATTTTTTCTTTGTTCTTGGGCCAATGTCCTTGTAGACCCCCCCCCCCGGATAAAATAGTTTTTTTTTTTTTTTTTTTTTAAATACGAGCACACAGGTATATAAACATGTACCATTAATATAAAGATGACAAAAAAGTAAATGCTAACATTACTTTGAAATTTACTAAAATTTTATGATTGGAACTAGTTCATAGAATTCAGCGCGATCACCTTTTGAATAATAATTAAAAACTGGCTAAATAGCAAAGGCTAAGCCAAAAAAAAAAAAAAAAAAAAATCTATACTAGAAATATACTTTTTTTTATTTTTTTTAAAATATTATTTTCAGATTACGAAAAAAGTTTTTTGGTACTTAACCCTGATCACAATGATCATTTTTTACATCTTACAGATAATTTTGTAGGAAATAATTTTAGAAATTTATTTTGTTGGAAATAGTATTGCTAACTTGCATGAAAAAACTAATGCAATGTGTCTATGATAAAGCTCTTGCTTCTCATTACAGCAAACCGTTAAAACTCGCTCGCCAAAAACATTTCATATCCCACATTTTGTATTACACGCATCTTACTTTAATAAATGACCCGCCTGAAGTGTGTAAAATGACATTTGCCTTCTCCTAAAAAAAATTTCACTTGGTTTGACATTAAATTGTACGTGAAACAATTAGGTTTCTCAACCGATCTTACTTAAATATTTATCGACTATTGTGTTTGTAATTTTATGTGTTAAAAATTTGGGTTACATAATTTTCATTACCAGAGTAAGAGAATGCTCGTTATCGGTTAAATTTCCGTTGGAATTGACACAGTCCGTAACAGAACATACTTCGAATTGGTTTTTTCATTAGTTATTTTATACTGTATGCTGCAGAGAAATATTATGCGAAAGATGAAAAAAAACGAGTAATTTGAAACTAATTTGGCCTGTTAGCGCGAAAGTGTGTATATAAGTTAGGAAACGGTACACATCAATCCTAGACATTTCGGAATAGTATTGTACCAGCTTAAACTTAACGTGAATTTTGAGGAAGTAGCATTATACCTCAGCGTTATCACAAGTTAAAAAATGAATAATAGCACTACTAAACTTATATATTAAGGTATTTATAAAATCGAGGTAGAGATGTGAAATCAGAATCCTTTCATTTAATGATTAAAACTTTTTTTTGTTTCTTGGCAAAGGAAGAAAAATAAATGTTAAGATTTTTTTTCTCATTTTTTAGTTTATCTTGTATTAATAAAAGAAACAATTCTTAATATATATCATCAAATTTTCGGAAACGGCTCTAATAATGAATTTGATGGAATTCATGGATGAATATTTTCGGAGTCTAGTTATCGTTAAGTCACAGTCTTGTTTTCCAGAAAAGTCTATTAAACGAACTATTCTTAAGAGGAAGGCGAACGGTGTTCGCTCTAGTGAGATCACATTTGTATTTAGGAGTAGATTAAAAAAAAAAAAAAAAATAGTAAAAATAATACGTTTGCTTATGGTGGAAAATATCAAATTAAAGAATACCGGTACAATATTTTTGTTTCATGATGAAAAGCATTTATTTACGATATTTATACGGGGATTTTAAATATGTTAAGTAAAACACACCGGTCAACATAAAATTACACTGATAATTTTAATATTTTCGACTTTTAAATTTTGAATTTCTTTTTATTTCATGTATTGCAAATATACTTTGCCCAAAAGTTTTCTCAATGTTTCGTTTTTGCTTGTAGATTTTCTGATAATCAGCTTCGCGCGCTTTAATTATGTGTAAAGAGCAGGGTGTTCGTAGAAATAAGCAAATTGTAACGATCAGTCTATATTAAGTATATAAATCAAAAAAAAAAAACTTAAATAACATATTGCAATGTGTACGAATATAATTTTTCATATTATATGCGTATAAGGACAATATTTTTAATTGCTTGTAAAACTCATTAATATATTGATTTGCACCTTTATTTTTTTATATGCAAATGAAAATTCCAAATAGATTTGACGAAAACTTGGTTTACCTCTTTAGAATAAAATTTAAAAAAAAAATGTACAATACTAAATTGCAGTGTTTTTTTTTGTTTTAAATCGAGCAGATTAATTTAGTAAACTATTTCCGTTTAATTAATGCAGTTTTTCTGAAATTTGTTGTTTACAAAGTACTTTATTTAAAAATGATATAATTCGCCGTTTTCAAGTATAATACAATAAAAATCTCATCTTTATAAGCTGATTTGTAGCGCCATTTTTCTTTCAAGAGACGTTCAGCCCTGTTCGCCTTACGTTATACGTGTCCCACATGCTTCTCAGTATAAATTAAAAAATCGATCAAAAGATTCTTGCGAAAAATTGATATATAGCAAATGTTTGGTGCGGGTCATGTGCATACTCCGTTTAAGTTATAGAAAAAAAAAAAAAAATTGTTATATGTCTGGCAGAATCCTAGTACAATGGTAAAATTAAATCTTAAACTGAAATGAGCAAAATAATTTTTATCTCATTTTTCCGAAGAATGATTTTTTAAAAGAAATTTAAAAGAATGTATTTACTGATTTTTCTTATCGTGAAAAACTGGTCAACATTTGAAACAGTTTATAGAACGTAGGTGAATACATCCTGTTTGTTAAAATGGTATAATAAAATAAACTTTAATAACAAACAATATAGATCAATAAATTAGATAAATACCTAGGTATTTATCTAGTTTATTGATCTATATTGTTTGTTATTAAAGTTTATTTTATTATATAGTTTATAGAACATTTCGATGCATTTCCAGTAAAAGCTTAATTTCCTGAAAATTCACACTTATAATTAAATGAAAAAAAAAAATACGTTTACAAAATTAATCAATAATTCCGCGCGCGTTATTTTCTTTTTTAACCGACTTCAAAAAAGGAGGAGGTATTCAATTCGACTGTATTTTTTTTTTTTTATGCGTGTTACCACAGAACTTTCTTCTAGATGAACCAATTTTGATGATTCTTCTTTTATTTGAAAGGTGGTGTTTGTCATGTGGTCCCATTTAAATTTGATCAAGGTCTGACCGATAGTTTTTGAGTTATCCTTAATAATGCGGGAGATTGAAGCTTTTTGGATGCTTTTCATTCATGATTGTTTTCACCGTCGGATTAGATTTTTGACTTAAAATACTATAAATTTGCCAAATTACCATGGAAATGTAACTTTTGGTGTTTTTACCGTGGAAATATCTGTTCTTATTAAAATGTTTTAATTTAATTGAATAAAAATGCACTAAAAAGTAAAAAAATAAAATGCTTTTTTACAAAAAATAAATACCGACTTCAAGGTTTATTATAAAAATTTAAAAATGCACTAAAAAGTAAAAAATAATTACTCCCGATAAAATATATATATCAGAGTGATATAACTTAAGGTGATATCGTAATTCTTATACAACATTAATTTTTTGGAGTTGGCATCAAATTCATATTAAAAGAATAATTAAAAACTGCATTAAATGTTGATTAAATTGTTCCTAACATGAATTTAATTCCAACTCCAAAAAGTTAATGTTGTATAAGAATTACGATATCACCTTAAGTTATATCACTCTGATATATATATTTTATCGGGAGTAATTATTTTTTACTTTTTAGTGCATTTTTAAATTTTTATAATAAACCTTGAAGTCGGTATTTATTTTTTGTAAAAAAGCATTTTTTTGATGTTTTCAATATAAAAAAAGATGGTTTTTGCTATTTTTAGATACTAAAAGAAGTGTCGCTAGTCCATGGAAGCCGAGAAAATTTATCGGGATTAGTGTATTTTTGCCACGTAGCAAATACGAAGAAATAATTTTATTGCTATTAATTAGGTAAATGTGTTGTTTGCACTTTTGATTATGTAAATGCATTGTCCTGAACATAATTTGTAATGTTTCATAATCTGTACAACCTATATTTCTATGCTGTAAAACTCATTAACCTTTTTCCCCGATTAATTGTTATATATTTGTTTACTTATTTTTAATTTTTTGAATTTTATACACAAACAGTTTACACTCTAACACGTTTTTTCTTCATTTTTATGTTAAACTTGAAGAAGGTGAACAGTCGGAACTTATTCTACGGAATTTTATTAACTATTTTTATGATTTAGTAATTATTTATTACACTAACCGTAGTATGTGTTTTTTCCTCTTTTTTTTTTTTTTTCTTTTCCTCTTTATTTAATATTTTTTGTGGAAATAACCAATATGTTGGTATATTTTTAATTTATTGTAGTGAAGCAATGGCTGCTAAAAACGCAGTTTTAAGTCAGTCGCCCGAGTTTAAAGAAGCGCGTCTGAGAGCGTTTTCAAATGCGGCCGCTATATACGATTTGATGACTGTAGTTCTATGTCAGTGGAGGCAATATTCCATTTTACAGGAGGTGAAATTAAACACATTTTTCTTTTAAATTTTGAATTAAAAAAAAAAAAAAAAAACAATTAAAGAAATTGAAATATCGATATTAGGAAAACACGTATTTATCGAACATCGATGTGTAGCAATTTCGGGGACAGCATGTGTTAAATAATTTTCTTTATAACCCTTTTTCAACTGCGAAGTATGTATCGAAATTTTTTATCTCGTATAAGAACAGAATAATTTCTGAGTTTCCGAGAAATAAGAAAGATGAAAAAAAAAAACAAAATAAAAATAGAAAAAAGAAAACGACAAATTATTAAAAAATGAAAAAGAATAGAGAAAAATTATAAAGAACCGTATGTGACAATTTTGCACTAAAAATAGAATCCAGTTCTATTTTTAAGACTCTATTTAAAAAGTGCAATTAAGTATAGTGGGTTTGAAAAATCGACTGGAGTGCTTGAAAAGTAGCCATTTGCTAGTGACGCTTTAAAACTTTTAATTTTAGCAAAAGTAAAAACTTTTTCAGAACTGGGAATCCTCCGATTTCTGACTAAAGGTGAAATTAGTAAATGTTTTGTTATTCGTATTCTAAACGGTAATCACTTTTTTCCCCTTTTCTTCGCTTAATTAAAATATTACAATCGTTAGATCTGTTTTCTAATACTTACTATTGGGCATATAAAATTTTGTAACAAAATAATCGATGAATAATGGATTTATGTAAATCTTAACGGTGAACAAGTAAAAAATAAATCTAGGAAAATAGTCATCCTGCCTAATTTATCACGTAAAACGTTTTTATATTTTCCTTGAAATTATACTTCGTCTTTAATACTTCATTTCTCATGAAATCCCCTTTATATAAAACAGATGCCGCGTATCGCGTCCATCGCTGTAAATTTATGCATAGAGAAAATAATCGAACTTTACAAACACTGGTGCAGATAAATCGAAGAAAACGTAAAAATAACTTTCGGAGCATTTTAAGAGGAATAACTATGGAATGTACGGTCTACTGTATTTCCAAGTAGCTCAGAACGTGACCGAATTTTTTTAGAACTCTAAGAGGCAGTTGTAAAAGTGTTCTTGTTAATTTCATTTCATTAAGACTACATCGATAACTCGGGTAACTTGCTGTAAAATGTGTTATCTCTTAATGACGAACAAAACATATAATGCTATTGTTGTTATACACTACGCGATTATAGTTTTTTTTTTTTTTTGTATATATATTTAAATATAAAAATCATATTTATTTTTATTCCGTGTATTTCCATCTCAATCGATCAATATATTTTTGATTTGTTTTTTAGGCATTTGTAAGAGCTATGAAGTTTTCAAGTGATGAGCCTCATGTTTGGTTACAACAAGCTTTGTGTTTCGATGCAAGTGGTCAATATACGCGAGCTCTATCTATGATTACCGAAGTAGTTAGAATGCTCCCTAATAATACAGTAGTTTATCTTACAGCCGCCCGAATTGCTTATCATGGACTTTCAAAGGTTTAAATATGTTATTTCTATTTTTCTTTTTCGCATTCATTTAAGTAGAATTGATTTAATAAGAATAATAAAAAAAAAAAAAAGGTGCAACAAGTTGTTTTACATTTTTTAATAAAGTAAGTTCCTTAAATAGTTGGACGTATGCAAACAACGAATAAAATTATCGTTTTTTCTCCCTTTTCCCTCATTACGGGAAACATTTTATTTCTGTGGATACATTAGGCAAATACATTTTAATAATATTAAAAGGAAGAAGCAAACGATAATGGAATTTTGGAAAAAATTAAAATACAAAAACCATTGTTGACTATAGGTTTTTTTGGAAAGAAAAGCAATTTCTAGGATCCATACGCGGTGGAGGTCAACAAACATAAAATTAAATAAAAGCTGGAAAGAGTCATGAACAAAAAAAAAAAAAAAGGAAAAAAGCAAACAAACATGCACAGTCGGGAAAAGAACCAAATGAAATTAAAATCGCTTTCAAATATGATATCTGTATACTTTTCATGCTAACGTTTCTAAACAGCTGGGACAGATTGAATTGAAAGTAAAATGAGAAGCGCACTTATAAACTATGCTACAGCGAAGATTCCAGCTACGTACGCATACAAACAGATCATAAACCGTTATTTATTAACTGGAAACAATTTGAAAACAATAAATTCTGTATATTTTTTCGTAAAAAACATTATGTATTAAAAATTTAATGACAACATTAAACTAAGTATGAGCAGAATGCTAGATAATGCGCGATGCTAAGAAAATATGAATAGAACTCTGTGAAAAAAGAAATAATAAAGGTAAAATTATATAAATACTTTTAAATAAGATCGCCAAACTATCAAAAAGAAATTGAAATGAGCTAATCGTTTGATTAACGACTGAGTAAACATTTTTCAACTAAAAACTATTAAAAAAACTGGACTCATTTAATAATCGAGGAAAGTCACGTAATTATAAATCAAAATAAAAAAACAAAAAAAAGTGTTTAGTTACTGAAAAAAAATTGAACTTTGCAACAGAATTAATTAAATCAAAATTATTTATAAGAATTTTCCATAATTTTTCCAAATAAATAGAAATATGTGTATATACACGTGATAGCCGGTTTATTTCGCTAGCGTAAAAATTAATATAATCGTTAAGAGCATAAGTCTTTATCGGAATTTTGATTGAGGACATGTTAGACTTTAAGAATATCGAATAATATTCACTCAAATGTTAACCATCGATCAGTTATTAAATTTTTGTGTTCTAATGTGGGGCCAGCTCTTTCAAGCGTAGCGAACTCGGACCTTTTTACGGACTACCTGCGGTGATTTTCAGGTATCATCCGTTAAATGTTATCATTTATGTTAGTGGGAAACACGAGTTACCAAATTTATTTCTACATTACCCATTCACTACTATCAGAAATTCCACACAAAAAATACCGCTCTTCATTATCGATTTAGTTTTTTCACGTGAATAACATGTTATATATATATATATATATATATATAATCACAAAACACATGTTTTATATAATTTTATTGGGTTATTCATTTTTTTCAAATGTTTTAAATTTTTTTGAAATAACAACTTCTGTGTGAAATACAAAAATAAACAGACTTTTGCGATGTAAATTTAAGAGTTCCGTTAGCATTAGTAACAGGAAACGGATGAATATGATTAATATTAATAATTGGCCAAATGCAATATCGGTTCTTTTTTTTTTTTTTTTTTTATGTATAGTCAGTCATATTTAAAAAATTACAAACCATCAACTATACCTCATTTAAAGTGTAACATAACTGGATTGAATTTGCTTCTAATATATATTCGTCATATTATCTTTTTTTTTCGTTCGTATCTAGCAAGTTTATTTGGGGATACGTTTATTGAAGTTTCTTCTGTCATCTATAATTTTAATTGTATATTTAATTCCTTGACGAAGCTACCTAGGTTTCAAAAGAATATCGAAAAAGACAAATAAAGGCACAAAAATATATACGATATTACAAATTAAGAGTAAAACCCCTCGTTCGCTACCACCCGAACGATCCGCGCCCCCAAGAGGGCAACCCTTTTGATGTATATAGCAACAACAGTATATAATAAATAAACATAATATGCAAAAAGCAAAAGAGAAACACAAAAATTTTCGTCCGCATGGAGTTTTTTTCATTTTTATTCGCGACAATTTTACCGGCGTTATAATTATGATATAACGCCGTTGTTAATGTGATATTGATATATTTTATTTCTGTTGTACTCAGATAGATGAAGGTTTAAAGTGGAGTCAGAAAGCTATAATTTGCGAACAAAAGAATCCGCAAAATTTGCTCTCGAGATGCTATCTTTATGAAGGAATAGGCGCGCACTGTAAATCACGAACGTTACATATCAAATCGCTGCGTGACAAATATGTCAATCTGGCATTTAGTTCATTTATAAAGTAAGTTCAAATATCAATCGCAGACAGAGTTACCCGTTTAATTATCGTTTTCAATATTTTGATTACATGTTTTTTGCTTTAAGCAACTTTTAGTTTTACAAATTGACTTAACGTTGTTCTTTTTTAAATGAATATATGTTATCCCGATTAGGATATAATTTTTAACTAATGCACGGTAATTATTTATTTTCACAGAGCACAACAAATAGATCCCGAAGATCATTTAATTAAATTTTATCTGGGTTTACATACAGCTTGTCAGTTTCAAACCGCTGAAGCGGTATCGTACGTTAAGAAAGCTCTCAAATTGTATCCGGAACATTTGCCGTCGTTGCATCTTATGATTTTACTGTTATCCGCCCAAAAGCAGATGAAGGAAGCTCAAGAATTACTAGATAGTACGTTACAAGATTACCCGGACAGCGTTGCGTTACACTTTTTAAAAATTTATCTAGAATTGCATGTAGAAGGAACAGAGGTAATTTTTGGTATAGCTTCGTCGAATTATTGTAATTGCTTTTACGTTTATTTCTTATACGAATTTAACACAGATCAAATTGATTAGAAAGAGAATGTATTTAGAGTTTTCTAAACCGAAATTACAAACAGCGGAAGTAGGAGCATTTTAAATAAATATTCCTGTATGCTATTTATATAGTACAAAAGCGATTAATAATTGTCTACTTAAAATGTTCAGCCGAAATAGATAAACAGCGATTAAAAACTATACACAATCTGTGCTAGCAACATTGGTACGGATTAATTTAATTACAGAAGGGCAGGCATGGGCGGAGGAATTTGAAAAAAGCAAGAGCGCACATTCAAGATGTATTCTTTCACACTGATGTCTACTAACTTATATGTTAGAAGCTTATTTTCAAATGTCTTACATAAGTTAAAGTCAGCATTAAGTGAATTACGCAATAACATTTTCTGCTACAGTACGAAAATAAATGTATTCTCGATCATCGTAAACCCGATCATCAGCTGTGAGAACAGTTTATTTTTAACTTTGGACGTCAAAAAAAAACAAAAAAAAACAACTGAAAATTGAGGTATGTAGAAATTGCGTAATATTTTTGTTTCCCTCTAAAATTTATCGTTACAGGATCGTATCGTTTTTTAAAGAAAATTTAGTAGAAAAACATTTCTCCGATCAGTTCTAGGTGGAATTCTCGGTATATGTTAAAAGGAGATATGTTTTACATGTATTTCCACGTAAAAGTTAATTTTTTATTGTTTCGTTATTAAGTTTGTTCTTGCATTAATTAAATTACGATTACAAACCCGTTTTATGTTATTTCCCTTCACTGTGACTAAAGGATGAAATAAATCTGACGTAAAAAAATACGGAAGATTAAATGCATTTTCTTAGTGAACTGAATCGAACATTTGAAAGTTGTTCATCGTTATTATAATAAATTTTTCAAAAATTTTTGAAATCGAGTGCGATCAAGTTTTTCGCGTAACATAAAGAAATTGTTCTACAACAGATCTAAGCAAATCATTCTGTCGCACTTTAAGTTCTACTACGCATCTAGTAAATATTTAGAATAATTCTTTGCATATTGGCTAAAAAATTATTAAACATAAACACATTTATCACAATAAAGTCATTACTACTTAAGCAAAAGATCGGTTAATGTTCTGTTCAATGTTTTTTATAACTAGGTTGATGTTAACATTACTTTCAATCAAAATCAAAAAAAATTTTCTTTATTTTTTAAAATATTACTTTTTTGTTTTACTTTAATTTATACTTATAATAATTTAATTTTCAGATTTTGTTAATTATCTTTATTAAATCTGTACTAATCGCATTAAAGTTCGATGTTCGTTTTTATTTTCTTCCACAGACAGCACTATATATCGGAAAACATTTGCTATCACTGTGGAAAACAAATACCGACTCCCATAATGCGTATTCAGAAACTTCCGATAACAATCGAGTATTTTTCACACTAGCTTCCGAGTTTTCAGATAAAGACTCGAGTAAGTTTTCGAAAAAGCTGAGTTATTGAAATAAAAAAAATCTATCGCATGTGTGGGTGTATGTATGTTTTCAACCGTGTAAAATAACGTACTTTTTATAAATATAATTTTTACGTGTATATATGTCATAAACATATATGTTTACATTTATCGCTATATTTGTGCATATGGGCACTGTATAAAAGTACCATTCTTTTTTTTCTCCCTTATATACGAACTAAAAGATATTAATAGTATTTAGTTATTCCTCTGCATTCGTGTTCGATAACTTGGTTTACTTTATCAGTTAGATAAAATTATTTTATGTTAAGTAGTTAAATTTAACAAATAAATTCAATAATTAAAATGGATTTTGTAACGCGGTAAGACTAATTGTGTTCATGATAACGATTAATTGTGGTTTATTCAACTGTTTTCTGAAAAGCTATACATCTAAATTAAATAGTTAAACACAATTAAAGCTCAAATAGTGCAACTTACATTTTTCGCAATAATTTTAATTTCAGTTAAATTCAGTTTTTCTATATTATTATTATTACTATTATTATTATGATTGTCCTCTTCTCCGCTTTTCGCAGGCTTAAGTTGTAGCTTCTCGGGCATGAACCAGGGAGAAGTACATTACGTTTCTTTAAACATTCTGCATATATGAGTGGAATCAATGATGACTGATTTCTGAATATCGGCTACTAGTTTTTCATAGTTTAGATGTAATTCGACAGCACTTTTCGTTAAGGTTACTGGTACAACCGCCATTGTTGATATGACGAATGGTATTATCCTGACCCTATTCATAGCCCAAAGTATTTTAACCTCTACGGCTAATTCCATGTATTTATTAATTTTCATAGAGTATCTATTTTGAATGTTTTCGTTGTTCACAACTGTAATATCAGTATAAGGGCCACATATTTATTTTTCTTACCGACTAACGTTATATCAGGTCGGCTCGCAGAGACCGTTTTATCTGTTATTATTTGCATATCCCAGTATATCTTATGCGTTTCATTTTCAGCGATATCAGGTAGTTTACACGTGTAATACGGTCCATTATTAATTATTCTATACCGTGTAATTTGCATATCTCTTTATATATAATCTTAGCAACATTATTATGTCTGTGTGAGGGTATTATGTTTGTACCAGCATGGGACATCCTGCGGGTATATGATCTATGGTCTCCAGGTTTCCGTTACACTTTCTACAATTTTCGTTTTCTATCCTTTCTTTTAATATTCTCTTCCTATATACACGTGTTTCCCATACACCATCTTGTAATGCTAACATGAAACCCTCTGTCTCTGGATAAATCGTACCAGCTGCTAGCCATTTGTGCGCGTTTACTCTATCAACTGAGTCTTTGTTTATCGCTGCCCAGTATTTACCATGGAGGGGCTTTTCATTTAAGGCGTTGAGCATGTTCCTTTCGCTGTTATCGACTAATATCTGTATTTCATTTGTTACTTCCGGGGATGCCAGCTTTAATGGTGTATAAACATCGTCACAGTCCCTGAGTATCTTGTATATCTTTTGTTCTACTGCCTTTGCATACCAATATTTTCTTAATCCTAGCAGTTGTTTATTGTGTAGGCTTTTAAGGCACATTATTCCTTTCCCTGCTTTCACTGGGGAGAGAGTCAGACGTTCCACAGCAGCATGCGGGTGGTGAATTCGATGTTCTGTTAAAGAGGTTCTTATTTTTCGTTGCACCTCTTCTAGCTCAGTATTATTCCATTTGACCACTGCAAAAGAATATGTGAGTGTTGGTACTACAAACTTGTTTATTGCTTTAACTATATACTTAGCTTGTATTCAAGTTGAAAGTATCAATTTTAATCGCTTTTGGAATACCTCTATTAATTTCTGTTTCATCTTTTTATGTTGTATACCATATTTTTCGACCATCCCTAGGTACTTATAGTATGCATCCGGTTCAACCTGCTCTAGCTGTATGTTATCCGATAGTACTGTTGGTGGTGTGATTTCAACTTTCCCTTTAACTGTATTTATAATGGCGCATTTTTCTAATCCGAATTCCATGCTAACATCTTTGGACATCGAACTGAAATTTCTAACAACGCCCTCAATTGCGTACTGTTCTTAGCATAAAGTTTTAGGTCATCCATATAAAAGAGGTGATTTTATAATATTCTTTCAGCTTTAACGCGTACTTCATAGCCATATTGTGTTTCTTTTAAAGCTGCGGATATAGGGTTCATAGCCATTACAAACCAAAGTGGGCTAAATGCATCTCCTTGAAATATTCCACAATGTATTGGTATTGTATTCGTTGTTATATGTAGCCGTGTATTTCATTGTTTCATACATCTTTTAAGTTTATTATTATTATTATTATTATTATTAGATTCTTTACATGCACCGCAAGCTTTAGTAGTTTCAAGAAACGAACATGCTTTGTCTGAAGTAGCTTCTTCATTTGATTCCTCTGTTCGTCGTCCACCAAGCACGTTGCAGCATGCCTGGACGATACAGCACAGAATATGGTTATTGTTAGCTGAAATATATTTACAACAAGATCAACTATCGGATGCTTCATTATGCCTGCAAGAAGCTATGAACATATTTCCTCTCTCTCATAATATTATGTACTTGGTAAGCGATACTTTTTTTAGACCAAATATTGCATATTTCTTCACTATCATTTGATCTCGAAATTTACGTTTAGTATGAACTCATATGGATAATTAGCCAAATTAAGTGTAATTAAATTACATATTTTGCGCACAAGGTTTATCAGATAAATTAACTAAGCACAGAAGTATACAACATCGTTGATAATATTCTAATGCGATTGCGTATACTATGCCAGCAAGTGGTCGGTTTAGTAATGAACCAGTATAATTATATTTTGGTAATTTTTTTTTTTATATAGAACTTTAGACGGGCTATTACGATGTAAAAATGATTAGTATATTGAAGTATGAATTTCAAGTTGTTCTTTATCATAGATTTTAAGACGTAATTGTACTTATTGCCATCGAGTTTTTTAGAGGACGGGGTGTCCTGAATTTTCGACGTTAAAGAAAAATTGCTATAGATAGCGTTCGAATGAATTGAAAATGTTTTGAAAATTTTATGACTTGAATAAAAATTAATCCGTCATTTTGCTTAAAGGAGAATATGCATGTCATTAAAAGATAAAAAAAATTGTTTTTGGTATTGCTGTAGGTTGATTTTACAACTTATATACAAGGTACTGTACCGATTTTTTTTTTTTTTTTTTTTTTAATACCACCAATAGAGTAGTGTTGTACAGTATATTCAATATTATGACCGTTCCTTCACGTATAATTTAATTTATGTACCCGAGACAATACTAAAATTTACAAAAAAAATAAAATTATTAATTCGATGACAAATATCTTCATACCCTATTATCTAAAAGATTTTTCAGCTCAAGAACTTTTTTCAGCCCCGTCAACATTTTAAACTTTGGTTCCCTGCATCTTAAAATGCATTGCTTGACAAAAAATATGACGGGCAAATTCGCTAATCGCTGTTCTCAATGTATTTTTTTTTCGTTTTTTGGGGGGGCGGGGGCTAGCAGTAAGTAATAATTGCTCAGTTTTAAATCAGGCGAATATGAAAAATGAAAAAACATATTTTTCACCAGTATTGTTGTTAAAACAATACGTATCTTTAACTGCATAAGAGTGTGGGTTATCATATATAAAAATCAAGCTTTTTGAATTTTTTAGAATTCTAAGTGTTTGCGGCGGATTTCAGATCTTAGTCATTTGGGTATGTTCCCAACGTGATCGTTGCGAAGTTCTAAGAAGTATTTTACCTCTGATGCCATTCATGTTTTTTTTTTGCAGCTAGGTCGCCTCTAGAACCCCACCGCTAGTTCTTTTCCTTCCTTTCGGAGTTAGTGACTACCCAAATCTCAGTTTTTTCACTGAAACCGCTAGATTTGTCTTTACAATAATGCTGTCTTGCTGTTAATCAATGTACGATGATCGGTTCTACTGTAGTGCGTTTTTATGCTTAAATACACTGAATTGCTCATAAGTTTATTCGATTTTGTTAATTAGGATTCCGTACACATATAATGTACGTAATCCTAAGAAGATGTCTTGATAACGGCAAAAATATCAAATAAAAATCAATAACTCACGAATGGTTTGACTTATAAACTTCAAAATTGAATCATAAATTACAATTAAAATTCTCTTTAAAACAATATCTATAACTTCAAGCTAATTGATTACCCTGGGCGGTCAAAACCCCAAATAACCGTCAAGAATATATAATATATGGAATTTAAAACGACCTTAAAATATTTATTACTTATCACCAGATAACCCTTTAAAAGTGAAATCCAAAATATAAAACAAAATGAGAAATCCTTTTATAAAATCAAAAAATTACGATCAAAAAATTGTTTAAACTCCCCTTTCAAGACATAAACAGCAAAAAAAAAAGGAAGTTCACGTAAACAATAGCCAGAGTAAAAACGTTGGGAGAAACCAAAGCGTATCTCAATCATATGCATAAAAGAGGAACACTTTATGGGAAAAATATAGCCGATCTTACACAACTTTATATTTAAATCCATCAGGCGCTGAAAGCTCTTTTTTTTCGGGCATATAATATATATTGTTGGAAAGCTCGCTATTTGTCGGGAACGAAACCGTAATTCATTTCCTTAATGAAACTTTCAAAGTTGACGAGAAGTTCAAAAAAGCGTAAAAATTACGTGCCCCTTTTTTAGCGCTGCGAGTATTTTACCTAACCATTTTGAACAAAGTAACTGTATATTTCTCTAGTTTGAAACATCCGGGATTCCAACATTAAAATCAGACCCTCAAGGCGCCGAAAGCTCGAAATTTTTTTTGGAAACTTTTTTTCCCCCGGGGATGTGATATAATATATCGATGGAAAGATCGCTATTTATCGAGAACGAAACCGTATTTCATTTCCTCGACGAAACTTTCGAAGTTGACGAAAAGTTCAAAAAAGCGCGAAAAATGGCGTGTCTTTCCCTTTTTGTGGCGCGAAAAAAAAAGATCAGATTTCTTTGTTTTGAATTTCGTATTATGTAAATGTAAATTATAGTTATCGTTAACGTAACAAACGGAATTCTTTGCGTATGTAACATCATGCTTGACTGAACTTGTTTTTTAAAGCATCCGACGAAAAGCAGGCTCCTTTGAATGTCTCTCGTAGAAAATAACGTGACAATCACAATGTAATACAATAACCGTGATTTGTTTTTTAGAAATTTAAAATTTGTAAATTATATTATTTTTAAAATAATAAAAAATTTTACGTACGTAGTGAATTTAAATATCGATTGCTTTATTGACAGAAAGGACGTTTACACGAACATAAGAATGAATTTATCGAAGCAAAACAGTATTACAAAAATGCTTTGGCAATTAATCCCTGCCACATAAAAAGTCTGCAACATTTAGTAAGTAACGATCAATTTTGTAGATAATTTTATTTCTATGTAATTTTAAAAGATTATTAAAATTAATTTATAATCATTGTGTCTTTTTAAATTCATAAAAATAATTAATGGCGGGTCAGTGAATTTTTGTTTGCAAAACTTGTCAAAAAAAAGTAATTCGTTAAAATGAATAAGTTTATTAATTGTAAAATTATGATTTAGTATTCTGTTTAAAAAAAGCATATATAAATAAGAACTTAGAAATGGTTGCGAACATTAATTAAAGAAATAAAAATGAGAAAACATAAATATAAAAGAAAATAACTGAAAATTTTTAAATACGTTTGTTTTAATGTTGGCAACTTTTTGTTTTAAAAGTGTAATTTATATTACAAATAGGCTTCGTTTTTTTGTTTACACAGTTTCGCATAATTAATTTAAACATAAAATTTAGTAATATTTCATTTTAAAAATTTAACGTGCTAATTTTCCGAAACTAAAAATTAGAAAAAAGTTAAATTAGTGCAATTTGTATGAGCATCAGAATGTCGGTAATACTTAAATTTTAATTTAATAACATCGGAACACATATTAATTATCAATTAAAACTAATATACAAGTTAGGGGAACAGACGAATTACTTGTTTTCTGCTGTAACTAATGTTAACTATGTGCTAATTGAAATTTATTTCTAGGGTCTAATGTACCATTACTTAAATAACCAAAAATTAGCGGAGAAGACTTTAAGGTTTGCAGCTAAACTCGATCCCTGGTCATCTGAAACATGGTTCGTATTTCTAATTATTATTTAATCAGGATTTTTTTAATATCTATTTAATTTTCACTAATTCAATTAAAAATAAAATTACCTAACTAAATTTTATACGTGTATTTTCATAAATTGTAATTCTGCACGTCAATTCCTAAATGTTCCTGAAAGAAAAATTTTAATTTTACCGTACTTTTTAATATTGTGATAGATCCGTTGTTGATAATGGAAGAAATATTCCGAAAAAAAAATTTAAAAAAAATTTCGCGAGAATAAAAGGAAAAAGTATGTTTAACGGGCGCCAGTGGTAATGTACGGCTTACCACTACCGAATTAGCTCTGTCTAGCAAAGCATTAGGCTTTTAATAAATCGCGGAAGAAAGAAAAAAAATAAAAAAAACAACCAAAAACGGAACCCGCCTCACGACGGCGGTACACTCTCTTCGGAACAGAGATAGCACGAGGGCCCACCACGATTGTGTATTGACAAAAACGCGGACGAAACAAAAATAATATGCGTATGTAACGACTAGAAAAAAATTAATAAAAAAAAAAATGATTAAATTCGACAAACGGCGTAACACGTGTCGATGTGCACGATCAAGAAAAACATGCGGCCATCAGAAAATCGGTCAGTCGTAAGCGACTGTTCGGTGGTCCGTCAAAAGCGCGACCCGTAATTACGCTAACGTGCGACTTGTTAATTGCTGAGCAATTAACCAACGACTGGCTATCGATTAGCCCAGAAAACGACTAGATAGATCTAAACTAAAGCGACCGAACGAAGATCCCGGTACCTGATGGGGCTTTTGCCGATCGACATATACGCATCGTCGAAATTACCCGGTACCTTGTAAATTAAAAATATGTATATTACACCATCGACTGTTCTAGAACATTCTTCAATTTCTATATATTTTAAACGGCAGCTATCCCTGTCTTTCCGGGATATTATAAATTCGGTCGCGACTCTCGCAGTTCTACGCTCTATACTTGTACATGTACTTGTACTTATATGCTTATCAACGGTAAACGCTATTTCTCCGCGATTTTCGACCACGCTCGCTACCCCGCGAGCACAGCCGATAGCCGCTGCGTTCGGGATTACCACACAGCTCGGCCGAAACCGCGTCGCCGATCGCAATTCACCGTTGTCTTCCGCTGCCCGAGAAAAACCCGACATATAAATGAATTAAATCGAAATAATAATTTCTACCTCGGACAGCGTTATCTAAGGCGTATAAAGCGTAATAAACTCGCTTCAGCTGCCGAATCTGTCTCAATATCAATTGATAAATTATATCCCGGGTGATTTTACAAACTAAAGTAAATATTATCATGTTTCAAAAAGCAGCGTATCAACTATAAAGTGCAATATAAAGAAAAATTTCTTACCCGTCATTACGTTTGCTTTGTTCAAATATCAAAACAAGTTTGCCAGCCACATTAATAATTTACCGACTATATACACATATTTATTACAAAATTCTACAAATGTGTTGAGGGTACACATCTTCCCCACTTCCGCAATGAGCTGTATTTTTTTTTTTTTTTTTTTTTTTTTCATAAATAGACCGCTTTACGTCAAGAATATGTGAGAGCTCGCATTGTCATGTTGAAGAATGATCCGACGGTGCCTTTTCTTTATTTCACCGAAGACTTCGGACAAACAAATGGTTGTATACTATTCAGAATTGATTGTGCTACGTTGCTCTGACGGCACTGTTGCTGTGTGACCAGTAATGCCGAAGAAACAGGCAACCATTTGCTTCGATGTGCTTCTTCCGCGAACAATTTTTGTTGGATTTGGCTCGTCTTGGAAGACCCATACACAATCGATTGCTGTTTTGTTTCAGATTCATATGCATAGATCCATGATTCGTCACCTGTGTAGATGTTACACACAGCCTTTGATGCACCTTGGACGTATTTTTTCAGCATTTCCTTGCATCAATGCACTCGAGCCTCTTCTTTTGAACGTTCGTTAGATTATGCCGGATCCAACGCGAAAAAATCTTTTTTACAGCCAAATGATCAAGCAATATCTTATTGATGCTAGTCATACTAATTCCCAAAGATGCCTCAATCTCACCGTATGTCACATGACGATCTTGCTTTATCAGTTCACACACAACATCGATGTTTACGTACATGGCTTAGAACAAAGAAAATTTTTCAGCGCCATAATTAATACAAGATAATTTATCTATGTTTTTTGGGCGCGTATTTCGTAATTTTTAATAAAATACCTCATTTCTGCCTTACATCGTCATTAGTTATCTAAAGGCAAAGCCTTTTTGCTGCAGCCATTTGTTTCTTTCAATCGCTTTTTACACAAATCGCTACATAGGATATATTTAGCACTCTATTCTTTCTTTAATGCTAATATCGATTTAATCGGTTTGTCTTTTGGTTTTTTCTATTATTTTTTCTTATTACTGCTGAATAATGTTTTCTTTTCACTTATTTCCGTTAATTCGGTTTCTTTTGATTTTTATTTTGTTCACGATGTTTTTGTGGTTTTACGCCAAATATTCCCATTGCTCGTAGTGTATTTTAATTTCATGTTTACTTAAAGTTCAACTTTCACAGCCGTACGGTAAATTTTTTTCGACTGATGTGTATATTTAAATGCTTATTAGTTAACATACTTTCATTTCGAAAGGCGTGTCTAGTCGTATTGTTCTTTTAATATTTGCTAAATTTTCATTGGTATTCATAATTATGCCGTCCAGATGGGAAAACTTTGTAACTTGTAAGAGAGAACTGTGGATTTTTATCTGTATTTCATCTGCTATATCTGTATTTTTTCTTGTTTCCGTTAATTTTTGATGTATTAGTTTTTTTTATATATTTTTTTGACATCATATGCAGCATGATTCATTTCTTTTTCTGTTTTTGCTGAACAATGTTTTATTCCGCTTATTTTTAAATTTCTAGGTTTTTTCTTTCATTTTTTTGAATAAGTTCTTTTATAAACAGAACGAATATAGATACGGAGATACAGTATTGCAGATTACCTTCACTTTACTTTTGCTTCTACTACTTTATGGTCGTTAATGTCCAATACTGTAGCGTTTGTGATTTACATAAATTTGGTATTAGTTGTTTATCAAAAGTTTTTTCCAAATCTATAAGTGTCGCGTATGTTTTTACTATTGTTCTTTGTAATATCATCCTGAAAGATAATATTACACATTTCTGATTCCTTTTTTTGTTCCAAACCAAATTAGTTATCGGCTGAATTCTCTTTTCAATTTTTTCCCATATTCGATTTTAACGATGTTTAACAGCATTCTGTAATTATGAATATTTCGTAATAATTTATTTCGACATTTTTGTTTTCATTTTTTACTTTAAAATAATGTGCGAAATGTAGTAGTACGGCATTGCGATAAAAAAAAACAAAAAAACACACATGTAAAGCGCACGTTTTGTTAGCGATTATTAATATTATTTTAAATCGATATGTTAAAGATATTTTAAATTGTACTTAAATTGATTTTTAATTAAATTTTTTCGATGCAAAGAAGGGGAAAAATTGTAATTGATTTTTTAATGCTTCAATGTTTTTTTGTTCTTGTTAATTTTATGATGAACTTCTCTATAAAAAAATTATCTTTTGTATTCAGAAAGAAAAAAAAAGAAAAAAGGAGGACCCATGACATAAAACTACGGAGAATAGTGAAAAAGTGATAAAAGAAGTGGAGTCTGAGAAAGTCACTTATTTCCTCGGTTATGACGGTGTTTAAATTGTACGTGTTACTCTGATAATAAGCAACGAGATCGGTCACTTTCATGACAAACTCAATCCATTGAGAAATGAATGACTACCGAACGATTGAGCTCATATTCTACCATTAGAATTATACGCCTGACAATATATAAAAGATGTGAAGAACAGGAGTCTCCGATTACACTTAGTTGTTACGATTTCTCGGTGTAATTGGATTTCGGATACTACTGTTTGATAAAAAACACGTGTAAACTTTCAAAATGTACGTGATCGCCGTATATTGTGGGTTACATGGAAACGAAAAATTACTAACAAGGAAACTCGCGGGATTAAAATGACAATTTGCAGCACGTAATGTCATTAAGGAAAGTTACCGTAAGCCTCAGTCATATCTTACAGAGATCTTTAATACGAAATTCACTGATTGATTCTAACGAGACGCGATTGCAAGTAAAAGATCGGTAGACCGTCGTCGGAACTATTAGAAATTTTAATTTTTCAAAGAAGAAAAAAGAAACACCGATGACGGCGTTAGCCGGTAATGCGAATGCATGATTCAAGGAAAAAAGAAGTGAACGAATTTCAAAATTTCAAATGCCCAGTTTCTTCTCTTCTTTGTTCTCTTTAATATCTTTTATATCGAAATACAAAACGATTTTGTGCGTGTGCTTACGCTAATAAAGCAGACAGTTTTCTCGAAATTTGACAGCGAGACAGCGAGAAGAAAAATAGAAATAGAAATTTAAGAAATTGTTGGACGCTCTGAAATAAACGAGCCTTACAAATATTAACGTGTCTGAAATATAATACTCTATTATTGTATTTATTTTAATCTTATATAGCAAAAAAACAAAAAAAGGAATAATAAGGTGAAATATATAATTTAGCGACTACATTGAAAATTAAGGAGAAATAATAAACGAATTTTTTCATTTTACAGTAAATTTTTGTAGCGATTTATAATAACTGCGGCGATAAATAAATTCTAATCTGTTCGATGTTTTTGTATATGAATTCATTTTATTTTAATGAAGGAAGAATTTACGTGCGATACTTCTGCCATAAAAAAACATTAAATCGATGATAAGGAATGTTTTTATGTTATAATCGGGCAAAAGAATTTTAAGATTCGCGCGCTATTTAGCATATTTTAAGTTTACATTGCGCATTTCTCCACATTTATTTCAATAATGACATTTTTTTTATTTAGGTATAATCTAGGTAAAGTCTTGGAAGTAATAGGAGATGCCAACAGTGCTACTGACTGTTTAGCGACTGCGTTACACACTGAAACCATTAGTCCCGTTATGTCATATACATCTATACCAATGACGTTTGAATAAATAAACTATTTAACAAGTCTAGTTTCTTTATGAATACAGTCGGATCGGATTGGAATTATTAAGGTTTTTTGTACCTTTATCTCGGTTCAGTGTGGTGAATTGTCGGTTTATGGAGAATGTACTAAATTATTTTCAGTTGATGTTACGAATAAATCGTAATGAATCCTGAAAGAAAATACGATATTAAATATTTGTTTTTATTATTTATAATCGAACAAAAAAGTCATATACGTGTATACGTAATCGTTCCTTGAAATAAATGTATTAAGTAAAGGTTGTATATAGTCAGTTTTCTCATTTTCTTTTATAATATTACACGCTGAAGAAGGTCTATAACTAAGTATTTATTATATAGTATTCATTTGAAATCGATAATTTCTAAGTACTTAATAGTTTCGTATGGATGCGCGCGTGTGAAAAAAAGAGTAAAATTTTGTTCACGAACGATACAGGTGGAATTCGAAAAAAAATCTACATTTACGAGAGCATTGTTTAGAATTTTCCATCCCCGGGTAAATATTTTCAAATTTCTTTCAACTAATATGACCCCACCTGTATCTCTTCAGTCGTGTTGCTCGATTCCAAGCGTCGTGACTATTTATATTTGTACATTCTAGCTGTACGAATTAGTGCTCATGGCAATATACAGTACGAATGTGTGTACATGCAAGATTTCATTCGGAATTGATATTGCGATTGTTTGATTTATCGATATACAAATGCCGTCCTATTTATGTCTGCCGTATTTTACCATTATTACCGTCCACATGACGATTAGCGGTTATTTAATTTAATTTTTGTAATAATTTCTGTCGTCTCGTGCGATGATCGAACTGAAGACTCGCGTTACGGAAGCCAAGCGTTTTAAAAAATCGCGACGACTAACAACTCGTATATAGAGCGGAATAAAATATATTTCTCCTTTATGATTTCACATGCAAATTTGAAATATTTCTAAGTATATACTGATCCTAAATTTTAGAATTATATTCATAATAATAGTGCTATTTTTGGTTTGGATTTGACAGATATTCCGTATTCAAGTAATCAATATGATTAGAACCCGCGGGCGTACGCAACTTTTTGTGAAAGGTAAAAATAATTTGCAACGAAAAAATATTTAAAAATGTTTCATCGTAATCGTAATTAAAATTTTAAATATTAAATAATAGGCAACAAAGCGTAAACGAAAGAAAGACCGCCGAGGTATAATCGTCGTTAACTACTCTTACCTCTCGGATACGCCCATGTCAATGCCTTCGGTATTTAATACCTGCACATATTTAAAAACGGCAGATCGTTTTCTTCGTAGACACATTTACTCACCTGTACAGATAAAACGATCGTCTGTAAACGTTATGTCTAGTTTAGCACACACCTGTTACGAAGCTAATGTTTAGTGAAGCGTCTTGCTTGCTAGAATGTTTAAATACAAAATACCGTTCCTGTATAAGTGCGAATATCTGCTAATATTTTTCTGCATACCCGTAATTAATTGGAATACCAACAAAAGTTGTAAATTATTATAATTTAAAATCGAAAAAATTTTATTAGGAACATTTTAAAAAGCTTGTTTCTCAATGAATCTTTCTCACTGCACGTTCCGAAGAAAGAAATAATTTTTTTCGTCGTTTTCAATCTGTAAGATAAAAAATTTCAAACGGTTTAGAATTAAAAAATTTAAATTCCAAATCAATGAACTTTTTACTTTTATTATTAAAATATAAATTGTAATTAATGGTAACAATATTTATTATGTACATATAAAATAACATAAATATTTTTATAATTTGAACCCATAAAAGTAACTTTTAAACTCCATTTAGTGTATGTTCCAAGCCCAGCTTTTTCATTTGTATAGCCATATCAAATAAATAATCGTAACATTCAGACCTGATTAAAAAATAAATTAAAATTTTAATTTACTAAAATTAATTCATGTTTTTTCAAAAAAAAAATAACAGTAAAGCTACATTAGAATAGTTTAAACGTGTTAATTCAGTAACAATTAAAGTCAGTATTTTTTATATATATATATATACATTGTGTGTGTGTGTGTGTGTGTATGGTGTGCCCTAAATATGATTATAAAGAAACGTAACTTTTAAAGTTTCGCTCGTTTTTTTCTTTTTACCGAATTGCTTTTTTTTTTTTTTTTGTTTGTCTTTTAAAGCATATAGATGACGCTGTTGGTGTTGCATGTGCTTATCTTTAAACAAATACGAACTCTTTGATTTTACGCAATTTAGTAAGCTCATTTTTGTGTATTGCGCGATTTTTTATGTATTAAAATGTTCAATTAAAGAGTTTGTCTAAAATTTTGCGTTAAAAATGGAATTAAGGGCAGCGAAGAATTCAAAATGTTAAAAAAAACCCCTTTAACGATATTACTATGTCACAACCACGAATTTTTTGAATGGTACAAAAGATTTCAAAATGACCGAGAAAATGAAGTTTGGGCAACCTAGCACGTCCAATAATGTTAAAATGTATAAATTAATGCCAGTCGTTACTAATGTTGCCTTGATGACAATAAACATGCAACGTCCAACCTATCTTAACAATATTCACATTCCACTGTCATGTTTTCGGAATCAAAGTATTTTACATTTGACTTTTTATTTTTTCGTCGGATATTTCATGGAAATTTGTTCTTCGCTTAAATTTTCTATCTGTTTTTTGTCACTAGTAGATAAAATTCCATGACATTCACGTAAAAATATACTACTACAGTATGGCGCAACCGCGTAATCTACATTTTACTTATAACAGCTATATTGTCTGTGTTATTATATACTACACAGCTGCCACGGCATAGGTATCAGAAAAAAGTAACGTCTTTAAAAAATATTTTAAATATTACATTTTACTGTAGTTATAATCTTGCTTCGTGAAATTAAGTGTTTCATTTAACGCAATGCAGTTTAAAAATTTACTACTAAACGAAATATCGTAATTTAATAAAATGTTTCCACCAAATCACTGTAAGTTATTTTTTATAATAAATAATATTTAGTTAATTTTATTTTTTAAATAATTGATTTTTATTTTTATTTATTTACTAACATCGTTTTGGCTTGTTCCCACGTATCACCCCATACATATACACCGTGTCTTCGAACCAAAACAGCAGTAGTTTGCGGATAATCACGAATAGCTTCAGCCATACTTTTTTCCAAATCAGCTTCGAAACATGTGTTATCGATAATTGGAACGATCAGTTCTTCATCGTAATTGTAATTTCTGTTTAACTGTTGATTACGAATACCCTGCAAATAATGATAGAATTTTTAAATTCGTTATTTTTAGATTTCTTAAAATACTAAAATGTGGCGCTATTAACTATATGTTCGTAATCATACGTTGCTTAAAATAAGCCATAAAAAAGTAACCGTTATTGAAATAATTCTGTATAAAAAATTTTGAAAAAGCGAGTATCATGTTTTTCTTTAAGTTTGACTTTTGAATGAGCAACTTTCTAAATTAAATTACAATAAATATCCATTTCGCTATTTTGAAATATGGATTCTTTAAATAAGTTTCTAATATAAATATCTTTTTGTTTTTAACGTCACGTGAAGAGCAAGTTAAACCGTTTGACATCGACTCAACTCCACTTCCCGTTGAAACCTGCTATTACTAACGCAGATGCACGAAATTAAACATTCAAAAAGTTTATTTAAATTGAACAGTTGTAATTCCTGATTTAATATAAATATTTAATGTAATTCAGAATTACGAGATTGGAATAAAACTGAATTATAAAATGACTAGGAAAATTGAAGAAAATATTAACAAGATAGTTTGTAGGAGCTGTTTAATTACAAAATCATATTGATTCCAACGAAAGAGACTGTAAAATAGAACAACGAAAGTATTAAAGGTACACTGACCAAAATAGATCAAGTGATTAAAAAAACAGCGAATTCTAATGATTTTGTTCGCTAGAAATATAAAATATTGAAAAAAATATAATTACTGAAATAGCGAAGAAACAGAAACGGTAATATAAATAGTATACTTATTCACGGCAACGTTTTCAGATCTAATCCGGTTGAAAGTGAAACCTTTACGACATATTGAAAGAAGCAAGTTTATTTGGAAACGCGGGAATTCCAAACATGTGTTGATAAACAGAATTTTAAAGACGAAAACAATTAATTAAAAAAAAAAAAAAAAAAATGGAGAGTTTAACAATGTGGGGAATTTATTTAACACTAATCTCATTTTAATATTTTTATTATTATTACTCGTATTTATAATTTAAAAATATTTTTTTATTTTTTTGCTTTTATTTTAGTTTCATTACTTAATAAATTATTCTGTATTTTTTGTTGTTTCCTTCAGCTACCGTAATTTGTACTTGCTTTAATCAGTTTTATTTAGTTTTAATTTACGAATTCGTTATAATTATATGCTAATATGGCAGTTTACTTTTAAAGTTCTTTTGTTAAGTTCGAACTAAATAAAGCTATTAATAACTTCCGTTTTAATAAAACGAACATGAGAGGTGGTGTTGCTGAAGTAAACGATAAAAAATTTAAAAAAACTTTTTCACGCAATAAAATTAAAATACAAGCGAAAAAATAAATAATAAATAAGAGTAAAAAAAAAAGAAAGAAAACATTAAAATAAGATTAATGTTAGACAAATTACCCATTTTTAAAAACTACCAGAAATTCCCTAAGTTGTTTAACTGCGTTTTTTTATAAATTGTTTTCGCTTTTAAAATTTCGTTTATTATTGAATTAGTGAAAATAAGTTGAGTTTCAAAACGCTTCAGTATTGTCTGAAAAATATACTTTATTGTTTTTTCGAGCTAAATCACATTTTGTATACGTTTCATAAAAAAAATTACGATGCTAACTGAACCTAGTGTCCGACTGAAGTAAGTCTCGGTGTTTCGGTTTGTTTCAACTCATATTAGCCGAAACTTAAACTTTAACCAAAACGCTGATCATAGTTTTGTATTTGCTTCACCATGCGCTAAAAACCGATTTAATTTGGCTTCATTAATCAAGAGTACGACCTCATTCTAATACACAGTGGCTATTTAAATCTAAATTTTAAAATTCTCGGTTTATTGACAGTTCAAATCCTCCCGATTCAAAGGCGCACTCAGGATTTTTTTTTGGTCGGGGCTAGAATTTAGAAGATGAGTTAGGGGGTGGTAACTCGGTACCTCTACTAAGTACCTATCTATTTCCGTGGTTTGTAAATTAAAATAAAAAAAAATAAAAAAATAAATACAAAATTAACGAATATTATTTTTTTTAAATTACAAAACTGACGAATTTTATTTAAAAAAAAAAAAAATAATAATTAAAACGTAACATTATGTTTGTAATAAGCACAAATTAGATAACTCTACGAATTTTATTTTTAAAAACTTAGCTAAAAGTATATAACATTATACTTGTAATATAAGTAAAAAGTAAAAATATGTATGTTTTTACAAAAAAAGATTAATTGAAACAAAGCATTACAAAACGAAATTAAGATTTCAAAGATTTTTTGGGGGGGAGCAATGGCCCCGTGGCACCCCCCCTTGAGTGCGCCAATGCCCCGATTTCTCGGTTGCTAGAATTGTGCAGGAGTTTACCAAATGTTCTTCTACTTGTACAATAACATGCCCAACAAATTGAAACGAAGGCAAATAAAATAGTCGTAACAAAAAAATTGCAAATTAAAATTTTTAGTTTTTCGAAATTGTTTTATTCCCATTTTAAATATTTTACCGTTATAATGGCCACTAACTAACTCAAGCAATACATGCTTACTTTATTATTGATAATAGTTAAATTTACAACAGGTTGATTTATCCCTTCCTCACTTAAATAATTCTGACCTATAAAATTAATTTGACGTCTAATATTTAAATTTGTAATCGTACGCGTTAACTTAGAAGTTTACGAAGCTCAAACTTCCTCCAAAAGTTTTACTAAAAGGCTTCAACTCTCCTAATAAAAACTGAAATGCATAATAAAAAGATTTTTTAAGCGTTTCGTTAAAATTTTAATTAAAATGTATTGACAAAAAATATAAATATTATTCATGATTTTTTGATTTTTTTTGGGAACGCCAACCAAGGGCACTGACCCATCATCCAGGAATTACAAATAAAAGGATTAGATTTTAATCAATAGACAAATAGAAGAAATAAACTCTGCTAAAGCTCAAACAACATCTGGTGAAGGAAAGGAAAGTATGTAGGAAGCACGAAAAGGAGTAGGCAGTTCAAGATGTAAGAACTTAGTGTACAGAAAGGAACGGTCCTGCACCGGAAGAGAACATTCAAAAAGAATATGATGTGCATCACAAACGCAGTCCTGATGCAAAGGAGGAAAACCACAAAGTGGAGAAGAAACAATAGAAAAACAAAAAAGAGGCGAAGGAAGACACATTATGGTTGAAACGAAGACGCATTATGGAGGAAATGATGAAGCGACTGAGGCCAAGAAAATCGGAAAACCAAGGCCGTAATGAAGGAAGAGGTTGTATTAGTTTGTAAAAATAATGAGGATTAGAAAAGGAGGTAATGTAGATATCCGACCATAATTTGAGGTGTGCTTGCTTAGATGGCAGAAGGATATTGTTAGCAGTAAATTTGTTGATAAATTTGCCGTTAGAGGAAGCAGAGCGAGCAAACCAGTCAGCTAGATTGTTACCCGCGATGCCGCTATGACTGGAAATCCAAAGAAGATCGATTTGAATGGAACGAACTAAGAAAAGGTTAGCAATTAAGGAACGAATAGAAAGGATAATGTAGTCGCATGAAGAGGATGGATAAGGGGAGGATATGACTTGCAAGACGCTCATCGAGTCGGAAAAGATAAGGTACTTATTATTGTAGGAGAAAAAAAACAATGAAAAGAATTTCACGAAGTATTGCATACGATTCTGCAGTAAAAATATATCAGATAGAAGGAAGCTTATAAAGTTCGTAGTGCGGAAGGGAAGAAACAAGGAAGGAGGCCCCGACGCCCTCTTCGCTCTTGGAACCATCCGCAAAAAAGACAGAAAAAAAAGGAAATAAGGACCTCAGCCTCGCTGAACTCGCTTGAGGCGATTGGAGGGAAGCCTTTAGTGTGAGAAGGAAGAAAAAATAATTTAGGAGTATGTAAAAAATCTAAAAAACTGAATGTAAAGAACGGGAGTTTATGATATATATATATATGTATAGATAAATGGTGAATAGGGAGAAAGGCGCCGAGAAACATGAGAAAGAATAGGAATCTTCAGAGAGGAAAACCGCCAATTAACCAAAATGTGGGAATAAGCAGAAACTAATTTAGAGGACTTAATAGGAAGACGTTTTATGAGGAAGCGATCCCCGAGCAAGGATCGGCGAATGTGTAGAGGATGAATGTTGGCTTCTGAAAGTACTGTAGGAATGGGAGAGGATTTCAGAACACCAAGGCAAAGACGAAGGCATGAATTCTGGACTTTATCGAGTTTGGAAAGAAGATGTTTAGGAGCATTTCCGTAAATGAAGGAACAATAATCGAGCTTGGAACGAACAATAGATTTATAGAGAATAAGAAGGACATTGGGGTCGCCGCCCCATTTGGGTGGAGAAAGGGCCTTTAATAAATGAAAATAGGCCTGCCCTTGTAGGAAAAGTCTTTTAATCGAAAAATTAGATGCAAGAAGAATGGATTTTTTTTTTTTTGTTTTAACCGCCACATCATATTTTATACGAACAAAAAAAAAAAAAATTATTGTTGAAAACGTGGTACATTAAGAAGAAATGCATTAATTTTTCGCTTCAAATGATTTTTTTTATCAAAACCATCATTTGCCTATTTTTACTTTTTATTTTTCCCTGTTTTACAGCAAAATTCCCATTTTTTTCCTGATTGGGTGACCACCCCGTAATATGACTAGTCGGTTTAATTCAAATACAAACAATTTTATACTTCACTGTTAGTTTAAATTTCAAAACTACCAAATTTGATTCACTTAATCTAATAACAGATGATAATCGCTCCGATGAGAAAATATGAGTAATTAAATAAATAACTTGACGCAATCTTTCGGAACCACGATTACAAAGAAACGCGATCGTATATTCTTATTGGAATTCTAGCCCATGAATGGATCTCACAAAAGCAGCTATAAAATATCTATTTCTTTTAATTATCTGTATAACTAGTAGAGGTAGTTATGTAGTGCTATCGGTCCAATTTAACCGGATTGCTGATTTAATTTACTCGATGAAAACGCTGAAAAATTGTTGTTCCCGAATTATAATATTACACTTTTTAATTATAATTATTACTATACTAAATTTTTATGTTTTTATAGAAAACGATTTATTCAACCAGTAAAAAACAGGTTATATTTCGTGTTTTTTACATTTATTTAAAATCAAATAACTTTGATTTATTTTTTAACACCATATACGGAATAAATTTAACAATCCTATTTCAATTTTATAAAAAAAAAAAAAAAAAAATGTTTACACCATAATTAAAGAGCGATTATAAAACAAAAGTTTCAGAATTTCGGCTCAAAACATAAATAAAAATGAAATTCAATTTCGTTTTCGACTGAAAATTTTATTTCGGTCAGACACTAAGCGAATCGGTTTTTGTTAAATCCAGCTTTCTCTACTTTATTGGAGTTCCCTACAACAAATTAAGATACTTTATTCTATTCAGTACAATTCGGCGTTCATTAGAACCGTATGAACGGTTTCAAATCAGGGATACTCGTACTACTGGGGGTGCCTTGCTAATGATCTGGAGATGTGCAAAAAAATTTCACTAATGACGGATTAACATGCGGGGTTGGCTGATAAAAAACGTTTTAACGTGATTTAAAAGCGAAATGATAAAAATTATCTAAAATAATATTTTTAATTTTCATTAACGTTCGATAAAACCGTAAAGATTGAAAATAGTGTACCCTCTTCTTTTATATACTAAATCAGTAAAACTACGTAGCGCTTAAATTTTGCTCAATTTTTTCAGTGATCACAACTTTATTATTATTATTTGAATTAATTAAGATTATCTGATTTCATTAGTAATGGATAAATGAACTAAAACTTGTACAATAAAGAAAACGCTATATCGTGGAGGAAAAGATTAAAGGGTAAGTATTTGCAAGAAACAATTGAATATAATGCAAGATATTGGACTGTTCAAACATATGGTTCTTAGAAAGAGAAAAAAAAATACTGCGACAAATACATAATTCAAAAAAAGGAAGTAAGTATTATTTAAAAATGCAACATGCTAAGTGCAGGGAAATGATGAAACGGTTTTTGCTTCTTTAACGCCTACATACAAAACATACGGATTGCAAAAATAAGAATAACAGTTTTCTTTTCTTCTAATTTCAATACAAAATTAAAGTCAAACTTGTCGACTCATACATTGTCAACTAGCAATCGTCGCGAGGCTAGAGCGCTTGGCTTCCGTTTCGAAGGTCTCGGGTTCGATACCGGGCGATAACAGAATATGCGCGCTAGTCAGTATGCAGCAGTTAGACACATTTGAGCTGCATTTATAACGCGATAACAAGCAGTTATAGTCAGTTCCAAATGTAATCGTGCGTGTGTGCTAGCGTCGCATAAATACTCAGTCGGCGAGCAATCGCATCAACGTGAGTAGGCCAGTCGTCTTTAACTGCCTTACTTACTTTTTGATAAACCTTATCGTTCACGACTGATTCCCTAAAAATTAGAATGACTTGCTGATTTGTTTATCCTTAGCCACTTCATGGAAAAAATGCGACTGGGATAAATTTTGCAAAAACTAGAACTAAAATAGCTACATAGAATGTTAGAGGACTTTTACAAGCCGGGAAGCTTCGTATTACGGAATTGGAGATCGAAAGATTAGGAATTGCAATATGCGGGATATCGGAGATCCATTACAACCAGTCTGGCCATTTCGTTACAGATAAAGGAACACTTTACTGCTCCAGGACGGACACAATAAGTTTTAGTGGCGTTGCTATATGGGTGTCAAAAAAATTTAACAGAATAGTTACGGGTTACAAAACCAAAAGCGACAGAGTCATAGCTATCAGATTAGAAGTTAGACCGGTTCCTGTTAATATTATACAAGTATATGCACCCACTTGCGCGGTGAATGAAGAAGCAATAGAACTAATTGTAAGTAAATCATTTTTCTAATTATAACTATTTTCCGAGAGTATTGAACTCGAACATGTGGAAAAAATATTATGATCTGACGTCACCAGATATGGAAATAACAAATTTGACTTTCTCGTAAAGCATATTTTACATTTAAAGTAAATTACTTACTACAGTTATAATTACCGGATTCTTAAAACAGAGTTACCTTTATCATTTCCAAATGTGATATTCTAAATTCTTTTCCAGGAAATAATAATGTCACTAACGCAGCAGCCTTAGAATGGGAATGTATAACAGCGCCAGCATTACGAGCTAATAAAAATTATAAATAGGTAATATGAAAAAAACGTATATTAAATTTTTAATGACACTATAACCTAAACGTTATACATTTAAAAATTTTCTACCGTCAATCCTCACCGACACATCAAAGATTTATTTAATTTGAAAATAAACAGCTAAATCGCTAAATTAAATTATTATCAGTTTAAAAATAGAAAGAAAAATTACATTTACTAAATAACCTACCTGTATATGCGCACATGAACAACGGTGTACATTGACTTTTTTTAAGCTTTTTTTCTGGCGGCGGAAGTTCTATATCAACTCCATGTATATCTTGGATGAAGAGATCATCCGGAGAAATGCGTTCTTTTTGTACTCCGGACGGAGCTATATATATTTCATTGCTAAAAAAAAATACTGTTTTTTAATTTTTCTTTCTAAAATCATGGTCAAATAGCACTGCATTATTTAAATAAATAAGTGGTGTATTCAATAAAGCATTACAAAGACTTATAAATGCAGTGAAAATCGTGTGCTCAAATCCAAAATGGTCTTAACCGACGATCATTACAATATATCAACAAAAATAATAGTTTAACCGTACAAAAAAAAATAATCGAAATACAAGAAAACAAAAAAAAAAAACTGCAAAAGAAAAAAGTATAACAGGGAAAACTATTTACTATAAATTAACGAACGGTTAATTATCGCAGCAGACTTGTGTTATGTCATATTAATCAAATCAAATAAAATCATTCTTTATTATTTCATACTAAGAAACTACAAATGCACTTTACAGCGCGAGTAGTGGAAACCAAATAAATATATCTATATAAATAAAAATCAACTGCCACATGTATGAAAGATCATCATTTGTGAATGGTTCGACCGGTTTGGCTATTTTTTTTTTTTGTTGTTTTGTTGCGTTTGTAGTTGTCAGAATAAGGTTTGTATGAAAGAAAATTTTGAAAAAATTCACATATATGTATGTATATAAAAATCAAACGGTGTATGTTTGTGATCGTAAAACTCAAAAAGTAGTGGATGGATTGACTTGAAATATATAAGATGATTTGTATAATTTTTTTATCCCTAAGTTTCCCCGGGAACGGGAAATTCTAAACGTTTTTAATAGGCGCGATACATGATTTGTTTTCGACATTATCTCCAGTTAATATTTTATTAATTTCTGGCGTAAATAAATACATCACATTCCGTTATTTCTCTTCTTACGTAACTGAAATCATCAAGCCTCCATAACATGATTTAGACATAAGTTGCTGTACCCATTGCGGAATTGTAAAAAAAATAATAGCGTTTTCTATTACTTTTTACAAAGAAATAAAAAAACCTGTAACAGAATTTTTAATATTTGCTACCGGTAATGTTATTTATACTCAAATCTGAAATCTTTATTTAACTACTTTAGTTTGCTGTTGTGGTAGTAAATTAATTTTAATAAAGTGCTTGAAACAGAGAGGTTGAAAGATTTTAGAGAAAACGATGTTCTCTTAAATGTGTAATTATGGAAGATCACCGTATGAATAATTCGGTCCTTTCAAAATGGATGGTTATGTAAGCTTTTTAGTTGCGAAACTTTTTGTTAGATCACGACAGGCAATTATAGAAAGATCGATAATCTTTAGCTAAACATAAAATGTGAAGATCATTTTTGGTTAGACAGTGATAAACATGTTTCCCAAAGAGAGAAAGAATCTTTACATAAATCTAATTCCAGATAAAACAAAAATTTTTTTTGAATTTCAAAGAACAAATTTAAACGAATATTAATACACGGGCGAAGCCGTGGGTAACAGCTAGTGTATATATATATATACACTGCGCGACAAGTCTTTACGCACCGAGTAAAACTATAGTACGCTGCGAAATAACCAACGATATCTGTTGGAAAAAAAATTATACGATGGTTATAAACCGCTAAAAACAGATCCTTCACACTTTGACAATATACAACACGTAGTTTGACGAACGTTAGCTGGATGTACCACTAAATAACCGGGTAAAGGAGGCGTGGCCTAGACAACTAGTTGTGATAACTGCAAAAGGTTGACGACCGTGAGTGTCGTTCCGCATGCTTTATTTATAGATAACAGTGCTGTTTTAATCTACCGTATGTGTTATGCTAATGAGCAAGTGTTTTTTTTAATAATTTCTTTCATTTATGGTGTTGTAATTTCTTCAAAAACATGTCGGTATCGTCGGAAATGGCAGCAAGGATTGTTGCTCGCATTGAAGAGGATCGAAGTCACCGTTCTGTAGCTCGTGAATACAATTTAACAGAAGGAAGCGTGCGGCACATTTACAATAGGTATTTAGTGACTGGCTCGTACAGTCGTCCGCGAGCTACAGATGTGCGAAAAGATCGAAAAATCGCGCGGGAAGCTCTGCGCGAACCATTCTCGACATCTACAATGCTCGCTAAACAAGCTAATGCAACTCTCGCAGAATTAATATATTCTCAGACGGCTCATCGGCGACTCAAGGAACAATGCTTGGGCAGTTATAAGCCAGCGACGGGGCCGTTCCTCACGAAACAGCAGAGAAAAGCGTGACTGGAACTCGTGCGTAATCACTTAAACTGAACGACAGCCGGCTGGAGTCAGGTCCTCTTCACTAATGAATTCCTATTTTCGTTACAAGGTCCAGATGAACGTTAACGAGTGAGGAGAAAGCTAGGAACTCGGCACCATCAACAAAAGTTTGTTCGCAGGTCTAATTTTTTTGTCGGCTCGAAGATAGTGTGGGATGGCATAGAGTACGACACGAAAACCGAGCTTTATGCATACCACAGACCTTTCATACCGTAGCAGGATAACGCACGGCCTCACGTTGCTCGAACCACCAAAGAATTCCTTTAGGAGGCCGGTATACCCACTATGGTCTGGCCAACTTGTAGTCCGGACCTCAATCTGATCGAACATGTCTGGAAATAGCAAGCTCGACAACCAGCTGTATCCTTGCTGGGTGAGCTGGGGCCAGCTTTGGTAAACATAGAATAATATTCCTCAGGAGCGTGGCGTTATGCTGCCGTTATTCGAGCCCGGGGTGGCAATACGCGTTATTAGTTACAAGTTTAATCTTGTTTTTACGTTTTTTCTGTATTTTCTGATTTTTTTTTTTTACTTTTTTGAGTGTTTTCGTTCCATTTATTCTCATTAATTAATCGCAAATATTCATTTTTCGTAGCGTAAAATTACGTTTTTTCGACCTTGTCTCTTGCTTACCCTCATTGCTGCTAAAGGTGATGCTCTGGTTGGTCTTTACATTTGCTTTGTGGCTTTCAAGTTGTCCTCACCTTCTTCCCTTCAAATTTGGCGTAAATCGGCGCAAACCGATGGGACTTATTGCTCTTTACATATTTGTATACCAGGTGCGTAAAGGCTTTTGTCGCGCAGTGTATATATAATATATACATATACATATATCTCATAAAGCTGCAAGGAAAAAAATCATACAGCCCGTTCTATAGTAGCTAGAGAGTTAATTTTTTTTTCAATCGACGTATTTTCTTCGTGAGATCATAAGAAAATTAGAAAACCGCCAAAATTTGAAAATTAAAGAACCCAAATTTTGAAAAATTTGAAAATCAAATTTTAAAAAAAAAAATGTTAAAAAATTCCACAGCCGATTCTATATGAGTTACAGTACTAGTTTTCTTTTTAACTTGCGTATTAAGGTCTCCAGAATACGGAAGAAATATAAAATTCGAAAAAATTTGATATTTATGAACCAAAATTTGTGAAAATCCAGCTCAAAACGGTAAGACTGGAAACTAAAAAAAAGTCCACAGCTCTTTCTATGGTAGGTGGAGGGTCACTCTTTTTTTTAAACGATATATTTCAATCACTATAATATAGGAAAAATACGAGACCCCTAAAATTTTAAAATTAAAGGGCCAAAATTTTGAAAAATGTGAAAATCAAGTTTTAAAAAGTAATTCTACCTTACATCAAACATTATGGGCACTGTAAATACAAATGCAGCTATAGTGCTGGATGGATAATCTTTTCTTCTATTCTCTATTGAACATTATGGGCACTGCTGACGCAAAGGTGAAAAAAATGCAGGATAGAATTCCTTTCCTTATTTTTTCATCGATTATGGTGGGCACTGCTAACACAGATGCGGCTATAGTGCTGAATGGTGATTCTTTTACTTTTTACTAAGAACGGTGAACTATTCTAAAGCTAAACAGTGATTGTTTTTTTCATATTTAAATTAATTCTTTTGTATTATCAGTTTATCACCGCTTTGCTTTAAATGTTTCAGGGTGTAGGTCCTTGACTGGTGTGCCAAAAATTAAAAAATAAATTTAACGAATGTCTACGCTTCACGCAGATACATTAATACATGAACATATCTTATGGGCAGCTCCACCTTTTTTTTATTCTTTCACTCGACATAGGAATTATCTAAGTTGTTTCGTTGAACTGTCGGTGGGCTAGCTTTATATTTTAAGGATAGCAACGAGTGTGAAACCCGACCTGTTAATGATTTTTACTGTACAGCAAATGATTCTTTAGAAACGGATGTGGTATTTACATTTACTTTTTTGACAGTATTTACAACATTATTGACATCGTTTACACTATTTGTATCATCGACAACAGTTACGGTGTTTACACCATTTATAACATTGACATTGAAGGTATGCGTTGTTATTGAAAGGAGAAGACAATGCATACTAAAGTAGGAGGTATAGTAGCGTGTTTCAAGTGCGCCGACGTGTCAAATGCACGTGAAATTGCGTGATGTGAAAATGGATGGTTCGTTCTTCAGTTCGAGTCCGAATTCTGCGTGCATAAATTTCATGAATGTGTGACCGTGTGACCCTCGTAAATCCAAGCTGAGATCACTACCAAGAACTTTGACCATTTCAGCGCCTTGTACGGATACGTTAAACTGATCGACGTCTGTGTTGCGGAAGAAGAAGCGTATAGCCTAAGGAAACTTGCGGTCGATGATTCGTGATCCAAGGCTGACCATCACCAATCTTGGTTAGTACAGATGAGAAGGCGACATCAGCTTGTCGCATCATTTGCACGAGCGGTTAGTAATGTAGCGGCTGCCAGATAATTTCGCAGCAGAACTTTTTACTCAATCGCTTGTAAATCTGTGTCTGACAAACGGACGGTACTTGACGGAGGTCGCCGGTAAACACCATGTTCATACTCGCGAACGGACGCCCACAATCATGCATAGTGTGTTCAAGTCAAAAATTTCTGTCCGAGGAGAGCGAATACGATCATACTGCACTTGTCGATAAAAACGATGCGAATTTTTACGAATGCCATGCGAAACACGTTCAGTGTTTCCACTTGAAGGCCCGTCATCTTTTGCGAGTTCTTGATACGAAAGACAGCGTGTACAGTGGATCATCCGATATATGTATAAATAATATTTTTCTTGCTTATTCATGGTAACAATTTATGGACGGACAAATTTTTGGAATGACCCCCAGCCATAAGACATATTCATGTCAAAAAAAAAAAAAAAAAAAAAGACTTGTAATTAACGACTTATAACTTTACTTGGTTTGGATACTGGAATGATGACCGATGTTTCTTCTAGGTTATGCGAATGTGGTCAAGTATTGGAGCGATATTAAAACTGATAATAACTTGTTTTTTACGATAGTCGAGGTAAATAAATTTAAGTTTTGGTTCAAAGAGGATGAAGCAAAACTAAAATAGTTACATAGCACGTATTTCATCTCATATTTTTGAAGTATTTAGAACAAAGATAATCGTGTTGCAGTTGAGTGTTGTGCCAAACGTTCTGCGTTTTCTCTACGTGCGGTATTATTTAAGTGAAATAAAAATAGAATATTAAAAAAACGTTATGTAAAATTCTAGATGAAATATTTTTTTTATGACTGAATTGAGCAATTTATTATTCCACTTTATATTTCGAAAGTAAATCAATCATTTTTTTAATAATTTAAAAAACATTGGCAGATAAAATGTGCACAATTGTTACGCTGTCTTCGAAGTCATTTCTTAAAAAACTTTTAAACATTATGAAAAAACAAATTCCTTAGGAATGGGTTTTTTGTTTTTTTTTTCCCATTCAGGAGATTATTTGGATTACATTTAAGGATGCTTTTATTTTTTGATGTACAAATCTAAAAAAAGATCATTGCTTAAAGGGCCATTTAAGAAATTCTTCAGTTCGTGAAGTCGTATTTGCGGAATTCAGACTAACCAACATTTTGAAAATCATAAGTGATGGTAAAAAAAATAACTGACAAATTTTTTCGATCTTAACGTAAATAGGTTTACGGTTGGAGGAAAATCAGAATAAAAAATAGCTTTGTAAACGAATTTTTAACAAAAATTAGACCTATAATAACAATACGTAAACTTTTATTGGTTGCATAATGAATAGAATGTTATTTAGCGAGTACGGAAATTTTAATTTTGGTGTTATTTCGCATTAGGTTAGCTACACGCCGGCTCAATTAGAATTACAATGATTTCGATAAATACGAAAATCAGAGCAGCCTTATGTAGACCGGAAATTAAATTTGGTTTCGGACAGATATATAATACCAGTATCCCTGACGTGCACTACACTATTAAATTACAGAATTTTCGTTTTTATAAATTTAAATTCTATTAGGTAATTTTTAAATTATGATTTAAATTATTCATTCGAAAAATTCAAATATATTACTATATATGGGAAAAGATATTTTGCAGCTCCAGTTAATTTCTTCAATATGGTCTTACATATATTAGTGATACTAGGAATGTTAAGTCTCTTTATTATTGAACAATTTCAGAAAAGTTATTTCCAGAGTTTGATATCCAAGTTGAATTTTTACCTGATGCTGCGGTGGTGCATGCTGTACCAGTATTAATATTATTAAGGAGATATGAATTCTTAACGTTTATATCATACGGTAACCTGGTATTTCTCAGAAATTCGTTATTTAAATTTTTAATGTATATCGAGCAGTCCTTCAATCAAGTTCACTAGGTACAGACCCGAGCAGTTTGAGCATTTAATGTTATTTTGTTTTCTTCAGGAGATGGCTACATTTTAAAAATCTAAATAGCAAATAAAAATATGACTGCACTTATTCCATTGAATTAACTAATTTTTTACAAGAAATAATACAGGAACATAAATTTTTGATTTTTAATATATTTTGCAAAGTAGTTTGAAACGGGAAGATTACTACCAATAAAGATTGCAATGTTTTATGGTTATCAATGTTTTTCTTTACAAAACTGCAGAATTGTTTCAAGAATAATTTCCTTTAGGGCTCTTTCAATGTCTCTAATGCCAGTATTTAATGTGACACCTCATAAGACCAATTCATTTTTTCCCAATTATTGAATGTGTGCCTTAAAAAGAATGATTGTTGAATTCAAGAAATCACATTAACGCATTAAAATCATCGTGATATTACCTACGTTGCAATATGTGTTACTTTTATAAAATTGTATATTTTAGCGAAATTTAAGAAATCCATTTAAGTAATACACGGCCTGCGCACAATTATCGGCTAACTAACAAATAAATGGCGGCATTTTAATTCGGATTGGTATTAAACAATTACTTATGTTATTAGTTATCTTATTATCATCATAATTTTTATTATTATTATATTTTCGTTATTTTTACAATTGGATTACCAGTTTCTGCGTCGCATTCATCTACCGGGCATCGGGACAACACTTAAATTATAGGAACATTAAGAATTTACACCCTTTCGTTGAGTTTTTAAATAATTTGAAATACTTATGAAGATAATTTTAAAACTTACTTATATTTTATACTTATCCCTCCTCCCGTACCAGTTACCCAACCCAAATTGTAAAACTGCCTGCATAATTCCGGAATCAAATGTCTAGGATGTGTTCTATTTACCTTTAAAATACAACAAAAGAAAAGAAAAAATATGCCGATTACAAAATTAAAAAAATAAAATAAAATGGATTATATTTATCGATAGGGCAGATACAGAAATAGATTAAGATGTAGGTAGTAGGTATTACACGACGATATGTATAATTTAAATTACGATGTTAGAACGTATAAATATAAGATGATTCGGCAACAAGCATTTGACTTGACGAAAGAAATCGATGTAAATAAATAGAAATATATGTATATTTAAAAAAGAAAGTTTAGAAAAAGAATTAATACTTGAACATTACATGATAATCTAAATAACACATTACTACTGAGAACAGAAGTTTAATAGTATAACTTAACAGCTTCGGAAAAAAATTTTAAAATCCAATCATAAAAAAAAGTTTGAAGAAAATATTATTTAAAGTGGACTATAACGTGTTACAGAAAATTAGACAGTTTCATTTTAAATCACTACAAACGAACAGACTTTACAAAAATAGGGGCAATTCATTTGTCGTTGCACCATAATTCATTTATAAAGTAGACAAAATTCAGTTTTACATTGAGGATATTCCTATGTGTCGACTGGTTATTTAATCATATCTGTAATTGCAGTTTATTACTAATTTATTAAGATCCGTATATTTCTAAACATCATGTTAATATACAATACCAATGAACTTACTGACTCGCCTTTTTGCATTGTTTCAGAGAAAAAAAGGGGAGAAAACAATACCGGTTTTAATTAATTTTAAATAATGTACGCGGACTTATAAATTCTCTTACGACGTTGATAACACAATATTGTACTTATTAAATATTCGTCTTTTTACCTGATAATACGCTAAACAATCATCTTAAAGTCCATTTGATAACAGATCTAAAGCGAAGACAGCAAGATTTAATCTGGTAGAACAACAGGCACTAACGTGCAGCGTTGCGAGAAACAATATTCCATCACAGTCGCCAAACAATGTTATCAAGTGATCAATTTAGTGATATTTTCTTCTTATGTACAATTATATTTTAATATTTTTTTTATATTTATAAAACTTTTACCGAATACTTGCTTAACCAATCTATTACAATTCACGAATTGTCGGGCCGAGTGCAGTGTTAATTTAAAGGTGTTCTCTCTTAAAAACTGCGTATGGACTTCATGCTTATTGCTGAGTTTGAAAGAATTTTGTGCGAATTTATGATGTTTAGTGTATTGCTGTAAATTTGGGAAGTTAAACTCGTCAGAGTAATAAAAGTTTATGACATTCAACAAGAAGTTCCTCAAATTTTGGTTCGTTCGAACGGAAATATATTTCGATAATAAAATAAAATGTTTTAAAAATGTTATAACCTGAATAAAAATATATTATGCATATGTATTGTTTGAAAAAGTATATATACTATTAAAAGATAAAAAAGGTGCTGCGGTATTGTTTCCGGCAACACTGTGCACTTATTTTACAACTTTTGTGCTCTAACTATTCCACCAGATTAAATCTTGCGAAAGGAAATGTATTTACTATTCGATAGTTCCGGCTTACTCCCGGGAAAAAAATGATAAGTAAACAAAAATTAACTTGAAAAATTGTTGCTTACATCTCAGGTAAATGAAAATAATTTATATTTTTTAAAAATGTAACTTTTACAAATATTAACTGTTAAGTGAACTGTTTAAAAACTTTATCTATTTTATTTTTAAAAAGTATGAAATTATAAACCGCAAATTAACGGAAAAGAAATTTTTAGATGTAATATTAAAATGTATTATTAATTTAACAATTAAAAATTCGTTAACTGTTCAATTGTGTACATTTCAGTTAATGATAGTGGTAATTAAACTATTGATGGTAATATTAAAATGTATTATTAATTTAACAATTAAAAATTCGTTAACTGTTCAATTGTGTACATTTCAGTTAATGATAGTGGTAATTAAACTATTGATGGACTATGACAATGAAGTAAAATTTTATAATTAAAATTATAATTACTAATTTCCATATAAAGAATACATAAAAGTAATTTTTGCCATTGATCATTGTTAATTTTTGGAATAATATAAATATAAAGGTATAATAAAATCCTGTATATTTTGGGATTTCATTGTTTATATATTTATATTATTATGAACGTAATGGATAAAGATTGAATTTGTTAAAAATAGTTCTATTTTTTGTTTATCAACTTTAGTTTTGTAGAAATATGTCTAATAATAATAAATGCTGTTTGTTTTCTGATGTATTGCTTAAATAATTATCAGTACGAAACAGTAATAGTAAACTAGCGGCACTCAGTCATAAACTTGCTTTAGAAATTATTCAAAACAGCATATTAAAATTTAATCGAAAAATAATAGAATATATAATGAATGTACTGCAACAGAAGAGCGTGAAGGGCTTCAATAAACGAAATGGGTATTATTTGAAGGATTAAGTAATTTACAAGTGAAAATAATATAACTAACACTAGTGAGAAAGAAAGAAAATAATCACGGCGTAGATTAAATAGAAACCAAAAAAAAAAAATATATATAAAACTCAAGTAAACATATTTTATTAATAAAATATTACAATTTATAACTAATCTGTTAATAAAAATCGTGAATTTTCAGGTTGATTGTATTGTATACTTGAATATGTTTCATTAAAAATTTATTATTAATTATCCATTAATACTACTTTAGGTTTAGCCATTTAATTAGCGATATTAAAAATCGTTCAAGTTACAAATAAAGAAATACAAAATTTAGCAAAAATAAAAAATTTACGAAATATGTTCAGCCAAAAATGTGTATAACTAGAAAGTTGTATTTTGCGTAGTACATTTATTTTATTTATTTTTTGTAGTCTTATTTTCAAGTTTTAGCCAGCTTGTAAATATCTCTGTATTTTTTATGTATTGATATAATTCTCTGTACTCCGTTGAAGTTGGTTAAGCTCTACTTTATATGGCCGTCATTGGTAAGGTACTAACTAATAAAATCGCTGTTAATAAAATTTTTCTTCAGTTTTCTAATCTACTACATTGCCAAACCAAATGCTCTAACGATTTCTGCAATCCACAAAATTCACACGCGCTACTATTTATTATACCCAAACAAGCGAGATGAAAAGTAATATGATAGTGCCTAAATCTAATTCTGCAAATATTATATAATTCTGTCCACACGACATTTCCGAATCATGGATGCCAATTGATTGATTTCTCAATTATACCGTAGGCCTTACATTTATATTAACCCACCTCTCCGTATATTTTCGATTTATTTAGTTATTTTGCTTTCGTATACGGCGCATATTCTTCCCAATTTAAGTTTATGAAATTTTCTGATCTTGTTAGAGAGTCGACTATTTTATTTTTTCCAAATATCGGTATCCATTCGAAAACTACTAAATTCGTGGTTCTTCTAACTTAAATACTATTTTCCTGATTTCGTTTCAAAATTGGGCATATTTTTCGGGAAAATAGCTTTTATTTTAAAATCCCCTAATAAATACGTTAGTATCTACATCTTTCTATTGTGCCCGTTTTTTATATTTTCTAATGCTAGCATAAACACTACTATATAAGAAGATCTGGCGTAAGTCATTCGACAGACTTTTGGTACCTCTTGTGTAGTGCAATTAGTTTAAAATAGGATAATTTTAAACCATACATTCACTTGCATTTGGAAATTGTTTAATAAAAAGTTGCAATTTATTTTTGACTGTTTTACTTTGTTCATCTACTGTAAATTTTTTGTAAAAATATTATACGTGTTCAAATAATAAATGCATTTCCAATTCTAGATCAGAATTATCAATGCTCAAAAAGTAATATATAACAAATAAAATGTATATATATATATAGTATACTAGGGGTCCCGCATCTGAGGCCCGAGCGAAGCGGGGGTCTTCAACCCCAGTGTTTACAAACACAAAAATACTCGAAAAAATTGGCGATCAAAATTCGTGGTTTTAGTACTATTGCCAATAGCTTAGGTACGTAAATGAATATCCAAATTCTGAAAATCAATAAAATAATTAAACTGAATTTTAAAAAAAGGTCCTTATCGTGCAAATTTTTGACGTTTAAAAAACTTGAAAAGAGTATTTTTATTCATGCCTATTTTCTAGAAATAACTTTTTTTAAATCTATTTCATAAATTGTAAACAGTAAAATAATTGAAAGTATAATTATCGCAGAAACGTTTTTAGGCAAAATTCATATTCAGCTGGAAAAAACGCAAAACAGAACCGAACGTATAAAAAACATATATACCCAATTTCACGTTTCTACACTTTAAAATTACAACGTTTCTAAATAAATGAATACGCATATAACAAATGCACAAATTAATAAACCAATAATAATACATAATTTAATTTGAAAAAAATAAGTTTCCGTTATAACATCCAACGTGAATGATGTAGTAAAAATTGTTGACCAGAAAAACTTTTTTATTATATAACATAAAGAGGTATATGTGAAGATTAAAAAAAAACGAAACATCAGCATTATAGTTATAGGTGCAATTGTGAATAGAACTCGAATTAATTTTGTGATTGTAAATCTTTGGATAACTGATGGTGGAAAAAGAATTATGAAATTTGAAAAAAGTCAAAAGTTCTTTGAAAACCTGCCTTTTTAAAGATTTAAAAATAAAAAAAAAACACGCTTATACAAAATATTGAATGTAAAAAAGTAATATAAATATTTAATATCAAAGCCTAGAATTTTTTGCGAAATCTTTCTCAGTAACCTTGTAATTTTATATTATTTTTTCTTTTCAAAATTTTTTTACGAACACTTTTAATATAATCTATTTAAACGATTTTCTCTAATTATAGATTTTCGAGAACTTAAATGTTTTACAAATTCAAAAATACTTGTTTATATTCAGTGCAAAGTAGAAGAATATTGTCGGTAGGGTGTATAATTACCGAGTTATAATTTTAGATAAAAATAACAATTAAATGAATGTGATGCTCTAAATGTGCTAATGAAACCAGATAATGGAAAAACTCTACTTTTTCTCATCGGTTGGTAGAAATTAGTAAATATTTAAAATGATCTGTAAGTTTAATTGTGCGCCACTAAAAAAATTCAACAATTTCGGGGAGCAGTTTATTATCTCCTTTAAGATTATGCAAGTAAATTATAAATAATCAGTTAAAAATTGTAAATACGAGCTATTGAATAAATTTTAGCGAAATCATTTATTGTTCATTTTAATGTAACGCTGAAATTTTTAAATAGAAAATGGCATAATAAGGGCATAAAATTAAATTATTTTAAAAATGCACTACTGATATAAAGTCCGTATTCAAACTATCTTATAATTTATTTTATTGTTTCAGATGTTTCAAGTTTAGTTTAATGAGTAATAAATCAAGTAATCAGCTATTTGTTAGGATAGTTACAGCAGATTATTATCTTACATCTCCTAATTCAGAATTAAATGATCCGTGCTATTCTGATTTCCGTAGTAATGTTGTCTCGCAAGTACCAATTATTCGGATATTTGGACCTTCAATAACCGGTTTGTTTTATAATATTATACACCTAAACGCTCAGTTTTTTTATTTTCTTTTTTTGAATGTTTATGTCATACAGCTGGGAATTTGTCAATAATTTGCATCGCGCTTTTCTGAGTACAAAAATATGGAGCAATATAGATTATAGATGATTGAATAAATTATTAAACAGACTCATTTAGTGTGAAATAAGATGAAACAATAAATAAAATGATATAATAAATTTGCGAATTGCATAGCAATAAAAAATTGACACACTGTGATTGTGAAAACTTTTAAACGTGACGCAAAAAGTTTACACAACGTTCAATGAACGAATAAAACGTTTGAATCAGAGTAAATGTGAAACACGCTCTTTAAAGAATATTTAAAATGTTTAATAAATTGTTTATTATTGAAGTGTGCGATTTGTGCCGTACATGTAAATCCCCAAGACATATAATACATGATTCAATTTTTTTCTGATCGGGGGAAAAATTTAAGCATTCGTTATAACACTTTAGTGCTAAAGATTATTCATCGATTCAAAAACTGTTGCTTTTGACGGTTACTGTTTTTGGTTACAAAAAATTTTTTATTTTGATTCCTGCAAGACACAGTATATATACCTGTTTCGCGGTATTCCACACTTACTTTTATTTATCGTAAGATAAAACTTACAAGATATAATTTTTAAAAAATTAACCATGAATAAAATAAAAATTACGCTTATAATTATACGTCATAAATACCCCAAAAGTTGTATACAGAACTATACAAAGAAAACAAGAAGCAACACTAATTTCTAATTTTTGGTTTTATATCATTGCACGTTTGATTCATTGTTAATTACTTTTATTTAATTTATTTTTTTGCACTTCGATAGAAGCTGCTATAGAGAACTCATTACGTTCACTCCATCTTTTTTGACTCCGTATAAAACTATATTTAGATTACTTCCATAATTATCCATATTGTTAGTACTATAACTTTTAAAGCTCTTCTCTTCCTTCCCTGATAATTAACGTCATTACTAGGCATGGGTAACTCCGGACACAGTTATATCCTCGGAAACATATCCGTGGTCGGACACAGTCGGATATATCTCCGGCAACAGTCGGATATATCTCCGACCACACATCACAACTCCGAAAACTTCACACAACGAACAAATATTGTCATTCCGGACACAGTTGAATTCACTTCTGGCGGAGTGATTTGATATATCTCCATTCCGAAAAGCGATAGCTGCCCGTGCAACTGTCAAAATTTGCCTTATCATTACTGTTTCACGGAATTACATCATGTTCGTAGACTGCTGTATGGAGGGGTAATAGTGCGGTGTGATTTAAAATTTTTAAATCGAATGAGTAATATGATCCACGAATTTAATGCTATGTGTTATTTGACACGATGCGAACTAGCTATTTTATGCTTATTGATAAGAAATATCCTATTTAGCAGAAAACAGCATGTATGTGTGAGAGTTTTTCATCCGTTGTCGGTAAATCGGAACTGCGCGAAGAAAATGCGCACCATGCTCAAAGACATTTTGTTGCTTTGTGCGTTCGGAGTGCTGCGCGGAGTTGGAGTTAAATACGTAACGAAGAGTGTGATTATACGCTGGATATGAGATAACTCCGCCGGAGTTGGAGTTGAGAAGCGGATATATATCCGCAGTCGGAACGGACACATATATATCCAACTCCTCTAGCGGAGTTGATTTGCGCATCTCTAGTCATTACAATTAAAAGAAAAACTTTTTGTGATAGTTGATGAATTGAAAATTTTATAAAAATAATCTAAAATTAAATCGTGTAAAAAGTTGCTCTGCCCTAACCCATATGCCGAAAGCAGTTTTAAAAAAGATGTGTATTGTCGCTTGTAACGAGAGGGTTAGTTATGAGCCTCTCTGTATTGAAAATAACTCGATATACTCTCTACGTGTTTTGTTACGAAACTAATTTACAAATAAAAATCATTTAAAATATAAATATTGAAATAAACATCGTTTCTCCGTTTTATAAAATGTTTACAACCGAATTTATCTGTTGACTAGTGCGAAACTGTTGAACATATTTAAATTAATCCATTTTACTTTATCGCGAAAAGTGGAAAAAATACTTGATTAGCGTTAAATATTACCAATAACCATTTTTATTCGGTAAAATATTTTTTGTGTCAATATTCCAATTTTGTAAAGAACATATTTTGGTCAGATTGTAAATGCATGATTTTCAACTTTGATAAATTCGGTATCGAATTTAAAATTTTCGTTTTTAACATAGCGAAATATTGATAAAAAGTGTTGACTGAATTTTGAAAAGAAGAATTATACGAACTTGAAAGGTTTTTGGAAATCTCTGTTCCAAGTGAAAAGCAAACCCATTTCCAAGCGTAAACTTAAATACAGAGAATCTAAATATTCTCTTCCTTATTGGCAATTATGCGCCCATTTAATATAACGATTAAACTTCGAGCCGTTTTTAACGGAAATGCAAGAACAACTTACGGTTTATTGTTGAATGATATTTTTTAAACTGAGTTAACTATTCCAAAAACTTAATATTTTAATCCGATTTCGCATACATAGAACGTTATCATCTAAGTTGTATAAACATTGCAAAATTATTATCATTCATTCTCAGATCATTAATTGTTTTCAAAAGGATACTCATATGGAAAAGAAAAATCTCAACCACTTGTTGACATTGGTTAAATATTTTAGTTTACCTTTTGGTTTCTAATTTAGCGATTAAATGTTTAAATATTTTGTCAAATTCGATGAAAAAAGTAAATAAATTGGAACTGCTGCAGGACATCGTTATTAGAAAAAGATGTACAGATTTTTCGGAAAGATATCCACGTTATCTTAAAATTGGCCATATTTTATTTAAGAAAGTAATTAACTGTCATTGTTGAAGATAAAATTGAAACCCGACTAAATATCTATTTTTATTAGAAAAACATTTTTTGCGTATTTTAGATTTACGGTAGACTTGTAATAATTTCTTCACGCATACAACTAAATTCACGAATCTGACGATATTATATTCTACTGGAAAATAACAGTTATTATTTCAGAATTGAAACAAAACAAAAATCTTTTATCTATCAAAAGATATCTTCCGATATCTCTGTTAAACTCTCCATCTAAAGTTTTAGATGAAATACTGAAAAGAGACGTTTCCTTTTCTTCCTCGAACTTAACAGTATTCTTTCATTGCGTCAAGTTGAAGGCCGTAAGATCAGCATTATGTCATTCAATCTTACGAAAGGCGGATATTAACCGGTTTTCAAAATCATCAACGTTTAATAGCTATCTTCTTTGATATCGAAAAAGCATAAGCTTATCTATAATGACACTGCTTTCAAACTGAGAAGATAGGGAAGTTGCTGAAAAGTTGGTGAAGTTAATCCAGAATTATATACTAGTTAAAATTGGTTCCTCCTTCACCGAATGTATTTATTATCAAAAATGGTATTTGTCAAAATTCGTTACTGAACGTAACCTTGTTTATCATTTTAAAATTACACGACCAAATCTATACAACCACTAGTGACAACTCACGTCTTTATCTCTCAGTTCCTTTCTGTTATAAAATACTTTTCTACTCTTGAAAATTACAGGTTAAAATCTGCGTCAGAGTTAATCGGGAAATATCAGAATTATATACACTGTTACAAAACGGATGACGCAAAAACAATGAATAAGGTAGCAAAGGACCATGTGTACTTTCAAATTAATCCTGGAACAACAACCACGTAACTATCTGATTACTGCTTTCCTTCGGATACGGAACTTTATAAAATGCTGTTTTGTTTGGAAACGTGTTTATTTTCTCTACGTCAAATTCAGGATAGATTTTTAATAACAGATTCGCTACTAACTTCAAATACAGTGGCAAATCTCTGAAACTAGATTAATCTTTTACTGCGATACCTCGGAACGAACATTTGCTGCGGTTGTTTACGTTTAGTTTATTTCGGTTATTTTTGGGTCGCATATTCCCTATTTTTTATTTACTAATACTTCTGTTTAAAATGGGCAGGCAGTATCGTTAAATTTTTCTGCTTCTACAATAAATTCAGCTGATGGGTCAATAAAGTTATCATCGGCTCTTGCTTAAATTAATTACAAATTAAAATCTTGTTATTATCTTAGTATTGAACTGAAGTATTAAAAGGAATTCACTTTTATTATATTGTTATAAAAGTGTTTACTTATTTTTTATAAATTCTGCCGACTGCTGTTTAAAATTAGACATTTTACTTATTGCCGGTTATTTTCGATGTAGCTAATGTTAGTTTGTTTTTTAACTAAATGTGTATTTTAAAGTGAATGTTTTCACTAAACTGTACTTAACTATATGCGTATTTATTTTAACTTCAAATACCGCAATATTATATCCAGTAAAGTAATTCTAATTTTCTAAATTTTTCATACAACCACCTTATATAGCATCCAACAAATGTAGTTTTCTGCCTAAATTTTGGCTGAACTTTATTGAAATATTTATGTGACTCGGCTAAATTTTTGTTAATAGTTTTTCTAAATTTTTTAAAATTAATAATCGAAATATACGTATATAAAAAGAAAAAAAAGAAAACAACCAATCCTGTATATATTTCAATGATATTTAATTACGTTTTCTAAGCTTACATCTCCATTAATTTTTCACACTTTTACTATAGACGAAATTATGTATCGATTAAAAAAATTTTTGCATTTGTTAAATAATCAATATGTTTTGAATAAATTTAGGTGTTAAAACATGTATTCATGTGCATGGAGTGTTTCCGTATATATTTATTCCGAATGCAGATGGTGGATTATTAAAACAAGACTTGTATCAGCTTGCAACAAGTTTGGATAAAGCGATTAACGTATCCTACGGAAATAGTTCATCCAACAGTCAACATGTATATAACATTATTCAAGTATTTGGAAGGTAATTTGTTTTTTATGTTTTCATTCTTTTTTGTATAAATACAATTTTATTTATTGTTAATGGTCAATTATTTTTGTTTATAAAACAGACCGTTTTACGGGTATCACCTGAAAGAAGAAATGTTTCTTAAAATATCGTTTTACAATCCAGTGATTGCGAAACGAGCGGCAGATTTATTGCAAGTAAGTACTGCTTTGTTTACTGTTGAAGAACAATAACTAGAAGAAAAAAAAAACGGGGTGTCTTATTTCAAGAGATTCAAAACCCGTTTGATTGATATATTTTAGATTTGTATAAATTATTCGCTTAAAAATGCGAGAAAAAATCTTCAATAAATTGTTTTTTAAATATTTTCTGTGGTTCATGCACGAATGAATAAAGTGATGATACAAATTTATTTACCACGAGCAAAAACGAATTTTTATTTATTTATTTTTTTTTTTTATGGTTCATCATTGCTATATACATTTGAGTAAACAAATAAATTATTAGAAAACAAACACAGTTTGCATTATTAGATCATAAGTTAAATAATTATAATTTAAACTAATGAGAGAGTGTCTAGTTATTTAACTTATTACAATAAAGTTAATTTTATTATTGTTAATTTACCTAGTTTTGATTACCTTTTCAGGTGGTATAAATAATATTTTTTGCGCTAATTTCATTTATGTTTACTGTCCATACAGAAATATACCATACTTTTATTCATATAAATAATGTCGTTTGCAATTTATTTGTCGTGATTATACACCCCATCCTTTTTTTTCATTTCTGAGCATTTTCTTTCTATTTCAATTACCTTACTATAAAAATATTTTAATTCTGCATTCATTATAAATTTCGAAGTAGTCTAAATAAATTTATTTAAAAAAAAATTTTCCCGTATATTTGAATAGAAATTCTTTTATATTCAGAAATTTTTAGATTGTTCCGAGGACTATTACATTTATACAATATCTATGTTTAATTAATACGATGTTCGGACAGGTACTTCAAATATCTCAATCTTATAAATAAATAGCGTTTAATTTGTTTATAATCAGTGGCGGATCGACGGAAGCCCCCCCCCCCGAATCAAAACCTCGATAAAGAAATTTCTTACAACAGATGAACTTAATTTATATTATAAAAGTTTTGTACAAATGTTATACCTGTTAATTTAATTATAACCATTATTTAGTAAAACTATTAATGTTACGTTTTTATTCTGTTTTAAACGCGACTGTCATTGATCTTTCGTCTTTTTTATTTTGCAATATAAACAAAAATAATTCACTGAGAAATATATATATTTTTTCACTTGCTCACAGACAAAGAATTCGGATTGGATTACTAACAAAAATAAAATATAAGTAAAGTCTAATAAAAAAAATATTACCGTTCTATTCTTTCTAGTAATTTACTATTCAAATTTTAAACTATCATTTTAGCTAGAATTTTATAGTTTCGTTTTATTTTTTATCTAAAAATAAAACAAAATCTAAATTATAATAATTATGTATTTTTAAAACATTTTTAAAAATTTCTAAAGAGGTCGCTATTTGATTTTCTTTATGAAACAAGGTATTTCTTAAATCTACTGTCTACCGTTTAAGATATTAGGTAAATATAGAATTTTTCTGCCAAAAATGTCTCTCTGGATCCGCCCCTGATATAATATGATTTGTACTATTCGTTGATATTTATAAAATACTTACATTTTAACTGCTTCAGATATGTCGTCTTAAAAAAATAAATTTTTTCAACTCTAAAATCATTCCTTCACAATTAAAAGTATTCGTACAATTTATTAGTTTATTACACATTTCGTAAGTCCGACCGTGGTTTGTTTTTAAACAATTAGAACATTTGGTAACGTTTAATGTGTTCTATTTTACAGAACGGAGTTATATTCAATCGAGTATTTCAGCCACACGAAGCTCACATTCCATTTGTGTTACAGTTTTTCATTGATTATAATCTATACGGCATGAGTTTAATCAAATTGTCTACGTTTAAAGAGCGACGTGATAAACAGTTAACTGATTACGGTAATAATTATATATTCTTGTACAGTTTAAGAAAATTGATTTAGCCTTATTTTTTTTCTGTCCGTTGTAAACACAATAGTTGAGACTTACTTAAATCCGACGTAAATTGTTGCTTTCGTGTATCAAACCGAGCAGTATTTTAGTACTTAATCTTTTTGTATAACTATCATACTGGTCGTTCTTTTAATGTTTCTTTTTATTATCCCCTAAAATTACTTCAGTTTTTCACACTACATATATTTCAGTTGTTTCGCCTCCTGTTTGTTACCATCATCATAAAGGTAGCATCTCCCATTCGGAAGGTTGCACATGACGAACACTCTAATTCTATTAACTGGAAAAAACCATTAAATTCCATGTTTATGTTGGTTAGTTCCATTCTTTTCCTTCCTCTGAGTGGTTTTCCTTGAATTTTACCCTGTGCTGCCAAATTAAAAAGACTTTCTTCTCGAATTTTATGCGCGATAAATTTGGTTTTTCTTCTTCTTATGTCGTCCATTAATTGTAATCTGTCGACTTTGCATCTATTCAAAACCTCTCGGTTGATTAATCCGTCCACGGAATTTTTAGCATGCGTCTATATGCCCACATTTCCACGGCGTTTATTCTTCTTTCACAATCTGCATTTATTGTCCAGGTTTCCGCCGAGTAGAGCAACACGAACCAAACATAACAACGTAGTATTTGTTTCCTTGTTTCTAGATCCATTTTATTATTTCTCAGGACTTTTTCAAAGTTTCCAAATGCCTTACTATCATTATTATTCTGGCGACTATTTCTTTGTTGTCGCGTCCGTCTTCTGTAATTACAACTCCTAGATATTTATACTGTTTCACGTTTTCTAATCGTTGTCCATCTATGCTCACTTTTATTTCACTAGTTTTGTGTCTGCTGAATTTCATTACTTTTGTTTTGTTTATGTTTATTTTCATGTTGACTTTCCGTCCTTCTTCATTCAGATTGTTCAGCATTTTCTGCATTTGTTTCTCTGTTTTCGCTAATAGTATTTTGTCATCTGCGTAAGAGATATGATTTATTTTGAGTCCATTGATCTTAAAGCCCTTTCTGTTTATTTTTGGGGACTTCATAATTTTTTCTACATACGCATTAAATAATCTAGGAGACAGTGGACATCCTTGTCTGACACCTTTTTTAATATTACATCGCTTCTCCGAGTATTCGTTTCCTATTTTTACATTTGCTTTTTGCTCCCAGTACAGCTCTTTTATTAATTGAATATCTTGGCTATCGATGTCATATTTTTGTAGTAATTGAATTAATTTCGCATGATCAACCCTGTCGAAAGCTTTCTCGTAGTCTATGAAGCGTACCAGTACATCTCTATTTATTTTTAGGGCTCTTTGTATTATCATCTTGAGTAGTACGATGGCGTCTCTGGTGCCTTTCTTTGCTATAAAGCCGAACTGCGTTGTGCTTAAGAATTTATCTATCCTGTGTTCTAATCTATAATTTATAATCGCAAGCAGCAGTTTTAAGGTATGATTCATTAGTGCAATAGTTCGATGATCTGAACATTTTTTCGAATTGTGCTTTTTCGGTATAACAATAAAATTGATATTCTTGAAATCTTCGGGGATTTACCTTCATGATATATTTTATTTAATAAATTTAGTAGATTAAACTGTTTCCCTTATCTGTTTGTTTAGTAATCATCAATATAAATGAAATCATCCAAAAAACTGAAAATTTTTAAAAAAAAAATAATATAAATTAATAAAAACAGACCCCACTAATAAATATCAAATAAAAATAAGGAAAATAATAAAAGAATCTGATATAATAATAAATAATAATGAAGCTAAATATTTAATAAATATGAACCCAAAAGCACCAACTCTTAACCCTTTAATAAAAATTCATAAAAATAATGCTCCTATAAGACCACTAATAAATTATACTAGTGCACCTTCTTATAAAATCTCAAAATTAATAACTAAAATATTAAAAACTAATATATCAATTAATAATAAATATACTATTAGAAACAGATTGGATGTTTTTGATAAATTAAAAAATATAAAAATTAATAACAAAACTAAATTAATTTCTTATGATATAACAAACCTTTATACAAATATACCTATAAATGAAACCATAGATATAATTAAAAAATCTGTAAATAAGTTAAAGAATAATATTTTTTGTAATCAATTAATCCAAATAATTAAAACTGTTACAGAACAAAATTACTTTAATTTTAATAACTCCATGTATATACAAAATAATAGTTTAGCTATGGGCTCACCTTTGTCAGGTATTTTAAGTGAAATCTTTTTACAAAATTTAGAAGAAATATACATGGAAAATATAATACAAAAATACAATATTAAATCTTATATTAGATATGTAGATGATACACTACTAATTTTTGATGAAAATAATAGTAATACTGAAAATGACATTCTAAATGATTTAAATAAAATTCACAAAAATATTCATTATACTATGGAAAAAGAAGAAAATAACAAAATAAATTTCTTAGATATAACAATAATAAAATCAAAGGATAAGTTAACATATAATATTTATAGAAAACAAACCACCACTGATAATATAATTCATAAAACATCAAATCACCCAAACCAACATAAATATGCTTACTTCATGACTGCAATAAATAGATTATTAACTACACCCATGAATATAAATAAAAAACAAATAGAAATTAATATATTAAAGACTTTGGCAAGAAATAATGGTTATGACGAACAAATAATAGATAAATTAATTCACAAAATAAAATCAAAATCAAAATATATACAAAAATTAAGAGTCGATAATGCTACTAACAATAAAGGATGGATAACATTCACATTTATAAACAATAACATATACAAATTAACCAATTTATTCAAAAAACAAGGTTTAAATGTAGCGTTCAAAACTAAAAATAATTTAAGATATAAAATAAGCACCTTAAATTTTAAAAATAATAATATTTACGAAAATAGCGGTATATATAAAATAAATTGTACTGATTGTGAGAAATCATACATTGGTCAAACAGGGCGAAAAATTAATTGCAGATATAAAGAACATATAAAAGCATTTAATAATAATGAAATAGAAAAATCAACCTATGCAGAACATTTAATTAAAAATAAACATAAACCAAATTCAATAGAAAATACTGTAACCATCCTGGCCACTTATCACAAAGGTAATAATATGAACATTGCAGAAAATTATTATATAAATAAATATAAAAATAATATTTTAAATGACCAAACACCTAATAATAATAATCCACTGTTTAATATAAAAATTTAACATTTTGTCTTCTTGTTTTATTTTATATTTTATATTAATTATTAGCATTTTCAACCTATTGATTTTATACCTGCTATGTTTATTCCTCTTTACATCTACTATATATACACATGTATTCCCTATATTCACTTTAGTATGTTTTAAGTTTCCTTTAAGTTAGTTTTAGCTGATGATGGGTTATGCCCGAAAACGTTTCTAAATAGGTATTTATCTAATTTATTGTTCTATATTGTTTGTTATTAAAGTTTGTTTTATTATATAGCAGACCTTGTTTATTTTTGACTGTCATAACTCTTGATTTTCGCATTTTATGTTGCTTCATCATATACTTTATCTTCGCATGCATTTCCCGATAACAGTGTCGATTTTGTAATGCTTCTATTTCTTTGCATTTTTGATTATACCAATCTGTTTTTGCTTGTTTGCATTCTTTTATTATTAGCTTGTGCAAGGTTTTGTATTCTGCGCTTGCTTTATCTACTAATTGCCTTCTGTCATTTATCATATTTATTATTTTTCCAGTAATCCATGCACTATTTCTTCTTATTATGTTCGATTTTAGTTTTTCATCCACAACCTTTGTCACTGCTTGTTTCCACCTTGCCCATTGACTATCAATATCGCCTACATTATTTATGCCTTCCATTTCTATCTCTAGTTTAATTTGAAAATCGTTTAGCATGTTTGGATTGGTTTCTGATTTTTCAATATTCGGTTTTTGATTATTTTTATTTTTTGAATTTTTACATTTTTTTAGGACTAGCTTGCATCTAATCGCCAACAGTTTATGATCCGTGCTACAGTCTGCGCTAAGATAAGTTTGGTAGCTTTTATTGCGTTCCTGAATCTTTTCTTTACTAAAATATAGTCAACTTGGTTTTTAGTTTTGCCGTCAGGACTTGTCCATGTGTAGAATCTTCTAGGATGTTTGTAGAATCAAGTATTGCAAATCATAAATTGAAATTTTTCAGCGAATTCAATGAGTCTTTCCCCTTTGTCGTTAATGTTTCCTAATCCATGTATTCCAACCTTTCTTCCATATCCGCGACTACCTACTTTGGCATTAAAATTTCCCACTATAAAGGTAACCCCTTTGTTCTTTGTGTATGCCATTACTTTTTCCATATCACTGTAAAATTTTTCTATCTCATCAGTGCTACTAGCGGCTGTTGGAGCGTACTCTTGAATTACGTTAATTATTTTAAGTTTTGTTTCAACTTTTATTAATATTATACGCTCTGATTTTGTTAGAACACCATTTACTAGACTATTATATTTTTTCTTCAACAAGATTCCCACGCCATATTCGTGTTTATCCTTTCCCGAATATATGAGATCATAATCAGTATTCACACTTATTTTGTCACATCCTGTCCAACGCGTTTCACTGATTCCTAGAATGTCAATTTGAAGCCTTTCTGCTTCAAGCACTACATTTGCCAGTTTACCTGCTTGATATAAGGACCTGACATTCCATGTTGCAACATTAATGTTGGCATGTGTAATCCGTTGTGCTAACCATTCTCTATTATTTTTATTTATGTTTCCGTCGATGCCTATATTCTTAGTGTTATCGTTCGTTGATGATACTAGGGAAAATAATCTCGATTTTCCAGCGCGTCTGTCCTCTCCTGCAGAGTGCCGTACCATCAAGGGCACGGGAGGACACGAGTCATTCTGTATTGCTACAGAAGACCGCCTATTGCCTGATGCACTCTTTCGAGTGTATCCCATAGGTGCAGCATTTAAATTATTATTCTGACGCGCCATATTTATCGAGAAATAACTACAGTGGTGGTTTCCCGTTGCCTTTCACTGGATTTTCTGTTGGGGTTTACTCCCCTAGCCGAAAGGACCCGGTTTGAAGGCGCCGGATACTCGCCTACTCGCTCTAGATCGAAATCATCAATCCGACTGGGGCACATTGTCACGAGCGAGTTGCTGATAGTCTGCTGTTGTAATGCAGTAATAATGCTTAACGGTATTTATTAGAAGGAAAACCTTCGGCAAGTGAACCCTCCTCCGTTTTCCTATCAGCGATGTGTTGCGAGTTCCGATTTAGCTTTTCTAATCAGTGCTAAGCCCACCGAGTAGAAAATTACCACCCTGCACCACGTGGACGTACAGTTTCTCCGTCGGTGGGACTAGCACCGTATGACGGTCGAGTGACTACTTACTAGAGAAAGAAACTCTAGTTAGAACAACCTATGCCCCGCAGGGCCCTGTTTGTTATAGTCAAATAAATTCATCAGTTTACGCGCCTATATTATTTACAGAATTTTCGACGAGTTTATGCAATTTTTTGTATTGCTACATCTGGAAAACATTTAATTTCTATCAATTTTTAACAGATTCCAACGTTTCTGGCTCATATTTTGAAACCGGCCTACACATAAAAAATTTGAAATTTCAAAAGAAGTTTATAAGCTAATTGGTTAGGACTTAATCATTCCCATTTATACTTATTTTTTATAATTTACTTTTATTTCAGTCTAAATGCTTAACTATGTATTGTTTTACTCGTTATTTATCATTCAATATGTGCATTTGAATTAACTTTTGTCCATATCGTTTAGAACTTCTCATTGTCTTTAGACCGTAGAAGTTAATTTTTCAAGAAAAAATTTGGACAGATAAATTTAAAGCGTTATTTTGACGTTTTTGATTTACATTTTTAAAATATTTCCACTCTTTTCACCTTATAGCATGCATTCGATTGAATTAAAAGAGTTTTAATTTTGTTATTAAATATAACGAGAAGTTGCGAAGTTTGAGTTTTTAATTAACTTTTACACTGAAATTATTTTTCCTACATTTTATTATTCAATTTATTTTAATTATTTCAAACAATAAAAAAGTAAAGATTTAAATAGGAATGCCTAGACATCTTTTAACAATAAAACAAAAATACTGATCAATCCGTATATCAACTACTGGAATTTAAGGACCAAGATTCTGAAAGGGTCAACTTTAAAATACAGGTTATAAACATGGAATCTGTTAGAAATCAATTGTATAGAAAATAAGAATTAAATTCTATAATTAAGATAAATATGAAAACTGAACATATTTCATTTATACGAAGAGAAACAAATGTGTATGTACGTGTGTGCGCGTATTGTATATAACATATGAAATGAGTGGATTATTTACACTTTTTTTTCTTCTATATATATATATATATATATTGATACGGATTCGGTATTTATGGCACTATCTGTTAATGATATTCGAGTTAGAATTGGAATGAAATCATTAATTCGCGATCTCTCGAACATCATCTTCTGTTCTCGTTATCGTTGGCTGATCATTTTCAAGAATTTCTATTCAGTCAAAACCTAAATTCCATGCACGTTCGGTCGGACGAATGTGTCAGGGCAGAAGCTGAGTTGGTGTCAAAGTGGTAATGGCTGACAGTAGAGGCAACGACATATATCCGTAGCGAGTGCACCCCGTTCATAACAAGTACCGAATTGCATTGAGTCGAAGGAAATTTTATAAATCCCACCAAGCAGAGCTATCCAGTAGTTTCTTAGCTTTGTTAGACTGTTCAATGTTTATCGTCGATGCAGTGATGCGTCGCAGATCATTTTATTCGCTTGTAATCTTACCGGTCACGCTTACGGATGTCGATTGTAATTGTCGCGTTTTTTATTTTTCTAGTTACGTTACCCGCCGCCCGTTTTGCCGCTCCTTAGACATTCGCTGTATAAATGTTAAAGTCGTTCTTTTATTATTTTGGTATTAATGTTTGAAAGTCGTATAATATACTTGTGAATTCAAAAACTTTTTTTTATTATTTTATATCGCGGATCTTCTGAAAGAGTCAGCTACATATTACCTCAAAAGAGGAGGAATACCGTAATTCTTATCTCTGTGCGTTGAGAAAAGAACACAAATTTTATAGTATAGAAGCCTAATCCTTAAAAGAAAATCGGTAAGAGTCAGATTTAGTTGATTCGTGTCGCTGAGTTCGGCAACAGCGAATGGATTCTGACAAGAACTTGATTCATTAATTTCAAGATATATTTAATGTACGTTATATGCATGTACATATACATATGTATATATAAAACTCAGTCTTTTGAATATCGTCATGCGGATGCTTTTGGAATCCCAAATGTGTGTCTTCTATAATTCTTATAGGAGGCCAGTTAATTAGTTTCAATTGACTATGCCATTCTTCGCAAAATGAAATAAATGACTTATAAACATGACGCAAAAACGTTACAAATTTCATTAGATAATTTTCTTAGTACCACCGCGCTAAGTATGGACATGAGCATTAATATATAGATTTTTATGTAAATATAATTGTATGTATGTATATATCTATATTACTTTTTTTTAATTGAAGAAATTTTTTCAGCACATTCCAGTACAAATGTTTGTGATTTTGAAAATGTTTCTTTTGTAACGAAACAGAGTTTCTCAAGTTTAGAAATAGATGTTACCGTTTCAGATATTATGAATGCTAATGAAAATTCAGGTAGGCAATATATTAACTATTTTGTAATGTGATAAAATATGAATTCAAAATTTAAACAAAAATTTTAGATCAATGTATTTTTGATAAATAAGAAAATCAATAACAAAAATACTAAGAATATAACTGATTGAAAGGTAAGAAGTACAATGAATGAAAATTTGTTAATGTTTTTGCGTCGTTAAATGAGATAAAGAACATAGTCAGAGTATTGAGTAATTAGTTTAGACGAAAAATAGGTACATTTGATCCCACTTTACGATAAATTTGTATAAAATTTTTGGTTTCTGTTAATACGAATACGAATATGTTCAAATTCTTTTAACTAGTACAAATTCCGTTTATTACAGATATTATGTGAAATTCAACTATTATTCTAGACTGAACCGCGTTATTAAAGTTAGATTTTGGGTTTACGTTGATAAAACTATATTTCTTTCGCCACTTCATCAACAGCAGGTTTTAATTCAAAGTTTCTTAAATACATCTTTTTTGTCGGCGACGTTATTGCTGTTCTAGGTATAATTTTTAATTACCCGCTTATAAAAAGGGGAAAATATTGAGGTGTAGTCTGCGACAAAAAAAAATATACACGTATATACATACGCACATTCACATCAAATGACCTTTTGGTCGGTAAATTAAAATCGAAGTAGATGAATAAAAAGCTATCTAAAAATGACTAAATTTATTCCGACTTTCTTTTTAGGTCTTCCCAACTGCAATGTTAAAAAATAATTTTATTATACATATTTATTGTATATTTTTAATTATTTTAGTACTATATTATGGTTTGTAACTGTTCATTACAGGAAGGGTTTCTAATAATCCAGGATTAGCATTTATTTTTGAAGAGGAACGAAGACGTAATTTAGAGCAGAAATCTAATGAATCAGCTGACACTTCACGATTAACTGCGGAATTAAAATCAACTTCTAGCGAATTATACTTCCGCGATAAACTAAACGAAAAATTAAATCGCGTTTTAAAGGTTAAAATAACATGTGTTATAATAACATGCTACGTTGTACTGCAAAAACCGGAGTTACGGAATATTTATTAATTTAAATTTGAACAGGATGTTGGTAGAATTTTAAAAAAACCTTTAGTTTGAACGTAATGTTTTTGGCTAAGCTATTAAAAATGTTTAAGGAAGAAGAGACGAAAAATTAGAAATAATAAGAATAGATTTACAGCATCTAGTAAATTATGTTGGTTGGTGCTAGAAATAGAAAAAAAATCACAAATTAAACAATAAGAATTATTTCAACCAAAAAAAAAAACAAAAAACAAAAAAAAAAGAAAATGTACATAATTAATAAGAAAGAAGGCAATCTCTTCTTTTGCGATTTTTTATACCATGAGAAGAGCTGTTGCCTCCTTTTTTATTTATTTTGATTCATTTGTTAGAGAGGATATTTGTTGGTAAAGACATTTTTTCCTGGTCATGTGCTTTAACATTAAAGCGCTGGATGTTTTATAGTGCTGATATAGTGGCATATGAAATTCATCATAAATCTGGTTATTAATGATATTCTTAATGTTTTCTACCTTTTATACACTTTCCACGTGATCTCTGATGACGATCGGCTTTTTAATTTTTTATATAAAATTAGTGAATATAGTGATTACACTACTTTAATTATTCAAATGTTAAAAATTCTATTTTGCTTAACCGTTCTTATTTCATTACTGGATGAACTTCTTTTCATATCCATAATTTCCAGTTCATTGATTTTTTCTTGCCGATTTACTCAGGCTTGTTCCTAATTTATATTATTCCGTAATTGTTCTTTTTTTTTTAGTTTTTTTTGGGGGGGGGGGGGGGGGTTATAATCCATTTATTTCAGTTTTTTTTTGCTGCGTGTTCTAACTTACCTCCAATTGATTTTAAGTTATTCAAGTTATTTATCGTGAAATTTTTCTTTCGTATGAAATCATTTCGGATTGTGTTGATAATTGTGATTTCTAATAGTTTTCTTTTTAACTGTTATTTAATGGAAAGCAAGTATCACATTATTTCGACGTACTGTGTACTGATCGAATTAGCACCCACTATACTATCTCAACTTTTTCAGTAAGTTTTTTTTTTCTGCCGCTGGTGTGCACGCATAAAATCATGCAAAAATGTCATTAACTTCGAGTAATGGGAGTTTCTTTTTTCATTAATTTTACAGGAACTAGAAGAAAAGGGTGAAATTGAATGTACGAAGCAAGATAACTCGTATTGTAATTCCTCAATTCTGGATGAAGAAAAAATCTTAAGATCAACTCAGAATTCATCTTACAGCGAGTGTATGCTATTGATGTTATATTTTAATTTCATGTAGTGCATTCGTACATCCTGTTTGCTAAACAGTTGATTAAGTAATAAAATTATAAATATAATAGCAAACATTAAATAAACAATAAATGAATATTACAGAAAGGTTTTTGAAAATGCCCGGCATTCAGCTGGAAAAAAAAATTAATAAAATTTAGTTTATATATCGAAATCCGAAGGAGACTTTAATTATTTAATTTTAGCTGGAAAAGACAATTTAAGATCTCAAACAGTTATTAGAGCAGAAGCGACGCACGCATTCAACAAATAATAAAGAACAATTTTGTTAAAAACAAAGACCAAACTAAAATTCAATAATTTATTTTATGTGCAAGAAAACGGATCCGGCTATGTTTTTACATTTAAAACGTAACCATATGAAAAACTATTATATTTTATTTGGCATATTTGTTTTTAAATTATTATTCGTTAACGTTAGTGATGTCGTGTTTAAAAATTAAAAAAAAAAAAAAAATAGTTTCTCGAAAACTGAAATTATTTTATTTAAATACTGAATACACGCGGATATAATGAAATACCTCTAAAGGTGTTTTATGTTACGAAGCTTTTCTATGTTTTAGTAATAAAAGTTACAAATTTATCTGCACTAGTGGCAATTTTTTATTAGCCGTTTCTTTTCTCTTTTAAATTCGCATTGTTGAATGTAGATTTCTGTGCATTTCACGGATGTTGCTAGCCGTGTTCTTGGCATTTTATATTTTAATATAACACATTGAACGGTGCATATTCTCTTAGCAGCGTAAAATAAAACAACTGATATTCTTCAGTTAATACTTTTTCCCTGCGGGGTGCATTCTAAAAAATTACCTGTTACAATATTTCACAAAAGTTTTAAACTGTTCATTGTGTATTTCTAAGCCTTCATAATAGCAGTAGAAATGAGTTACGTGCGCGAATCACTGAGATTTGTTACACGTTAATAAAATTTGACCGTTTCTTTTGAATTGTTAAAGCTCATATTATGAACGAGATAGCTCACAATCAATAAAAAAGTTTTAAAAAAAATAAATAAATAAAAATTTGATAGACTATTAGAAATAAAAAACAAACAAGTGCGATGTCTAATACAGATCCGCAAAACGGAGAGAAGATGAGGAAAATATACTTAAAACGTATTATATTCTTTTGTAATTTAATCAGTTAAAATAATAGCGGTTTATCATTTTATAATTTTCAGTCAACTCCCAGGGACGCGATATATTCAATTTGCTGCAGAATCTAATGGAAACATCTGAATTAGATAATGCCTCTTCCCCGGATGATTTGGTGCAAGCGAGTCAAGAATATCAATACGAAATTGAATGCAGTCAGCCGGTATTTAAGCAGCATGTTGAGAACGATAGTATCCTCGGTGGCTGCACTGTATCTGATGATGAAGGCGGTAGCGACGAAGATCTCACGAAAGATGAACTACCAATAAATACTACTACCGTGGTTAGCAGTAGTATTGACAACAACGAATCAGCAATAGAAAAGTACAGCTTTTAAATGGTTTTTTTTGTGATTTGATGGTAGATGCTAGTCATAATTATGAGTAAAAATCAATAATTTAGTTATAACAACTATTGTGCGTATTTTCGCACATAAGAAATTGAACAGAAAAACACGAACAAACTCGGTATAGTCGCATAATACGTATCTGTATTATATTGTACAATACGTGTTCCATTTTCTGATGGTTGATTAAATAAACGCACTAAATTCATTAATAACTAAATTGACGATTAAAGTCTGACTGAAAATTTATTTATTTAATTTTTACAGATAAAATGCGAGTGTTAATTTATTTTTTCGTTCAAAAGTCACAGATATATACGTTTCATTTTTCTAGAACTATTTATTTGAGTGTGTATCCCGCATTACCCTGATCTGAAAAATCGCAGCAAAATCAAAACAACATATCAAAAAAAAATAATTTAAGAAAGATTTTATCTATTCAAAAGTTTAGCTTATTCTAAGCATTATTTTGGATTAATATAATTCACCTGAATAACAGCGAAACTATTTCGGTAACTTACTACCATTCGTCAAATAATTTTCTAACAATTACATTTTAATTCATTGATTAATTACTCCAAATTTTCATATTTACTTCCTTTTCTTTTGTCAATATCGTGGGGCCAAGTATCTAATATATAAATTATTAACGTTTTATTTTCATTTTTAGTGTTGTAATCGTAATTCTAATTTCCACTATTTTTATATTCCAGTTTTTTAATTAAACAAATTCTCATTTTCTTCCTCTTATAAATGACCTCTTTGGATAGTTATAATTCGATTTAATAGATTTGACTTTAAAAAGCCTATTTAATTCAATTCAATTTTCTTTTTTCTTAGTGTTCTAGCATTTTTATATATATATATATATAGAGAGAGAGAGAGATATGTATTGTTGCGGTTGGTATTCTTTTAATTTTTTATTAAAATTTTAATTTTCGTATTAGTATTTTATTTAATGGAAATTTAAAGGTAGATTTTCTGGGTAAAAGTAGTCCCCCCGCTTTTGATAGATTCGGAAGAAAATAATTTTAACCGGCTTTTATTTGTATGTTCGGTAGCAAAATTGGCAGTCTATTCGATGTTAATTTTGTCGTTACAAAGTTATCGATCCACCTTTGCATAAGATAACATTCATTTTCTCCTGTATTTGTTGTTACTTTCAATATCGATTCTCACAGCACCACCGATCTGCAGGTGTGATCTGCTTTGTATTATATTATTTCTGCTACTTAACGTTAATACAAAATAGGGTATGTCAGAGAGCAATAAGTGTGACTGCGGAATCGAACAAAACTCGGGTCATTTATTTACATGCCCCTTACTGCCAATCCAGTGCAAATTTGAGGATATGATGTTCAAAACTATACCCGAAAATGCGATCCAGGTTGTTGCTTACTGGGCGAAGAAAGAACTATGATGCTGACCGATACGATAAGAAGAACGTTAATGCATACATTTTTGTCACGCCATCGTGACACTGTTATACACTACCTCTAATAAGCATTTTATTTCGCACTTAACCAATTATACTTTCGTTAATGTATATTGTGATACCGAAAATGCTAAACTGGTTTCTCCACTCTTCAGTTTTTTCATTTTACAAGTTTTTGTCATCTGCGCCTTGTTATCTCTATTATACAATTTAACAGTTATAGCCGCTGCATTTTCTCCTTGTTTACGTAAATAATGAGCTGTCTTAACGTCCTCATCGTGTAAACTGATCAGATTTCTCTGCTATTTTACATAGTTCCGATTTTACGTCTTTTACTTTTTTCGAAGGGCGCTCGGTGAAAAAACATTAATTTTTTCTTAAGCACTGATTTAATTTTATTTATAATTTTAGCCACTTCATTTCCATTCTTCAATTTTAGCATATTCTGATATAGTGTTTCATTCTTTTCTTTTCGGTCCGTTTAACTTCTGTTTAGTTTCATCGATTTTAAGATTCATAGCATTGCGAACGAAATTACTACTCTTTATGTTTTCGAATAGTGATTCAAGCACAGCAGTCGGCTGTCTATTATAAATTCACACTGTTACTATACAAATTACGATAAAAAACCGATTGTAACCACTAAGTAGTCACATTAAAGGTAACTATCACTGACGATTGGCACGAGCCTATTTTTTTTTTTTTTCATACAGACACATAATTTATTTATATTTTGTTGTTTTTTTTTCACATTCGTATATAATTTTTATTAACAATTCTTGCATAATGCGATTCTTATTACTGGAAGTAGCAATCTTCTAATCTTCGTAAATTTTAATGCAATTTAATTTTTTGTTATAACTTTCGTAGATCCGGTAGTAACTTCAAACTCGCTCAGTGTGATTGGAAAATGACACAGTTAGATGGAGTAAATGGTTCTTCTTCTGATTCGAGCGAAAACGCAGGACCGATTAATGAGAATTTAAAATTGCGTTCTAAAAAATCTTCGTCCTCATCTTATAATTTAAGAAATAAGAATTTTAACCAGTAAGTAATTAGGTTGGTTTTTGCTTCTTTTTTGTTATTTCATTCTATTTTTCATGTTTCTCGTGCTTAAAATATTCTTAAACCAAATAACTTTTGAAATTTTCTCGTGAATGCATTTAAATTAAGATGAAACGTATGTGTTAAATTCTTTTTTTTTTTTTATTTATTTTTCTTATATATTGTCACCAGACTGGTATTACCAATTACAGGTCAATATTTATTAGTTAATAACCAAATTTAGAAAGTCAAATAAAGTAAATTTATGGTGCGATCAGCTCAAAATTTAGCCACCGGAAGTCTTTAAATTTAAACTATATGGTTTTTGGAAGCTCATGAATGTATTCCGTATGTTACGTTCGAAATGTAATTGTATTAAAAGATTTGAATAGTTTTATTGCACTATTGACCCTCGCGAATACGATAAATATTATCAGCTAATAAGCAATATATGCTATTTAAACATGACGAAAAGTAGAGGAATTGTACGTTTTCGTGAACTGTTCAATCACTGAAAAAAATCCGCTTTAACAGATAAAATTTTCGGTATTTACTGTCAGCTGGCCCTTACGAAAATGATTGAAGAAAACAATAGCAATCGTTTTGAAGTTAAATAATGCTTCTGATAAGGATAAATTATTTTTGGCGTCATTTAATTTGCGTTGCTGATTATTTTACGAAAGAAGTTGACGTACTTATCAGAGCGTAAATTTATCACAAAAATAAACAGCACTTTTAGTGACAGTGTAATTCAGGAATATGGCGTGCCACAAGGCAGCATACTGGGTCCCATATTATTCTTAATCTATATTAACAATTTATGCAATTTAAACACGTCAGGAAAAATTTATAGCTATGCTGATGACACTGTTCTCATTGTAAGTTTCCGTTATCCAAACATACTTCAAACATTAGTACAGAAAGACGTTAACATGATACACAACTGTATGTCATTGAACGGTATAGGATTAAACGTTAATAAAACAAAATACTTAGTATACAGTTTCCTCCAGCAACATAGATGGGACCAATTAAAAATAAAGTGGAATGATTAGGTACTAATAGAAAGAGTATATGAAATAAAATATTTAGGAATCTACCTAGATTGTAAACTGTTATGGGGTACCCATTTGTCATATTTATCAGTAAAACTTAGAAAATTGAACTACCTATTCTACTACTTAGAACAATACTTTAATCTCAGACAGCTTAGGACTTTATATTTAGCACTGTACCAGCCAACATTAGCGTGTGGCATTATCCATTGGAGAGGTTCAGCTTGTTACTACTTATCACCAATAAACTATTTACAAAAGTCAATATTTAAAAAGTTAAATTTGGGAAAGCAGCACAATTATATAAATAACTTTCTAAATGTTAGAAACCTGTACTGTGTACAACTACTGCTATATATATATATATATATATATATATTAAAAAATAACGGACAAATTTGGAATAACAGTTCGTAATAGAATCGCAAGGTCATCCCTAAAAGAGAAATCATACATACAACGTTATAATAGATATCACGTTAGAACACAGGCCATATATATGGGCTCAAAGATATATAACTCACTGCCGGAACCCTTAAAATCTAGTCTAAGAAATTATAAATATAAGCGCAAAATATTATGTGATTACTTGACAAATAATAGCATACAGGTATGATACGTATGAAAGATAACTCCATTGCTCTGCTTTGGCTCTCATTGCAAAGTTGCCTTAAAAATTTAGGCAAAATGGTACAAAATGGAATGTAATAAAAATTACAATAAACAGAAACTGGGTTAATTATACACCATTTATGTAATCAAAAACCTTTCACAAACTAAAGGAAAAAATCAAAACCCAACAGTAAGCAGATGATTAAATATTACATAGATACATTTCTATTTAATTATCATGTAACGTAACACTAATTTATTTTAAATCGTTTTAAGATATTATACTATTAATCTCAGTTCATAACGTCTAGCTTAATAGTCTAAGATACAATTATTAATATGTTAAAACTATAAACTTGCTTTACAACATGATACTTGAACTTATCTCACTTATTTAACATTAACGATAGATTTAACTTTACCTATAGCTTTATTATATAGCTTTATACATAAGCCTTCGTCCACATGTACTGTAACGGAGTTCCTGTATAGAGCCCAAGGGATAGGGGAATAAGTGTGTTTAGATTAGATATCAAGATACATTTTTACAATTAAAAATCATATAGGTATAATTATATCCGTATCTGTTTAATTATTAAGAAAGCACTGTAAATATGGGCTAAATAAAACATTAACATAAAATAAATCTCTGGGCTAATAATACAAAAACTTATTAATTTTGCATAACACATATTTAGCACATGTACTTTTAATTATACTAATGTTACTCGCGCAACCAAGCGAATAAACGGCATAAACCTAATAAATTGTAATAATCTTGTAAATTTTAGAAATTGTAAATAAATAAATTGTAAATTCTGGGGAGTTCCATTCACAGTTTTTACCCACCATTTAACAGTGGACAACTCCAGGGCTGATGTAAACGAGGTAGTTCTCTAAATAATTCATCAGTTAGTAATGCTTTGTTTCTATTGAACGGAGAATGTGTGAAAAATATAAAACTACAATAATATATTTAATTCCATCAAATAGCTGAACATTCCATAATAATTCAAAATGTGCAAAAGCGGAAAGTAATAAATAATCTTGAAGTTACGATTTCAAAAAAAGAAAAAGATTGCCGTAAGAATTTAACATTGAATAAAAGTTAGTATAAATTTTCATTAATATTCATTTTAAATATCTACTCAGTAAGATAAAAATATAATAATTGGCAAAAAAAACTGGCTTTAGTATTAAATGCGAATTTGCGATAATTACGTTTATTCTTTTTTTGCTCCGTTGTTAATAAAATGATACCATACATACAATCAGCGCCCTTAGTCATTTTCACAAATCAGAATTAAATTTGTAGTTGTATTTAAATTTGTACAGGATGCAATTTTTGTTTATTGTAAGCAAACGCTAACATCCAATATAATGTTAATTAGTTAACGAAATAATATGTACACGGTGGAACAAAAATATTGCCTCTATTTTTTTAACACGCAAACATAAAAAATTTTACATTGTAAAAATAGAATAGGCATACATTCAAATGGGTATTGATACACGAACGACGAAACCATGGACAATAGCTAGTAATTTATGAAATATAAAAAATAAGATCGTTACAGTTGTTAAATTATTACCAGGCAATTAAAATTGCGCAATTTTTATTATGCTGGTGGCAAATTTGTTGGAAAATAATCATTTACGAGAATAGGTAGGCTAAATGCAAAATTACGGATCGAATTGCATGATAAAAAGTGATTATCCGAACGATAACAGTTGTGGGAAATCATGTAGATTTCCGACGCTGGCGAAATACTATAATGATCATCCGGCCGAAAGTAATAAAGTTCGTTATGGCTCATGCGGTAATAATTATCAGAATCTGAACTGGGTGCCGTCGTGCTCCACGTACGGATCGAATGAAATGGCAGAAAACAGTTTCAAAAATTCGCTGCCTTATACTGTAATGCAAAATTCAGTTCCGCTTGTTAGAGATAATTACATTCCTTATAGTACGTCATCAGCTTCAACTTCGAACAGCAGAACTGCCGCGACAGATTACGCTGCTGGCTGTTTTCCAGCGGCATCTTGTGTTAAAGAAGATGGAACAAATTATTATATACCTGAAAATTCAATTAAAAATTCCACAATTCCATACGAATACCTTCGATTTGCAGACAATCGTGGTATAATATCGGAAACGGGTTTTCCTCAAAACAACGCTTACACTACTGCGGGGAGCAGCGTGCCATTTTCAACCAATAATTTACCAACGCAGGTGAACGAATTACCGATTTGGCAGGATACTTTAGCGGCTACACGTAACGATTATGTTCACACACAGAACAATTTAAACCGCCGTACAATGGAACAAAATGCCATCAGTAGACCAGCGCCGATTTTAAATCGACCGTTTCAAAATAACAGACCGTTTACGAATACTGCGAGTCAGTCGAATAGTCGTCACAATGTGAACAACGGTAAAAATAAACCGCCGGTTATGAACGAAGAATATAATCGAGCGTTAATAGAAAGTTACCGGCGTGCGAACCAGATGAGGCAACAAAATAGGGAAATACACACGCATCGTTCATCCGGTTGGTTCGATAGTTATTAGAATTCAAAATTAATAGTCGCGTTTGGGAAAAAAGTTATTGCCAAAAGAAAATATGACACAGTAATGTCTTTTCTTACGAAATTTATAAAAGTTTTTGTTTTCATTAACATAAACACAACAATTACTATTATAGGGCACGGATCCGCCTTCAGTAAACATTGATTATACTATAAACAAGTTCGTGCTTGTAGTTTTTCAGTTAGTCCTAATTTTAAAAAAAGAAATAATAGTCCCATTAAAATAAACTTATTATTTACAAGGGTAGAGACAAATCTATTATGTTGAACTACGGCTACATTAAATGCGTTCGCATGTGTCTTTTAGTCTTACATACGCACGACCATGCAAATAAAAACGAACGTATATTTTTAAATACGAATGGTTATACATTGCAAGCAATTTTATTTAACTTATATGTCCACTGCCTTTCACCCATTAGTGATATTGAACAGTAAAATTAATGATAATCCGATCTCATAAAATATGACTCAGCATTGTGCAAGTGCGTGTATTCGTCAGACAAACGTGTATACATATATCTTTATATATATAATTTTTCTGTGCGTGGTTTGTGACTGAACTCCTCCTAAACGGCTGGACCGATTTTTATGAAATTTTTTGTATGTGTTCAAGCGGATTCAAGAATGGTTTAGATTCACAATTCGGTTCACTACACGAAATATGAGGTTTTAAATAGTTCAAATGAGATCAGCGGCACAGAAATGTAACCGGGACGAATAAAAAAAAAATTAATTTTTATAAAATTATAAATAAAATGATTACCACGGTAAAAATAAACTAAACCTAAAAATTTAAATAAAATGATTACTATGGTTATTTTATTAATTTCTGGTGTAAGTAAATACACCGCTTCTGTTACTTCACTTTTTGCGTTATTGAAATCATTAAACTTCCATGACATAATCTAAACATATAAGTCGCGCTCCTAGCTAGCACTTCTACCACGGATTCCAATGATTCTTTCAGACTCATCTATCCCATTCAAACATTTGCAATTTCCAATTCGCTTGGCATTTGCTATGACTATTAATAAGTCATAAGGTTAAACAATGACAATTTGTGGCTTAGATTTAGAAAATCCTTGCTTTTCCACGGTCAACTATATGTTGCGTGTTCGAGAGTTGGCGAACCATCGAATTTTTTTATAGCCCTCAAGGATTATCTAAAAATATTGTACATCCAATGGCATTACGATAATTTTATTTTTTGTATATTAAAAAAATATACCTGTTATGAAAATAGCTTGAGTTTCATCTTTTTTACCCTTTAATTAAAACAAGTTTTTTAGTTTCTATTCAACATAGCTTCTATATTCAACTTAGCTCATAGTATACACATGCTCACACGCAATCGATAGGTCGAATTGTGGTAACTGTTCACGTTATGACGTCAGTAATTGCTTTTTTTTATAAAAATTTTCATCAAAACGGTCAAGATTGTTACAAATTATTCAAAAAAGTTTAAAATTTTCGGATTTAAGACGAATTTATGAAGAAAATTCATTTTTTTTTTTGCCGTTTTTGGTCCAAAAGGAGGGTTTAAATAATTTTTTATCCGTAATTTTTGAATTTCATAAAAGGGCTCCTGTGTTTTGTTTTATATTTTGAATTTAGCTTCTAAAGGTTTATCGGGTGATGAGTTATGAATTTTTAAGGGTGATTTTTGAAGTCGTTCTGAATTCCATATTACATATATATATAAAACAACGCGCGAATATTAATGCAATAATTTGCGCTTTCGAGCAACTGTCTAGGCATCGCTTCTAATGTGAAATTTCCCATGAATCGCTCGGCCGCCACGATGTTCGATACCTTTTTTCAATTACTAATATTTAATCGCAAGCCTCGACACACACCGTGACGTCATTCATACTTGCTTTTATTACTGACACAAGCACACACACATCGACTTACGTCTCAGCGATTTCGCCGGATTACTCGGAATTTCTCTAATGCAACCCGCGATTACGCAGCAACAAAAATTCCATATTTCCGAACTCGGTACATATCGCTAACCTAACTTAAAATACACACGCAAACTATTCACAATTCTCATTTTCCCTATACACATAATATTTAAATTAAGAGAACCAGCCTATTTGGTTCGTTACAATATTCATATTGACACGGATTTGGTATTTACGGCACTATCTATCGATGATGTCGAGCTAGAAATTATTCTGTGACTAAAATCATTAATTTTCGATCTCTCAGCATCGTCGCATTGTTCGTTGTCGGCGAGGAATATGGGTGACTTTGTAATTTCCGATTTTGCCGAATTTTCCAGCACGGATAGTATTAGGGGTTATGTAAGTGTCCTGATGTGTGCGGTCCGCGACAGCAGGGTAGCGCTAACGCCATCGGCGTGAGCCGTGAGAATAAAGGAATAGTGTTTATATATGTGTATGTGTGCAATCTGGCCGGTTCCGCTAATTGATAAGAATTTCGGTAATCTACCGTTAGTTTATAAATGATTATTGACCCGATCTGGCTAGAAAAAGTCACCGCTTATACGGGTGTCAACGCAACGTTATATCTCGCTTTTCGGTATATATTTAGTTGCTGTCCGCAAGAGTAATATCGGCCACCGGTTTTTGTAACCGTTTATAGTAGTTGTGACAGTTTTTATGTACAATTTTATTTTTCTAGTCGCCATACCGTCGTTAACGACGAAGATTTTAATCAAACCGCCGTTTTACGACCCTTAGTAGTGGGTTTTGTGTTTTTTCTAAATATTTATTTCTTTTTTGACTGTCGGATGCTAGTCACTTGCATTCGGATTATAATATACGCATTTACTACTATAATTTTCGTGTACGTTGATTTGGTCATCCGTGATCGTTGATAACACTCGGCCCGTGTCTGGGTGACTCGCTTCCGGGAGGTAAAAGTTTTCGTTTTATATTTTTTGTCTAAATCCAAAGAAAACCCTAATGCGCATCCTCCATCTATTCGCGTTAAGGATCAGTCAATAAGTCCGGGACTCCGTATTATCGAATTAGGGACCCAAAGAAAACATCGCGGAAAAAGAAAATTCCCATTAATCATCGTTTAAATATATATATATATATATAAGTATGTATATGTATATAAAATTCAATTATTAGGATCCCGCCATGGGAATACTCTCCGAACTTCCAGAGGTGATTCTCCTATAGGGTCTTTTAGTAAGGAGCCCGAAATTTGTTATGTTATAGCAGCTATGTTGTTAAAACAATAACTGATAAATTCGTTGTGAATTATTGTTCAGTAATGTATTACAAATTACCATGGAAGGTTATAGCGTTGAACAATGTGTGCAAGTCATCAAATTTTATTTTCAATATCACCGTTCCGTGCACTCACAAGATTACATTTCTTAAATTATTTACCACAAAGCGTTGTTGACCATTACGCAAATTTAATTCGTTTTTGCCAAATAATTTTATTTTCAAAATAAAAACTGACCAAATTCACTTTACTGTCACTAAGAAATTAAATGTACATCAGATAACCATGCTACACATGTTTCGCATCTATTCTTTCATTCGCATTACTGATTTTTGTCTTCTTTTGAATGACGCTCATTCGCTAGTAATATGCAGGTTTTTAACGTTAAAGGCGAAGTGATAACGAATATTCATGATTTATGTATGTTTCTCTTTGAAGAATAGGAAATTATTTTGTGCAATGCAATACGTTTTCAACGATTGACCGATTTATAAAAATATATCTAATATTTCTCTGTCAGCGCGTTCATTTTATTTACTATAAAAGCGGAAATTATATAATTACGTAATATATTCTACGGTAAGCAGTAGATTTGAGAAATAATTTGTGTTTCATGAAAAAAAAAAGAAATCAAGTAAAAGTAAAAAGATTGCGATTTTCGAACATTAGTTCTTACATTGGCAAAATCATAACAAATTTTATTCGCTATAATAAAATCAACTTATTAGGTATAAGTAAGGGATTACAAAAAAGGCAATCGCAAATTCCCAAGACAATGATTCTATGAATTGCAATAAAACAGTAGTTTTAAGTTAATTGATCCGCACGGGTTTCATTATGATTAATAATATATTACATAATTATATGATGCTAAGTTCATTCCAATACAAGTTTATGGAATGGAATATTACTTTTTCCTCTTCACCACAGATATAAGTACTAAGGTTAGTTCGCTGACGGTTTGCAAGACGAAGATGCGATACTTGAACGAATGCCCTTACAGAATCCCCGCGGAAGTTTGTAAAAGGATCAAGATGGTTTCATAGCAACAAGGGACTGTCTAGAAAAACTAGATATTAATATTTAGTAAACTTTAGTTTAGGATTGTTTTTTTCTTTGTTTTTTAAAATTTATTCTGTTACCCATATACATACGAAATAACAATAATAATAATAATAATAATAATAATAATAATAATAATACAATACGTTATCTTACGCGCAGAAAAAATAAACATTTGTTTGAAAAATTGTTCCTTTTCTTCTTTTTTTTGTTTTGCATTCTCCATATTTGCAAATATAAAATTTGGATTACAATACTTACCCTTTTACAAAGTTAATAATTATAAATAAATACATAAAAACTGATATAATGTTTATAATATATAGGTAAGTAATGTTCAGGGTATTAATTCATTTTATTATTTTTTGTCATTTTTTACGGTAGATTAGATCCGATTAAATGTAATTCTCTTAATAAAAACGTACAAAACAAGGATATCGACGATATTCGAAGGAGTGCAAATTCTGAAAAAATTCGACCAAAAATGGGATCTAAAAAAATGTCTGGACCGACGAAATTGTTGTACCCAAAATTACCAATCCGTAAACAAAAATACTCGAGATCGTCGGTAAGTAATGCGGTAACTTTAATAAAATTATTACGAAAATATAAAAAGTACTCTCTATAATTTTTCCGCTGCAATATATATATATATATATATATATATATATATATATATATATTTATTCTGTAACACCGAAGAAATAATTTAATGATTTGGAAATACGTTTTAAGCAAAACTGATAGTCTAAATTCCGAGAACCAGTCTAGGGATTAAACTATTTGACTACCACAGACTCGGGTCCAAAAGTTACTCTGGTTCAGAGTCAAAAGTAGTACAGAAATAAGACTGTAACCAGACACCCATTAACTTTACTACATTTTAAAACTTGACTTTACAATTCTGAACGCTCTATAAAGCATATCAGCATGGTTAATTACCGAATATTAAAGACTAAAGCACATGTAAGTGACGAATTTATTCCAGACAGAAAAATTAATCATGTTTAAATCTTTCATAATATTGTAATTAATAAATTTTACGCGTGCCCAGTACACGGAAATGTCCATTAGGCATCTGCATAATGGACGGATATATGATCGATCATAATAAGTGTATCGGTCACATGCATGTGTATATACTGTTTTGAATGCTCTGTTGATTAGTGATGCATAAGATCCGTGTACTTTCCTGTGTTAAATTGACGTGTGGTGTGTCTGTAAGTCACTACAGGGATCTAATGAAAAAGACGAAAGACGATATAGCGAGTAAATCAAATTAAGAAACAGTACAGGATATAACGAAAAGAAATAAGATGAAATTAATCTCTGACTGCTCTGTAGTGCAATATTTCAACACATACGGTGATGTTCAGTTCCATCAAGCTCAAGAGAGTGAATTTGACGGCAGCAAGAGAAGCGAAGTAACGGACAAAAAACCAACAGAATCGGTTACACTGAACTAGCAATGTTACGTTTTTCTTTCTACCTGATTCATTGGCATAGTAATGCGAAATTTTCTGTGTCAATAGAAGAAAGTATTGATATTTTTCAAATGTACCATTCTCACCCAATTCAATACTTTCGATACATCACTAGCGCTGATAGTACAGGTGAATGTTTATCATCAGTCATAACAATTTTTGAAGTATTTCGAAATCAGAGGAATTTAAGCATTATTCCTGCTTATTATTTTTAACCATGTCATTCTGGTAATCTGCCTGACACTTGTAAATTTCACTTCTAGAATATCATGACGACCACATTTTCTTTAGAAATAATAAAAAGAATTAATAAATAAGTAATAACAAAATCGCAAAATTAATACGATATTATAACAAAAAAAATGTTTATAAAAATTTATAATTCTAAATTTTATCAAAAAAAAAAAAAAAAGGTTTAAGATGACTATCATTAAACATACGAGTTGCGTTTTGATTTTTTTACTTTTGTAATTTTGATATTTAAGCAGTCTGGTTTATTATATATTAATATAAATATAATTCTTCTATTTTATTTGAAAAAGAAAAAACAGAGAAGTCAAAAGTATCTGATGTTTACAGTACTTTCGGTCACACCGGGTACGGCTTAAAAACTTTGTGATGAAACAAAAGAGACTTGTCGGCATTTAAATATGTTAGAAAACAAGTAGAAAAAGCGATAATGATACAGAGGAAAAACTTTTTGGAACAAAGTTCTTGTACGCAGCTTGTCGATAGGAGTAAACTGACAGTAAAAGCGAGATAACGAAAATCGCGTTATGCGTTGTCTGTCAGGCGAACCTTTACTCTCGTTCTCCTTCTATTATATACGGGTGTGTGTGTGTGTGTGTGGGTGGGTTTATGCGAGTATCAAAATTCGAGCAGCAGGAAGCGTACGCGGTCAGCTGTATAAGCTCAATTCAAAACACGTGTAAATTTTATTGAATTTGAAAATTGGAGCGTTTTTTTTGTGTGACGTTAGTACACTTCAACGTGTCTGATATGATTTATTTATTGTTTTTGTTGTTTTTGTTTTAATTCATACGGGATTTATATATTGTGTCATTTTGTATCGTATACTTTATACTTGTATATCTACCAAAAAATGGTAAAAAGAACTTCGAACTTCGTTCCTACCAGGTGTCCCCCTCCAGACACCATTTCTATTTTTTTTTTTGCTTAGAAACTGTTGATTAGCGATAATTTTGAGATTCATATCATTACATACGAAATATCAGTACGTATAACTTTAACACCGAAACTGATTTTTCAGGCCGATTACTTTTACGGTTTTCTTCCGTCTCATTTAAAATTATTAGAAAAACGCTTCTTTATTTGATTATATAAATAAGATTTTATGGTTTTATAAAAGAAAGAAAAGACGAATAAAGGGGTTCTGATTGTGGCAATTTTTATAACACTTTTTGATATCAAAAATAGTTTTTTTTTTTTAATTGTCGTAACTTTTTAAAATTTTGACGTTGTTTATTTCTTTAGTTAATATCATGTAAGATTTTTTTTTTTTTTTTTGTTTCGTTTTCCTGTAATACTGTTTCTGAAAGATGACCTTTGCAAGAAATACGTCTACAAAGATAATAAACCCTAATGGCTTTTTATTACAAAAATGCGTTTAAACACCTTTTTTGTCATTTGACGGCTCTTCACTATATGGGCAATTGTGCAAAGAAAATAAATCATTGGGAATAAAACTCAGCGGTGGAAATTAATGTCAAATATGTTTTTTTGGTACATTTTTACAGTCAGAACGAAAATTGATGTAACATTTTCGTTTGTTGACTTTGATATCGGACAATATTTTTGAAATTATTTTAACCTTTTCTTAAAATTACTTAAATATATGTACGACTTTAAATGTAATAACCGGAGGGATTTCTTTTTTAAATTATATTATCTTTTTTTATTTAAGTTTTTTTTTTTAATCTTTCGCATTAAATTACATATATTAATTTGTCTAATTAGGTTTCTTCAGACACGCAGAATGTTGCGAGCAGTAGTGAACTAGCGTGAGTAATAGCTTTTTTTTAAATTTTATTTTTAGAAATATTATAGTGAAATTTCTAACTTTATGGTTTCGATAAAAATAACTTTTTTTTTTTTTTTTTCTTTTTTCAGTTGTAACCATACGGCTGAATCGGTTTGTCTTACAAGTAATACAGTCGCTGAAAGTTGTGTTACGAATTCGGATTCAATTTCCGATGAACAGTTCGGAAAACATTCGATAGAGTTAGAAAAAAAAAACGAATTTATTGAAAAATCGGCACAGCACCATGAAATATCAACTAAAGATAACAATAGTGATGTTAGAAATTACACTAATGAACGTAAAATGATCGGTGTTGCCGCTGCACCTTCGTCACTTTCCGACGCTGGTACTACGGGAATATCTGAACAAAAAAAGGAACGCCCGAATATCATTTTGACTCCAAAACAGAAACCTCCGACTACGGCAGAAGTTTTAAGTTATCTCACTGATAATTGTTTACCCCGTATAAAAAATAAATTACCCTACTACGACAACGTGGCCGATGTAACGGTCGGAAAGAATATTTGCGGAAAGTTAGTGAAAGTAGAGAACAAGTTTGTATCGGAACTGGACGAATTTAAAGGATTCGTCGAAGTTGGCGGGTTAGAAAGTATTCGGTACTCTGTCTTACGGCATAATTGCAATTTATCTCAAGCGATCGGCCACGAATTATTCAACAGTACGTGGTACACATCAGAAAGGTTGGTGTTAATTGGACCACTGAAATCGCCGCCATCTTATAAAGATTCGCTGATCTGGCTGAAAACGAATACATCTTCGAAAAAGGAAAAAACGGAGGACAGGCAAGGTTCTGCTAAAAAAGAGCAGGTTCTATTTGTGCCTTCTGACATGTACGGTGTATCGGATGAAGAACAGGATGACAAACAGTCGCAGTCGCAATCACAGTCACGATCATTTGGTTCGACGATAATTCCTGATAATGATGAACAACAAATCGATAAAACTAATAATACTACATCGGACAACGAGGTACGATTATTATTAATCTCTTGAACAAATTCAGAAGTATTAATTGTTAGCGGTATCGTGCGCACTACATAATAAATTGAATCTAGGTGATTCAGTTGATGTGGTAGCTGGTTAGACCAAAATTCGTATACTTAATTTTTGCGATTAACCGAAATAGAAATACATTCTTCATCAGATAATGTATATTGATACATGCGTGATATATACTACGGATTATTTTTTTAAATAATAACCTCTAGTGTAAGTTCTTCATTATTTTAATTTAATCCGTTTCAAAAAAAGTTTTGTCGTTTCTACTGCTAGGACTGTAACAATTGCGCATGTGCGTGTGTATATATATAATAAATGTTCCAAACGAAATATTAACCTTCAAATTTTATATATCGCGAAAAAAAAAATGTGTTTGCATAGAAATCAGTTCAAAAATCTGCGGAGGAAAATTCCAGTCCTGGACAACATCGTCATAATGTAACATGTAATTCCTCCGAAAGGACTGTGTCGCCATCATTTCAAATTGATTGCGTTACTCCGGAGAATACATACGATTTTCTATTAGCTTCCCAGAATTTACAAAATATAAAAGACGATGTTCATGTAAGTGATTCCTTTCCCTAATAATAATATTTATTTTTTTTACTTCTTCGTATGTTACGTAAGTGATTAAATTTTACTAATATACAATAAAAATATTTCTTTTTTCTACATGCTCTTACTTTTCGGTTCAAATTTAAATTTATCCGATTATAATAAGAACGTTTTTCAAGCTTTTTATCATCTTTGTTTCGACTACAGCATTAACATTTTCAAACGTTCAACGAATGCAGGACACGTGATTATTTCAGTTATATTTTTTTTGATTGACATTCGAAATAGCATTTACAAGAATCCTACATTTTTCTGAACTATTTAATAATAACAATCTGAGGGATTGCTTTAAATTTTAAATTTATTCTATTTTTATTTTACATAACGTATTTGAATTTTTTCGCTTAACAGTATTTTCATATTTATAAATGTCTAATTCCGCACTAGCGAGGAATTCAAAAAAAAAAAAATAAACTGAGTGATTATTTTTTTATTTGTGCTGGAAACAAAAAAACAGAATTTATAATTCCGACCAAAGATAAACTTTCTAAAATTTATTTATTCCATAAGTTTTTAAGCATATTTCTTAAAATAAATGAGTCATATAAGTAATTTGTAATTTTCAAATGATCAAACTACACTAATTAACATGGCTTGATTCCTTTCAAGCTTCCATACTGATCGGTAATATTTAACAATTAAATTGCTTCAACATTAACGTGATCATAAAGCCGCTGATGATAAACTACGGCAGCTTTTTGAATAATTTCATTGACAATCTCCATTTCGAGGTCACGATGCAGAATACTATTTCGAAAGTGTCAAGGAGCGTTAACAATATTCCGGATGTCTTGTTCTGAAGTGTTTGGATGATTTGTACATTTGATGGTCGGGCACAACCCTGTAGTTGTGTCCCATAGGTCCATATTGGTCGTAGGACTTATTTGTAGAAAAATGGTTTACATTCAATCGAATATTTAGGTTGTTAGCCCACGAGCCGGTATATTTTGCTGTATTATAAGTTATATGCCCTTTTTTAATTTTACATGTACTTTCCAACGTATCTTAAAGTCGTAAGTTTATTCCGAGGTAATATTATTTAAAGTAAAATTTTTTCAAACAATTTTAATAACATCGGTAGAAGATTATTGGTCTGTAAGATGTAGAGATCTTCTGCTGGTTTACTTGGCTTTAGAATCATGATAACTTCTGTAATCTTCAAATACTGAAGAACATAATTTCACCACAAAATGGTTTTGAAAATATATATTATCTTCACAATTGCTTTTCCGGTGAGCAGTTGGGGAACTTGCCCGGTAATACAATCGTAACCAGGAGCCTTCTTTTGATTAATTTAATTTTGGATAGTTTTTTGTTTTATTTATTTATTTATTTATTGTTTTATTTCTGACCTGGCGCGAAACCATCTGGTCACTAACAAATTCTTGTGAAAGAACTAGGCAAACAGGATAATACATAAGAAAAATAATAGCTCATGTTGATTCGTCCAGCAATTAAGCTTGCTGAAATAATATTGCAAGTTTATATTCGTTTGGAATATAATTTAAACAAATATAGCTGCAATGATATAACATAACCCACGGTTGCCGAAAAAGAATTTAAAAAAAATCAAAACTGACCATATCGCGATATAATGCAGTGGGCACTGAAGCATGACTGAGCAGCAAAAGTTATGAACATGAATTTAGGATTAAGGAAACAGGAATATAAAAAATATCGTCACTAAATTCTTGACAAAATTAATTACTAACTATAGGATGTAAGTAGTAAGATAATTTTCAAAAAACAAACAAAGCTATTTTTACGAAACAAGAGTCAACATTAACCAAATTTAACTGAATATCCTTATTAAATTTGAAGATATGTATACCAATATCTAAAGAGGGTTTGATCATAAGGTAGAGTGAAATACGGAGAAGAAACAATAGGAATAGAAGCTAGACTATATTTATAATAACGCAAAATTCTTCTAGGCAACAACGGCATTTTAGAAAGGAGAAACCTTCGGTTATTGTTAATTTCCAAGATAGCTGCCGGAAGTGAAAGAAACTGGTAATTACAAATTTTTTAGTAAGAAGCCAGCGGCTAAAATATTTCTTCTTACGAAAAGAGAAGGAATGTTCGTATCCAGCTGAAGGCTCGCCACTGAGGATGATCGGATGTTATCAGTAATAAGTTTCAAAACATATATTTTGAAGTGTGCAATTGTTTAATTTGGTTTAAAAAAAAAAAAATAGAGACGAGCGTGAAACAGACAGCATAGAACAAGAGATCCTCTTTTGACAAAATGTCTTCAAACCGATTGACTAAAAAGCTAAATTAAGGAATTCAAATCATAAAACAAGAATCCATCAAGGGTTTCCTAAATGAATTAACATGTGATAGCAGCACTGATTACTCACTTTGGAGATTCACTAAATATCTCAAAAGACCAACACTTCAAGTTCTACCACCAAAAAAATTTAAAGGAGAGGTAGGTTAGAAATAATCAGGAATTTTAATGCGGTGGTTCTTAATATTATTCACGATGCGGACTGTTTCTTATCATACTATTTCAGACAGCGTCAATTAGCATCAGTTTGATTTTCTTTCTCGACACGTATAGAAAAATTCATTTAAAAAAAAAAATGACTTCGCATCCTAAAAGTGATAAATTTATATGCAGCTCTTCTCAGTGTTAATCCTTATGGCGACGAACAAGTAGTTGTCAAGAGCGAGTGTATATGTCCAAAAGAGAATAGGAACTCAACTCCGAAGTGCGAAGAATGTTGAAAACTCGGCAGAAAAGATAAACTGACTGAACTTTAATAAAAAAAAAAATCAGCACGCATCATGGATTAACAAGTCGAAGAAATATTAACAGCGTTGAAGACATGAAAGCTATTTGGACTACGTTCTACCGCACGGTATGCACAGACGAAAATCGTCGACACGAGAACCGTCCAATGGGCATTAACAGCTGATGCAAGTGGCAGCAGGGTAAGACTCTTGAAATTGAGCCTGAAACTCACTCTATTCCATTACACCCTGACGTGCAGAAACAACTATTGCCTATATTTGAAGATATGTCGAGAGAAAACTTGCTGGCAAGATGTTTAGGCGGCTGCACACAAAAAGCAAACGAAAATTTCAATTTAAAAATTTATTGTTCGGCTTCAAAGCATTTGCATTGTGGATTGAAAGTTATGGAAGCTGCAACATTTTTAACTACCATCTTGTTTAACGAGGGAAATTGTATCTTACTGTTGGTTTCCAACGGGTTGGAGATTACAGTTGATTCGCGGAGTTTCCAACGCGCGGAACAAACGAACGAGCAGCGTGTTAAACGACAAAATGGTCACAGCGTTCTGGAAACGAAGAAAGCAAGTAAAGCTAGAAAAGAGTCGATGCTTAAGTTGAATTAAAGCACATTATATATTTCATTATTATCACGAATTTTTTTAAACGCGTTTTTCTCAAAATTACCTTTTTTCAATTGGCGTCAGCGAATTATTGATCGATTTTAAAACATCAAAGTAATAATTATTCGTCATAAATTTATCTATTAGATGAATCTAATTTTGAAAAAATATAATAAGTTTAATTTTTTTTTTTTTCTAAACAAAGAACGAAAAAAATGTAAAATTTTGAAATTTGTTTTCAAACGCCTTCGATTTTTTAATTTTTAATATTTTTAGCTATAATAATTAAGTTCATCTAATAATAAAATATGTAAATAAAGTAAAAAAAAATTGTTTCATTACTTTCAAGTGAACTTTGAGTCCTGTACACTGCACGCTGAAATGAACTCTGACTCAGGACCTCTACGAACAGCAGCTTACAACTTTAAAATTGTTCATGAAGAATACTTGAAAAAAATCTGAAATGTAGCTTAAAATATGATTAAAAAGACTTAGTAGTTTAAATTAATTCCAATTATTTTTTCCCTTTCGAAAAAAATCGCAAAAAAACCATAAAAATAAGCCTCCTAATGTGGTTTTCCCCCTTAATGTTTCTGACCGGAAAGAATGTTTCATTTGGATCGAATGGCCGGTGAATTGGAGATTTTATTGTTTCTGCATTATTCTTTTTTCAGGAATAAAATTGTAGAGCATTTTACCTCTTTTGCTATGATTAGATGAAAGCTCCGAGTGAGTACTTGATATTGAAGTCACCGCCAATGATGAATGTATTTCCGAGTTGGTGAAAAGTTATTTGCCTATCTTCAGAGGTTTTTGTATAACTAGCAACGATCACAGGATATTGTTTAATTTAAATTGTAACCGGCGCTAATTATATACTTTCAAATAGTTTTTTAACGTTTCATTTGCGTAATATGTTCTATAATGAAAACTTCACTAATGGGGTGCATGGAAATATTTATAACCTTTGACTAATTGACATATGCCTCTTTTTGCGATGTGCGTCTCATATATCAAGCATACATCTGTGTTATTCATTTCAAGGGGGACTTTTATTAAACTAATTCATTGTGACCTTCCATGTTAGAATCATCAGATTATTCATATTGATTTATGTTGAATTTCTTTAGAGTTTATTCTGCCGTTGAGTTTAGCCTCTTTTGCAAAAAGTTGAATTTTTTTCAAAGTGAAGATCTAACTTTTTAGAGTCAAAGTTTTGACTTATTAGGAGAATGTGCATGGCTTATTTAAAACCAACCGTTTCCTATAATTTCTCTGCTTAGGACACTGGAAATGATTGGTTAATTTAGTCGTTGATTTCGATTTTTCTTAGTCTGCAGGGGCGCAGGTTATAAGTAGTGACCGTTGCTTACTTTCGAAATTTGTTCTTTACACTTATTGCACTCGTCAATTGCTCTTAGATATTTACTGTAATTAGCCGTGTATTCACCGCCACAATTTGCACACCCCGCGGCTTCTTCGGTAGATTTTGTACAACTTTTCGTTAGACCCACATTTAAGACACTGACCCTTTTTGTAACTGGGGTACAATATTTTTATTTTTTTCTAATTGAGCAGATTTCCACAATTTGATAAAGTACTTTTTTTAACATTATAAATTTTTTCCATATTTTCTTCCAACGAAAATGATGTCGTAAACATATTAAATTTAATTTTGTCTTTTGTTGACCGTTTTCTAGAGACATCTACGATCTTAAAACCTTGACCGCGGTATGTCAGAACAGATCTTTTTTTCAGTCCAATCGCCATATAAGTCTTTCATCATAACTTTCTTTGGACGGCTGTGTTTATTTTCACGAGAAAGGAAGCTCCTCGTATTATCTAAAAGGCGTTTGACAAAAGTGCGATAACAGTCACTGCTTTCAAAATTAATCCTAATAATATCGTTACTGATCTCTTTCATAGAGAATTCAGTGTCCTTACCGAAAACCTTTGCTATGTCGTTATTGGTCTACAATTCGTATTATCAGTTATTTCAGTACCGATTGGAAAAGTTTTTGGAGTACTACTAATTTTTCTGTTAGCCAGTTTTTGGCAATAGTTTCAGTTTTAGTTTTGCATTGAGGTATTCGTTTATCAAGATTTGTTGCATTTTTACAAGACTGTTTATCGACTGTCCTGACTACGCATTAGAAGTCGATTTGAACTCAGTTATTTGGGCCACTGATTTTTGTTTTTCATAGTAGTTACTGTTCCGTTATACCGCTGAAAATTTTAATTTTTTTTAGGTCAGCTTTATATGCTGCATTCTTAGATATGAGGAAATCGTTAAGCGACTTCTTCTGTATATCCGTAGATAATTTGTCTCTTCATTCCTTTTAGTGCTTCTGTTAAAATTATGGCAACGAGAAGTTAATTTTAGCTTCTAGAATAAAGTATAAAGTTTCATCTCTGATATTACATCGAAATAAACATTAATGGTAGTAATTACCAATTTCGTGCGAAAACAGGAAACCTACGACACGAGTATTACTGTTAAATTCGCTCAAAAGCGCTTTCATGAAATATAATCCACTTCAAGTGGTGATATTACTTCGTCCGTTTTATTTTCACGACAAAGCGGAGTTGAACACGAAAAATACGTGAGCACTACAAGTATTCTAACGCGCGTAATTGAGACGTATAAAAAAAACACGTCACAGTTGATACTGCTAAATATGTAAAAAGTTTTCAATTCAAGGCTGAAAGATAGACCCGTGGTCGTCAAGTACACCTAGTTGGCTAGATATAGCCTCCGAAAATCGAAATAGACGGAATAATATTAAATATACCGAGTAATTCCATCAGCTCAAACCGTCTCAATGTGGTAAAATGTGCGCACAGTACACGATGCTATTCAATTTACTCTACGGGGATTCTTAACTTGTGAGATACTTTCTTACAAATCATTAAGATAATTTTAAAAAATGGGTTATGCAAATGTTAAGAAAAACCGAAGAAAAGCAAAAAATTTTGCTCTTTTTTAACTTTGACTACAGAATGATTTATTTCGATCCTTTAGTTACATAAATAATTTATTAGATTACATTTTTGGCGTCCACTTTCATTTTAAAAATCTAAAATGCAATTTTAATTTTTCTCGAATAAAGTTGTAATTTATTGCGCATAAAAGCAGAAATCTTAACATTGCCATTTTTGTTTGGTTTTATTACTTTTAATTGTTCATAAATTTCTGTCAATTTTGTTTTTTTAGTATCAGTATATTACGAGTATGTCGTTGGAAGTGTTCGTTAAAACCAGATCAACGTTAAATCCAGACCCTGAATACGATGTTGTAAATGCACTGTTTTACAGCATCATTAATGATATTCCCGGCAACTGTGACGTTAATTCTGGTATTTTTCACTATTATCCTTTTGGTTTTCGTCAATTCGTTAAAAAATAATTAACAATTCTTGTAATTTTTTTTCTCTAATTTTGTTTAGGGGTGATTTTAATCGGAAATCAAGCGGAAACGATAAATAATAATTTAACTAGTTTTCGCGCCAAATTCCTATATGTCGATAACGAAGAACAGTTATTCGATCAACTAATAAACACTGTTAGATGTTACGATCCTGACATATTAATCGGTTACGAGGTAATATTTGTTGTAAGGAAACTGTACATCGTCGACATCTATATCTATCTATATATATATATATATATATATATATATATATATATATATATATATATATATATATATATATATATATCGCTTATTAAATACAATAACTTCATAACTCAAAAAATAGCGAATTTGAGTTATGTGTATAGTTGGCATGCATTTTATGAGTACAATTAGAGGTTAGAACGCCATATTTGTAAATAAGAAACTTAACAAAACAAGCATTGCTCTTGGAAAGTGTACACCGTTCAAATTATATTAAATGTAAATGTTAATTTGCGTTTTCTGCGAAATAGCCTTTTTTGAGTTATGACGTTATTGTATTTAATGAGCGATATATATATATATATATAAACATATATACATATATCGGCGTCATATTTTAAAATATTCCTGGTTAAGGTAAATCAAATTTTCTAATTTTTACATCGAAAAAGGTAATTTTTCAGTCATTTCCATGACCTATCTAATCAACACCAGCCTAATAATGTTAAAAATGTACTTTTACACATTTTACTTTTTATTCGAAAATCGTGCGCATCGAAAAATCTGAAAAAATTGGTAACTACAAAAAGATATATTACAAATTTATTATCTTCGCGGTTAAAAAACCCCGAAAAATTTGTTTCTTTCGTATGACTATTAATAATTTTTTTAAAATACATATTTTGATTTGAAAGCAGCGATTTTTTTCGAGCATCATTTTTGAAAATGTAAAAACCCATAAAAATCGGATTTTCATCCACATCTAACTTCATATCCTCGATATTCTTAACGAACTACTCTGTGTTACGAATGTGTGCCGAAGTATTACTTACTATCGATTTGATGTACCAACAAGTTTCAATAGAGGTATTTTATAAAAAGGTAGGGGTGGCATTTAACCTATCTTAACCAGGAATATCCTGTTGATGATACACGCGGGCTAAATACGCTTCGTATTCGAATTGTTTTCTTGTAATATGCTTATTTTAACGTAGGATACCGAACTGCATAGTCTTTAGGAACCTTGAAATCAATTCAAAAAGTCTGCGTTATTAAAAAAGCAATATTGGTACTTTTCAAATCATGTCAATTTCAACAGAGTGCAATGAGTTATGATTTAAAACCTTTCTCGAATAAATCTTTAACTGCTTACAGAAGAAAAAAAAACATGTCAATAGTAAACGGTAGTTTTTGAGATGAGCCGAACAGTTAAGCGTACGAAGAAATGGTTTTTAAAAACATTCGTTTATATAATATAGGAGTTGTTTGGAGACGTGAAACCCAAATCGGAGGATCTAATAGGAAATTTTATGTTCAAAAAAAATTTTTTTATAAATATGAGACCGAAACCGCTTTGTATTAAACTTTTATTGCAAAAAGAAAAATAAATAAATAAATGCGAAAATATTAGCGGAGTAAAGCGATTGGTAAAATGTTAAAAAATAAACAGACATTTAAGAGATTCGCCGAAATTTTTGACCATTGATTTTTCGCGAACGCTTTATTTATGCAACTTTGTAAAAAACATGGGCAAATTCTTTACACGTCACACAAATCTGCATCTACTAGAATGAGGTACGTATGCACACACAAATCTTCAGAAACGGATGGAAAACTGAGTCTTATGCCGTAACGACTACCTGTTATGTAACTCTTTTGCACTGCGCAAAATTAAAATCAAATAATTAATTAATCTGTCAGTATTTATTTCAGTAATTTACATAATGAACTGTTTGTTCTGTTGGTACGCATTGTTGCGCGAGAAGCGAAGCAATAAAATACCGAGTATCGCATATGTAAACAGATTAGAGTAAAATACATGGTGCGTTCAAAAAGTTCCGAGGCTACGTTAATAAAAAAACAAATACATGATAAACTAAATGTTTTATTACCTAGGATTCAACTTTTTCTCGGTCTACACATGATTGAAGTTGTTCAAATTAATTTTTGCCGACATCAGTTAACAAAAATTAACCGGAAGGCTTTTATTCTTGTGTAATTAGGACCTTACGCGGATACTTTTGCACATCTTCGGAAACAGTATTACGCCATGATGAGTGCTTTATGTTGTTCAGAACGCAAGAAACTCTTTATTAGTGCCTCACGAATTCGTTCGATAGCAGCTACAATATTCACTGTGCGGCGCCTTCCGCCACATTCAAGATCCCTTGCAATACCTGTGGAACGAACCCTTTCAATCCGTCTTTTGGTCGCCTTCACGTAGGAAACGACAGAGTGTGTATGTAGACCGTGATGTTTACAAAAAGCTCATTGAGTATCAGTAGTCGACGTATTTTTTTAAAAACTGCTGAACACAAAAACCACGTTGTTCAGAAAACGGGTCATCGATTTGTACACTAAACGACATTAAATTTACTGTTTCCCGTAAAAATGTTATATTCACATGTTCATCCTGAATATTGTTTTAACATAAATAATTAATCCGCTCGAACGTTTCCTTTGGTAGAGAAAAAAAGACGCAAGTAAGTGAATTAAATCTATTTACCTCATCGTCATGAAACCACTGGTCACTGCGAACATAGTATCATAAACAAAAGGTTGTTTCTCAAAGGACAACAAAAAACCGTTATAATGAATTTGGAGCCTACTTAATATTAAGATTTAATGAACTGATATACTGTACCGTCATTTATATTGCAAATAATCATATTAATTAATGACAATACGGAAAAAAAGACGGAAAAAAAACCAAAAAAACAATATAAAAATCTAATAAAAGTGACTGATTCTAATCTCATACTTCCATTTTTGAACCATTATAAATCAGATATTCTTTTGAAGACAAAAATACAAACATATATGATTAAATAGAAATTTCCTTCAGTAGACAAACGTAATTATAAGTACATGCGCATGGATGTGTACTAAATGAACATGTACATATAGATGCAAAAGAATTGAGCAAGTTAATGTGCAAATCCAAACAGCGTATAAACATATTTGAATATGCTACACCCAACCATAATTCAGGTATTCGATACCGTTTTACGAACTCAAATAACATTAAAGGCACAAAAAATTTCATCATACTCATCCTCACATAACTACGCAATCGTGGTGCCACATATTTCATATATTCTTCCAGCATTTATACATCATCTGTAGGCTCTTTATAGAAACACGCCACACATGCAGAAATAAGCACGCGATCATACACCAAAAAGAGAACAAGCAAGCCACACTCAACTCTTGCACACTACGTATACACAAAAATGTATGCCATGCTCGAAAAACACAAATACATACACACTTATATGAAATTAACGACATCAATAACAATTTTTCGCGTATACTCTAACTGCAAATAAGTAATTCTAAATCGTATTAGTAAAAATGCTAAAATTCCATATAACTCTTTATTACCATAATTCCACTAAAGACAACAATTAAAGTACTAAGTTAGATTTTCATTGAACCATCGACCTGCTCGATTAAATATACAATTGTGGTGGATGTTTTTCCTCTTACAAACATTTTCACGTCTTAAGCGCAAAAAAATTTCCAGCCCAGCAGAATTTTGCATCCGAAAATAGTCTGAAGTTTTTGATGGTCGAATGTTTATTGATAGAAATACTCCATCTGCCGAATTGTTCAACAAAACCTATATATTTAAAATTTAAACGCTCCATCCTAACTTTTTTATAAAATTATTTTTTAATACCCACCTACGGAAATAAGGAAAAATATTTTGATATTACTAATAGCTATTCTCTTTTAACCGGTGATAGATCACCAATATCATTTTCTTCGATTTTCAGTTCTGTTTTGTTACGTGACTCGGTTTACAAATAATTTTAAAAATATTTTTTTATCGACGTTTTTGATGTATTTTCCTGATAATGGTAAATTTATGCGTGCGCGCTGCTCTACATTTCGCGCTTAGGATTTTAAATGTGAATTTTCAGCGCGCAATTTATCGTCATTTTACAACGCTATAAGAACAACAGACAGTAGTGCATCATTTAATTTCTTATCATTTCTCTCATGAACGTTACATAATTCATTAAAAGAAGCCCGTAAGCTGGTGAATCTATCACACATGTCGATTAATTTGTTTCTAATCGGCGATAAAAACAGATCTTTATAATTCTCTCGTATAAATGACAGCACAGCCAAAGCGGCCTGCACCTCACGCTAGTCTTTACAAGCCCATTTATCTATCGCATTAGCTAATTGATCTTTCTTATTTTTAAAATAATATCGGTAAACTCTAAGTGAATTAATTTAAAGCGCACGAATTCTCCGTTAACCAATAGACACGAATTAATAACTATAATATATATTCTTACTGCAAATAAAAGTTTTTCAATAATTGTAAAAAAAATAATTTAGTAAAACAAAATCGTAATAGTAACCAAAATATTACCCCGAAAAAAAAAAAGACATTTTTACTAATCGAAAATATGATCAACATTTAAAATGCGACAAGTTCATGGTTCAATTAAATTCTCAAATATTAAGTAATCATTTTTAAATGCGTATTAATTTTTAGCATCAGTTATTTTTTATGTAATTTTACAAAGCTGACTTTTGTAAATTTTAATAAAAAATTACCTTTTGATATAGGTGGAAATGCTATCATGGGGTTATTTAATACACAGAGGAAAATACCTCGGAAAACATTTAGACGTCGAATTATCGAGAATTAAACGAAATCCAAATTCGCAACGAAAATTGCCATCAGTTCATGAATTTAAATTTGAAGGTACCGATTTGGTTGGTAGAATTATATTAAACGTTTGGCGCTTGTTGAGACATGAGGTTGGTGCCAATACTCATAAAATTCTACAATCATTGATTAAAATTTTTGAAAGTTCTACACGATTTTAAAAACTGCATGTGGTGAAATTTAACCGTTTATTTTAAGTATAATGGTGAATGGTAAGTTTTTGTTTACTACCAGCGAATATCCTTCCACTTTTCAAATCTTATATATTTGAAAGACACAAAGAGATTTCGAGTTATTTCTACATCTTTTTTTGTTTGCATTTGAAATCGATCCGCGCGCACTTTCCAAATGTATTTTCTGTGATATGAACCTTGAACCGCGCGATTCGCTGTTACTAGATTTTCTTCTTTACAAAAATTGACTAGTCTTTATGCTCTTTGGTTCTGTTCTCGCAATCCAAAAGGATCTACTATATTTCCATCTCTTTTTTCTTTCACGCTGACATTTCAATATCCCATTATTATTAAATTGTCGTCGTCGTCGTCTTTTACCTGCTGTCTGAGTTCTAATTTTAAATATATTTCTTCTAAACTCATTGCTAGCATGTAACGTTGAATTATTATTATACTTATAAGTTTGGCATTAATACGGGTTATCATTATTGTATCATCAATTATATCCAGCACCTTTCTGAAAATATTGTCCATAACAACTCCATTCTATTCTTTCTTCGAATTTGAGTGAAAATTTGTATATTTAAACTTTCCTTTATCTTTCCATTGTATTTCTACAAGGCTTAATATTTGCACTTTACATTATGTTATTTCCTATTTAATATTGCCTAATTTTCTCATTTGTTTAATAGTTCAAACATTCCATGTAATGTATAAGAGTGATTTCGTATGTTGTAGGCCTTGGAAGCCCTCTTGTTTTTCGTTGCCTATGCCGATTCCTGCAAACACATTGTCGTTACTGGCTTAGATTAACGTTATCTTTTTTCCCACTTTTCCAGGATTTCCTCGAACAAACAATAATGTAATAATTTCCCCTTACCTTCTGTATGTTTTCTAACTTTTCTAATCATGTCCGGTCGATCCTAACCTGGATATCAAAGGGCTACCCGAAGAGCTACCTCTTAAGGGTAAGATGCTTCTAGATTTACAGCATATATATATACATATATATATATATATATATATATACACCCTGTCAAGAAAGTATCGGGAATTGTCAATTTAAATCTCCCGGGTAATAGCTAGGCAGATAATTTTTTTTTTCCAGGTTGGTACAACTGTTTTGTATTATGATGCCTATTTTTAGCGCGATCTGTCAACCAGTGTGTTTACAGCAGCTGTTAAAATCAGTCGACCTTGAAGTGTTTTGTCGAAGTTTTACAATGAGTGAAAATATTGAACAACGTACTTGTGTTAAATTCTGTGTTTCGAACGAAATTTCTTGTGCCGATACACTGAAAATGTTACAGAAGGCTTTTGGTGAATCTGCTTTATCAAAAACGCGGGTTTACGAGTGGTACAGAGCGTTCAAGGATGGTCGGGAGACGGTCGAAGACATGCCTCGCTCTGGACGGCCTTCAACGAGTGTGACCGATGATAACGTCGATAAAATCAAGGAAATCGTTGCTGAACATTGTCATGTGAGCTTGAGAGAGATGGCTCATGGATTGGGCATGTCACACGAGAGCGTACGTACGATTGTGCACGAAAAATTGGGTATGCAACGCGTTGCGGCTCGGCTTGTTCCGAAAAACCTGAATTTCTTTCAAAAAAAGTACCGAGAACAGGTAGCTGCAGACATGCTGGATCGAGCCAATTTGGATCCTACCTTCTTGGAAAAGATAATTACTGGTGACGAGACATGGGTGTACGAGTACGACACGCTTACGAACCAGCAATCGTCCGAATGGCGGCCAATTGGCGCGCCAAAGCCGAAAAAACCTCGCCAAAGCCGATCGAAAGTGAAGATCATGTTGATTGTTTTCTTCGATATTCGAGGCGTGGTACACTATGAATATGTGCCAGCCGGACAGACAGTCACCAAAGAGTTTTACTTAAGTGTTTTGAGACGTTTGAGAGAGGCTATCCGTCGTAAACGTAACGATTTGTGGGTCGACAATTCTTGGATTCTCCATCACGATAATGCGCCGTCTCACAAAGCCATAATTGTGAATGAGTTTTTGGCCAAACACTCGGTAAATATCATCGAACAACTGCCATATTCACCAGATTTAGCACCCTGCGACTTCTTCCTATTCTCAAAACTCAAATTTCCGCTACGGGGAATGCGCTTCGAATCGATTGATGACATCAAGACGAATGCGACGCGAGAGCTAAAGGCCATCCCGGAAACCGCCTATCAGAAGTGCTTTGCCGAGTGGAAAAAGCGTTGGCATATGTGCATCGCTTCGAATGGATGTTATTTTGAAGGTGACAAAATAAATTTGGATGAAAATTAAAAATTGTTCGTTTTATTTAACAATTCCCGATACTTTCTTGACAGGGTGTACATATATATTTGTCCGCGCTGAAAGTGTTGTTTGACTTTAAATGATTTCGCTAAAAATATGTTTGTTTTTTTTTTTTAAATTCTAAAATTATTTATATTCTTAATTAACTTTTTGAGCAGTTGCACAAAACTTTCCTTTTATTAACAATTTGTTTATATTAATTTCTTAGAACTTTTACGTGTCATAAATACTGTTAACTGTGTTCTTTAAATTCTATGTGAAAGTTAATGTTTTTTCCCTCTAATATATTCGTGATTTCGTGCTTTGTTTTAACTGGAAGCGGTGTAATTTTATAATTTCCATTTATTCGTATTTTTCATTATAATTCTGCTCTATTATATTATTTCATACGTTATCTAATATCTTTAAACGAGCAATTCTTGTATATATATATATTATATATTATAAATTTATTTCACGTATCTCGGAAACGGCTCTAACGATTTGGATGAAATTTGCACACTAGGAGTATTTTGGGTCAATAAATCGATCTGTCAAGGTCTAATCCATGGCAAAATTCGGGTTCGCGAGTTTTAAATGATTTTTAATGTTTTCACTATGATACGAATCAGAGTTGGTGGGCGATCTTTTGACGACGATGTAATAGATATATTCTGCCTTCAGTATTATTTTTTGATTTTCGAACGTCGTCGATTATCGGCTCTGGTAGGGTCTTTGTGTACGGGGCGGGGGCGTCAATACTGGTAGTGCAAAGCAATAAAACATACGGTAGGCAAAACAGGCGAGCAAGTAATTCAAAATTCCTAGAAACGGCGAAAAACGTATAGACAAAAAAAGGCATCGGTCTTATCTCTCAGCCGATCAGCGGGCGGTCACATAACGGCGGTTCGAAAATCATGCGCTACACATCCTATAAAAATATATACGAGTATATAACAAAAAAAAAAAAAAACATAAACGAATCGAAATTATCGTAACAAACAGTTCATTTTTTATTTCTTTTTTGTTAATTTTATATTTAAATAAGAAAAAGAGAACTCTGCTTTTTAATACTCGTAGCTACTAAACAAAAAAAAAAAAAGAAAATCGGTTAATAAACAAAGGAGGACTTTACCTCTTTATATGCAGATATTAAATATTTTGCGTATTTATACTCGTCTATTTGTTTGTGAAAGTGAATTACTGAGAATATGTTGTGCACATTCCTTGGAAAACAAACGACTCTTATATACAGCAGTTATTAAGCCAATCTGGATCTATGGCATCCAATTGTGGGGTTGTGCCAGATACAACGCTGTCAAAACATAGCACTGCGCACTATAACAGCAGCGTACAGATACGATAAAAACGATATCATACATCGGGATTTGAAGTTGGCCACGGTGGTCGAGGAAATAGCCAGATACGCATGCAAACACGAGAACAGATTGGTAAACCGCAGCAATAGCGAAGCGGTACAATTACTAGATCATGCAGGAGACATCAGGAGACTGAAACGACAAAAACCATATGATTTACTGTTAAATCTATAGTGCCGGAAGCATTTCGTTGGAAGTGTAACCATACACGTCTATTCCCTCGATACATGATAAATATTGTCAAAGACCAATCGGTCGTAACAATAAAAAAGAATAAGAGAAGAAAAAAAAAAATTTAGAAACCCCCTTATGTGCAGTATACCCTTATTACATTTTGCAATGATTTAGTCGGAAATTTTTTCAAATTGGTTGGAAAACAGCTGATCACAGATAAAATTACAAGACGATTTTTATTTGTTTTATAACGAATAAACCGATAGATAAAGCCGATGACCCTATATCCCTAAAATTTAATTTTTCTAATAAAAAACGGATAGAAATAGATTCTTAACAATCAACGTGTGCAGTCATTGAAAACATTTTCGAACCATCCGGAAAGCGAATTCGAACGACCTCTACATTTTTGTTGCGTTCGGTATTGAAAAGCAAAGTTGTATGGGAAGAGGCTTTAAATTCATAAATGTGTTCATAAATTAGTTTTAAAATATTTTATGTTTTGTGAATATGTATAAGATTAAAGGAAAGTTAAGAAGATGATTTTACAAAAAAAAATACCGAGCAAAGCTCGGTCGCCCAGGTACTTGTAATTAATTTATGGAATTAAATTTTTAGATTTAATTTTTACATATTTGGCCAACGATAATTCCCCGTGAAAATCTATTAGCTTCCCAAATTTTAGCTCAATTAAAAACTCTCAAGAGATTTTCTGGAAAAATTAAAATTTTTGAATAATACTTTTAAAACTCTCTGGCGACTTTTAAATATTAATTTTGGAACTTTATTTTACTTCTTTGTTTCTTCTTACTATTAGTTTAAAAAACCACAAATAAAGTGTCTGCATACCTAAAATTTGCGAACAGCATAATTTTATTTGATAACAAATTATTAATCTTTTTTTTTACATCACTTATAAGATAATTAAAAGCATTATTGCACCCAATAGCGAATACCATTATTCAATTTTACATAACAGTTTTAAAAAATGGATCTTTTTTATTTATCGAATAAGTTCAACGAATATTATATTTACTCGACGTGTAAATTTCCGTTTAGAGCCGATTTTTGTGATGTACTGAAGTAGTACTGTTTAATAAAAACTCATCTGAAATGCGAATAATCACTGTTTGTTTGATAAACATTCTATAAACTTGAGCGCTTAATAGCAAATAATATATTATTATTATTTCTATTATTATTATTATTGCGTAGGTAACGTTGCAGAGTTATACTTTTGAAAATATATTAAATCACATATTGCATCAACGGGCACAACGTCATTCTTTTGAAACTTTAACAATGTGGTGGTTTCATCCACTCCGCAGGTTTGTGTTTTTTTTAAATATCTTAATATTTGCGGAGAAGTAATCCGTTATTATAAAATTATCCCCTAGAATATATTTATTTACTAAAATGCTACTAAATATGTTAAAAACTTGTTTTCCAAAATAACTTATTCAATTTTAATTAAAACTAGTTGTAAATGGAAATGTCCTATATTTGAATTTCTTTACAATTATATATGCACTAAAAACTTTTGGTGTATTTGTACATTTAAAAAACAAAACGTAATTCAATTTAAAAAAAATATAATTAAAAACGATTTTAACTTCAAATAAAAAATCGTTACTTTGTCGTTGTCTACATGAGACACTTTATATTAAAATTATAACTGTCATATAATAAATAATGAAACAGTGTTTGAATTTTATTCAGCAGCTTATGAACACGATTGTTAGTTTAATCTGTAGAGAGTAGTTTAAGTTTTATTCAAATTTTATCATACGAAAGAAAAGGCTAGTGCTTGTCTGTTCATAGAATAAGAAAAACTGATGAAGAAAATGATAAAGTAGAAGCAAAGAAAACAGATTGTTGCGCAATTCAATTTATTATTTTTATTTAGCGTTATTATTCATCAAAGTGTTACCTATTTTTCTATTAATACTTTTTTTTCCTCGTCCTCTGAAAATAACTTTTAACTTAAAATTAAAATTAAAAAGCCTTTAGTGAACAAAAAAAAAAGGAATATAATAAAACATAATTAATTAATATAAAACTTCCTCGATTTGTATGGAAAAGTTTACTCCAGCTGTTCTCATTCTACGAATATTCCATGGTAGCTATCCCTTTCAGAAATTCATATCAAACGAAAAATTATTAATCTTTTCACCTGTTTAATTAGTGACCTTTTTTTCTTTGACACTAAAACATGATTCTGTATGGGTTTTTTGGCTATCAAGCCGATGCGGGTGTATTTAATACATGAAGTTTTTTTTTCCTTTGTTATCAAAATTATTATTCATTACCTGTAAGAGTACTTTACTTGAAAACAAATAATGCGAAATATATTTTATACTATCATTATCGGTATCAATGATATGATTAATGAGTGAAATATTTGCTATTTGAATAAGGAAATCCAAAATCGTTGATTGTTTTTACATAGTACAGCGCGTTTCTCTTTAATTTTTTTTCTTCTTTTCATAAAGGATTTTTAGCAACAAGTTTTAATAGAATATTTGTAGAATATTTTCAGTAATCCAGAGACTGAAAGTTCGTAAAGCATTTTGAACGCAAATTGAGTGAAATATGGATGTTGACGTGAAATGTCCATTTGAAAAATCTGTTTTGAAAGCCTATCCAAGCTCTCTGCCTTTTTTCATATTTACCTATTGTTATGAAAGTTATTTTTCGGCTTTTGTTTACACCAAAAATTAGTTCAACAGCAAATTAGAAGTGTGCAATTTACACCTTCCTGACATGAATAATAATTTCAAAAAATTTTAGATATAAAAAAAATACAATTTTCTTTCACAATGTAAGGTGAATATGAAAAATTTTATTTACAAATACAAGTTTGCATTAATATCAAAATAAATTTTTATAATTACGTGTGTTTTTTTTTTTTGACAAAATAAAGACTTACGATTATATTTAGAGGGCTTTCTTGTATATTTTCAATCTGTTTCGTTATATAAAATATTCAGCCCATACCGGAAGATAAAAGAAAACAACGTTAGAAAAGTTAAAGGCCAGTGAAATTTTAAAATGAAATGAAGTCCAGCGAGAATAAAATTTATTCTAAAGAGTTTTATGGTTAAAAAATTTTAAAAACTTTCAAGTTAGGTAAGGAATATTTTTAAATTCATTTTTTAATACTGTGTACGTACATCTAACTAGGTCCCACTTTGTCGAAATTATTTACGAAGATACAGCGATTTTTCGAATGTTAGGTCAGAAATGTTGATTTTGGGATTTTTAGCACTTCTGATAGAGTAAACACTGCTCTTTCCAGTGCCGCAAACCGTAATGTGATCCGACCTCGCGTTCGTGTTCTATGGCCAAAAATCTGAATGCGCCTCGCCTCTGGTTGATAAGCAAAACTTTAAACTCGTTTTTCCCAAAAGTATGTTTTTTCAAACTTCAACTTCAAACGCAAATGTCTCAGCGAGTTTTGTACTTATAAGGCTCCATGAGGTCTCAATCAATCAGAAATTTTGTCTAGAATACCATACCGACAAATGGGACCTAGTTAGATGCACGTACACATTAACCTTTTCGAACTCCAATACTCTGATTCACGTCCCTTTTTAAGGATTAAGATTACTATGTAAAACTAATTTTTAAAATGAATAATAAAAATATTTTAACAAACGTTAATTTAATCATCTTTTATTTGCTTGATTAAAAATAAAATGAATAAAATAAAATTAGTGTAAAAATTAATTTTATTTATTTTTTTATTAAAGATCGTGTAATTTTCATGTTAAGTGTAATATTTATCGGCATTTTTGCATGATGGAAATAAAGTATTTAAATTATTTCAAAACCAAACTTTGTGGTACATATAGAAAAGTTATTAATAATCTGTAACGGTTTTCATTTTTTTTAAATTTAAAATATTACCTTTAACTTTTGAAGACTACAAACGATTAAGATTATTTCATTTTAGGTGGACAGTTGTTGACTACTATTTGTTAAGAGCAGAAAGCGTCATTCAAGTATTACAGCATTTAGATTTTATAGGAAGAACAAGCGAATTAGCTCGGTTATTTGGGATACAATTTTACGAGGTGTTATCTAGAGGTTCTCAGGTAAATGATTTAAAATTGTAATAAATTTCGTGCGTGTGTGAAAGTGTATGGGTGTGTGTAGACACATATGTATGTATAAATGTCAATTCTATTTTTACACCAGAGGTAATATGAAAAATCATGTGACGTTTTTGTGTCGTTTCTGTATAATGTTTAAAAACGGCGCACTTAATTAAAACTGACTACGTTAAGAATTACAAAAGATTATCATCTGGGGATGGATATCTCCATCGCGAGGTCCGAAGGATGGAGTTTATATTTGTATATAACAAAACATTTTCCTAAAATGTAAATAAAATATAATTTAAATAATACAGAATGCAAAGCCCTTCTTTTTTTAAATGTAGACTGATTGTAAAGATTTCGACGTAAAGTATACTTCAAAACATTATAAATAAAAGTTTGGAATATGGAGAATTTATATAATGTTCAATTTATCGAATTTCAAATATTATTTTATATTAAAAATATAAATAATAATCAGTATAAATAATATATTTATTCAAATTAATCAAAAATGTTTTTAATGTACACTTGCAGGTAGCAAATAACAAATTATAATGATGTTGATTTTATGTTCAAAATATAGGTGCAAAAATTACTTTACACAATAAAAGCTCATTACATTAACTACAAATGTTGTATAAATAAGAAATGTTTCTCTGGTATGTTTATTTATAATTGAAGTCAGATATGCTTTTTTGATGAAACAAGACAGTTTCAAGGAAACCAACTAGTATAAAATATGCGATTAAAATCAACAAATTGCGTTAGAGTTCGATAGATTTTCCATTGCATAGTTGAACCTTTTTTGGTATTCATTATTTCTTGCAGTATAGAGTAGAATCAATGATGCTGAGAATGGCGAAACAAAACAATTACGTTGCCGCATCTCCTAGTATACAGCAGAGAAGTAAAATGAAAGCGCCTGAAACTGTTCCTTTAATTATGGAACCAGAATCCAGGTATCATTTCAATATATTATTAAAAAGCAAAATAAAAATTATGTACAAGGATGTACTCGAAAAAACGAGTAAATTCTAAATAATTTCATACGCTGATAATATTTTATGGCTATCGTGTACCTTTAGCGAAATACATTGTTCTCATTAAAATGCTTACATAAATTGCGATACAATTTTATATGTCTTTTTTGTTATCTTAACTTTATTATCTAATAAGGTTTTGATTTCAAATTGTTCTGAAGTCATTACATTTTTTATTTCATCTAACATTGCACTGTAGTCTACAACACCTTCTAAGTTGGTAGGAGTAGGTTTTGCAAATTTTTGTTACGTTATCAAAACAATCCATATCTGCGGTATTATGATTTGCCAAAATCTGTACCTTTTACTAGCATTTACTTTATTTACTATTTCCGAGCTGTTTTCAGACGAGTATTACCTGTTTTAGCATTTTTTCTCTTTTGTTTAACAACTTGCCGTGAATTTTCTTTGTTTGTACTTAGTAAATTAGTACTGATTATGGTTTTGATCAGGATAAGGAGGCAATATTTCGGTATATACGCTTGGTAGGGTACCAGAAAATGGGGTAGATGCACTATCAGCTGCTACATTATTAATGTAAGTAATGGTGTTTTTTATTTCGCTATGGGAAGAAGTATATGGAACGAACTCACCATTTGCTTGAGTGTATGTGCCTGCAAGGGCAGCGTTGTTCGCGGCAGCACTTACAGTGAACGCAAAAGTTGTAATAGTTACACGAGTGATTACTACAGTGTAGCTGTTTCTGTTGGTTGTGTCCTTATTTCTTTCCCTGGTTTTATTCATTCTGCTAGTATAATGAAATAGCTTCGATTAGGATGTTTTTATTAATTTAATTTATCTAAAATACCGTTATCACGCTATTTGTTGAAAGTTAATATTGATTAGCTATCTCTAAACAATAGCAACGATGAAAAAAGTTATGAATTAAGCACATTATAGTTATATATTCGTTTTATATTAAAATTAAAAATGCAGGTTAAGAAGAAAATATACCGTTATTACGTGCGAGAAAATTAACCAAATTAATGAGAATTGCTAAGATCCCGCTTTTACGGGGAGATTGAATTGTTACCCCATTTATATTTTTTTAGTTTGTGTGCTCGTAATTATTTTAATTTTTTTTTTAATTTTTAATTTGATACAACATTTTAAAGTTACTATCGATATTAAAACTATATGTTTCAAATTAAAGTAATTGCACGGGGAACAATAAAAAATATTTTACGATTAAAATGTGCAAATTTTAATTAACGTTAATATGAAGCGAAGTTTTTAATTATACTAATTTTTATTAACGAAATTAATAAATTAAAAAAATTCACGTTGTATAATTATTATGAAGTAAGTCAATTTCTAGTTATTTGTATATTTAAGCAGCGAACACAAATACGAATAGGAGAATTTTCCCAAAGTACGCCTCTACTCCAATAAACTGATAATTAAACTATCAGAAATTAATTTTTTTACCGAGAATTTTTTCAATGTTCGCTTGTAATGTTCAAGGTGTATAATAATTTAGTTTGTATAAAAAAAATAATAAAGAGAATACTTACACTTTTACGATCAGAAATATAATCCATTGTTATTGGCCACTTCTATAATAACAAAAAAGAGGTATTCAATTAATTTACAAAAGGAAAAACAGCTGCCGAGCGACCTTAAGTAAATAAATTAAATTAAAATTCTTTGAATAAGGTTCTGCCATTTTGCAGTTATAATTATCGCTATTTGTATATTTTATTTATTAAACAGATATTACGATGACCCGGTTATTGTTTTGGATTTCCAAAGTTTGTATCCATCTATAATAATTGCTTATAATTATTGTTTTTCGACGTGTTTGGGTCGAGTGCAATATCTTGGACAGTAAGTTTAATTTTTCTTTAGCAATTTTGTTGATTAAAGCGACGATAATTTTTCTTAAAATACTATTTATAAAATAAGAAAATTCTACAATTGTTTAATTAATGGTGGTTAAGTTTTACTTATGTAATGCGCTTTTTTTTCGTATTTTCATCAAACTTTTAATTGCGATAATTTAATCTCTTAAATTGTATTTCAAATATGGAGAAATAGACCAGTAATAGTTTTACTGTATTGTTTTTAATTTTATAGGTTAGAACCGTACGAATTTGGCTGTCTAAAACATTTTATATCGCCAGTTATTTTAAAACAAATTCAAAATAATATAAACATTTCGCCTTGTGGTGTTGCATTTGTTGATAAATCAGTTCAAAGGGGTACTTTACCAACGATGCTTGAGGAAATACTGGAAGCTCGTCTGTTGGTTTGTACTTTTATTCTTTTTAAAATATAAAAGAGTACTTCTGGTAATTTTTACATAAAATGATACACGAACATTAATAATTATCCATGCTTTCATTTACATTGAAACTGTGATACTTAAAGTTGAGAAAATTTTAATATTTAGAATAAATTTAAAAGCGATGTTTTCGAACCACTGTAACACGAACACACACGAAGTTAATTAAATAGATGTTCTGTTAAATGCCAATTTTTTCTTTTTACTTTGTATATTAGGGGAACAAAGTAAAGAAATAGAAGGAAATAAAGGTCTCTACGAGGCAGCAATTTGTCCCCACTATTGTTTATCATATACATAAATGAACTATATAAAATATTAAAACACTGCGAGTTATTTGCTTTTGTAGACGACATAGCCATAATGACTGCTCATAAAGATTAATGATAGTGGAATCACAGGTGCAACAGGACTTAATAGCATTAAGTAAATGGGCACATGGCAACGATTTAAGAATTAACATAACAAAAACTAAAATAATGCTACTTAAAAGAAACAAAAGAAAGTTCAGAGTTGAAAATTATAATGCATTCAAATGAATGCGCCCATTATATGGGGAAAGAAGATTAATTTTAAAGAAATAACGCAAATCATAAGTATTGAGGAACTATAGTAGACGAACATATGGGATAGACATACAGATTATGTAGCAAAAAAAATTACAGCTGTAGTACCATCGTTGTATATACATTGAGAAAATATGTGAGTAGTAAAACATTAAAAATAATATACTATGCACTGATAGAATCACACCTAAGATATGGAATTCAAGCATGGGGAACAGCCAGAAAAACTTATATGGATAAAATAAATTACAAATGAAATGCATAAGACTAATTTTAAAAAAAGAAGTAGAGTAGAAATTCAGATGAGTCATTAAAAAAAAGAAAATTTATTAAATGTAAGAGGTTTATACTTAAGTATAAAAATCGGAGAACATTTAAAAATATATAAAAATACGAAGGTAGAAGGAAAAAAAAACAGAAATAAAACAAAACTTAAGAAAAAAACAGAGGTATAAACTTCCGACTACTAGAACGACATATGGAGAGTAAACGGATAAATATGTTACTGGAAGAAATAATAAATGAAAAAACGGAAAGGAAACTGAAAGAAGAATTTAAAAAATGGTTACAAATAGAAGTAAATATAAATGAAATAATAAAATGAAAGATGAAAGATGAAAAAAACAAAAAAAAAAACAGAGAGAAATATATGGATGAAAATGATATGCTTTATTATTTTTATATTAGATTGTGGACTACAGTCATTACTATACTTTACAAAAGTAACTATATTTTTAATCTAGTCTTTTGTAATTTTTAGATTACTTTGATGACTTATTTATTTTTAGAAATAGCATTATTGACCAAATTTGATTTAAAAAATAGCTAAATTAAATTTTTTTTTCAATTTAGGTTAAAAAATCGATGAAACAAAATAAAGGGGATCCTATATTGCAACGAGTGTTACACGCCAGACAGTTGGGACTTAAATTAATTGCCAACGTTACTTACGGGTATACAGCCGCTAATTTTTCCGGAAGAATGCCTTGTATAGAGGTAAAACAAAATTTATTAAAATTTAATGTACGTTAATTTTGGAAATTCTTGTTCGCTTCTAATACATATGTTTCCCTATTTATATCTAGGTTGGCGATAGTGTTGTCAGTAAAGGTAGAGAAACACTTGAACGAGCAATCGAGTTAATTTTAAAGAATAATAAGTGGAAAGCTCGTGTTGTTTATGGAGATACCGACTCCATATTCGTTACGGTTCCCGGGAGAAGTAAAGACGAAGCGTTTCAAATTGGAAACGAAATTGCCAATGCCGTTACACTCGACAATCCTAAACCAGTAAAACTGAAATTCGAAAAAGTGTTTTACCCGTGCATTCTGCAGGTATAATTCATTTGTTACACTTATTACCGTATATCGAGTGATTAAGTTAGATGTGTATTCGATCTGATAGTAACTTGATTGTTTTTAAATCGTTCAATATTATCTAGGGAATGAACTTAAAATCACAGGGTGGCCACTGAACCGGGAATAAGCCGGGAATTTTGTGGTAAAATCGGGAAAAAAGTAAAAAGAGCTGAACGATAGTTTTGATAAAAAAAAACATTGAAGCAAAAAATGAATGCATTTTTAAACGTACTACACTCAATAATAAATTACGACGTTCTTTTTTAATTGTACAAAATTTAACATTATCAATAGTAGTAAAAAAAAAAGTCTATTTTTCTTTTACCATTTACTTCTAATTTTTCAGTTAAAAAACTTTTTCTATAACGGCAGGCTTATTTCCATGACGAGTAATGTTTATATTTATTACCAGTACATTTTAGTTAAAATTTTAACGAAACGCATAAAAAATCTTTTTATTATACATTCCAGTTTTTATTGGGAGGGTTGAACCCTCTCGGTAAAACTTTTGAGGGTAGCTTAAGCTCTGTAAACCCCTTGAAGTCAGCGTCTATGATTACGAATGTAAATATTAGGACTTTAAATAAATTTTGTAAGTCAAAACTATTTAAATGGGGAAAGAATAAATTAGCCTGTTATAAACTTGATTATTAACTTTTGTAATAATAAAGTAAGCATATATTGCCCGAGTTAGTTAGTGGTCATTATAACGGTAAAATATTTAAAATGCAAATAAAACAACTTCAAAAAATTAAAAAATTTAATTTGCAATTTTTTTTGTTTCTACTGGTATTTTATTTTCCTTGGCTTCAATTTATTGGGTTTATTATTATACTGGCCGGAGAAGGTTCATGTAAAACTCTTATGCAATATGAGTAACCAGGAAATCGAGAGGATTTGGACCAGGAATAAACAGAGAATTTAAAAATTATATTTCAGTAGCTACCACGAATCAGTAAAATTATCGAATAAACTATCTATATATATAAAACAAAGTCGGGTTAGTTCCACCATTTATAACTCAAGAACGGCTGAAACGATTTTTATAATCTTTGATTTGTTGGATTTGTCTCCGCCCCGAATAGCAGAATACGAAATTTAAAACAAAATTTATGAAGAAAATTCTTTTTTTTTTTTTTTGCTGTTTTTGGCCCAAAAGGGGGGTTTACATAATTTTTTAACCATAATTTTTGGATTTTATGAAAGGGTTTCTATGTTTTGCTTTATATTTTGAATTTCGCTTTTAAAGGGTTATCTGATGATGAGTTATGAATTTTTTAAAGATGATTTTTGAGGTTGTTCTAAATTCCACATTATATATTCTAGACGGTTTCTTGTCGCCCAGGGTAATCGCTCAGCTCAAAGTTGTAAATGGTCGTAGATAGAATTTTAATTGTAATTTATGATCCAATTCGGATAAGTCAAACCATTTCCGAGCTATTGTATAATTGAATAGTTTTGTCGTTTCTGAACCATCCTATTGGGATTCCGTACATTACGTGTGTACGAAATCGTAAATATCGGTAGAAGTTTACTTTAAGAAATTAAATTACTTTAGAACCACGTTTTTTCGCGTATAGCTCATCATCAGCTAACTGCACAGAGTACACACTTTATTAAAAAGTACATAAATTGAGTGTGTGCTCTGTGTTGTTAGCTTATGGTACGCTCAAATCACTTTTATTGACCCTGCCGCTGTTTTTAATAGACTTTGAAGATGACTTCAGTCGATTTCTATGATTTCAATGTCTTAAATGAGCAAAAAGTGTTTTCACAAATATTTCTGTTACCAAACATCGATGCGATTCCCCACGGCGAAATTAGTTAATTCGCGATATTTTTCAGTTGATACTAGCTTCCAACGAAATTCAATCCCATTTCCTTAAATAGAAAAAAGTATTATTTTGCGAATCACGCAGTTTTTACTGGAGAATTCTCGCTGTACTGAAATATCACATTTAATTGAATTGTTGAATAACATTAGAACAGGTTATGAATTTTTAGAATTCAAAAATTGATTAATTTTGTTCTAAAAGTTTATCCAGAGCATCGACTCATAAAAATTAAAATTATCATTTTCCTGTTTTATCTGATTCATGATGGAAAATGTATTAGTTTTGAATTTTAAACAGATTTAAACATTCTTAACTATCGTATAAATTCATCTAGATGCTCCACTAAACTTAAAATGGTTTGATTTTTTCCAGTAATTTTAAATTAAGTTTATTCAGGTGTTTATTTAAGACCGAAAGAAATACAAGTGTAATTATGAAATGAGTATCTGACAATTGCTAAAATCCCAATTTCTTTTGTTTGTTTTTATTAGCTAAAAAAAAATTATATCCTTTTAAATAGAAATAATAAAAAAAAAAAAAAAAAAAACATTTCAAACATTTACTTAATTACCGTACATTTGTGAACAATACTAAACCGCAATATTCCAATTATAAGTCCATTAAAAACGTAAGAAATTTATGGTACGTCAAAGATTGTGATATTCCTGTCGTTTATCAAATTCATGCATATTATGACTGTTTTCATAACAATATCAGAATTCAGAATTTTACAACACAACCCTTCTTCGTAGACTATGTAATGCAGTATAAGAGACAAAGGTTCCAGCCTTATTAAGTAAACTAATTTAAACCTTACATCGTCGGTGGCGATAGCTGAAAATTTGTCTGATCCGTGAATTTTATTTAAATTTAAAACTTATTAAACTTTTATAAATGTGTAAACCGGCTATTATGAAATGCAGTGACCTTGGTGCTAATAATTCTTCAGTAATAACAAAATCTTTGCAAAAAAATTCATATAAAAATTAACAACTCAGCTGTAAGAGAAATTTCATCTAGAGTTACCGGAAGAAAAAAAAAACGTATTCAGAAATTACCTTTTTTAAATTATTCGATAGATGGGAGAACTTATTTCCTCGGTTTTCTTAATAACAGTCTATTTTGAAAGTGAAACAACTTTAAATTTATTGGCAAGTTTTTTTTTCTCCGAAAACTTTTGCCGTAGAAACGCAACAATTTTTTATGAGTTCACCATCAGAGAAATGATATTTTGTTATTTCTGCGTATCCGATGTACGATGCTAATGACGATTTTTTTTTTTTTTTGTGTGTGTGTGTGTGTATAGAAGCTGATTGCCCAAAAATGGATTTTTAAGAAATGAACTATTTTCAGAAACTAGTTATAATAGCTGTGCGAGTTTGCCCAAAGTAGAATTTAAACTTAGCAGCGTAATTTGAACTGTAGTAACGGAAAAGGTTATATTCTGTTTGAATAGAAAGTCCTTATAAAGATACTAAACATTATGACTTATTACTATCGTTACTTTCTCCTTTTTTCTTGGAACGATCTGTTCTTGTTAAATTTTGTATTTCTTACTCGTCATCTGCAAAAAAATTAATATCAATACTACAAACTATTTTTCACGGAAGTGACAATAATATGATAGTCATTAAAAACAGCTATTAGCAATAAAGAAAGTTTTTTTCATTTATAAATGATAATCATTTCAAAAGAAAAACTTACAATTTAATTTATTAAATAAATATGGCATCAAGTAAAAACATGAAAGTTTTAAAATCATTGACATATTTATTCTTTTTGATAATGGCGAATTAGAAAGTTTGTTTCGTTGCTGTTGCGTATAATTTTTTTCTCCAAAAGCATTTCAAGAAGTCCAAAAAAACTGGAAAGGTATAATCAGCAAGGATATATTTGATTGTATGTATATACACACATACATATATGTACACATTTCATTCGGTTGTATTTATAGTTATAGTTATTTCTATTCCAATATTATCCAATAATTTTTTGTTTTTTTTCCCTCCGAAAAAGAAAAATACATTTAAACGTGACAATAACCAGTTGACATAACACGTGTCTATATTTTAAACTGCGCAGAGAATATGTAAATGTAACATCGGAAAAACAACGGACAATGAAAAACGATTGCAGAAATGCAACAATACGCATGTAATTTTGAAAAATCGGTTCGTGTTTCCTAAATAGACGGATTTCTTATTTTGTATTTTTACAAGTGTTTAATTTTGTTAGAAATTTTGAACTCATTTTTTTACAAATAATTCTAAGTGAATATTTCTTAACGCATAATTCGCAACTTTTACTTGAAAAATGCTAAAAATGGATGATTAAAAAAATATATAATTTCAGGATCGTTTATAAAAGTAAATGAATCCATCTGGGCCGGTGAGAAATGATTCATTATCACCAGCGAAATAAGAATTTAGATTAAAAATTTAAAGCTTTCACAGTGATTTACTCATAATAAATATCTTTTTTTAAAACACAGTTGTTTCCGAAAATTATTTATTAAGAATTTAAATTTTTAACGAAAACTTTCAGTGCATAACAATTTCAAATTGATGCTCTTCTTTGGCGTATAATCTTTTAAAGACTTTGCGCAATACACTGCACTTCGAAACATTTTATTTTTAAATTTCCCCCTCTTCTGCAAGTGTGTTAAAATATATATGAAGTTGATGATAACTTTTTGCGTAAACATTTTTTGTTACGGTAACGTCTAGGTATGTATTCCGTATCCAGATAATTTTTAGGCACCTTTTACCTTTCTTTATGCATATTATCGTCGAATGTTAAAGTTTACTTCTTCGCCTCTGCTGCTAAACATGGTTAAATCCTAGAAGAATACGGACCCATATTTACTAAATCATAAATATCAATAGTTTTTTATAGTGCGAATATTCGAACAGAGAAGATATACTCGTACGATAATTCTGCTTTTAGCAGGAGATCTGAAAAATCATATTACAAATAGAAATGAACCGTCTGATCTATCTTTTATGTACTTCAATTTAATCGCAATTGACATATTTTTGTTTGTTTATCAATTTTAGACTAAAAAAAGATATGTTGGATATATGTATGAAACGCCGGAACAGACGGCCCCTGCATATGATGCTAAGGGTATTGAAACTGTGCGTCGAGATGGTTGCCCGGCAGTTGCTAAGGTATATTTGAAATGTAACAATGATAATAAAATATATAAATATTTTATACGTAATCAGAGGGGTCCAATTGGTTTATTTGTTCATGTGGAGGCAGTAATCTCTGTAACTGCTGAACCGATTCTAAAAATTCTTTTACTAATAGAAAGCTAAACTTCAGCTATATTATAACCGAAACTAGTCAGTATATTGTTCATATTTGTTGATTGGGTAAATTGTGATTTACATTCTATAAATTAAACCATTTTAAGGATTATATTGCCATGGTTGGATAATTTTAGCGTGCTGTGCAAGAGAGTAAAATGTGTATAAAATAAAAAAATTAATTGGATACCAAAGAAACCTTGAAAAGTTAAGGCTGTCGGGGAAAAAATACTGGCCGCAATCTTCAGGTTCATTAGGCATCGTCGTTGTGAACTTTAACTTCACGATTCGTATACCTTTATCAAGGACATATGGGACTTGCTTTACTTTACTTTTAATAATTTCGAAATCGTCCCGTAGTAACTTATCCGCAACCGATATGACAATTGCATCGTACGGAAAGTGGTCAATATCATACGTTTAATAAGAAAAAAAGCAACTGCATTCTGAATCGTATCCCGACCAAATTTTAATAGTGTCATTTATACTCCGGCTAAATTGCAATGAAGCCAACTGCATCCTCTTATGCATTTAATTAATTATACTTAAGCTCTAGCCCTTCCTAAAACCTTAAGCTTTGATAAAATGTAACGAAAAGAAAAATTAAGTTCTAACGGCTGATTTTATGCTTAAATAAAATAAAAGGCTCGCACTCGAAATCCCAACGATTTGCGACACAGTGACAGAGATAACAAGCACCTACTTCTAGAGTGAGTAGTCAAATATCTAAATTCATAACGTTTAGATCCAAACATTGATTATGCTTAAATAAGCACCGTCCAATTTGGAGAAATGAATAAGACGTGCTCCAAGTGTTTTGCAAAATGAAGCGAACGGTGTTGCTACACTGGCGGAAAAGTTGTCATTCTCTCCGATATTCAGGAGCCACCATAACCAATAAAAACAGGCAATCCATTATTTACACCTTTTCGAAAAAATATATATACGTAGTTGCAATTGTCTTTTTCAGATGACCTCATTCGGTACGAAAGAAATTCGAGAAGGCGTCTTTATGTCCACGTTTAACATAGAAAGGTAGATTTACTATCTCATTGGGGCAGCCTTCTACCGCCATCAGATCAAACCCCGAAATTTTCACAAATTTACTTCATCCCGGATGCGGGTCAGCTATTATTGCGATTAAACATTGCACCCACCTTGAAAATAGATTTCGTAAATAAGTTACATAGGTCGCATTGAACAGCCGTAACCTATACATTTGCAGTTTCAAGTTCAGTCTGGAAAATAACTCGTCAGACAATTTAAAATTAATTATCCACGCTGATCGCACACCACAAAAACAACATTAAGATAAGTTTAATGCGCTGACAATTACAAAGTTGCTGCCCTGTTGGTCAATGAAAACAAATCTAGAAATATCGTACTGCGTAGTAAAGATAGCCAGTTGAAAAGAATTTCAAATTACGCGGTGCTTACGGAACAAAAGAAGTATCTGACTATTTCGCAGTAAGATTCAGTAAGAAATATATATATATATATATACAATTTTATGCATGTAGATTGATGAAAACTGTTTTAATGTTTAACAACATTACAGCGATTTGTTCAGTCAGTATTGTGTCAACGTGATGGCTGAAGTGATATCGGAAAAATTTAATTACTTATACTGAAACCAACGAAAGTTGAGAGCTGACTACTGTATTCGTTTAATAGATGCCTTAAATCAAGATGCAAATATAAATACTGCAAATATTGAGCAACATGTCATTTTGCCTTCATCTTTCACTGGTAACTCCAAAATGCTTACATGAAAAAATGCATGCCATAATCTATGTTCGCAATTACGGAAGACCATACACTAAATTTCTTACATTTGCAAACAACCCGAAGTGGGCAGAAATTAAATGGAAACTATATTCTGGCCAGTGGTCTTTTGATCGACATGACGCTGTGGCTATAGAGTTTTTCGTTTAAAAATGAAAAAATCGATTAAATTATCTTTGGAAAAATTAAGTGTCATATATTCAATGATGAGTGACAAAAGCGTAGGTTGTCATACTGCCATATGTTATTTTCACTGTGAACAAGAAAAATGTTCACGAAAAAAACCAATTCAAAATGTTGACGAGGGTCCTTGAATAAAAAAAAGATACTACTTTAAAAAAAGGGTATATATATAGTGCTATATTTCTCTGTCAGACTATTTGAATCGCAAAATATTGCTTCACCACGTACGTGGCCCCACCTCATTTCAACATTTAAAAACTGTGAACGGGATTGTCAAGGAAACATATCAAGCAGCTTGCTGAGATAAAGATTTATCAGAAAATGATAATCATTGGGAAAACACTTCGAGATACGCTTCGGTTTTCCAATGAAAGCTCAGAGAGTTGTGTTTGCACAGTGATACTGTGAAAATATTAGGCACCGAATTCGATGGAAAAATCAGAACTTTGACTTCCAATGATAACATTTACAATTAGAATTGAACGAATTTTGCTATTTTAGTTTACCTTCTTCTAATCAATTATGTAAAATGCTGTAGACACGGAACTTATATATATATATACATACAATATTAATGTGTTGTCAATTTCTGCTGATGAAAATTTACTGAAGTTTTTATGCCGAAATAATTGATGGCGTAGAAAATAAAAGAGGTAAATTATTTTTTTGGGCGCCCGAGCAGACACTGAGAAAGCATTCGTCGCGAATTTTAACAAAAGTGACGTAATCTACGTGGTATCATATGAAAAGCGAAAATTTTTATGTCGATTTTAATAATAGGCGTAGGTTTATAAAGAGTGTAAAAATGTATATCTTTCCTTTTATGAAAAACCGATGATATTACGAAAAGTTAAAATTGACTATAAAAATATGCGCTAACATTTTACCAGGAAAAATTGCGATGATTTCAAGATCATTGGAATTTTGGGTAATACAAAAACAAATCGAGTCAGAAAAATAAAGCATACATTCCGGTATAGTAATTTATAATGTACCACTTAACCTTTTTTTATTCAATAAGTATTTAAAAAATATTTATCGAATGTTAATACATCCTACTCTACCCATGGCTTGCTTTTAAAAAAACATTCGAAACCGACGTAGCAATTTATTATATCGGTTTATAATTTACCGCGGAAATATCGGCGTTTATGCCGCTCGGGCATAAAACTTGTAATTTATTTTTATTTTTGTTTTATTTATTTACTCGCGAATTATATCTAGTATATGTTTTTATTTGATGTCATTAGTTGTTCATGAAATTTATTCGTTAGTGATTAACACTTCCCACTGACTGAATAGCAATGATTAAGCAGAGTTAGAAATTATTAAAAATGGTAACAAAAAAGTTAGAATCATACATTGTTCGCATGATTAAAAACAAATAGCACGATATTTAGCGGTGATTCTGAAACGGAGATCTCGTGCTTAACTTAGAATTTGCAAAAATGAATCGATCTTTTTTAGGCCGAAACTGACTTATTTGAAATAATTTCGCAAGAACCATTTCGACATATGAAAAGAGAGGAGGTAGATCACTGTCGTCGGTGAATGAGAAAAAGAAAACGATAATTAAAGTGAATTACGTACATAGCGAACTTTTACGTTGAAATATACGTGTGCACTTGTAGTAAGAATTTTAATATTAAGAAAAATTACTTTTCTTTCTATTTCGTAAGAAATTGAACACAACGGTCTATAGTAATTTAGATGCTTGTCTAAGGAATATTATATGGATTAGAGATTTGTGTCATTCCAGACTCAGATCTTTCTCCGGTCCGCTTAACTCGAGATCGATTCTAAGTTTTGAGCAAATGAGAGGAACAAAAAAAGCGAATCCCTTGAAAAAGCAATCGCCTCTCAATATACATTTCGGAAGGCTTTTGATACATTCCACAATTCATTATACCTTTTCAAAGGTATTCGATTTTTTTTATTAAAGTAATCATGCACGCGCATTGTCGATAGTTTAAACTTATAAAAACTCATATTATGCTTTACAGATTTTGAAGAAAACTTTAAAATTACTGTTCGACACGTGTAACATCAGCTTAGTAAAGCGCTATGTACAGAGGCAGTTTGAAAAACTCATTTCTGGTCGCATTAGTATTCAGGAATTAACCTTTGCTAGAGAATATCGTGGATTGGCTGGTTATAAACCGACCGCTTGTGTACCTGCTTTGAAAATAGCCAAGTGCGTAGCTTAAATTATCTTCAAATAGTAATTTAATTTACACATATTAATGATATTTATTTATCTACCGAGCGGACAATTTTTTGCGAAAAATAAAATTTCTCCTTTCCCAATTGGCCGCTATCGATTGTTACAATATACATATATTTAAAACTTTTTTCTAACCTTTGTAAAAAATTATACATAATATGAGCAACGTACAGTTTTATTCGTTACCTCGTTGCGAACAATTTTTCTCGGGTAAAAAAATACACGACGAGTTGAAAAATACGTACGGTGATAATGCAATGTCGAACAGATCCGTTCGTGAACTGATTCAGCACTTTAAAACCGGTAGAACGAACTTACACAATAAGGCGCGAGCCGGCTACCCGAGCGATGAAATGAATGACGAGACAACATCTGCTGTTCTCGAGTTATTTAAACATGATCGTCGCTACACAATTTCGGAAATGAAACTGCCGTTAGCGAAGCGATTTCTCATCTACGTTTCACGTGCCTCTATCTCTCGGGTCTTGGTGGAAGCCAGATTTCGGAAGATTGTGCCAAATGGGTCCCTCGACTCCTCGGCGAAGTACACCGCACGAACCGTTGGGTGCGCATCTTCCATTCCTTACCCAGTACCACGATGACCCGGACATTCTTTCCAGAGTGGTAACCGGCGATGAGACATGCACTATGGCACTCCAACCGCGAAAATCGTATACCATGGTGTGGAAACGGGTAAATTCACCGCGGCCGATAAAGTACAAAGCAGAGAAGTCTGCGAAGAAGCTTATGGTCACGGTCTTTTCGGACTGCTACGGGCCTCTTTTGATCGAATTTATGCCTCGAGGTACCACCATAAACTTAGATAGTTATTTGCTTTGAAAGAATCCATAAAAAACAAGCGACCGGGCTTTTTGACGAAAAAACCAATCTTAATTTACGATAATGCGCAGCCTCATTGCTCTTGCGCGACGCTCCAGCACATCGAAAAATCGAAATAGTTGGTCCTCGAACACCCAGCATACTTTCCCGGACCGTGCACCTTCTGGTTTTCATATTTTCCCATTGTTGAAACGGTTTTTGGGTACACAACGATTCAACAATGATGACGAATAATTCAAGAACAACGTGACAACCTGGATACAAAAGTTGGACTCGCAACAGTACCAGCTCAACATAAAAAAACTCGTTTATCGTTACGACGAATGCTTAAATAATAATGACGATTATATCGAAAAATAAAGAGTTTCATGACGAATCGAAATTGTGAACTCATTCTTTTTGTAGCTCAGTTAGGGACTTCTTCGCAGAGTAGTGGCGGAGACTTTTGAAACGCCCCTCGTATATATATATATATGCAGAGAAATAATGTGATGTACTCGTTTTACATTGTAAAAGTTAATATAATAAAAAGGGGTTTAATGTTTTTTTTTTTTGCTCTAAGGAATCCGATACAGTTTATCTATTTATTGAAAATTAATCTTTAAAATTTTCGTTGAATTGCTCTTAAGTGATTTTTAAATTAACTTTCTTTAAACTTGTCTGATTAACTAGATTTTTATAAGATCAATAGTTGCTGGTTATTTCTCTTCAATAAGAAAAGAGGCAGATAAATGACAATAAAATTTCTCGAAAAATTATTTTCCACTTTTCCTTACAAGCGAAAAATTGAATTGATTTGAACCTTTTTCAGTTTTAAAAGATACTTATTGAAAATGTTTTTTCATTGAATTTTTGCAACAGGCATTTCTCGCATTGAAACAAATTACATACATTATTTTACCATTCGTCATAGGAGCGTTATTAATCATACTTTTTGTTACTGTGCACGTAAACTTTTTTGTTGAGCGAAGACCCTACTGCACCTTCATCTGCTGCAACACGGGAAAAAAACAGTTGGCGCTAGTTGCTTAAAGCACTTAAATTATTACTATTTTTCATTAGTTTCTAATACGTTACTTGCGTTCAAATAATATTCCGTAACTTTCTATTTATTTCACTGCTTATTTAAATTTTAAAGAAATACGAGTAATTAACATTTCTACATTATTTCAGAGAAGCGCTGATGCACGACAGAAGAAGTGAGCCACGAATAAAGGAAAGAGTTCGTTACGTAATCGCTGCCGGTCACTCGAGTGTACCACTTATTCAACTCGTCCATACCCCCGAACAATTTTTGCGCAGCAAAAATCTTCGAATTAACGATGAATACTACATTACCAGAGTAATTATACCTCCACTAGACAGATGCTTTTCACTGCTGGCTGTAAACGTTCTTTCTTGGTAATAAACGTATTTCCTGTAATAACAAAATTAGCAATCAATCAAACAAATAATAATAATGCGTACGTTAGACTTATTTATTTACATCCCCCCTCTATTTTTGCCTCGGGAAATTGAAATAATAACCAATAACACGTATTAGTGTCGAAGGCAGATTGCGTTATAGTATAAGGTACTAAAATATATAATTTTGAACTATATAAGTATAATATATATATATATATATATATATATATACATATATATAAATCTTTTCTTTTTCTATTTCTCACTCGATCACGAGTATGAAATTATCCCTTAAGTCAGGTAGGAGAATCAGAGTATAAGTTAGTAACGCAGTTGAAGAACACGTAAACTGTAGCACAACCTAGTCTCCGTGCTGCTAACTAACGTGAGAAAAAGTATCAGCGGCGAGGCGAACCAAGACATCTGGCCTACTCACGTTGATGTGATTGCTCGCCGGCTGAATATTCAAAACGTGAGTGTACTCGTAAGACTACATTTGAAACTGATTGCAAATGTTTGATTTATTATCTGCTGTTATATATCACCTAGCGCGCATATTTCGTTGTCGCCTGGGATCGAACTTAAGACTTTCGCAACGGAACCCAAGCATTCTAGCAACCATTGCGACAACATATATTATTTATTTTTATATATATACGCATATATTTGTGTATGCAGCAAACATTTTATTTTGACCGATTCGTTTAAAAATTAATTAAAAAAGAAAGAAAACGGTTTAGGTTTTATTTAAATATACTTCTAATTGTATTGATCACTCCTGGAATTAAATATGAGACATTTATCGTACACTGTTTACCTACTCAGTTTCTATGAAAGATTATTGCTTTATTATATTGAGCCCTCTCAATCTCAAACGAACACATTATGGCCAGTACGTTGTTGAGTACGGTTAAATTGTGAGTTGAACTGATCTAAAAATCTAGTCAGTATTCTGGCTAGATTGGTTCACACACAAAAAGAAACAGCGTTTAGTATGTACGGCAGTAGCTAAATCGAGAAAAGTGGATTTAGTACGAGCTAGTTAGACTACGTTTTCTTCTTTTTCCGGTTAAATAAAGTAGGATTATTATATACTCATATCGACACAATAGAAGTACAGCAACAGCCTCAATTTTCTAGTGGGCTCTTAGTGAAATATCCTAATTGCAACAATTTAATAATTGAAGCAAGTTATCAGGTTTATTGCTTGTACTATAATTACCAATTACTCACTTAATTCTTGTGAGTCATAAATCCTACGATTTATCCTTAATACAGTAAAGCAAGAACCGTAATAAAACAGCCACTAAAAACACACTACTAGATGTGTACCAGTTACATCCGCTAATAAATCAAACATTTTCTGAAAAGATAAAAGTTTTCACAAGAAAATGAGATCCCAAGATATGTAACATATATATATATATATATTAATCATGTTGTTCTTACGCTGGGAGTGATAGGAAACCCCGTTATTGTATATGTAGCGTTTTTCTATTACGTATTAAACAAACTGAAAACTGCCTTTTTTTTTAAACAAAAAAAAAAAAAAAGGATGACGCAGTCTACTGAAACAACTTTTCTATAAGTATTATAAAGCTTGTTTTTTGGTCCAAATGACAGAGTTTATATTAATAATGACTTATGATACCATTTGGTAGCGCGATAGCGTAGTGGTTAAGGCGCTTGGCTACCAAATCAGAGGTATCATGGATTTTCGAGACTTGTCTCGTTTCGGCTCGAAGTCGCTCCCAGGTTTACCCAACCTGAAATAATTGGGTACCAGAGAAATCAGGGAAAGTAAAGGCGGCCAAGAGGACGGAACTGGCCCCACCACTTTCATTAGTGCCGTTGAGCTTTGTACATTGAGAACCTTAACTTCACAATCCCCGACGTCCTTTACTTTTTTTTTTTTTTATGATACCGTTTACGGCGATATTTTGTCAACACGAATGCGTATGTTAACGGTTACTTTAAATTTTTCACTTGTGTCATTATTTCACATTATATTAACAATATTTTAAGTTACTTTATTGCACTTCAAAAGTGTGTTGTTATTTTGTTTTTATTTTGTTATAGGTATACCGAATTACCTAAAAAACGATTAATATATTTACCAAATGTAAAAGATGGTAATCAAGATTACAATAAAGCTGGAACAATTTCACAATATTTTAGCACCGTAAATTGTGTTGTTTGTCATAAAATGACTAACTTTGGATTATGCGAAGAATGTGTTAACAAAAGGCCTCAAATAACGTCAGTGACGTTAGCAAATAAAATTAATAATTGGCAAAGAAAATATAATTATATGAAAAAGGTAACCTTTGGTTTCACTTTTTTTTATTTTTGGTTTTTGATATTAGTGATATATATTGCAAAAAAATGTGTATGTGTGTGTCTGTATGCATGCAGTTTTAAATAAATAGTTTCAGAAAATAATTACTTTGCGATAAAATATACGTATTCCTAGAAATCACTTCGTAAACGGCCAGAGATGGATGTTAAAATTTAAAAACAGAGTTTATAGAAAGAAATAAACGGTAAAATCAATTACTGAAATGGAAGCAGTTGCGTTTTGATCAGTGAAGAGAAAATCGGTAGCGATCTGTAATACGTCGATGTCTCCATTTCATATTATTTACAGTTTTATTTTAATTTTTCGTCTTAAAATAATGCCCGAAATATTCTATTTTTAGCGCAAGTGAAAAGTCCCAAGTTATAATAAAAATAAAAACATTAATTCGTTACGATTTGCAATATAAGGTCTTAAAAATAATTTTACAAAACATATAACTCACGTGAGAAAATTCAATGAAAATATTGAAGTAATTTTTTCTACATCAGTTTTTAAATCTTGTACGAAGGACACTACACTTTGATTTATTCGACAACTCATATCTTAATAATTTAACATTTTTCACTTTAAAATAATAATATACTAAATATTCTTACAAGTACTACACAATTAAACATTTAAAACTTATATTAGAATTAGGAAAACAATTTATCGTACACCTTATGTTTAAAAAATGAATCTTAAAACCTTAACTTTTCGGAAAGCTTCCACTTACCATCATCAGAAATAAACTTACTAATCATTACTAATACGCAGATTGAAATTTTCGTGATTTTTTCATCTTGTTGGTTTTTTAATAAACTTGGTTTTTTTGGTTTTTTTTTTGGTATTATTAATTTATTAAATGCAACAGGCGGTTGTTTTATAAATTTATAATATCCTTTCGTCTGTTCTGATTTTAATGCGTACACAACAAAATTTCATCGTACTGATATTTCGTAACTGTCTGTCCAATGTTGTTTAGCGGCAATTAATTTAAATTTTATACACATTACTCTTTATAAAAGAAAGAAAAAAAAAAAAAAGTCACCAGAATTATATAAAGAATTAAATAAAATAAAAAATCACCGTTGTTAAACTTACATATATGCATGAAAATCACTGATACTGTTGTCAGGAAATTATTAATTGCAGTATCGTTACCAGCACTGTTATAGAACTAATCTATTTGCCCTCTCCGGTAACGGCAGAAGATTTTTAAAATTTTATTCAGTACAGTTCACAAAGTACGTGTCATAAGTTTTTATGTTAAATGTTAAAAGGAAAAAACGTGGATGAAGTTATTTCGATTTATGAACAGATGAAAGTGTCCGAATTCGTTTTCGTTAATGATAAAATTAACTTTATTAACAAAACGATTTTCAATTTTAATACAGAATTTCAAAAGAATATAAAGATGTAATTTTTAATGTCAGCAATAGTATTTTTGAAATTTTAAATGAATAGATATGTGGTGCACTGTTAATTTTACTATACTTAACTTGTGAGTGTAATTTCAAGCAATTCATATATGTGTGTTTGATTTTTTTCAATATTTTAAATTGCTCTTTTCACATTTTATCCGATTATAATGTAAAATTTTAAATTACAAAAGACATAAAAAGCTGAAATACAACTGTTACTGTGTAAGTGCCTACCTGTTGTCGCCATTACTATATCTGTTCATGTATTTCAGTTGCATAAATGTAGCATTCGAGACAATTGTACAATTGCAGCGTAGATATCATATGGAACATTTTTGGCTGATATTACAAAAGTTTTTAATTTTTAATTATTATGCAAGTACATCCCAAGCATGTATATACCGACTGCGCGGATATGATGATGTGCATATTTGCTATTACCTTTCAGGCTATATCCTTTTAATAATTTTTACTTTCGTCGTTTTTTTCACACCCTTAATTTTGAGGTTCCACTTTTTAAATGCATAATTTTGATGTATTTTTTCCCGTTCTTTATGATGGTGCTACTATACTTCTTTAAAAAAGTGATGAGCCACCCCGATTTTGCTCGAAATCAATATTTTGATAACACCGTCATTCGAAATATAAAAAAAATATGTGAAATATAATTCTAAGCTTTCAGAATGTACTGCAACCTAAAAGTAAAGCAAAAAAATCGTAAAAAATCAGATTTTTCGCTAATACTTAAACGTGTGTTATATTAAAACTCTTTATTAAAATAATATTCATTATAAAGAGCGGGGAGCAATATACAAAACAATACCATTTAAACTCTCTAATTGTAACGCAATCTATTAAAAACGCGAAAAAAGCGCAAAAAAAGTGGATTTTGACCAAAATCGAGGTGACCTGTTATTATTTTTTTTTTAAACTAGTAACACCATCATAAAGAACGGAAAAAAGTACACAAAAAATATTATTTAAGCTCTCAAATTGTAACATAACCTACCAAATTTGGCCAAATTTAGAATGGCTTACTACTTTTTTTTTTTTTTAAAAGAAATAGTAGCACCATCGTAAAAAGCTAGAAAAAATACATCAAAATCGTGATTTTTTTTTTTTATCTTGGGCTCGTCAACTAAGAACATTCACCGAAAAACAAATAGTAAGGAAAGAAGTCGGTTAAATTTTAATCCAATCAGAAATCTTTGCTAAAAAGAAACAAATAGCAGGAATAACTAATGGGGAAGGAAAGGACAGGATATAGGAAGTACAGTAAGGAGTAGGAAGCCTAAGCTTCAACAAATAGGAATATACAAAGCAGAACGATCCACAAAAAGGGAAGAACACATGATCGGCGCCACAAATAACTGCATCATCAGGATAGAGAGGATAGTGTGGGGAGGAAATCAGGGAAAAGCGAAATCTGGAGGACGACTGTAAAGAATGACCAAAACGCATACGAACAACGGAAACAACATCAGAACGTCGAAGAGAGGGATGCAAAGGAAACCATGAATAGGGAGTTAAGCTGAACGGACAGATGAAATGAATAATTATTAGAAAAGGAGAAAGCGTAAATATCCGATACCATGATCTGATATGGAAGCTTTTACACATCGATAAGACATTAGCGGATGGAATTTTTTTAAAAAAAAGACGAGAAGAAGCAGCAGCCCGAGTTAAGGAATTAGCCGCTTCATTACCAAATATTTCCGAGTGGCTAGGTAGCCAATGGAATGGGCGGAAGAAAGATTATGAATGAGTGAACGTATACGGAGGATAACAGAGTCACACAAATGATCAGGAAAGGGAGAAGATATGGCCTGAAGGGCGCTCAAAGAGTCAGAGATAATTAAAAAATTGAAGGAAATGTAATTTGAGGAAATGAAAATAATAGAACGTAGGATGGTGAAAAATTCGTTTATAAAATAAGGAAGACGAAAAGGTTTTAATAGGTTAAAATCAGGAAAGATGAAGGAAGCACCAACACTACTAGGAGGCTCCCTCGAACCATCCGTGTAAATGGTAACATGAGAGGGAAATAGGGAATTGATAGTGCTGTAGAATACCTGTTTAATTACGGCTTGAAGGAGGTTTTTAGAAAAATGAGGGAAGAATAAATACCTTAGAAGTATGACAGAGTTTAATATAGTTAAAGGAAAAATAGGGGAGATTATTGAAGGAGATAATGTACGGCCAAAATGAACTAAAACGATGTGAAATAAATGCCACAGTAAAGGTCTTGCTAGGAGTAAAGCGCCAGCTACTATAAATCGAAAGGAAGGACTGAACAAGAGTAGAGGACGCGAATGGAAGATGTTTAATAACAAAGAAACCATAGCCTAAATAGGATCTGCAAATGGACAAAGGTGACGAATTAGATTCACAAGAATAGCAGGAATTGAAGAGGATTTAAGTGCGCCAGGACAAAGACGAAGACGAGAGTTGTGAATTACATCTAGTTTAGAGAGAGACGGGTTTTGGAGACACAACCATAAATAAAAGAACAATAATCAAATTTGGAACGGATAACAGATTTGTAAAAAGAAATTAGAATATAGGGATCGCCACCCCATTTAGTTGGCGACAGAGCTTCCAGCAAATTTATCCTTTTAATAGTAGAAGGATAAAGATATCTGATATGTTCAGAGAAGGACAAACGACTATCAAGAAAGTTACCAAGATAACAGAAGCAATTAACATGAGAAAGAGATACATTATTTAAGCATAGATTAACCAAAGTAGGACCCATAGAGTCGAAGGGTAAAAAGTGGCCCCCGCAAAATTAAGAGTATGAAAAAAATGATTTAAAACTTACTTTTTTTAGGGGCCAATTTTGATGTTTTAAGATTTGAAAAAAAAATTTAGTTATTTCTTACGTAGAAACCCACCCCTGTGGATTTTTTCAGAATTGTTGAATGGAACGACGCTCAAAAAAAAAAATAAATTCCAAAATACATGTTTTTCGACTTTACTGCGCATGCACAGAGAATAGAGAGCTGAAAATTTGGCTGCCGGAGTTTTTTTTCCAACCCCTATGGAATGGTGTATATGATACATGTGTTTTTTTAAGAGGAAGCAATTTTACCGTACTAACCCAGCTTATAGCCTTTCTGTAAAAACAATAAAGATAAATAATAATGTGTAAAATCGATATATAAATATTATAAACCCGAAGTTATCAATGAGAAACCATAGGTGTTCCTTCTAACTCACTTCGCTGTACATACAAATTTTATTGAAGGTGAATTTTCAAATATACCAAATCACGACAACAATTTTTCAATGTTTAAAATGATCACAAAACATTTTAAAATAATTTATCTTTTATATCGTATCAGAATTTATAATTTCAGCTTATAATCGAACTATGCTTATTGTAGAATAATTCTTTTCTTTTGTTAGATATGCCAATCTTGCTGCGGAAATATATGTCAAAGCGATTGTTGCTTAAATTTAGATTGCCCTATTCTATATAGAAAGATTCAGTCTGAAAGAGATGCTGAACAAGTAACATATTTAGAAGAGCTTCGGGATAAGTATTTATAGTGATGTTTTCACATATATAATAAAATCATGCCGGTTCGTTCACTCAGCCGTAGAAGGTGAAGAAGCGAATTTCCTAGAAATTCTAAAGTTAGTGCATACATAAGTATTCAATTTCTTTATATACTTTTATATAACTTTAGATCAAAAGGCGATGCTAATATTAGCAAGTAATTACGGCATTATCAGTGCTACGATTTTCATTAATAGTAGAATTATTAGGATTATAAATCTACTAAATGTCGCAGTCGTTTTATGTAAAAGTTAACTCAAACGTCATTTAGTAAGCTGATTAATATGGCGTTTCTGCTAACCAAAAAGCTCTTGCCAAGGAAATCGAGTTTTATTAAACTGCTATTAATTGGTCTTCAGTTGTTAAACCTCCTTTTATTGACTTTCCTTCATGAAGCAGTATTCAACGTGTGGTTTAATACACAATATAATAATACCCCCCCCCCCCCCCCTTTAAATATATTCTATATATATATTGCCATGAATTATCAGATGATTCGTGCTCGACAATAACAGAGTTTTTCGATATACCTGAGGTAAAATTTTATTTCATTTTGCAGATTATGTACGGTGACATTTTCACAAGACGTGAACTAGGTATGTCAATAAATTGAGTAGATTCGAATAGTTTTAAAAATTGGAAACAATTTTAACTTTAACATAAATTAAATCCTATCGTGACTTAAAAGTAATTCAGTGAGGACAAAAGCAAAATAAAACACGTAAATATATAAAATTCAGTGTCAGCAGACATCATTTTTATAAAAGATTCAACGTAAAAATTTGTAAAAAATTTAAATTCTTTGATATATTTAAAAAATTTACGTTGACTAATAACGGACTAATAACGGACTAAAACATCATCTTGCAGATTCCTCTGGCATAAACTTACTCAGCAAATCGTGACCAGAGAAAAAATAAGACTAACTCGGACAGAAAGTTAATAACGACGGTCGTTTTTTCAATCGCATACCAGTACCGAATGTCAAAAAATCCCTACTATGGCTAGCTATTGTGTATATTGCCCGAAGATGACATTTCATTGAAATAAAAGCGGATCGATTGAAGGCAGCAGTGCTTGAAGGAAAAATAGAAGGAAAGAGAAGAACGATCAGACGTGATCCGAACAACTGTTGAAAAAAGTTTCGCAGAGTACGTTCGGCTAGCTCACGGCGGAGGCCAATGACGACATTTTATACATTAGGTAGACATAATCACGATATCCTCACGAGAGATTACACGACTCAGTGATGATGATGACACACACGCAACCAATCATTTATCACATACATCTGTTTCGCTTAACTTTAACATACGAGTATGTTTTCTTTCGACGTTATATTATTTCTACGACTTTAACATCAACTTTACTTTATCTTTATTACTGCGTTAGTGTCGATTTATTATTGAATAAACTAATTTGAGATATGTTACGTTACTCGTTGTTCGAGTTTACCAAATAAATGTTATAAAGAGCTACACCGTACCAAAGTGATGTTAATGAAAACCCGATTAAACTTACATTCAATAATTTTAATTTCCTACTGCAACCGAAATAAATTAAACAAATATAAAAATGTTTCATTACGTTACAAACATTTTTATTTTAAAACAATATTACATTTAAAACCTACCGTGCGATATAATCTATTTCTTCATTTTAATGAAGTTGTATGTAGTAATAAAGCAATGAATGATGTCAGGAATACAACGTGGTATAAAAAAAAAAAGAAACTGGCGATGAAGCGCATTAAGTAAACGGCTTGAAAAAACAAATTTCAGTTATATTGCATTGCCGTTAGTGCACTGAAACGGACATAACTTTTTTTTTCTTGCAGCTTTATAAGATAGATAGATAGATATATATACTCGTATTTCATGATTAAAAAGTTGCGTGAATTTAATGCTTACTATTTTGTTTCCATTAAGGTTTTGCAGCACTGATCAGTTTGAAATTCGAAGAAAAATTCTGGTTTTATGCCTGCATTTAATTATATTTTTCATCATTTTGTTCGTCTGCCTGTTTTATAGGTGAAGAAATTTTACTAAATCACATTTTTCGTATTTTGTATTTTTTAAAAATATCCTTATTATCCTTTTTTCCTTTTATATATTTAAATTTTAAATGTACATCACATTTATATATAATCTAGTCCGTTTTAATAATAAATTAGAGCTTTATTGTTTTGATATTGACGTGTCTCAAAAAATAAATATTTCATTTTTGAGCCTAATTAAGCTCGTTAGGTAGTTAAACGTTTGAACTGAAATGAAATTGATCCGACAAGCGATATTAAAATAAACTTAAATAGAAGCGTACTACAAAAAACAAAATGTTTCTCAAAAATTCAAAATGCTTCTCTTACAAAGTTATTTGAGACATGCCATTATCAGAACAATAGCGAAATGTATGAATCACCAAGTATATCATTAAGATGTATTGTTCTTTTATTATTTGTATACCTGAATGCGAAGATATTAAATAATTATTCACTATTTATTAAGTTAAAATTACACATATAATCAATAATAAGAATAAAGCTATTTTGTTTTATCATTTTTAAAATATAGAACAAATCTGCCAGGCCTGTAGTGTTTACCATTAGGTGCATGAGGTGTTAATTAAAATTTACCGAATTTTTCAATATAAAAGTTGAAAAGAACATTTTCATCTGGTTTTTAACGAGTCACGTGTCATAATAAAAACGAAAGATATATCTTGACCGTTTTTCATTATAATCGTTAATTAATAATTTGCAATACTTTTTAATTGGTTTTATTTCTGATGAAAAAAAGTAAATTCGTTAACAGATGGGAAAAATTGGAAAAAATGCCTGATAAAAATTTACCGTTTAATAATAAAGTTGTGGTACAATAAGAGAAAATATATTGCTGAAACATTCAATTTTATTCATCGTAAAGTAAAAATTAGTTGAATGTGTGGCAGATATATTTAAAATGTATAAAAGCGAGAAAGATTATTTTCCCGAATGAAAAAAAAAAAACTGTTTGAATCATTTTCAACTATTATTAAGAATTTTGCTATTTTTATCTAATTTTTGAAACGCCGTTTTTTATAGGCTTTTATTTAACTCTCTTTGTCATTCTGTCTGTCTGGGGGGAAATCTTACGAACGATTTTTCACTTACTTCCCGATCAATTAAAAAAGTGACCTTTTGCAGAAATGCTTGTTACCGATGACAATGCAATATTATGCAACATCTGGGTTTCCAGCTTTAAAATTAGACCCTCGGGGAGCCGAAAGCTCGAGATTTTGGGGGAATTTTTTTTTTTTTCATGCATGTAATATATTGTTGGAAAGATCACTATTTGTCGAGAACAGAGCCATATTTTATTTCTTTAATGAAACTTTCGAAGTTTACGAAAAGTTCAAAAAAGCGCGAGATCTAATATGCAGCTCTCTCTTTGCGGTGCGAGTATTATAGCTAAAAATTTTGAACAAACTTGAAAATATTCACATGCACGTATATTTCTTTGGTTTGGAACATCTAGGTTTCCGACTTTAAAATTAGACCCTCGGAGCTTCGAAAGTTCCAACTTTTGGGGGAAAAAAATTTCTTTTTTCCAGGAATATGATATACTGTTGGAAAGAGCGCTATTTGTCGGGAGCAAACTCGTATTTCATTTTCTTAACGAAACATTCGAAGTTTACTAAAAGTTTAAAAAAGCACAAAAATCACGTGTAGCCCCGCATGTGGCTCAGCTTTATAGTTAAAAATTTTGAATAAGGTTAAAAAAATGCGCATCCTTATTGCTGTTAACCTGATCTTTATTAGGTAATATTATCTTTAAGCATTTCTTTTGCTGACTACTAATCTTTTTGATTATCGTCCGTTTTGCTTCACCCCAAATTGATATTAGGATAAAGAGTAGTTTTAGATCTCAATCGAGATCTAGAACACAAAAATCATATTATTTTTATGGATAATTTTTTTTTCTTCTGTTAGCTTATTTGAAAAATTAAGAACAAATAGCATTTTGAATGTGGCACTATTAATCCAAATCAGAAAGGATTGCCACAACTTGAAAATGTTAAAACTATGAAGAGGAGAACTTTCATTCAGTGTAAGTAGTAACCAGTCAGCGATGTACAGATGAAAAGATACTAAAGGTGTAAATATTTTAAGTTCTTATCACGATCCATCCGAAATAGCCAGTGTGAAAAGGAAACGAAAAAAAAAAGGGAAGAAAGAAATTCTTATGCGTCCGTTAGCAGTAAAAGATTACAATACAAACATAGACTTTGCGGACAAGTTTGATAGGTTAAAGAATGATTATCGATATTGATAGAACGAGTAAAAAATGGTGGATGCGATTGTTCTGGCATTTCATCGATTGCTACGCAATAAATTCGTTCATTATTCATGAACAGTTAGATATAACACAATATTCCAATAAATATTTCTGGCCAGAAATATATAAAGCTCTTTTAGCGACAAAAATAGTTCAACTTGCAGAGTCAAGAACTTCAAGAGTAACTGGCTGGAATATAAAACTTAAGATAAATCATAGTGTACGATTAAACGTAAGTAAACATCAGCCAATACACATGGATTCACCGCGTAGGCATGGGCGTCGTCACCGGGGGGCGGGGGGCAGCTGCCACCCCTGGAGCCTTGAAACTTTTTAATCAACTGGCCATGATGAGTATTCATAGGCGCGTAATCATGAACAACTTGCCAGAAACCCACGAAAATTATGTTTTAATTAAGATTTTATTCTTGTTTAATAAGATATTAAGCCTTTACAACTTATAAATTTTATTTTTCCTATAACTCATATCCTTTTTCCATCATCTTTCTCCCTCTGGCGGCTGGCACCTCATCTTGCCCCTCCTGGCCCATCGGCTGGCGACGCCCTTGCGTGTAGATACGCAGTGTGCAGTACTAAGAATCTATCAGTGCGGTCCCGGTGGAAATGTAACATCTACAATGTAGCGTTGTGTCTACGTGCAGAAAACCCCTGTTTTAATAATTTCCATTCGAAATTAAACAATTTTATAAACGTATTTTGCTGTTTTAAAATTATTTCTACATTGCATAAAAACAAATAATGTAATGTTTTTTCACTATTCTTTATTCTCATTTTGAAAACTGATAATATAACATCTTATGTTTCATAATTTTTTTATTCTTATATCTTTTATAATCACAAATAAATTGTTTTACACAGAAGTTTTGTATTTAAATATTTTGTAAATGACAAAAAAAATATTTATGTGGGACAGTGGTTGCACCACGTCTTTGTAGGCCTATATTTTCGATAATTATTGTAAATATTTTTTTTTTTTTTTATATTATGGTAAATGATGCCAAGACATTAGAAAACTCTAATATTAAAACAAAAATCATGCATATTATTTTCTGCCTCTCTAAGGGTTTTCTAATTTACATCAGTCTATCCTTCAAAGGGTTAAAGAACGAACCTATTCGATAGGTATTACATTTTAAAAATGGGTATTTTCTGTAAAATTAACGATAATATTTTGGAAAAACGTATTGTTAATGAACTAGTGCAGTCGTGTGTTTCTACGTTCGTCTTTATACATTGTTATCTACCGTTTGCGTTATTGATTGAGACGTTGAATTTCTATAAGTAACTTTTGCTATCATTGTACTATTAAATAATCACATGTAAACTTGAAAATACAAGCAATCGGTCAGACCGATTGCTAATATAGCTCAGAATTCCTCCTCTCAAACCTTATCCTGAAAACCCTCTTTCAACTCAACTCCGTCGAACTCTCAAGTCACAAAAAACAAAATTACTCCACTAATAACATTAAATTATCCTACGGAACAACAAAGTCCCGTGTTCAATTGCACATTAGACCATAAACTCCGCGGTTATCTTATCGTCATTAAAGATCTTGTTGAAGGTACCCTTAATATTATTGTAGCTGCTAAAATAAGTCGTAACAGAATCATTATTCGCTTTAAAGATTTCTCGTTATTAGAAACCTTCATGATCGAACATAGTGATTTCAAAATCGAAGACAACTTCATTAAATGCAGAAGACAAAATACCCCAGCCAAACGAACAATCTTCTCTGGTGTCCCATCAACGTTGCCGAACAAAATTTTACAAGATTACGCTGTAAATAAATTAAAACTGAAAATCACATTTGATATCGCCATACTAGGAGCTAATACATATGGTCAACTATTTCATCATATCATTAGCTGGCGAAGACAGGTGTCTCCACTACCACCAATATCGAATAAGCTAATTTACCCGGATCATTTGTTCTAGACCATGCAAATGTTTTTCACAGAATTTTCATTACATTCGATGACTTCACTTGTTTCAAGTGTAAATCAAAGGCATATCGAACCGAAGACTGTACCTTCGAAGTTGACAATTCTGAAAATGACATTCGACGAGAAATCAGCGCTCTAATTTCGCAAACAGAAGAATCTGGAAAAGCTGTAATTGTACACTTCCCACCCCTTTCCCATAAAAACCATCCACTTCGTTTTCATCAGGTAAGTTTTCAACGCCGATGGAAATTGGTGATACTTAACCCACACCGACAGAAACGATAGAACGAACAGAGAAAAAAAGTGCGAAAAAGCAAAAATTTAAAAATTCCAGTGATCTTCCAGATGAATCTGACGGTCTTTCATCTGATACAGGAACCGAAATAGAGGAGCCTCTAAAGACTCAAAGAAGTTCTGAAACCCTTCAAGATAATAATAAACGAAAAATTTAAGGCAAACGAATATTCACACTCCACTACTAGCTTTGCTTTATGAGTGGACATGTCTAAAGGAAAATTTGCACTAAAAATTCAATCAATTCTTTCCGACCAATTCAAAGTTCTTAGCGACTTGATAATTAGAATGCTGACTGAACTTCGCCTTTCCATGTAAAAGTGCACCTAACCACGGTTCAGAAAAAGCTGAAATAGTTGCAGACCTTCAGTCACTATACAACTAGAGGCCAACCATCTACTTAGTGAATACCTATTTTTTTCAAATGTGAACGAGGTACAGATGAACCTCAAACATATATCAGCTGGAACTGCAACAGATTTTATAGACATCTAGAAGATCTCAAATTAATCCAGTCTGTTTATGACCCAACTATAATATGTCCGCAGGAAACTAATCTGAAGAATAGGCAAACCTTATATCTTCCAGACTGCAACATCATATCTCCAAACTACTCTTTGAACTGGACAACTGGAGGAGTGAGTTTGGCCGTTAAAATCTACTTCACTTTCAACCAGCTACAACTACAGACAACTATTCAAGCTGTTGCAGCAACCATATATCTTTCATCACCACTCACTGCCTGTTCAATATATTTACCTCCAGGAGATAATATCACTCAAGAAGACATTAGTGAACTCATTTCGACTCTTTCAAATCCTTTTCTCATCTGCGGAGATCTGAATTCCCATTGTGGATCATGCTACAACTCTAGAGGCAGAATCATTGAAGTTATTTTCAGCTACAATCTCGCTCTGCTACATCCCGAGGATCCATTTTCCTGCATTGCCAACTTCGAAGTCAGTTCAACCTCAGACACTAAAAGGCAGGTCTAAACGTTCACAAATATAATTGTAAACCACACGAACTCTATGACTCCTCAAATTCCGTATCTATGTAAAAGCGTTGTTCCATGGTGGACCTCGGATTGCTCCGTCGCTATACGTAATAGAAGAAAATCTCTGAAAAAACTAAAAACCGCTCCATCTCTGGAAAATTATGTTACCTACTAAAAACTCCGCGCTAAAGCACGTCACACATTGAAACGGGCTAAACGAATTTCATGGCATAAATTCGTACAAACAATAAATTGTTTCATCTCTACAACCATGGTGTGGATAAGAATTCGAGCGCTTGATAGGAAAAAATTTTCACCAGTTTCCACCAGTATCCAATTGGATAACGACATCAACATAGACTTAAACGAAATAGCTTCATCGTTTGCGAAATTTATAGCTCTTTAATCCATAAACTTGAACTTTTCATCAGAAGCGCTTAATCACAAAAGAAATCTCGCCTCCATAAGACTTGATTTTCATTCTGACAATGAAGAACCTTATAATTGTCTTATTACCTTTGAAAAATTTCAACGGGGTATCATTCCGATCCCGATACCAAATAAAAATCCAATGCTAATTGACAGCTACCGACCTATTTCGCTTACCAGTTGTTAGACATATATATATTAAACATTATTTAGTTGTTATGTACTATGTTAACATATTTAGTATATAGTAATATGGCTACCTGAAACAAGGGCTGTTAATACAGATATACGAGAGGTCAGTCGAATAAGTTCCGGGATTACTCTCATAAATTGAGGTAAAATGAATTTTTTGAAAAATTTACCTCAAATTCCTTCACAATAGTCTCCTCCCAACTCAACACATCGGTGCCAACGCTTCTCCCGCCCCTCCAGGCACCCGCGATAGCCCCCTGAAGGTAGGCTTTCAATGCCACCGTCTAACCGATTTTACTTCTCCTAAGCCGTTGTAACGCACTCCTTTTCGGTGGGTTTTGAGTTTCAGGAAAAGGTATAAATCACACAGCGTCAGATCTGAACTGTAGGATGGCTGGGGAAGCGTTGGGATGAAAAATTTGGTCAGAAACTGCCTCACGACGAAGGACGCATGTGCAGGCGCATTGTCATGATGAAGCACTCAACTCCAGCCTTACGCGATACACACAAGCTCTCAACGTTCCAAAACTTGAATATAGAATTCTGTACTCACTGCACGGTCCGGTGGCACATATTCGCGATGCACACCGTTAATATCGAAAAAACAGACAATTAAAGCCTTCACTTTCGATTTCGACATCTGCGCTTTCTGCGGTTGCTCTCCTCCCCTTTCCACCCACTGTATGCCCTGTCTTTTGGTTTCTGGATCATACTGGAACAGCTAGCTTTCATCGGCAGTAACTATGGTTTCCGTCCAATCGCGTCCTTCTGTCTTAGTTCGCGAAAGAAGATCTTCGCAGATATTCAAACGCAACTGTTTTTGTTCTGCGGTCAACAGTTTGGGAACATCTTCACACACAGTTTACGCATGCCTAAATCTCCATGTAATATCGTAGCTACTGAGTCCTTGCATATATTTAGTTCGTCTGCTATCATTCTAAGGCTTATTCGACGATTAGCGAGTACAAGGGAACGCACACGCGTACGCGCTGGAGGGAACGCCCTGACGTAGATCGTCTCCGAGCGATTCTAAACCGCTTAATACTCGCTTGTTCGGTTGCATTCGGTACGGTTTGTATTCGATTTGTTTTCGATTAGTTTTCGGTTGCACTAGATCTCTTCACACACACGCGATTCCTATCAGGTTTGTTTCATATCCGACTAGGTTCATTTAAATCAACTCCTCGCGATCTACAGAATGGTATCCCTCATGGATCCGTTCTGATCCTTATCCTCTTCAACATAGCCATAAATATCACTCTGGATCAAATTTTCCCGCCTGTCCAATGTTTCATATTTGCAAACAACCTAACTATCTTCATCTTCTGTTCGGGCCTTCGGAACATCAATACTACAGGAAACGATCAACAGATTACAAGCTTGATTAGTTCACAACGGCTTCAATTTTTTCAACATGAAAACTACCACCATATACTTCTGCAGAATTCGTCACTGCAGTTATGAAATTTCAGTTCAACTAAACGATGTAATCATTCCATGATCAGATACCATAAAATATTTAAAAATCATTTTGGATGAAAAGCTTATACAGAAACCATATATCAATCAACTAAAAACAGGCTGCACCGAAAAACTAAATTTAATTCATTAACTGACTAGCACACTGTTTAGCTCAGATCGTTCCTCCTTATTGAGAATCTATCAAGCACTGATTAAATCCAGGCTCCATTACAGCACTGTAATCTACTATTTGGCTAATCAAATCATTATAAACTTACGCATTATGATATATCATATTGGCCGCTCAGTACTGCAGCGCCATCAAAGCCTTGGCTAATTAATCTACCTATATCCAAATTATAGGATAAGAGATGCATTATAATTGTCCCTGCCAATACTTGAGCTGAAATATCTTCTATGTGGAAAAATTCAAGAAAATCGTCCCAGATAATTAGCCTTTCAAATAAGTATATTTGCCTTCTGAGAACTTTACAAAGTTTGCTGCTTGCTCTAAAGCGAATTTGTAATATTTTGTATTTACAAGATGATCAAAGCTCTCTAAGGAATTTTCCAGTTAGTAAATGATTTATTAACACGAGCACCCAAGATCTTGATAACTACTTTCGCCTTACGCTGTTCCAAGTAGAACACATAGTTTGCGAAGTACTCTCTGCATGACGTTTAATGTACAAGCAATGAGTACTTCGCAGTCTACCGACGTTTGAAAAGAAAAATTTCTCTCGTCAGTGACTGGAAACTTGAAAGTATCCAGTAGGTTACAAGGCTCTTTTAAAGCTTTCAGCTTTTTCTCATCATTATTTACAGGGCTGGAAACAATATAATATACCTTTTGACGATATCCATTCAAAACATTTTGTTGATTCTCAAACTGGTGACATAGATAAAATATTGAGTCGTTATGAAAAACAACTAAAAAAAAGTACAGAACGGAAAAGAATCTTTTGCCCGCCTAAATAGTAATTTGTTTATTAGGCCCATTTTACGCTAAATTAGTTCAGACAGAATGAGTCTGAGTAAATCAATTAAAACGATTAAGATTAGGTATAAACAAATAAACACGCATATCTCTTTTCTCGCAAAATTAATGAAATCAGTATAATTAATAAATACATATATCGTAATATAGTTTTTACCAAATTAATGGAATTGGTAAATCTGATGTGAAATTGGCCCTTAGTGATCATAGTTTTGTTCTTGCTTTCCATTTCCTCCTTTTTTATAAAATTTGTTTACTACTATTTTCATTTTAACTGTAATTTTAATTTTCATCTTTGTTTTTATTTTTCATTTATGTTCTGATTTTTGTAATCATACGGTATAAATTCTATCAATATTTTAATTAATAAATAATAAAAATAATATTCATAATGCTTTTTTTATATATATCAACAAAATATATGACATAATACAAAATAAACTTTTTGTCTTGTAAACTTTTCGCTAAAATATTTAATATACGGCTTTTAGCTTCTGGCAGTCGTAGAACCCAGGAAAAGAAAACCAAGTTTATTATTCCTAGTATACGAAAAATTTTGTTAACCGATTTTTTATTTTTAAAGTATTTAGTTTAATTTTAAATTCTATAATCAACTGATCGATTTCTTTAGTTCATTGCAATTTTTAATAACATCATGTAAAGGTAACATAACATTTATTTTATTTTTTTTATTTTATTCCATATTAAATTAGCGGTTTATTCAATTTTTTTATTTAATTTTTCCACGGCTTACTGTTTTATGTAATATGGATTTGAAAAAATTGATTTGTTTTACGACTTTTATTTTATTAAAGATATTGATAATAATTTAAAAAATACCTACGAAAATTTAAAAATAAATATTTTTGTTTTTAATTAGAATAGAGAATAAAATAAAACATCAATTGAAAAAAAAAAATTTAAATTTACCTTCTGATTAATAAATATTTATGTATAGTTTTTGGGCAATTTTCTCTCTTTTCGCGACGATGAATATTTAACTTAATCTGATTTACATTTCGAGTTTATATTTTATATTTTGTCCAAATTTTTAGTTATCATAGGCTTATTTTGTGTATGGAAAATTAGAAATTTAGAGACTCGAGTGATGTTTGCTGTTTTTTATACTTTAGTCAAGTAAAATTTTATTTATGTATTAATGAATCTGAAGTAAGTTTTATTTGAATTATTACGTGTAGGTACAAACTCAAGCAAACACACGTATCATTTTATTTAAATATTCAATATAGTTTATACGAACCAAATATTCTTAATAAAATATGTTCATAAGTAATATTTTCTCGTAGATTTAAATAAGATATCATGTGGCCTAGTTCAGGTGGTGTTCCAGGACCATATCCAATGCAGGAATGGTCGCTGAATCCATCAGCGTATAAAAATGTTCCGTATGATCAAGGTGAAATTTTACTATTTTATATATGTATATGTTTAAAAGAAACTTAATTGATTGTTTAATATTGTTTTAATCTAGAATTATTAATATTTGCTTTAAGTACAGTTTACTTTCCGACGTATAAAAGTAATTCTAAAAAGTTGTAGATAAAAACGATAAATTATTTGTACATATAATTGTTTTTATAAAAATTTTGAATTTCATGAGTACTTTAGTCTTTTCAGCATACTGTTTGTTTCTCGTAATTTACTGGCAATATTAAGTCATATTTTATTGCAAAATTATCAACAAAGTTATATATGTATGTAAAAAGGGATATACACTAAATTAATTTGTAGTTTTAATTTTCAATAAAATTATAGTTGACTGGGCAACGTTAGCACAGCAATGGATAAAAATGAAAGAACGTACTCCGTATAATATACCGATAGAGGCACCTATGCCACCCCCAAGTGTTCCAACTATGATACAAGCTCCTCCAGCACCAAGAATAAGTTCATCGTCATTAAATCACCAGCAGTTTAACGAATCATCTACAAGGCGCGATAAATCTAATGAACAGCATAGTAAAGATATAGTAGAAGGTGGTGAAGCACCGATGGATATGGATACCAAAGATGACGAAACACCAGCACAGACGAGTGTACCTGGAGGTAATGTAGCAATATAAATAATAACCAATTAATGGTTTATTCGTTATAGTTAGTTTCAAAATAGGGAATTATTTAAAAAGTAATTATTTAAGAATTGATGTGGCGAACATAATTCTTTATTCTTTTATTGAAAAATTATATGTGTACTGTATATTATTGAAGTATGAAATTCTTTTTCCTAATTTCTACGTTTATAATTGCTAAGAATCTAACCATGTTAAAACTTCAATTTTGAATGTTTAAAATAATACAGTTTTAGTAATGTAATTCTTAGAATTGAAGCACGAAAAATTCTTAAGCCATAAAACTCCACTTTATTTTTAATAATATATTTGTTTATAGCATTTGCGATTGTGTCAATATTTTAAGATAAGCGAAGAACGAAATCGCTACTTAAATTAATATGTATAAGACTTTTTTACGCGAGAAATATGCTCTAAAAAATGAATAAATTAATTTGAATTACCTTAAGGAATCCTCGCTCCAAAAAAAAAAAAAAGCATTATAGTTCTTTTCGTATAATATTTTAATTTCTTCCTACATCTGTAACCTTTCCGCTTTTAATAGTCGAAAAAAAAAACAATAGTTTCTTGCCGTTCAATATTTTTTTTTTTTTTAAATATTAATTTCTTTTTTTTTTTTCATACTTACAAGTTTTAGTTGAAATTTGTATTAAACATTTATTGAAATGTTTTATAATACGACAGCGATATTTATATTTACATTCTGTGTAAAATTTTAAAAGAATTTCTCTAAGAATAAATTGTTATATATTTTGAAAAATATTAACGTAACATTTAACAAAATTCTAGTTCTTACATAAAATGAGAATTGTGGGATTTAACATTTAATCTAACAGTTTCTTTTACTAAAACCAAAAAAAGAAACCAAACGGAATTAAATGTTAAATCGTATAATACAATTTTCATTTCATTAAAGAAAAAATCTATTATATAATTAATTCGTAAAACAGTTAAATATCAAAAAATTATAATTTCTATATCAGGTAAGCTTGTGTATTTAAATTTTAGGTTTTTTTTTTTTTATTTTAAAAATGTCTAGTATGTATAACGTTTATTATATTTTGCATTATAATTGAACATATATATCAACAAGTAAATTTTAAAAACTTGACATTGTTTTATAACAGTATGGTAGCGGTGAAAAGAGAAGAAAAACGCAAAAGACTGCTAAACATTTAAAATAATTTTTTTACGAAGAATTTCGAAATTCGGTAAATTAAAAGATCTAGGATATGCTTTACTTTTTTTTTTTCTTCTTGAAATCCAGACTTACACCAAATGAAAAGATGAAATTAGTACACAAGAATGTATCTTTCTTATCTCTATTGAATTTTTATCACAAATTCGTTATAAATTAAATTTATATCAGTAATACACGAACAAGCAGGAATATATTTGTGAAAATTTTATTATTGCAGAAGCCTATACCGGTTCTTCTGTTAAAATCTAATGCCAGTGCAGAATTTTACTAAACAAATAAAAAACTAATTACAAATATTTTTAGAATACATAATAGAAAATTGTGAAAACAACTTTTTCTTTAAAAGTTTAAAAATTCCATATTATTGAACCGGTTTAAATATCTTGCAGGAGAAAATCCGCGGTCAGAAAAGTAGCTCGTAATCTTTTATTTAGAATAAAAAACAAAAATTATTTTAATTTAATATGTAATCTTCAAGAAAAGTACGTAAATTTTGTAATACAGATTTTTTTGCTAAAAAGACGGCATACATTCAAAGAAGTGTTAATTTTAAAGAAAAATTATGTACAAAATTGTTCATAATTCAATTAGTTTATAATTAGAAATAAAAAAGTTAGTTCTTTGTTCTGTAACCGTTGTTATTCTGATATAAAATTTCCACGTACTCGATAAACATTTTTGTTTCCGGCTTGCCTTAAAAAATTATTTTTAAGAAAAAAATATTTAAACTTCACATTTAACGATAAAAATATTAGTTTTGTCACTACAGTCTGCATTGCCTGAGCCATGCAGCTGTTTTTCTAAATTTAAATTATTCTTTTCTTCTTTCCTTTTTAACCGATATGAGTATCTTTTGTAAAATCCGTGAGCAATCATTCGGAAACTTGATATTTTACGCATCGGTATGGAAATTACAATGATTCTTTGCACTTGTTATATCTAATTTTTCTATAATTAATTGGCAATAGTACAACTTATAATTCAGTATTTTAGACGCATGTAGGTGTATTTTTTGTAATATAAAAGTCAACTTTGCCATCGGAAACTGATTTCTTAGGAATTGACGGAGTAGTATTTTTTAAAACTTTCATTGTCATTTGCAATAAAATTCCTATGCAACAATAAGGGAAATTGTTGATACTCAATTCTTCTTAAACAGATTTTATTTATGTGATTTCAAAAATTAACTCGAGTAGAGCCGGCTTATATTTATGCTTGTTCGAGGCTTTGCTTTTGGTCACAATTTTTACCCGATATACTGTTCTTTATATTGTATTTTTTAAAAATTGTTTTTCATTAAAAAAATGATTTTACTTCGTCATCTTAAAATCTATAGATTCTTTTAAGCTTAAGAAAAGAAAAAATTTGTACAGTGGTGTTAGAGTATTTCAGTTTTTATAGATATGTTATTTTGATTTATATTAGTTATCAAATGTTTCTTTATTAAAATCGATATGAGGAAAATAAATATCATTTTAAGATCGTTTTTCGTACTTTTGCTAAAAACAATACGGTAAGCCAGACAGATTTCTGATAAATATTAAACTGACTCAAAATTCTATAATATATTGTAAATTGTTAAATACATTTATTGCCATTGTAAATGTGTTGTAATCAAAAATTAATGTGTAAGTGTAATTTCAGTTTTTAAATAAATATGTTTTAATGATTAATTATAATTTAAACTTATCTCTGGGAAATATTCCCCCAAAAAAATGTGTTATCTTTATTCGTATTTTTTTTTGTTCCTGTTAAAAAATTACTTTTAAAATAAAATGGGAGTCAGTAAATTTTTGAAAATGCTTAAAAAGAATAAGGGTAAGAAAATAATTTTTGCGGGAAATTACTGTGTTGTGTGATAATTTCGCTTTACTATAAATGTAATGATTTTGAACATTATATTTTAATGTATATTTAATTAAAAACTTTAATTTATCATGTATAGAGGAGTTGAAATATTCAAATGCCGCAGTATAGTTATTAATTTGCAAAGTAGAAGTTGCAGTTGGTAATTTTATATTCATGTTTTCGATTATGTAGGGTGCAAAAAATAAATGATAATAATAATAACAATAACAATAATAATAATAATAATAAACCATTAAACAAATGTGTCCATGTTTATGTGTCATATGCAGAATATTGTGGAAAGTTCGTGCTTTATTTACTGCCGATTCGTATCATTTGATGTGTATTGTTGTGGAAATGTGACTATTAGATTTGAGAAAATCTCGTCTTAAATTTTTTTTAGTGACAAGAAAATCTGAGAAAATAATTTAATTATTTCAAAAAAAAATAATAATATGGAGGCGAGGTAATGATGATGTGTCTTGGCGCAGGATAAAGAAAAATGAAGCAAATAGATATTTTTCATTAAAAAAAAAAATAATAAGAAAAAAAAGTTTAAAAAAAGTGTTTGTGCAAGTACATGATGTACTTTCGGTACAAACAAAATTTTGTGACAAATAGGTACGTGTGAATAGTTGAGAAGTTATTGGTATGACCTTTACTGGACGTAGTACGTTACGAACTTATACATTTATACGTAAATTGTATCTCACACTCGCCTTATATATCATCAGCGTAAAATATAAGTTTTTTTAAACGCGCTTCATATTTTTCTAGTATAGGTATGTTGCTTTATCACTTACCGTCACTTTGTATTGAGATACCTACAACCTGTGAATTGTTGGCTATCGCCATCCGCGCTTTCTACTATCATTACTATATAAAATAATGCTTACCGAAAAATATTAGCCATGATATTTTTCCCGCTTTTTTTTTTTTTAAATCATTTATCGCTGCTGCATTTATCAAATTTCAATTTTTTAAAATAATTAATGATGTATTCAGTTTAATCTGTTATCGGTATTCTTGTTATTTTCAACTCTAAAGTAAAACGGATATTACAGACAAACCAAAAAATGAAAAAACATATCTTTAATAAAATATGTAACGAGTTTTCCCGGTTCATATTAATAAAATTAAATGGTTACTAGCGTTTAATGCTGACAGTTTTTTAAGTGTGTGTTCAATCTAACTTAACACTGGTAACAGCACACCGGTTCGGCAATCAGTGTAAACTAGTGCTAGTGTGGAGTAAACTGTACGTAAACACGGGATCCGTATGAGTTCGAAATGGATTCGTATCCGGGATGCAGTTCTCGAACTGGCAATTCAGTTCTCGATCCGTATCCGAAGGATTAACAAACTTTCACTAGTACGTACAGTTTTTTAAAAAAAAGTATTCCCCCTTATATTTTTCAGAAAAAAAAAAAAAAGAACAATATAAACTTTAAGTTGAGTTTTTTTACTCGATACAAATACATGAATTTTTTATCTATTTTTACAGCTTTAATATATTTATGCTTTCTATTAAAGCAAAACTATTTTTTTGGTTCTAATATTAATTTATATCAAATAATAATTACGTATTTGCATAAAATGTTAACAGTATTAGGACAATTAAAATGAAATATAAATAAATTTTATATTGATTTGTGAAAATGAGTTCGTATGTTCAAACGAAGAAGAAAAACATAACCAGTTACTATAACATTTACAGTTTCTATATTTAACACAGCTATTTCGCTGTAAAAATAAATCAGATTTAGTTGTACTTCCATATTTTCGCAGTTTTACATTTATTTTTTCTGCTGCTATGTTATAACATCTTCGTAATAGTGCAATATTTATTTGATCTGATCAGGAAATTGAAATATATTTAACTGTGTGAATTTTTCTGTAATGAACAACTGTACATGGAATTGTAATTGAAAAAGCAAGTGAGTATGTAAATTAACAAGTATTACTTAACAAGCGAGATGTATCAAAATTTAATGTTTAAGCAAATATATGTTTCGGAATATGGCTATCAGAGGAGTTAAAGTGGAGAAATAGTATTATATATATTTTTTGTTACATGTCTAAGTTAATAATGTTATAATGAAGGAGTTTGCGCGCTGTTTGTATCATATCACATTCATATTGACTAATGTCTCCAAATTATTTTCTCCCTATTTTTGAATATGATTTTTATTTTAGTTTTCTGTTTTTTATGTATATAATTATATTCCTATTAATCGCGAGAGTCAGTTGAATTAGTTTATAAAATTATTTATTTAAAGATATATAGGTGTAGATATATAAATAGATATTTAAAATTATAAAAATTTGCTATGACACCTTTAAAAGTCAAAAAAATTTCGAAATGTTTATTAAAGAAATTTATTTACTTATTTCTGGAGATAAGTAAATTCAACTTTTAGTATAAATCAATTGCTCAAAATTTAATTAAACATAAATAATTGTTTTTATTTAAGTGAGTAAAATGATAAGATTAAAAATTTCGTTTGTAATTGCCAATGAACCTTTTACAGCTGGGTTGTTAAAATATCATGAACACAGAAAGAGACCAGCGATGTTTACATTGCTATCATAATCAGTTTTATTAATCATCGAATAATGTTACGATAAAGTAGAACACGCGGATCTCTGTAACGTTCTTATAATTATCTTTAGCTGTTTGAATACGACATAGTAAATTGTTGCACAAATTAAGTTATTACTCCATTTTAGGTAATCTGTTTTTTAGTCGTCAGATGGCAAAACTGTTTAATGACTTATTACTTCATTATTGGTCCCTTTGCTGATGCAACCTTGTTATTAACCCTTTCGTTCACAATGTTACCAATTGATAACATTCATTTTAATTTCATGTATTATGTGACTTTTATAATAATCTACATCGTGACTTTATGTTACCATTTGGTAACAAACTATATCTCAAAAAATAAAGGTCGTGGAGGGGGGAAATGTGCGTAAAACATCATTCACTTATCCAGGCATTAAAATTATTTTGAAATTTTTTTTTGAAACCAAGGAAAAGATGTGTGAACGAAAGGGTTAACATATTTTCGCAAAAAAAAAAAAAATGTTGAATATTTTTTGTTCCCTTCTTCTTTTCTTTCTCGAAAGGTATATTTAAATCCTTGATTTACATTTTATTCCATAAAAAAAAAAAAAAAGTAAGTCCCGTACACTTGACAGGGAGTTAAGAATTGTGAAGTTAAGGTTCACAGTGTAACAAGCCTAATCGACCTGAAAAGAATATTGAAGCCGGTTCCTTTTTCTCGGCCGTCTTTATTTTCCCAGATTTTTCTGTTATAACTAATATTCGATTTCAGATTAGGTATATACCTGGGAACAACTTGAATCTGGAAAGAAACAAATATTGAACCCGTGAAATCTGGTTTTGATAGCCAAGCATGGTAACTACTAAGCCACCGCGCTACCTCATTTTACTTCATCAACATTGTTAATGCGTATTATTTTACTAGAAATTAGACTGAATTTTGTAATTCTCTGTACAGAGGCTAAACCAATGATCCACTAATAAAACTGGTCTGGATATTGTGTTGTGACAGAGGGTAATTATATTTTGCCTGATTGTTCTTAGCTGCGAGTTTTATAAGGTCGCTTAAGGATGTAGTCGACCCGTTCGTATTTTTTACTACCCTTAATAATCCCCCCGCCTACACACTCATACCTATAATATTATAATGTATGTATAAGATGTTGAATATTTTGCTCAATAGTTGTCCAGTTTTTATTTGGAGGCCCAATGTAATTTTCGTTTAGTTTATAAGTTCAAAAAAATAAGGCTTTTTGTATTTATATTATTCAGCTGTAATGACAGTGTGTTTGAAATCATGGTTACCAGTGTATATTATGTTTAAAATGAAAAAAATTACAAATAAAATAAGCGATATTATTTTATACATTTGTTTTTACTTTTTATTTTTTAGTCAATTTGAGTTTTCAATTCATTATAAATCAGTTTTGTTTGTAACTGATGGAAGAGATTAATAATTACACCGTTATTATTTTACTTCTCGTTATTTTCAAAAAAAGACAACTAATTTATTCCTTTTTAAATAAAAAAAAAAAAGACTAAAACAGTATTTTTTATTTTCCAGGTGATACGTGGAAGCAGTGGAATAATTGGCAGTCGTCACAACCACATTGGGGTTGGGGGTGGCCTGGAAATTCAGGTACAGTACCAATGGCGCCTTCTGATATGCAGTCGGGGCCTACAGCAGTAGAATGTAAGGTAAAAACGCAGAATACTGATTCTTCTTTTCCCGTATATAACAGTTATGTAGCCGGCGGCGTTCCAAATTTTCCAATTATTGGTAATATCGCCGGCACAACTAATGTTCCGACCCCTCCTGCAGGTTCTGTTGATTTGACTAGTAACGGTGGAAATAGTAATAATTTTTCACCATCACGAATTGACCAGGTAAATATAGGGTGAAGTTTTCTCCTAAATAGAACTAAGACTTATTTACTCAACAAAATATTTTCGATAACTTTGGGCGTCACAATATGATTCGTAATTACACTTTTTGTTAATCAAAAACGATTGTGAATGAAAGAAATCATACTTACTATAAATTTGAAAAATGATGATTTTTTCAATTTTTTTTTTTAAACTATTAAAATGATTGACATTTATTAATCAACAGAGGCTGTATGGTAATTTTTAATACTTTCAAGAGAGAAAAAATGGAGGTAATAGGATGTATAAAAATCAAAAGTCTTCTTATTTTTGAAAATTATAACGAATGATATTGACAAGATGGCTGTTTATAAAATTTCCTAGTGGCATGCGAAATGGAAAAAAAAAGTAACAACCAAGAGGAATAAGGATTTAAGAATTGTAAATAGGAATTTTGTTATTATTATGGAAAGTAAACATTCGGAAATTAGTTAAAGGTAAAAGGTACAGTAGCGACCAACAAAAGAGTAAGAATTTAGAAATTTTGTAGAAATTGTAATATTCCTTTTTGTCATTTAGTTGTGAAAATATTTTCTATATTTAAAAAACAAATAAAATTTTTGTAACGTGGAATCAGGAACTGTATTGTTTGAGGCAAAATAAGAAATAACATCGTATTTTCTACTAAGCGGTAACATATATTTATTTAAAAAATGTATACATTTATAAAGAAAATTAAATAAATATATCAAGCATTGTTTGCATAAAGCTAACCGGAGTATCTGCAAAAGTCTTTCAGTACTTGAACCTTTTTATTTATGCGTATACATTTTATTATCGGTTGGTTTGTTCTGTACATAAAAAGAAAAAACAGTAACATACAAATTAAATTTTTATGTGCGCGTTGAAAATCTAATGCCATTGTATTTTATCAAAATAGAGATTGAACGTGCTTCCGCCTTGCATTCCGAACGTTACCACAAATAATTTTTGGAATAAGCCAGATCCGAAATCATCCAGGAGGAACACTACTCCGGTTCATACAAATGAAGTTCCAATGCTAGGTATGTAGCTATGGTTTTTAAATCAATCATTACAAAGTACTTTGCGGTTTTAGTCGTAAATGGAAAATATGTTCCAGAACAATGCAAGTAAAACGAAGTGTTATACATAAGTTAGATTTCGGGATTGTTAGGATTGTTGAAAATTAATACTTTCTATAAAGAGCATGATGAGTAGTCTGCAAGATGTAATTTATGTTTATATCATAGTAGTGAGCTGCGAATTGAGGGGTTTTAGGAAATTCGCTAACTTTGTGAGTAGTCTCCATTATGAAGACGTTTACGAATGCTCAAATTTATAAATTTGTAAAAACCGGCTCGATATGTTTTTCATTTTACGGAATAAAGCAATATATTTTTATTGTTTTTCTGTTAAATTTCTTAATTAAAATTGACTATGTTTATAATTTTCCTCATATAGATCTATCTTAAATTATTTTTAAAATATTTGTCATGTTACAATTTGCTGGGTGACAATTGCGGCAAGAATAAGGCACTATTTAAATTTATCAGGTGCCTAATATATGTGATAAAAAATGTGTTTATTTGAACGACGCTCTCGGTTATATACTATATTTATAATTCATTCGCGATGCAGACGTGATCAGTGCAGCATATATGCAAAATTAAATTTAATAATCACTAAAGAATAATAAAAATGTAAAATTAAGTAAATAAATAAATAAATGACTTTACGAACGTATTTAATTTCTGAGTTCAAACGTAAATATTATTCGTACATCAGTCTCAGGATACGTAAAAACAACTTCCCAACGTAATTTACATTTCGAATATATCGAATTTTTCTACTATGGAATGGTGTTACGAAATTATCTTAACTTTTCGAGTCAAGGAAGTTCATCGTTTACAATTTTGTAAATGTTTATTATTATAGTCGCGTAGCGTAGAATAAGGCGATAAGCAGCAGAAATATTTAGTTCTCAACGTCTTTATTTATTTACTTTTTTTTTTTTTCTGAAATAAAAAGCACGAATTTTTTTTAGACTTTTAATACTAAACTATTTGAATAAATCTGCACATTTAAACATATGAAGGTAATATTCAACATTTTCCAAAGTTCAACCGTTTAAAAAAATATTTCTGTACACGCTTAGTCTGTTTTATAATTTTACTGAATGATACATACGAGAAATAGCTATGTAAATTCTATATACGTAAGTACTGAAAAAACATGTAATTTTAATGAGGTTTTTTCCCAAAAATGAAATTTTTCATATACCTTAATATCAAACTAATCATATGTTCGTTTTACGGTTCATGCGCTACAAATGTGCATGAGGAGTTCTAAAATAAGCTTTATATCTAGTATTTTCAGATCCAAAGATGTAGTTTTTTAGGCTTCAAAATAAAGCCTTCCATTTTTTAACAATTGTTTACATGTAAAACTAACGCAATAACATTTTTTTTTATTTTCAAGCATAACATAATAAACAAATTTGTAATAGAAATTTAAAATCAACAACTGTGGAACCGATGAAAATAAAAATAAAAAATTCTTTTAAAATTATAAAATAAGAATTTTTAAGAATATAATCTAAAAATCCTATTTTTTATTTAAAATAACTCGTACTGCCGCCCAATATCTAATATTTTCTGCTGCTAGTTGCAAAGTTTATGTGGTAGAATAGATGTTTCTTTATACATATATATATATGAAATGTAATTGTTTACCGGGAATAAGAGCAGAGACGTAATATAGATCCCCTTTTGCTGCTATTATTCGCAAGCTTCAAACTGTCGAATTGAGCAGAATATACCATCTGCTCTTTCGACGAATTAACAAAAAAAGCAATTTTTTATATTTGTCTGTATACACGGATAATTTTAATTCCGTCTCTTACTTTTGGTTTTGTTTTTTTCTTTCTAACTATCGCGTAAATAAATATTTATATAAAAATAGTTTGCATAAAATTGTAAATTTATTAAATCAAAAATTATTATTTTGGGAGGATTTCTTTTGATTTCGTAAAATTTTTACCTTTGTAGAATTTAAAGAACCTTTATGTGTTTTCAGTTATTAAATTATTTCTTATTAAAGACTTTCAAAAATGGCTAGCAAAAATTGTGAGAAAAATTACAAAAGCAAAGTAATTAAGGATTTAAAACTTCCATGGTGATTAATACGAGCATTAAAATTATTTACAGTAAAAATCGTGTTGCATAATTACTTTATTAATGTTTCGGATAGCTCGGCACTAACCATCATCAGAATACAAGTAAACTAATGAGACGATAAACATAGTCCTAAATAGTAACAATAAACAAAGTTTAACCAATACAAATTAAAAATAAAATACCGACAAAACAAACAAAAAGCCGAAGTTACAGTAATAAAAAAAAGTACTTTTTACATTCATTTTGATGTTTGCTTTTAAATTTTCTTTTTCTTTACGATAGTACACAATAGAGTAAACACTCAAAAACAAATTCAAAAAGATTTATGTTACCAGTTATTAAGAATGCGTTATTTTTTGTTGCAAAGATTGTTAAATAATAAAATATGCATTTAAATGTTATTGAAATGTATTTGTGTCAACATTTCTTTCTATATTTAATATTCTGAATTTTAACGAATGGAAAAGAAAAAGTACTAAAAGTTGTATTTAAAAAAAAAAAAAAGTGCGTGTGTATATACTGCCTTACGTGAAAACCTGAAGTATTAGTAACAAAAAAAGCAGAAATATGTCGAGTTTTCTTATTTCGATATTTATATTGTCATTACATTTTACTTGCGTATAACTGTGCGGTTTGTTTTTGTTCTTTTTTTGCGGTGTTTGGTGACGGCACAGAATTTTAAAATCGGAAAAAAGTTTAATTCTACCTTTTATCGTTTTCAAAAACACGTAATTTTTGAATTAAACAATTTCATTATTAAATGTTTTCCGTATCGATCTTTTGAAAAATAAGAAAAAAAAAACCATTTGTAATTGATTAACTAAAATCAAACTGAGATAAATATAGTAAACCATATATCATATTATTCTGAACACGTACGCATGCTTGGTTCGATTGAAATCTATGTTGGAATTCAGGGTTTTTTTACTTTTAGATCGCAACAAAACACTAAATGAATAACTATTTAACACTAAAAGAGTCACATATATGTATAAAAATAAAATAACTGAATTACTTGTTTTTTTAATTATCTGACTTATCTTAAACATATAATTCAAAAGTTACGCAACTTTCCGAAATCGGAGTTCGTTTTATCTCTCGATATCTGTTTCTTTATTATTAAAAACATGAATTGAGAATAATTTGAATAATAATATAACTTAGAGTTTGTTTTTTTTTTTTTCAAATAAGTTGGTGTTATTAATGATAAAATTCGATTTAAACAATAACACCGCGCAACTCTTTTTGTATAACTATTAAACATGAGTGCAGTGTTAAAATTCTCAATTTAAGTAGTAATAATCCACGACTGACTTTTTTGTAACAGCAGCGTTAAAAAAATCTCAGTCAATCGTTTTTTCCGCAAATGATGAATATAATTATTTAGTAGTTCATATTATTTTAAGAAAACTCTATATTATTTAATATTCTTTTCCTTTTTTATAAAATAATTTCGAATAATTTTTATAAATCAGGTAAAAAGAAGAAAATTATTTTTTATGATGCCATCTTTGTATAACCTGTAGAAAACTTGAAATCGCGATGAAATTTGAATGCTAATGGTGCCTGATCTTAAAAGTATTCAGTACTTTTAATGTCGAAAACATTGTGTTCGAATTTACAGAAAGGCAATTGAAATAACAAGAAAGCCACCAAAAAATTTTATGTATTTTAATTTCTGTTTTTTTTCCCCCTTCTTTTGAAATCAACTAAGAAGTGTTGTTCAATCTAATCTTTCCTGAAAGTCTTATATGCGTGTTACTGTATTATAAGAAATACGTTATATTTGTGGAATTTTCGTTATTACTCACTTCGTACGCTAATTGAGTAGGTGTATCGAGCGGAACTTTGAGAAATCAGAAACCACGACATTTTTAGGAAAAAATTTTATTTGAAAAATACAGGAGGACTATAAGATTTGTCCGTATATTTATTTCACGTATCCGTAGTTATTATCCATTTACACCATACCTAAAAGTGCGCGCAGCATTTTTGCTAGTAATTTTCTCTGAAATAATCAGAAATCTCGTTCTAACGAGATAATGCAGATTCAGAGAACGAAAATTAAACTTTATTTTTTAAAGAATGTTTTTTAAGAAAAAAAAAAAGTATCGACTTTGAGATTTACTATGAAAATTTAATAAAAACGCGCTAAAAGGTAAAAAATAATACATTTCAGTGGGATACACTTTAAGATAATATTATAATAATTCTTATACATTAACTTTTTGGAGTGGGCATCAAATTAACCATTACAACATCTAGAAAAAATCTAATAAATATTTAATGCAGTTTTTAATTGTAATTTGAATTTGGTGCCGACTCTGATAAGTATCAATATTCTATAAGAATTATTATAATATCGTCCACCACCTTGTGGGTATAATATTTTGAAATATATCATTTTTTATCGAATAATTATTTTTGACTTTTTAGTACATTTTTATTAAATTTTTATGGTGTAAATTTTGAAGTTGGTATTTTTACTTTAAAAAAACATTTTGCTTCTCAATTTTTAGCGTTATACATAAAAAATCTTATTTTGCTAAATTTTTAAAAGGGACAAGCTTATAAATGGCGCGCTGTGGCGGTTTAAAATTAATTTTCTTTATTCGAATCTAAATTTATCCGTATTGATCAACATTGATAATACTTCAATTTTTTTAAATTATGTTTCTGTTGGTAATATTTTAAGTCAGGCGCGTCTGTTATTTAAAAAAAAAAAAATTAAAAGGACCACATTTTTTCAAGTTTTTTTAATAACCACCCTGTGTTCTTAAATTTTCATCGGTACTCAACTGGTACATTTGCGAATGAACAAAGTATCTTTAAAATCGGTCCGCATGAGTTCATTTACAAATCAGTTTAAAAAGAAAACAACGTACGCGACGAACGTATAAGCTCCTTCTTTTTTAAAATCGGTAAAAATTACTTTTAACGGCATTTTTTTTTTTTTTCATTGATAAAGTTTTTTAAACTAAACCGTTGTTTTTAAAAATGCAAAGTTGGAATTTCAATCATCACTCTGACTTTGATCGCAGAACAATTTGATGATATACGTGGCCATAGACGAGTATACGGAATCGAATGTACACGAACATTTAACAGAATAAACGCAGTTGTGCGTTTTTATTTTTTGTCCTGGTTTTAATTATGTCAAAAACGTTGTTTTAGATGCGATGAAAAGGAAACAATTACCAGCGTGGATAAGGGAAGGATTGAATAAGATGGAGAAAGAAAAGCAACGCAAGTTGGAAAAGGAAAGAACGACGGTCGAAAACAAACAGTTAACCGTCATCGAGGATGACGTCGATACCGTTAAAAGTCATAGAAGCGGGCACGATTCTAGTTTATTAAGTACTAATATTACATCTAATTATAACCGACAGGTATAGAGCTGGCTGCCTATTTCTAATACAAACTCTCTATTAGCCATTAACGTCTCTATGTATGTTAATAATAAATTGAACTATCGCTACCGATTGCAAACAATGGCCCTGCCACTCTTGCTCGGTTAATTGAAAATGAGTAGCGGATCGACAAACTAAAATAGACATAAAAACTTTTAATAATTCTCTTCCTCGCGTCGATCTTGTTGCTTCTGCGAAATACATCTGTTCGAACTTGCGGCCCAAATGTATTTAACATTTATTATCAGAAAGTTGCATTCTTCTGGTCTATCACACGCCTAATGTAACTTATTAGATTTGCTTATAAAATCGAAAAACTATTTTAAAGTTGTTTTTCTGTAATCGCTCCCTGTCTCATATCTCTCCGTTGTGATATTGACTTTATTAGTTTTGGATTCAACTTCTTCTTTGAATCGTGTCAACCTTTTTATTCGAAATATACATGATGGAGAAATTTTAACATCGTATCAGTTTTTCGTTAAAACTTTCATTTTAGTTGCTAAATTTCCTAATATTTTTCCCGGTCTAGGCTCGTTACGTGTCTACTCGCACAAAAAAAAAAAAAACTAAAAACAAAAAACAATCAAACAGTATTTCGATGTTATTTTTAATGTTACTGTGAACGGTTAGTGTTCGTTTTTAAACCTTAATCCTTCTGAAATCTTTCACTCGTATCATAATTATAGCAAAAATAAAAATACGGTTGAATTTTTAATCACGAAGTTTATAATAACACACATTAATATACTTCATTCGTATTAATATATAAGAAGTTTATACATATAAATATTTTTTTAGAAGAAAAAAGAGGAACTGCGGTAAATTTTTGACTATAATAATGTTTAACTAATAACTGAAATTAAAATCGAAATATTGCGTTTATTAGTGGATGAATAAGTTCGAAAATTCAAAAGTTCCATTAAAAAATCAATTAACATGCGCTGCTGAGTGAATTACATTAAATTTAAATGGTTCGCAAACTGATTTTTTTAAGCAAAAGTTAAATTTATTTTGTTTAATATTTAATTTTTATGCGTTCTATTTGCGATAATTAGCGCTATGGTGTTTATTTTAAAATAATTCTATAATAATAACTTCATTTAATATAAAATTAGTTTTTTATTTTAATTTGTTTCGATATGATGACGCACTAACTTGAAATTTTTACTATTTATGACCTTAAAGTACACTATTAGAGCGGCTAATTAAAACAAAAAGGACATTGACGTGTTATTAGTAAAAAATATATCATCAGTGTCCGTGTAATAAACAAAACTGTAAAGAGGTTATAAATCAGTTCATTTCCTGTTTTTAATTAGATCATGTGAAAAGTTTAACTTTTTCTTGGAAAGTAGAACGTTGTTTTTAATATCAAGAGAAATAAAATACAAAAACATACAACAATCAGTGTATATTTAAAAAATATATATATATACGTAAATAAAATTAAATTGTTTTTTTTTTTTTTGCAAAATCTTTTTTAAAAGTTTTTCCCGCCTAAATGGTACATTTTTGATTTGGTCAAAGAAAGGCTTCAAGAAAGTAAAGTTAGTATAAGGAAAGAATGCACGATATGTAAATGTATATAAAAATTGAAAGAACTTCGCGGTATGTCAAAGAAACTATTTTTATCAGTAGATCGACTATGCAGTTCCAAAAAATTTTCTACAATTGAAAAGTAGTGTACGATACGAGCAGATAATCGTTTTTAGTACTACCTTTGCATCGAGCTTTTGAAATCGTAAACTTTTAATTCCAGTTAAATGAATAATTTTTATTTTTTGTGCCGATTTTCGTAATAATGTGATAACTGACGACAAAAATTTTACACCAGATCTGGAATTACCGAGAGATCTTTTGAAAAGTAAAATTATCTTATTTCGTTTAAAAAAAAAAAGGGTTTTATTCGCAGTAACCTTCGTAGGTTGTTTTTTTTTCTTAACTTTTTGAGTTTATTAACGTTGATTGTCATTTTCATATAGGATTTTTTATTTTTTAACATTGCAGAAATCTGACGAAAATATAAACGATTTTTCTACGAATATCGGCGAAGCCTCATTGATGGTAAACCGGCGGAAATCGAGATTCGACGATCCACGTTCCGGTGATAGAGAGAGCGCATTTGATACTGGCGAGTCACCGAAGGAAGTAAATAAACCTAAATTTGAATCATCATTATCTTCATCACGAATACGTAAGACTAAGGATCAGTTATTAACGGAAACGGTAATGTCATATTTACAACAATTGGCTTATGTTGAGATGTGAAAGCACGGATGATCTGCTCTTGTCAGTATTAGCTGTCGTAATTTCGAATATTCTCTAGATACTAGCTTTTGATTATAGATGTTGAAGGTACGCAGAATACTAACTGAAATCTTGTTGGAAACAACGACGCAACAAGTTCACGCTATTGTTAAAGAAGAGTATTCGAAAGCTCATTCAACAGGTAGTATAAAAATACCGTCTTTTCTCAATTTTATAATAACTAACGAAAACTAAAACACCTGTAAAATTGCCTACGTGTAATCAAATTAAAAAAAAAAAAAAAAAAAAAAATCTATTAAAATCGATTAACACAGAGAATAGAAGTAGCGAAAAAATGTATTGCCTGTATTTTTAACAGTACTTTATATATAAATAAATAGTATATTAATCGCATAATTTGAAAAATAAATAAAAAATATTTATTGTCAATATATTAAATAATTTTCCTGTTCCGTTTAATGAGTATATACTTTTAAGGAATGGTTTTATTGTAACTTGATCAATTTATCTTTTATTTATTTTTGTGCGTGTTTTTACAGTTAAAAGTCAAAAGATCTTAAACAGTAAGTCCTGAGTCCAAATGCATATAATTTTTGTTTTTGTATATACCGCTTCAGTGGTGACCGCAATTAATCTTTTTATTCGCATCGAAACAAATGTGTATTATAGCGGGCAATATGTCTTATATTACTGATGCGTATCCAGTTTCATTAATTTATTATGTAATATATTAGTGTAACCTGTAAAACAGTTTTTTGAATATTATATGGACAACTTGTTAGCTTATAAAAAAATTAACCGATGAAATATAACAGTTAGCGAATGACGTTTAAAGTTAAGGATAAATTATTTCTCGTTTCGCTCTACAGCGAAAATACGATAGTGCTTAAGTATGAAGATTCTCCTCTGGTGTACATTTGTAAAAGTAGTTGAACTAAGGTATTAGTAGAAGAAAAATGAAAAATTGTCAATAATTCTTTTCGCTTTTAATGAGTTCGTTTATTCAGGTATTGGTGTAGATGCATTTACAAAAGCATGTAAATGCTTACGGAGTTCCTTCCGCTTTAAAAAAAAAAAAAAAAAGCAAACTATTCCTGCATTCCGTCGTTGACCTTAAGTCATACTGAAACTTGTTAATTTTATCATCATTATATTTAAAACCATGTTTAAACTTACAGTGTTTGTAAAGTTAATTAGAGTCGTTGCACGGTTAATCATGTTTCATGTCAAATAAAAATTATATAGGCTTTATATTTTTCGTATGAATCATAATAATATATGCGCGCGCGTGTACGTGCGTGTATCACTGCGTACAGCAGCAGATAGGCCTGCATTGTCGATACTATCATTTCGCTTTCTCTCTACACGCTGCGCCGTGTCAAAGTAAAGTAAGCCTTTAATTAACAATGTTTACTAGTCCACTTGATTGTAGTTATTTTTGCTTATGATGTCATCGTACGAAACCTGTGGAAAGGAACTTACCAGCCATGATGTTTAATGTACATGTATCTATTTCAGCAAGGATGCTACAAGAGCCCTAGCTTATTTCATTGTTTCGATTCATTTGAAATTGAGTTATGATCTACAGTTTAATTACTTTGTGAAAGTGTTAGTGTAATTCAGAGTGCTAAATTATATTTGTTTCTTATCAAAAAGTTGTTAACTTTTTAAACTGATAAATGTTACAGTTAATACTTTAAATCAGCCAGAGGTAAACTATGTTCCTCGACGTTTTATTGAATTACAACAGTATAATAAAGTTGTATAACAAATCAAATTACCTTTAATTATGCCGTATAATAAATTTTACATTTTCATTCATACGTATAAAGTTGTTTTTGTTATTCAATTTTTGAAAAGTCACGGCGTGCCTGCAGATTATGAAAAATCGATCACTGATACGGGTCATTCTTTTTCGGGTTCAATTTCAGTTGTAAATATTTCACTATTTGTCCTCAAAAATTCTGAAAAGCAGTTTGGATAATTGTCCTAACTGTTCCGATTTGGCATGTAGATGTGTCATTAACCGGTTCTCAGTAAACAAATGAGTTTCATTTTTCGTTCGGTTTGTTCGTTATTTCGTATTTCCTTGAAAAATGTTCTTTCAACGAGTAGTACTAAAAATTGTAATGAACGCAAATGTTGGATAAACGATGCGCGATTATTTCGAATTGCTATCATCATCAGATACGATTTATCGATTTCTTTTCAAACGTTAATAGTTTGCTGAATACAACAGTTGACTTTCTGTTCAATAATCAGCAAAGCAAAGGGGTGGACTACAAACTAGTGACATTTTAAAAGCCGCGTTTAGTATCTCAGTCGTAGATCTGTAATTCATTAAAAGACGAAAAAAAATGTAACATAAGCGCAAAGCCGTTAAAAATGTCCTAAAGGTTCCATTCTGAAAAATTGTTACAACTGTTTAAGAAGCTACCTTAAAACCGGAAATTAATATTGTACTATCAAGTTATTAATAAGTTATTAATACTGAGAATTGTTAATCGATTTTTCATTATAAATGTACTAAACAGTCTGAATCCTCTAGTATTGTTTTTCATAATTTCATTCAAAATAAATAATTAATAAATGAAATAAATGTTACTTACAATGTTAAGCTCATTCGGTTATTGTTTTAAAATTACAAATTTTTATTTATTTTTTTTTTCTTACGCATATTCCTTAGTTGTCTTATTATAAAACTTTTTCGTCATTTTATTATGATTTATTTATATATTTTTTTTTAATCATCCGGGTGTTCCATTTTTATTTTAGTGTAACATTATTGTTTTTCTAGATTGCATTTTTTTTTCTCATTTCCTATGTACCGAAAGTAATTTAAAAAAATATAGTTTAATGTGTTCAGCTGGTGAGCGTTTAAAATTTTCTATTCGTACGTTTATAAAATTCACGTAACTTGACGAAGAAAACATACTATTTTCGTGAACTTTTAAGCTGAATAATACATACTAATTATTATAAGTTCAATTAAATAGGTTTGCGATATTTAGAATATTGAATTGTAATAAATAGGTGATAAATAATGTTGAATATAAAAAACTAAAAAAAAAACAAATACTGTCGTTTCTAGTTCTCAGCGTTTCATTAAATTTCGTAAATCGACCGTGTAAATTAACCGATTAAGATTTATAACGTAATTACGGATATATATATATTAGAAATTAATTAATTTCGAATAAAGAGGCAATTTAGTACGATTTTTTTTTTTTTTTTTAAGGAATTTATAAATTAGACGAGAATTCCCCCTAGTTTATGTAATTTTTTTATGTTTTTGAGTTGTGTAAAATGTATCGGAATCTAATTAATTTTTTTCACGTGATATAAAAGGTGTTATTGTGCAACCGAAGAGATGTCAGTCGTTAAAAATGTTGGGCAATAATTTAGGTGAGATAATTTATTGCACTTTTCACTTACATATTAAAATTTTTTTTTTTAATTTTTAAATTTTTTATTAAAGTATTATATCTTTCAGGTATATAGTTTTCGCTGTTTTTTAATTCCTTTCTTTTTCTTTTTAAAAAGGCTTGATGCAGTATGGAAGTGATTCTGACAAATCTGATAGCGATAGTGAAAATGACTCCGATGAAGAATTAAAGGTAAAATTACATCTAAATTAAACGCGACATGTATTGTAAGATTAAATAAAGACTAAAAACATTACGAACAAACAGTGAAATAAATCTAATTTTATTAAACCATTTCCGTTATACATTATTATTATTATGTTTGCTTCCTTTTAACGTGTCTTTACTGCAACAAAAGCCAGAGACACGGCGAAATAGATGGTTACAAAACCTCGCACAGTTTGGCGGCTCGAAGGAATTTGAAAAAAATGATTAGCGGTCAATACCGGGTCACTCAGAATGTTGGCCAAGGAAGTTGGTAGATTGAATTTTACGCAAAGATCACGATGTCGCGGGCAATCGACCAGAATGTGCTTAACAGATAGTGGAAGAGAGAGCAAGAAGTGCACCGTGCAGGAGGTCTTTTGTTTAGATGATATTTAAACTAGTACGTGACTTATTCGTAATCTACGTACAACCATTTCTTTCTTGCGGTTCGAGCGGAGCGCAGTAGTACAAACTTTTGCGAAAGATTTGATAGTTCTTAATTTATTTGCTGACGGGTCAAGATATCTCCAAATATCACCACTCCTGCCGCAAGCAACCACTCACTGCGGCTCTGAAATCAGCGCTGAAGATAGGTGTATTCGATTTTGAAGAAGAAGGCGCAGCTTCTTTTGCAATTCTGTCAGCAGTTTCATTTTCGCCCCAATGCGTTTGTGACCTGAGATTCATGCCAGTATTATGTGTCTAGTTAGGAGTGTGATTAGACGCGAGACGACTTCCTTAGCTATATGATATTGGGAATGGTGATATGAGTTCTATAGGCATTGAAGGGCACTGTATAAGTCCGTAAGGATCAATAACTTATCCGACATATCGGCGGCTGGATGTACCGCTAGTTTCCGAAGTCGTCGCTAAATATTGCACAGCCAACAAAGGAGTCCTGTTCAGAACCGTCGACGAAGATCTTGACGCAGTTTGGATCAAGAGTTCTCGGAAGGCTCTCTTTTAATAACATCACTGCGACAGTTTTTTTCGATTTCTAGCGGGGAACGATCAATTCTCACGACAGAATCATGCTATGAAAGCAGAGCCGATGGCGACCAATAATTAAAGTGCGATTATATAATGTATTTTAAAAAATATATATAAATTAAAATTAAAAAAAAAAAAAAAAATTGATAAATTATGTTAATATGATTATGGTATATGAAGCAAATTTAAATTAAGCAGACTTATGTGCCAGTAAAATTTGTGAAATGTGAACGGAAGAATTTGTAAATGATTTAGAGCTCTTTTTTGCACGTATTTATATCTGTGAATGTTGCATAATTCCTTTTATGTAAAGGTCAGTAGTTAAACAGTAGGGGGCCATATACAGAACCCTCCTAACCCCTTAGTCGTACCACTCAACTCCGAGCATCACGATTACCTATTTGTACATTCAATTTATATAAATGTACGGTTCGCGTGGCAATTTTATATTCAATGCAATTATACGCAAATCCTCACTTGCAATTGATTGTAAATATTTGATTCATCGCGTTGCAAACGCAGTTTTAAGTGTCTTGTGTATATACCAATCTACGTGCACGTGATGATGGTATACATGGTGCCATTTTGACTATTGAAGATTATTTGTTATTTTAATAATTTTTACCCGTCGCTGCTAATTTTCAAACTCCCAACCGGATATGATAGTCCAATTGTTCTAGCCAGTTGGCCATCGTAACAACATATACAAAATGAAATATAAGTAAATTTGCCCCTAAAGTTGATTAATTTATATGCTTGCAAATATTTCAAAAATATTTAAATCCGGGTAAGTTTTTACCGGTGTTTATTCTTTTTCGCCTTTTCTTAATATTTAGTTATTAATTGGGTAAAAGGAAACTGGCCTGCTTTCAGCCGTGCTGTTTCCGTGATAAAAGAAAAAATGACTATTAATTAGAATTTCAGAATTAGATATTTTATTTCGGGTAGCGGCTACTCTTTAAAAATTAGCGCAGCCTTGTTTTTGTACATTTCTGAAAGATGGTCAAAATCAGGAACCGTTTATTATAACGATTGAGAGTCCGCTGGTGAGAAATAGTGCAGTTACAGAGAGCAGTTTCACAAATATAAAACGAATTTTGCCTCTAACGAATAAAAAAGCGATTTCTAACAATTTTCGAAATAAGTATAAAGCATCGTTTCCTTTTTATTTGTCTAAAGTTTACGAAATATTTAGTCGAATTAAAGTTTGTCAAATTTTGTTCGACGCGTGTGAGATCACTTTTTCTAACTAGATCGACTATTTTAAATAACCTATGGAAACACGAAGTTAATTTGATCCTATTATATTTATAACATTTTTTTGTGTTTTTTAAAATACACGTAATATATTTATATATACTTTTTTTTTTTTTTTTTTTTTTTTTTTTTTGACTTCGACTTAGTTGTGGCAAACTTCTTGTATTTTCTTTAATAAACAGAAATCTGTAACAGATTGTTATATGAAAGTAATCTCATGTGTATTTTTCTGTTATTCTAGGCGGCGATTGAACGTAAGAAAGTAGAATTCCGTAAAACTGAAGAAGAAATTGAAAAAGAAATAGAAGATCAAGAAGAAAAGGAACGACGTATGATAGAAAATGAGAACAAAGCAAGCAGAGAAATAATCGGCAGTGAAAGCGATAACGAATCTAATAGTGAAGGTAACAGAGAAGAACCCGTCACAGCAGATGTAAATAAAATCTCTGCCGATGCTATTCATCCTATGAGCGGTTAGTTCTAATGTTTGAAAATATTTTTTATTGATTAGTGTTCATCTGTGATAAATTTTATCGTTGTATTTTAACGTAAATATTATGTAAAAATTTTCGACTTATAATAATATGTTTATCAATTAATGTTATTTTGTGTCAAATTTAACCATCGTTTTAACTTTAATCGATATAAGAACAGAGGAAAGTGATGGTAATTTGTTATTTTTGTATTCTTAATTCGCATTACTAAAACGGGAAATCATAATGCAGTGCTAACCAAATGATGAACTAAATTTTTACCGTCAACAAACGGTGCTACCAATTGTGATAGATGATGCCAAAAAATACATTAGCTGTATAACGAATTGTGCTTTCAGGTCTTCATGAAGCGTCAAATTACATACCAAAAGGCTTCAGTAAAAATTCAAAGTATTTTATTTTGATAATGCTGAATACATAACGCATGGGTTTCAATATTTCATCATCTACTAGTAGTAGTCTGTTTTCCATGGAAAATCAAATTTCTTATTGAAAAGTCGAAACATCTTTTGAAGTTTAATATTCATTTCGTTTTTAATGATATGTGATTCCTTCACTATCTAAATAAATTCTGAGGTACTTAACATGCTGTTTAACATGAGCTATTTGATTATAACGATATTTTTAACGGAATCAAGTTTCTAATTTGTAAATTTAACATGTACAGATTTTTCCTCATTGATAGTAATTCTCTGTTTTTTAAATCACGAGCGCATTTCATTGACCGCTGTTTGCAAATTAATTTGCGCAGTTGGTGAAGACGCATCTGCACTCAGGATGGCTGTATCATCGACGAAGGTGGCTACTTCGGTTTTGTTTGGCATCGGAATATCTGCAGTGTAAATTAAATATAAAACAGGCCCTGAAACGTTACCTTGAGGAACACCAGCTTGTACGGGGTAAATTTGGGGGGTTCTCTTCATCTCCATATTTAACGAAAAAAAGTTCCGTTTGCATAAGCGTGATTGCAATAATTCAGAAAGTTCATCAGGGAAATGTGTCTGTATTTTGTTGGAATGGTTCCTCGTTCTTTACTTTAACAAATGCCCGCTTAACATCCAAAAATACAGCATCGCGTGAATTTTTTGCTTTCAATAGATTTTTCAGGTGTATTAACTATGCGATGGACTTGTGTTCAGTGGTTTTATATCCCGTTGTAAGTACGAATTGGTGCTCGGGAATTAATTTCTTAGGTCGCAGAATAGGCATCATTATATTTAACAGTAGTTTTTCGTATAATTTGGATATTTCAGGTAGTAAAAAAAAAATGGTCGATATCATCTGGCTTCTCATGTTTTTTAATTATCACTATCTGTTATAGTTTAAGCTGAGCAGGAAAATATTTTAACCGAATTATCACATTAAAGATGTAATCTAGGAAAACAAAACTTTGCCTCGGTAATTCTTCCCAAATTAGATTAGAATCGAGTTGGTACCGTTCTAAGCTTCATTGTTTTAACTACCGTCTGAATTTTTCCCTTGGAGATGTAAATTTGATATTCCTCGAAGCATTTAAGTTGTTTAATTGAATTGATGCAGATCCCTCACTCGATGTGTTTGGCTGAAAAACTTTTGATAAGTACTCCCCAAATGTTTTTTCTAGCTTGCTTCGAGCCCAATTTCCATTTAATTTTTATATGATGAGCGCTCTGTATTGGCCTCTTTTCTAATCTTCTTGCACTTTCCAAAGTGAGTAACCATTACGCGCTAAATGGAAATAAGTTAGACAAATATTCTCATTAAATGTTTTATTTTTTAGATTTCTTGGTAACTCCCCTTAACATGTTTAGTCTGTTTGTTTAATGTACTTTTTTTTCATAAAGTTCCTAAATGTTTGCCATCTTTTCGTTAATTTTCTTTTCAATGCGACGTTTTTTTGTTTCTTCAGGGTAGTGTATAGCTTTGTCTTGAATTCATCAGTATGATGCCACCTCTTGAACAATTTTAATAAAATATTCCAGCGCAATCTCAATGTGTTCGGTTTTTAATGGAATTTTTTAATTTATTTTGTTTTCTAGTTGTTTTCGAAATTTACCTCAGTCTGTATGTTTATTATGTAATTTTGGTTTACTAGTTTTCACATTATTTTATCTCCAACTGTAAGTACAACCGGAAAATGATCAGATGAGAAATTGTTATCCGCGACTACATCAACGAAATTGATCAATAACCCTTAGACACAAAGAAGTCTAACAGGTCTGCAATTTTTACGGATCAGCAGGGTGTTTCTGATGAATATAAATTGCGACTTCGTAATATTATGCTTCGTAGGGCAATAAATAGTTTGGACAGCAATATTTGTGTTTTTTCCTTTTTCTACAAGGACACCTGTTGCCTGCAAATAGTTGTGTTATTATTTTCATTATGTTTTATATTATTTTTAATGATTATTTTGGTACCACCATGAGCAATGCCGTCAGGATGATGTGTGAAATAAAAGACATAGTGACTCTCCGATGATAATAATAAAATATTGACGTTATTTTGAGTAATATCCAATGGTTGGTCCAAAAAATGTTGGCCACACTCCTCACATCATGCAGATAAATAAGTCAGTGAAAGCTAAATTACATACGCTTGTAGCATGGAATGTTTTACATTAATTCTGAAAATTTCAGTTCAACGCTTCAACGAGCCATCCGCGTAAAAATTGTATTGAATTTCGCTTACAAGATTTCGTGTTTAAAAGAACGCAATTTTGTTACAAAATTTTAATATACATTTCAGTTGTCAGTTACATTTTTATCTTTTTCAAAATACATCGTCCCTTATGTTTTATAAATTTGTTCCAACTTTCTATCCATTTCACCCTTGAAAGTTTTCTGAAATTCAGCCTGAGGAACGCGTTTAAAGAAGTCATCACAAATTCGGACTGCTTCCCGATTCATTTTTAACTGTACGCCACGTAAGGCTTGTTTTGAGTATTGGAAGGAGCCGAAAATCACAGGGTACGACGATCAATTCCTCAATATTATGTTTTCATAATAATTCGGTATTAAGTTTCGATTATGCGGCTTGGCATTGTTGTAATGCTCATTCTTACGAAAACATATCGGCATCAAAAATTTCTCATGAAAATCACTTCGTTAACACACGCGTTTTCTCTCGTATCAGTTCAGAGTGTCTACTTTTAAACCACATGAAGGAATGTATAAAACGTAAGGAATGGTATTTTGAGAAAGATAAAAATGTAAACGACGACTAAAATGTATATTAAAATTTTGCAACAAAATTGCGTTATTTGTAACACGAAATCCCCTTAACGGATTTCAAAACGACTTTTTGTGGATGGCCTGTACGAGCGTCCATTTGAAGTTATCGAGCTGAAATTTTTAGGCTTAAAGTAAAACAATCCACGCTACAAGCGTTTGTAATTTAGTTTTCGCTGACTTATTTTTCCGCGTGATATGAGCTGTGTGGCCAAAATTTTTTGAACTAACTATTGGATATTACTCAAAATAACGTCGATATTTTATTATTATCAGAGAGTCACATGACTAATACTATATATATATATATATATATATATATATATATATCAGTTTATAAGATGTCTGTTATTTCACACATCATCCTGACGGCACTGCTCATGATGGTATCAAAATAATTATTAAAAATAATATAAAACATTATGAGATTCAAAAATAATAAAACAACTATTTGCATTTTAAATCAACAAAAAACAGTAGGAGAGATGCCTTGCCAACTTTATGTCTAACATTAATTATATTTTTAACACTATGTCGATGCTCTTCAAGGGAGCCCTTATTTGGTTTATATCGGTCGATTAATGTAAATGTTTAATGACCATAAGAAAAATTCTTTCCGATTTAAGTCGGTACGTGTGATGTTCGATTCTTTCATCGCCTAAATATTTGATGAATGCTTTGTTTTTTTCGTACAAAATCTAACAAATTATTTTGCCCCACGTTTCATCTCTATTTTCTACCTTCACGTATATCTGGATTAATATGTTTCAAGCTTTAAAATAAAAGTGGATTGTAAGTCGAAATGTTCTCTGCAAGATTTACGATTTATTTCTATTTGTAATTTTTACTCTTGTAATTTTCGTCACTTTAAATTATGCCAGTAGTGTTTTGTACTATTATAGTTAAAATATGCGCATAAAAAAAAATTAAAATTTTAAATGTTCTATATAATTAAATTTTGTGATTTGTCTTTTTTAAATTACTCTTTTTTTTTTCATTTTTTCCGCCAATTGCGATTGTATTATCCTGCGTTTAATAACAGTTATGAGATCTTTAAAATAGGTGAAATACGTGCTATCCAATACATTACTTTCACAAATGGCTCTAATAAATTCCTGATAGTCTCGGATCCTAAAGGTGTTCTACTGCCTATCACCTCTCCTCTTGCTGGTCATTCCTCAGACTTCATAATTTTCCTGATCCACTAGATTGTATAGCGCTAGTTCTATAAAAATCGATTTCTTATGGTCCCCTAGTCATGTTGGTATTGAGGGCAATGAATTGGCTGATTCATTAACTCAATCTGTCGTTCAGACTGGTCAATTTCTATTCAAATTTTCTTCTAATCTTAACATTCTTTCCAGGAATTGTATCGTAGACGATGGCACGATATTTATCCCCCTTTATTCCCTAATTCTGAATCCTTTTATGTTAATATCCAAACTCATCCTCCTCCTGATCCTTGGTACTACGACTTTCCTCATCTTTCGCGTTTTCTTATCTCTTCTTTCTACTGGCTTCGCCTTGACCATAGTCGACTTCCTGCATCCTCTTTTCGTTTTTCTGTGTCCTCTTCTCCTTTTTGTTCTTCCCATCAGGATGATTCTAATTTACTCTGCGATACAAATCACTTCTTCGAATGCGCATCTATATCTATAAAACGCTTTCATTTCTATAGGTAATTTGTAGATCTTAGTTTGCCTACTCCATACAGTGCTTCGTTTATTCTTTCTCTTTCATCCCCGGCGATCACTCCTATTATAGCGTCCTTCATTGCTTCTAGCTCTAGTAATATGCAATTCTAGTTTGTTTTTCCCTCTCTTTCGCTGACGTAGTGTAATGCTGGGTAATGCTTTCGGCTACTCCCCCCCCCCCCCCCGGTTAAATAAACATTAAGCAGCATAGGGTGGCCACCTAACCGGGAAAATCGTAAATAAGTCGGGAATTTTGTAATAAAACTAAGAGAAAAAAATAGCCAAAGGATAGTTTTGGTAAGAAAAAATTATTTGAAGCGAAAAATGAATACATTTTTTAATGTAGTTTACTCAACAATAAGTTTTTTTTTCTTTTTATTTGCATAAAATATGCTGCGACGGTCAAACATTATCAATGGTAACAAACGTAATTCCATTCTTCTTTTAAAATTTGCCACTAATTTTTCAATTAAAAGACATTTTCTATAGTAAAAGGTCGTTCATGATGAAGGGTAATATTTATATTTATTACCATTACATTTTAAGTTTAAATGAAACGCATAAAAAAATTTTATTATGCATTCCAGTTTATTGGAAGGGCTTAATCCTCCCAATAAAACTTTTGGAGGGGTTTGAGCTCCATTAAATGTAAATATTAGACGTGAAATAAATTTTATAAGTTAGAACTATTTAAATGAGAAAATGATACCGCAATAATGGTCCACTATTAACTTTTATAATGATAAAGTAAGCATATATTGCTTGAGTTAGTTAGTGGTCATTGTAGCGGTAAAATATTTAAAAATGTAAATAAAACAACTTCAAAAAACTAAAAAAATCTAATTTTTGCCTTCACTTCGATTTGTGGGGTTTGTTATTATATAAGCGAAAGAACGTTCATGTAAACTCTTGCACAATTCTAGTAACAAGGAAATCGGGACGATTTGGACCAGGAATAAACCGAGAATTTAAAAATTATATTTGAGTGGCCATCATGAAGTAAAAACCGAAGCAAATATATGTTAATTAGTAGTTGTTTTAATAATTTCAGAAAGAATAATTAATTAATTTTCTTCAGTTTAATTAATTCAAACGCATATTATAGAATAACAAAGTTAATGAATTATAAACTGCCTTTTATAAGTTTTTTTTTCTGTTTTTTTCAAATTGAATTCCGTCACTTATATAATATATTCACGGCCACTGGAATTTAAATAATTAATTATGCGTCGTTTTCAGAATAGCATATAAATTGTTGAATTATGCTTTCACTGTATTAACTTCTGATTATATTTGAGGGTTTCTCGAGTAGATAATTTCAGACAAGGACTCAGGAGCCCCTTGCGAGACCAAAATGATCGAGTTTATATATATATAATAAATTAAACAAAATTGATGAAAACAATGAAATAAATAAAAGAAATGGACTTTCTTCGTGTTACAATAATATTTAGACACATTAATAAAAAAGAAAAGAAAAAACAAAAAATTAACAAAATAAAACTTTTATTTCTGAACATTGGTTTTACTAGTTTTTCTGATAATTTAGAATAATGTTACACCATACTTTAATTATTAATTTCAATTCAGTTGTGTTAGAAATATTCCTCCTTTGATTCCTAAATAATCCCAAAGGTGTTCATTCGGATTCAGATCAGAACTTTGTGGAGAACTTTCGAGCACTTTCGGACAGTTTTACAAAATCTATAAACACGGTATTATAAGACTCACGCTTTGTATTGTTATCCTGATAGGAGTTATTATAATTACGAAATCTAATTTTTCACCGCTTTTGGATAAGTTTTGTCTTAATATATCTTAACATACACATTATGAAATATTCATATTCCTCCCAATAAACACTAATTCATTAACCCCGAAAGTCGCCATATATCTCCAAACCATAATATGTTGGCCATCGCGGTTTGTGTATGACGTAAATTATTTCTAATCCAGTATTTGGTTTCGCGTTAAACTTTTTGACATCCATCACTTCCAAAACTGTTAATTTTTATTGAAAAAAATTACTTTATTTAAAGAAAAGTTTAATTGTTTTTCACGGTTCATTTAATTGCTTTTCCTCAATGCTCGGCGTTGAAACCACATCATGGCGTACTATTTGTGGTCTTGCTTTTACCTGATAAATCATTCACCAAGATTTTTGAAGCACTATTCTCCACTCGTTTTTTCTAACATTTTTTATTATAGCCCTGTTTTTATCGTGAAAAGTTAAAATTGACCGTCTGCTTTTTTATCGAATTAATTCAACTGTAGTTTCCAATTCAAATAGACGCGCAATGTTTGCAACTGCACTTTCGGCCAGATGTAATATGTTATCTATTTTTTCGGTACGATTATTCCTTTGAATAATGACAGGTAACTCATTGTCGGTAGGTTAAATTAGGCATTTTTATATTTTTAATTCGCGTCATTAGGTACATTGCCGCTGACATTTGGCGGAGTATTTTTTTTTCTGGACAATTAAAAACATTTAGCACAAGAGGGAAAGTAATTGTTGATGTTAAATGCAACAATATGGAGCTGACAAGTATAACGGACGTAGGGAAAAGCCAGTTACCATGGTGAAGCTGGTTGGGCAGTGGTGATTCGTTCGGCTATGATATCCCGCTGTCGTCATTGAAATTTCCAAAAATTCCACTTTCTTTGGGTTAATGGCCATAGTTGACGCGCTAAAAGGGGAAAACGCACATAGGGAAATTCTATCTAAAAGCTGCACTTTTTTTTTTTGAATGTTTACTTTTACTGCAGAATTTTTGAAATAGAAAAAAAACATGTTTACAAATATTCGACGTATTAAAAGACGTACATGTAAATATTTGATTAATTAATAGAGAAAAAAAAAACTTCAATCGTTAAAGTATTGGCGGTATTTTATTAGTAAAGTTGTCATTATTTCTTACTGCTCGAATATTAATGTAGCTCACAGTATATATGAGGAGCAAAGTATATTTCCTTTTAGATGCAACATATATTATTGATTTTTTTAGGATGCCGTGTGAAGCAAGTAAAATTCATACAATTTGTAATTATTTCTGCGAAAACCACAAAAATCGAATTTGAATAATAAAATATGAAACTCCGTCAGTTTAAATTATTTACGCAAATCAAAGGTTCGGCTATACTTCTGACGGCTTTTAAATGTTCGATTATGAATAAGAAATGATGATATAACAGATTATTAGTATTTTTCCCGTATATAGAAATATGCATTAATTGACACTAAAGTGTAAATTAATATTATCGTGAAAAGAGAATATTTTTAATTCTGTGCATTTTTCAAAACATTAAAAAAGTTCGTAACTTTTAAAGTAATATGAAATTAAAAATAACCCTCCCTTATTACATACCAAAAATATACGTGTGCATAAGTAAAATTAAGGAACGTTTTTGGGGCTACATCAGCTAAAAGAAAACATGCAAGTTGTTGCAACCTTTATGAGATTCACATGTTTTTTTTTAGCCGATGTAGGATAATCTTAAAGACGTTTTCTAAATTGTATGTGTATAGTGTGTGTGTGTGTATCAGTAGCGGATCTAAGGGGTGGCGCGGGTGGGCCTGGCCCCTCCGCACTTTTTCTGGGCCCCCCCCCAAAACTCGAAGATTAACACGAGAAGAAATACGTAAAATTTTTTTCTTTTACAAACATCACACGAAAAATATTACATCCGTCGAACATTAAAATCTTGGTGTTGTTACATTTGTAGTCTGTCTCTGCACCTATGATATGCGTTGAGACAGGCGGCGTTTAATTTAAACATGTTTTGCGAAATTTTATTCGAATTTAGAATGGTGAGTGAATATATGCAATCCACCAACGCTGAAATCAGTTGTGTTCTTTGCCTAATTGAATCGTTACTGTTAAGCTTAACCGATTACCGAATTAATGATGAGTTTTTTAAAAATATTGTATAAAAACTGCATTCAAATGTGCGAAGAAAACGAAATTAAAGTAAAATGTGCTAGCAAACGAAGTCGTAAAATTTCTAAAAAATATGAAAATTTTATAGTTTCAAGTTCTGCAACTGAATCGGACGATGATGTTTTTCAAGACGAAAGTGACTATAAAATTAAAATTTTCTATCCTATTTTAGATTTGGCCATTTCTGAACTAAGCTCTCGATTTTCCGATAATAATCCTATTTTAAAAGCCATCGAATGTTTCAATCCAACAAGTGATACTTTTTTAAAATATTCGTTATTGGAACCCTTAGCTATTCACTAAGATGTCGACGTTGAAACTCTACAAGCAGAATTAAAATTGCTACCAAAAACATTGAAAATTCACGAAAATGAAAAAAAAAAAGCAAAAGTTAAATCTACCATGATGTTCCTTGATTTTCTAGAAATTTACAAAAATTGTTATGTAGAAACGTATAAATTGTGTGTAATTAGTATTACTACACCAGTTTCCACGCTCCATGTGAACGGACATTTTCTTGCATGCGTTTTATTAAAAATTACCTGAGAAACTCCATGTCAGACGAACGCGATTACATAATTTAGCTACATTTTATATTGAAAAAGATATTGTAAAATCGCTCGATTTAGACGAAGTAGTCGAAGAGTTTGCTATTAAAAACAAACAATCTCGCATGATATTGTATTCAGAACTCGTATTTACCTACATATTACCTTTCAAATATATATACGTATTTTGGTTTTGTTATGTATAGTTTTTTTTTTTTAGCACACAATTTTATGCCCCCGGGGAAAATTTTCAGGTTTTGGTCGGTCCTCCCCAAAAAAAATCCTAGATCCGCCATTGGTGTGTATATATATATATATATATTAATTACAACGTAATTCTTAGGCTACCCCCCATTCGAAAAAATGTCCCAATTTTATGTAATGCTAAATGTCCCCAAAAAATGTCCCAATTTTATGTAACGTTTGTTATATTTTGTAGGATTTTTGTTATTGTTATTTAAAAAATGTCACAATTTTATGTAACGAAAAAATGTCTTAACTTTATATAACGGAAGTTAAATGTTAGAATAGGATTTTTGTGGTTATGTTATTTTTTGTGTGTGTTGATGCCAGTAAGAATTACGTTGTAAATTTTGATCATTTAGTATAGAAGAGAAGGAGACAGAAATGTAAGCAGGAGGGGTCAAGGGGCACAGCTCCTTGCGAGGCCAAAATGGCCGAGTTTATATATATATATGTTTATGTGTTGGTTCCTTATAAAATTATGTTAACGTTTTCTTTTTTTTCTTTTATATTATTCAATCTTTGAGAAATCGTTTGGAAAAGGTGATAGCCCGTAATCAGAGATACACATATTTACCATACTACCATTATTAAACCGGTTTAATTATTCTCAGTTGTAGTATTTCTGGGAACCTTCCGTTTATTCATTAACTTACTGGGTATGAGTTAATAGTTGTATAAAAACATAGAAAATTTTCTTTTGTTAAACGTTATTTACAATCCATCGAGCCTGGCCGAGATCGCACTTATCCATTTCGAACTGTATCACGGGGGAAATTTATGAAATGAAAGAAATAATGAAACTCGCTGTTACTGAATTTATTATTTGTCATCATGAAGTGTGTGCATATTTTATGTTTAATTGCAGAAGCTGTTACCGAAACGAGTAATCGATTAAGCGATTCGAAATCATCGTATAAAGTAAAGTCAGGAGACGGTAGTAGGAAAAGTTCGTCAGCGTTTAAAGTTCGACTCGATGATTCGAACGACGACAATAAAAGAGATAACAAGAAGGTTACCGTGACGATGGCCGATAATACGGATAGACGCGATTCTACACCTCCGGCTCCTCCAGCTCCGTCAGCGGATAACGTACGAAAGAAGGATTTTATGCCGTCCGCTCCGCCTGCTCCAGTGATCAGTAATATTACCGGCAACTTTGGTCACGAAGGAAAAAAATCATCGGACGAACGTAGCGCTAAAAAACGTTATTCCGATGTCGATAAACTTCACAAGTCCGTTTCGAGCAGCAAGCCCAAGGTGACTTCGTCGGTATCGACGCGAACTTCGAAGAAAGCTGAAAAGGGCGCTTCCGATTCCAAGAATCGAAAGAAATCACCGGCAATTCCGTCCGATACATCGTCACCGAACGAAACGGAATCGTCTACGACCACTGGTTCGTCGAGTTCATCCTCGTCTGAAGGCGCCTCGAGCTCGTCATCGACCGACTCGTCCTCCGCATCTTCTTCCGAGTTCTGGTTATCCGCTTCGTCCGATGATTCCGATTCTGATTCCTCTAGTTCCTCCCGGAAGCCGAAACGGAAGTCGAGGGGAAAATCTAAAGAAAAGAAGAAACGTAAGAAAAAAGATAAATCGGGTTCGAAAAGTTACTCGGCAAATAAATACCGTAGCTCATCGTCGGACAATAAAGAATCGCGCAAGAAGAAGATCCGTAAACGGTCCGAACGTTCAGTCGACGACGACAGTAAAAGACACGAACAGCGACGTGAAAGTGTTCGCCGATTATCCCCTTCCGGTGGTAAATCGAAAATTCGCATTCGTCGCTCATCGGAACACAGAAATTCTAGCCGTGAAAGAAGACCGCGACGACCCTCCACGGAACCGCACCATCATAACGGACGGCGAAATAAGAGCAGTTCCAGCAGAAGGCGAGAACCGAGTAAACGGCAGCGAAGTCGAAGTCGTTCCTACAGCAGTTCTCGTTTGGAACATCGCAAGCGATATCATCAACGATCTAGTAGGAGCAGGTCGCGTGGAAAGTCACGCAAGTCGTTGCGCGACAAACATTGAACGGCGTGCTAACGTTTAAGATATGTTATTTTCCTATAGAGATATCGTGTAAATATATTTAAGATTTTTGTCTACTGTTGTATACTTAAAATTTCGACGTGCTCTTCGATTAGATGTATTTTACCGTGCCGGAATTATTTATTTATTTATTATTATTATTATTGTTAATTTTTAAAATTTTTAATATTCGTTTGAAATAATAATTTTCTCGCAAAATTAATCACTTTTGTGATACATACAATTCGAAATATTTGTATTTAAACTTTCTGCAAATTGTAGGCGTTCGGACGTCGTTGATTTTCTCTGTAAACTAAACGAAAATGAAAGTAATTTAGAACGGCTTTTCACACTCAGTTGGTATCCAAAGTATTATTTTCCTTGCATTCACAGTTGTAAAATACAAAATGAGAGTCGATGTTAATGAAATAAAGTGAAATTTTCGTTGTTTTTTTTTTCTTATTTTTGTATTGAATGTTAGGAAAATTGTACTCTTAATTCAAATTCTTCTCCGAATTTATTAATGTTTTATTAATGCATTTACAATATTTTATTTTTAATTAACTACCGTTTCTATTCCCCTATCTACCGAACATAGTAAAAGATATGATGTTTTTGTTTTTTTTTTGTTTTTTTAATGAAAACACGTTATTCAATTTATCCATTAACTTCCGATAAATTGGAACTCTTGCCAGCAGGAAAGCGTGGTAACCGAGAACTCCATTATATCATATTACGACGCGATTGACACGGGTGGTATATTATATGCATGTATCATATACATAGGTTGTCCAAAAAATTTCGAGACAGCCGATATTTTCGAAACCACGCACGCTAGCGACAAGCGGTAAAATGCGTCGAGTAGCCAAACATGACTACGACAGCATATTCAAAAATCAAACCTCTAGGTGCAACAGAACGCGTACGAGAACGAAATGCGTAACGTATGGACAAGGTTACCCTACCAAAATGTTTGCTTAGAGTTCTGGAACAACCGCGCATTCTGGCGTCAGACGAAAAAAAAAACCCCGTGCAGCCTCCCCCCATAACATACCCATAAATCACCGCTGTAGATGCAATAGAACGCGCAGTAGAGAAAAACGCGTAGAGTCGGAACTGTTATTCGTATCTTGTAACGAAAATGGATCCCGATAAGACAATGCGAGACCGCACACCACCCATGCGACTGTCGACTTCCTCACGAAGCGAAATGTTGAAGTGCTGCCCCATCCGCCATACAGTCCAGATCTTGCTCCATGCGATATCTGGCTGTTTCCCCTCTTCAAAAGCCCCCTACGGGATGCAAGTTCGATAGCAATGAAGATGTGACCACTGCTTGTCAAATCGTCTTCAAGGCGATCCCTCCGGCCGAATTTGCCAAAACTATTTCTGAAAAATGGAGCGAAAGGTGGAACAGATGTCTCGAAAACGAGGGACGTTATTTTGAAGAAAAAAAATAGCTGGTTTATACCGAATGTAAATAATTTTTTTTCGTTTTTCTTGCGTCTTTTTTTCTCTTGAAAAATTGGTAGGGTAACTTGTTACTCAGTGTGCGCGTTCTACTGCATCTAGAGGTTTGATTTTTGAATATGTTGTGGTACGCATGTTTGGCTACTCGACATGCTTGTCGCTAACTTGCGTGGTTTCAGAAATATCAGCTCAGTCTCGAAATTTTTTGGACAACCTATGTACATGCAGACAGCTCATAAACTTCACCTGGTAATGCGGTATGAATATGAATGTGACTCTATTAAATGTATATGTCAGTCTGTGCACACATAGGAACGGTATGCCTGAAAATATTTTTTACGAAAGCTTGCATTCTTATTTAAATATTTCTGTTTGATATCTGCCGGTAGAAAAATATTGTCTATTACGCAGTCCTTCAAATTATTTTTAATCCAGTTCTACACCCCATTTTTGACCAAAACTAAATGTTTTCTCTGTAGTTCTTCCTCTGCCTTAAAATAATAAACGCCATTATTTCGTAGAAACTTTAAGTTCAATTAATTATTTTCCACCGAGTACTTATTTTTTTTTGTAATTAAAATAATTTACGTTTTCTTTGCTAACTGTTTAAATTATTTTTGTTTTAATTAATTTCTAGTCTCATTTGTAGATGCGTGGTGTGTGCGCGTGTGTGTGAACGTAGTACGCATAATTGCGTATACTATTGATTAAACAAAGCGTCGTGCGTTGTGCAACGATTTCTGATGTGTCAAAACAGGTTACACTATACTTGTAAATTTCGCTGAAATTTATGTTCGTTATGATTCCTTCAGTGATCTGCCAACTACAATGACGATTTAGATACGACAATAACCCAGTTGCCAGTCGTAATTTTAGAACAGCTGTATACGATAACGCCGCGTATTTTTGATTTCACGATTTCTTAAGAATGATATTATTTTACAAAACCTATAGAGAAACTTAAACAAGAAATGAGATCGAAATATAGAAATTAATACATATGAAAGTAGGGTTTTTAGTCGATGTTGGTTTTTCCACGACGTTACAAAAACAATATATATAAACCCACCCTCTCCCATCCGTGATTGATGTAAACGTTCGCGGGTGTGTGTGTGTATGTGTGTGACGGTATAATCTTCTTCAGGTGCCGTACGCTACATAGCGTGTTGGCGCAACCTATTCGTACATTTTTAGCTGTACCGATATAGGTTGTGTGTACCAGGCAATTATTATATGTAACGCAGGTGTACACACGCAATACTACATTCGGAACTGATTGTAAATGTTTGATTTATCGATATACAAATACAGGCCCATGTGTGACTGCTGTGTGCTGATCTAGCGCGCATATGATGTTGTTCGTGGTGGTTTACCATTCACGTGATTATTAGTGAATATTTAATTTTAATACTTTGTAATAAGTTCTGTCGTCGCCCGGGATCGAACCCGTAACCGAAGTCAAACGCTCTAGCAACTAATGATGTAAGACAAACTGCAGCCGCATCCGGTTGAAGCAACCGTTGCAAAGATGATGCAGTCGTCTGCACAGTCAATGAAATTATGTATTTTTCTATACGTTTTCTAAAGTAAAAATTAAATTTAAAAAAAAATGCGAGAACGGAACGCAACTCGGAAAGGTCTTTCACAATTTCAGTTCTAAGTGTCGAGATTCGAACGTTTTTAACACAGCAAAAATTTCAGCCCTTCCATCTTCTACAATTTAAAATTAAAAATTACGCCATAGCTATTAGATGCAGAGACTTGTATAGTACGCCTGTGCGACAATAGTTTGCAGCATGCGCGCAAGCACTAGTGCGTGTGGCTGCACAGCTGAAATTTTTGGAACTCTGCTCAAATACTTACGCCCCGAATTTTGAAAAATCACGGTAGCGAACGGTGGGCGCGCGGGAAAAAGGGTGGCTGTATGGTGGACGAATACATATTTTCTTTACGTCTTCTAAAGTAAAAATTAAATTTTTAAAAGAATAAATGCGAGAACGGAACGTGATTCGCAGATTTCTTTTAAAATTTGGGTTCTAAGTATCGAGATTCGAACGTTTTTTCGCTCCTCCAATCCCAGAAAAATTAAAATTAAAATTACGCTACATATATTACAAGCAGAGACTAGTATAATGCATGCTCACGATGGTAGGAGGCTGCGAAGGTGATCAAATGGACTAATTTTTGGAACCTTGCTAGAATACTTACGCCCTGAATTTTGAAAAAACGTGGTAGCGAACGGAACGAAGGGTGCATATTCGCGGCGGTAGTGGGTGGGAGCCCCATTCGTGGGCGGACCGATGGACAAAAATTACTCTAGTTTTAGCCGCTATTAGGCCCAATTATCTGTGGCGACTCCTTCGTATGCTAGCTGTGACCTAAAAGCCCTACTTATGAAAATAATAATTCATACTAATTCTTACACGAGGTATGTTTAAATCCTACGCGTACGAAACACCGGTTAAATATTTCAAATAGCGACTGAAAACTACTTAAAAGCACAGTAACTCTATACATACATATCACAGACCACATTATAAATTTTGTATATGTATTAAAGGGTTAATCAGTAATCCGATTTAAATTGTTATAACTAGCGGTTAAAAATAAACGCCTATCAACATTGGAAGTGCAAATACGATAAATGTGTTACATTTTATTCTACGTTTAATCACTGGGAATATATGGAAGTAGATTCTGAAAAACGTGTTGGTGCAATATTTAACTTAAAAACTGATATATTTAATTTTTCGGTTAATAAGACAAAGCAAGGGAAATGCAGATGTTGAACATTCGTTGTTTATATTTTTAATCTGAATTCAGCCATATGACTTACACCTATTATAGCCGAATGTTTGTTTCGATTTATCACTGTTGATGAAACTCGAAGTCATGGCGCCGGTGTTCTGGGATGCACACGGAATAATCTTCATCGACTATCTTGAAAAAGATAAAAAAATAAACGGAGCATATTATGCGGCTCTGCTTTAACGTTTAAGCGAAGAAATAAAAAAAAAAAACTCCACATTTGGCGAAGAAAAAAGTCCTCTTCCATCAATACAATGCGCCTGCTCATACCTCTGTGGTCGCGATGGAAAAAATCAACGAATTAAGGTTCGAATTACTTCCGCATCGGCCCTATTTGCCAGATTTGACACCATGCGACTATATAATCTATTCCTCAATTTGAAGAAATAGCTCGGAGGAAAAAGATTTGCAAATGATAGTGAGGTGATCGTCCGGTGTTGATGAATATTTTCGAGACCTTCCTGAAGAAACCTACAAGGTCGCGCTATTAATAAACTTTCCGAGCGATGGAGCAAACGTGTGAGCCTAAATGGAGACTATGTTGAGAAATAAAGCGTTGTTTTCATAAAAATATGTTTGTTTCATTGAGAGGCCCGGAACTTTTCAAACCACCCTCGTATATATATATATATATATATATGTATGTATGTATGTATGTATATTTCTCTTGAACGCGATATATATATATATAACGTAGTCTCGAACTGAAATATTACGCTTTGTTGAGAAAAGAAAAATTTCGCGCCAAGTATTAGCACCGCATTACGTATTAAGTTTACGCGTGACTGATGGCAAAGGGAAACTCTCGAAACTAAAAACGAAATGAGCCGAGCAAAACTCGTTGGTTTAGTGGTGCTATTATCGTAAACTTCGCGTCGATGGTGGCATTGTGGGCTCACTTATAAATTATCACAATAGATTATCTACGGCAAAATACTTAAATAATAACGAAGTAAATAAAAAAAAGTCTCGTATAGTAAGCGCATCTAAATAAAGACGTTATGATTGATTTACAATCCAAACTGCTAAACAAAACAAACCTTCCATTGATAGCTTGTCCAATATTGGTTAATCAGCGAAATACGATAGCACATGCTACTCGCTGACCCTGCCTACAATTTCTTGTCGTGACATGTGACATGTAGCATGCTCAACATCCGCATCTTCAAAAACTCCGCATTGATTATTGCGGTTGCGGAGGTCAAAATCAATACGGAAGTTTCGCAATTGCAGATGCGGATATCCGCAACATCCGTGATTCAGAACTATTTTTTGATAAAAATTCTGAATCAGTTTGTATGTTAATTCCTTTATCATGCGACGAAATTTCCGTTCCCGCTGAAGAATTAATGAAAATTTAAAATTTCGGTTAAAATTTCGGCTGAAACTTGAAAAGAATTTAAGTACTATAATGCAGAATGGTCGGCGAATTTAAGGAAAACCGGAAATATTTGTTATCGGTAGAGTACGGACTACTATATGCAGCATCAGGAAATTCATTAACTATTTAAATATTATACACGTCCATGCGCACACATACACACTATATACATACATAAGGTATATTAAAGTAAGCTATTTTTACGATCGTTTATTCGCGCTGTGCTTGATATAAAAATTTCATAAAAATAATTTCATCGTTAATAAAATATTCCGGATTTTTTTCTTTATAATAACTGCTAATTTATAACTAGCCAAATAGTGAGGCTATCTAATAAATGTTCTCATATAGAAAAATCGCATATAGAGGGTGTACATCTATTGATGTTTCCCTCTCAGAAGATTATAAAACTAAATCTCTTATTTTAACTCGTTTAAGTCGCGGTGTAGATGACGCATCTGAGTGTAAAAGCGCGTCTGCTAGCTGATTTGGGTGGCTTTGTAATCGTGTCAGGTGCTTTTATGCGATCCTCTTGACAGTTTCTTCCACCGCGTCTATTTTTAATTCCGAAATAACTGAGAAATTTAGAATGTCATAAACCAGAAAAAATCCATTCAAGGGAGAAATAATATGCACTAGTGGAAGTGCGCGCGGAGTTTGAATAATTCATGTGTAATATTGCAAATACGGAAAAACGCCGAACTACTTGTCAGCCTGTTGGACGAGTCCTTGTCGTTACAATATTGCAATAATTATTTAAAATAAAACTATTTGTTTTACAAAAGTTTTAACTTACAAATGTTATTTTGAAATACTAACGAGCGCGTAACGACTTGAAACTGCGAGAAAGCGTAAAGCAACCTCTGTGAAATGGCGGTTTAATCATTAACATTTTATTTCGATTGCGTATATTTTATGTCAGTTTTTTAATATTATCGCGTTACAAAATTAAAATATCTGAAGAAAACAGATACGAAATACCTGTTTCGTTTGAATGATTACTCGGAAATATTTCTTATAATAGAAGAGAACCGCTCTTGTAAAAAAAAAGGGGATTAATTGTAACCTTTGAAAAAAGATAAACGAAGAAATTACGAAATATGTAAAATAAATGCGGAAACAGAGAGATATACGAAACGCAGACAGAATGTGCAATGAATTTTTGAACTGCCGATGTTCCGAACGTAAAGAATTATTAGAAAAATCGATTTATCGCGGCAACTGAAAAAGTTGATTATAAATCTCTGATTTCTAGTTATATTTTACATACTCTCAAAACATAAACACTCTTAAATATAACGTTTTAGAACACCTCTAATTACGGTCATTTAAACTTTATGCCGAGCCAGACAAGATAACCCGACACATTTCAGATGGTCACTGCTTCGTAAAAAACCGCGTAGGGCGATGACAAAGTCACCCTCGTCTAGCCCAAAATTTCATGTTCAGTATTCGTTTTTTGCCATGCCTAGCTGTGTTTGACCGGGACATTCGCTATGAAGACGTATTTTCGTAGTGGCGATTCGTATGTGAAAACTGTACGCGCATTTCCAAGAAAACTGGCAATAGTTTGAGCTTATCGATTAAAAATTTTCGAGAAACATCATCCTCCAATAAGAAAAAAGCGCGCAGGTCGAAAAAGATCATCATCCATTCGTACGAGTATAACAATCGAAACAGTTCGCGTCGCGATAGCAAGAAGTCCTAGGCAGTCTACAGACACGCCGGCAACTTAAAAATAACGCTGCGATCTTTAAGAAGAATTCTTCACGAGTATTTAAATCATCACCCTTATAAGATTTCGATGACCCAACATTTGAAACCCGCTCATCATATCGATAGAAAAGACATTTTTGTGCCAAGCAATGCTGCATAAAATTGAAAATGAAGCCACGCCATTGGATTTTTTACTGACTACGGACGAAGCATATTTTTTGTCCGGATAGCGTACGGGGCAACTCGTCAAAATTGTCGATATTGAAGTGTTATTATTATTCGCGTGAAATTGCTTCGATTACTCCGGGAATGTTAAAGAAAGTGTACGAGAGTTTTGAAATAAGGCTGGCCATCTTCGTGACGTAATTTTGAAGAAATAAACGGCTACACTGTAACTTTTTACAGCGTTAAAATGTGATGAAATATACTTTCTTCTCGTGCAAATTTTTTACATTTATCAGCTCCTGTTATTACGATTTGAAATGTGTCAGCTTATTCCCACCCTGTATAAACTCCAATTTATCTATACATATGCATATGCTCTTGTTTATTTTTCAATGTATACATATACTTTTTTGTGATACATTATATAATCAGAGATTTTAATTTTGGTTATTTATTATGTCGCAGAATTAATTTAATTATTAAAAATTACGTCGTAAACATTATTCCTCTTTTATATAGTATCGTTTAAGGAGATTTCTTGTTTTTCATTTATTTTTTATAATAGAGTACAGTTATTATAAATTGACCATGATCCAGTGCAGTTAAATAATGTGTATTAATTGTAAGCATAAATTAAGAAAACAAAGGCGACTCTTTATGCTCTCCTCATTTGATCCGTGTAAGCATAGTGAAAGCTAAAGGGTATCAGTGACGACACTGTATCACCAGAGATGTAAGTCCGACATTAGTTTTTTTTTTTTTTTTTTTTGGGCTCGTCAACCAGGGGGGAACTTCATCCAGAAACAATTAGAAAGGGCAATGAATCAGTTTTAATTGTTAGTAGGAAGAAAAAAAACAATGGGAACGATTTGTGGAGAAAGAAAAGACAGGATATAGAAGGCACAGTGCGGAGTAGGAATACGAATTCGCAGCAAATTGGAATAGAAAGCAGAACGCTCGACAGAAAGAGATAAACACTTAATAAACGCATGATCAGCATCGCAAACGTGCTCTTCTCGTTTGAGAGAACAATATGGAGAGGAAACCAGCGAAAAACGAAAATTCGAGAAAGATAATAGACTATGGCTTAAAAAGGCAAACGAATAACGGAGACAACAACAGAGCGACGAAGTGAAGGAAACAAAGAGAACCATAGGTTAACAGGAAGACTAGGTTGAGCAGATAGATAAAAATAACAATTATTAGAGAAAGAGGAGCGTATATATCCTATACCATATAATCTGAGATGAACAACTTTACACGACAGAAGGAGATTAGAAGATGGAACACTTTTTTAAAGAAGAGGCGGGAAGAAACAGCAACCCGAGCCAACGAGTTCGCCGTTTCATTACGAAAAACGCCCGAATGGCTGGGAACCCGCAGAAAATATCAATATAAACTGAATGGAAAGAAGAAAGAACGTGGATAAGGAGAGCGTATACGGGCTGAATAATGAAATGACAGGAATGATCAGGTAGGGGAGAATAAATTGAAGGGCGGTCATGAAGCCAGATATATAATCAAGAATTTAGAGGAAAGGCGATTAGAAGAAATCGCTAATAATGGAACGTAAGATAATCATTAATTCGTTTATGGATATGGAACAGACAGGAGGCAGATGAAAAGGTTCTGAAAAGTTAAAATCTGGGAGGATAAAAGAGGCACTGACACCACCCGACCTCTTCGAACCATCTATAACTACGGTCACATGAGATGGAAATTGATAATCGATAGCACTATGGAATTCCTGTGTAATTAGGGCCTCTCGAAGAAATTTGAAGAGTGTAGGTATAGTAAACATTTTAGGAGAATGGGAGGGTTCGGTGAAATTAAAGGAGAAATTTAGTTGTAAATGTTGGATGTTACCTTCTGCGTACTAGGGGACAGTAATTAATAGTACGTTTAATCAGTTACGATTCCGAGTTGTTTTAGCAATCGAGAGAACCGCAGTGGAGCAAAAAAACAAAAAGAACAACGCGGATATTAAAGCTTAATAATTGAGAAGTTATCTCTCGAGCTAGCCATGAGCAGTGATGGGCAATGATTGCAAGATAAAAACCTCCAGTGAGTTTTCGACCACCGAAGGGATCGAGTCCGAAACAATTATCGTCGTTTAACATTAATTATTAGAATTAAAATTATACGGCAATGTCAGAAATGGTCAAACAGTCCGGTGTAGCATGCATATACATATATATATATATATATATATATATTTATATATTAATTACAACGTAATTATTAGGCTACCCCCCATTAGAAAAAATGTCCCCAATTTTATGTAACGAAAATGTAATGAAAAATGTAACGAAAAAATGTTTTAATTTTATATAATGAAAGTTAAATGTTAGGATAGGATTTTTGTGATTATGTTATTTTTTTTGTGTTGATGCCAGTAAGAATTACGTTGTAAATTTTGATCATTTTATACAAAGTATAAAAGAGAAAGAGACAGAAATGAAAGTAAGAGCGGTCAAGGGGCACAGCCCCTTGCGAGGCCAAAATAGCCGAGTTTTTATATATATATATATATATATAATAAAGCGCCAAGGAAATAAATAGACGAAAAATAAAAAAAAAAGTCCTGAGACCGTTCTATAGCACTTAGAAAGATATTTTTTTTTTAATCGACAGCTCCAAGTCAGTGACTTTTAGGAAAATTATAAAATGTCCAAAATTTTCATACCTTGGGGGTCAAAACGAGCAATGAATCAAATTTTTCTTCCAACAGACGAAATTAAGAAAAAAGACCAAAAATGAAAAAAAAATCCTGAGCCCGTTCTATGGCACTTGGAAAGCTAATTTTTTTGTAAATCGACAGCTCTACATCAGCATCATTTAGAAAAAATATAAAACGCTCAAAATTTTCATACCTTAAGGGCTCAAAACGAGCAATAAATCAAATTTTTTTGCGTTTTTTCAATTTTTTAATCGTTTACCAAAAACTAATTATTCTACTGAACTGTTCTAGGTCTAATTTTAAAGAGAATTAAATTAAGAGTATTTTCCTCGCTTACGCTACCCTTCTAGCGATTGAACTTTTTGAACTATTTGCAATTCAAACTTTTAAAAAACTAATTTTGATCTTCGTATTATTAGGCGAAAAATCAAAAAAAAGCCCAGAGCCCGTTCTATGGCACATAGAAAGCTAATTTTTTTTTTAATCGACAGCTCCAGGTCAGTGGCTTTTAGGAAAATTATAAAATGTCCAAAATTTTTATACCTTGGGGGTCAAAACAAAAAGTGAATAGATCAGTGCTAATTTAATAAGATCATTAACAATCACATGAAAACGTGGTCTCTGCTGTATTTACCTATGTAGTACTTCGCTTCCATCCACCGATCAACCGGTACTGGCTTTCGTTCATCGTGTATTACTCATAGTGGACGAAGACGAAACATCTTTTGTTTCTTTTGTTTCCTCTATGGTGTATTATTGGTGTATTTTGACGATTTTAAATTTCAAAAACAATGTTGTAATTTTGAAGTTAGTGTATTTTTGGTATATTTCGACGATTTAAAATCAGAACAGGGTGCATCTAGCAAATTCTGTGAGCAATAAACTTACAAAAAATATTAAACAATTTAGTACTGTTGCAAACAATAAGGTAAATTCCAGAGCAGAGTACGAATTTAGCCAAAAAAAAAAATCATTGTTTTAAGAGCAAACTTGGTCACGAAACGGGGGCTTGGTGGCGGAGCCGCGAAGCGGCCAGGAGGCAAAGCCCCATAGTATATATATATATATGTGTGTGTGTGTATAAATTTATACTGAATTTATTATAAATAGATCTTTTTGTTATTAATAAATCTGTAATCGTTTTAAAATCAGAGTAATACTTAATAGTATGAAATGAAGTCGATTTATCATATTCACTATTCAGTTCTTCACAATATTAATATTATTAAATTTAAGTGTTTTTTCATTCGGACGTCCAAGAATATGTGCGCATCGAAGCAGGTTAATTTTTTTGCTTATAAATTATATTACAAATTTTGCATTCCTTGCTGAACTCTATCGTGTTCAACTTATCACTTCAATTTAAAGGGTAAGGTAGCAAAGTAGCAAATTTTTGTCTATTCGCAGCGAAAAAATCGAAAGCTTACTGCTGCATAAGTCCAAAGTGGTTATAGGAAAACAGTTTTCGCATATGCACTATATTTTCGTAATATCACGTCGCCTTAGGTTAATTAAGCAGTATCGTCTTAATGACGTACGATTTTAAGGCATTATGTAATTTCACACTCAGACAGATTTTGATTTGAACGGAAAATAAACGAACACGCGAAAAAATTTGACATTTAAGACAGTTGTTGCTGCACTTTTATGGTTCCCTTTTTAAATAAAATATTTAGAAATTTAAGGATGTGTATGTGTGCACATACATTAAGACAAACGCCCAGATAATGAACAATTACTGTTTCGTTTTTCTCATTTCCTTAATTGCTCATTAATAAATAAATTATTCGGTTAGTTAATTAACACAACACTGATAAATGCCTTATTTCCCGGTTGATAGTACTGATTACTAAATCTGCAAATATTCGAAACAAGCAGTACGGCCGACGGAATGTAGTGTTGCAATATGGTGATTAGTGTAACGATAAAAAAAACAAAAAAAAAACCCCTTATTAAAGGAAAAGAAAACTCAACATAAGGAGTTCTTACAAATGCCGTCGTCAGTAACCAATTTAAGAAAATCATAAAAAGGTTCAATGTTCGTAATTAATATCATCGCTCTCATCATTGCGTAATTTCTAAAGCAATTGTGCTTTTCGTTCTTTTCCAACAATCATATTTTCATGATTTTTTTTTTTTTTTTTTTAACCGCTATTGTAAATTAAGTCTAACAGGCGGAAGTGTATTTTTTTATCTTACTACATTCTGTACACAAAAAAGTAAGAGCATGATGATAACGATCATTACATAGTATATTTCACGTTACATAATTTAAAATCGAAATTCGGAATTTTCAATAAATAAGACATTTTCAACAACCATTTAGTTTTATTACACGAAGCTTAAAGGAGAAAGGATTGCCCCGTAGCGATTTTCAATCGTAAACTCTACCGAACCGATTCTCGACTAATTATGCTCTTTTTTTGCTTTTCTTCAAACAATAAAAGTTACTTCCTTGCTTGCGTAAATAATAGTATTTTGATTGATCCGGCTAAAGAAAATGATAAGTTTTACACATTTCGAAATACATCCGCCCTCAGTGAAATTAGTAAGGACCGAGGAGGAACTCTCAAAAATTTTTAACCGAAACGTAAACAATTCTGCGAAAACAAAAATATACACGAGTGATGGGAAACCGAATGAATTGGAAAAAAACTAGGCAATACTGGTTTATAGTCGGAAAACTGTTTTATAAGAAAATGAAGCTCCTGTGCGCGTTATTGTTAAAACAATATACAAAAATTTTTAAAAGTTGCAATACAAAAGTTTATAATTAACGAAAATAGAAATTAAAAACAAAAAAACAAAATTTAACACCAGCCCCGCCGTTGTGCACTAGAGCAACGGTTTGGTGAAGTTAGGTGTAGAGCAAGTTTGAAATTCACGCATTAATTTTTCTATTATGGCTGATGTCGCGTCCATCGGTCAGATTCATTTATTCTCCCATCTCTTTTCATTTTTCCTACGTAAACCTGTTTTGTAATTCGTAATAAATTTATAAAACAAGCTGCATTCTCTAGTTTTTAAAGGCGTACTAGTTTACTAATTGCATTACGGATGTCGGCAACGTATAATATATATATAATATATGGGCGTTAATTTACTTACGGGATTTTTTTTTCTCTCATATTTCCGGCAATGGCGCAGATTCGGTAGGTTTGGACTCCTAATGAAAAATTACGTCAAAGGAATTTTCTGAATTAGAGAAATATTATCGGTAAACAAGCTAATATCATAATCAAAATCTACACGGTCGGCAAATAACCTTGACTATTTATTTTTCATCCTGTATTAAAACCGGCAACAATTACAGTTACTATTATTATTCGGATGTTAACATAAGTCCTTTATTAGCGGCGGATGCGGAGAGACATTTTTGGGAGGGAAATTATATAATTACGTAATATCTTATACGGTAGATAATGGATTTGAGAAATACCATACCTTGTTTCATGAAGAAAATCGAATAGGCGACCTCTAGAAATTTAAATTTTTTTTTTTTAAATACATAATAATTACAATTTAATTGAAAAATTTTGTTTCATTTTTAGGTGAAAAATAAAACGAAATTATAAAATTATACCTAAAAAATGGTAGTTTAGAATTCGAATAGTAAATTACTAGAAGAAATATAGAACGCTAGTACTTTTATTAGACGCTTTACTTCTTTTTTATTTTTGTTACTAATCCGATCCGAATTCTCTTTGTCCGCGAGCAAGTAACAAAAAATACATATATGTGACGGTCGCTGAGGAAAGGTACAGTTTCGCAGTATAATACACTTTTAAATTACGATTTAGAACAGGAAAAAGATTTGTTTTCACCAGTTTGTTCACGTTAAAGAGCATGCTTTAAAGTGTCCGAAACCGTTGTCAAGTCAAAACCGTATTTTTAACACACACTATGTACTTTTTCTCAGCGACCGTCACATAATTAAAATTACAAAATAAATAAAAAAGACAAAAGATCGATGACAGAGTTACGTTTAAAACAGAATAAAAACTTAACATTAATAGTTTTACTACGTAGAAAACAGTATTAAACATTAGTTACAATTAAATCCATAAATAATATATATATATATATATATATATATATATATATATATTTATACAAAACTTTTATAGTATAAATTAAGTTTCTCTGTTGTAATAAATTTTTTCATCGAGGTTTTGGTTTTTCGGGCGGGAAATGTACCCCCACCCGCCGCCAAAATTGTTGTTATCATTGTATAATTCGCTTCTCGATTACGAGGAGTCGTCGCGTTGACTCGTATAGTCTATTTTTTTTTGTAATATGATATACGAAGTGTCTGTTAAGAAATATCGAAGGACAGTGACATATATTACCTGCCGTCACATAATTCATGGAGCAGCAAATCTACTTGATGTACCACTTCGCTCAGTCTGGTAGTAGATATTTTGATTGTTATTTACGTATTTATACGTTGAAAATTCGCTAACAATTGCAGTCTTTTGTTTTTTTGTTTTTTTTTGTTTTTTTTGTTTAATAATTCACTTATTCAATACAATTATCGGAATTCGTTTGAAAATAATTTATTAGCTTCTTTTAAATACATCTTTTTTATTCATTTATCGTAACAATTAACTACAATTAACCCTTATGTGTACACAGCCAACTTTTACCTCGTTGTTACACACCCAGCAGGGCACCCGGGTGCCCACCCCACTAGTTTTTCTTATAATTCCTGAGTTCGCATATGAACTGAATCGTTTGCAATAAATTGTCTTTATTGAATAAACGTCAATAGAAACTATCTAAGTCATTTCCAAGTTCCCAAGCTTACTACAGCTTTTATGTGCAAAAAGACATAGAGAAGTAGAATCTCCGAGCGCTGCACGTGTAGTCCGCGACCAATTTTGCCGTTCGGCAACGGTTAATTATTTTACTACTTCACCCCTTGCTAAACATTTATTATCGTGGAAATTAACCATTGTCAGTACACTTTGAGAAAAATAAAGCCTTACATTCCGAAACAAATGGCTCCCTACAAATCTAGAGAAGAATATTCTACTCTCTTTGGCTTTCACGAACATGTTGCACTCTGCTTGTACGCGCCAAAGAAAAACCAAGCTGTCATTTTACTGTCGACAATGCACTCGGATTCTGCTGTACATGGTGATGAAGCCTCGCATGATCACTTATTATAATAAATACGAAACTGGCGTAAATACATCAAATGGTAACCCGATACAGCACACAGAGGCGCACTCAGAGATGGCCTCTTGCTATATTTTTCAATATCTTAGACGTAGGCGGTCTTGCTTCATACATAATTCATTATGAGAACTTCAAAAGAGAACTAATCAGCGACGTATTGTCAACTGAGTGTGAAGAACTGGTAAAATCTTTCATCGTAGGTCGTACTGTGAATGGCCAAATAACGCGCAACTACAATACAAAAAAAGTTCAATTGAGGGCGTGGTGGTGATCGAGCTACAGTTTACTCCTAGCGCTGTTTCTGAAGAACATACTCAACCTCGAGACGGTACTGGTAGGGAAAAAAATGGCAGGTTCTTGTCAGGTTTGCTACAAAGAAACGATCAAAAGACGCGGGAAAGGGCGAAAATGTTCAATTTGAGGAAAAGTCTGTCTGCGATGAACACTGCGTATCGGCAATTAGGTGTATTGATTGCGCTAAATAAATGTAAATATACTCGAATTTACCTTGAAAATTATTGTAATTGTTTATTTACGAATCTCCGTTACCTCGATGAAATATATTCTCATTAATATTAATTAATTCCTGAGTCGAAATATCATTTTTCATTCAGTGAGTACTCGGGTGTGTCCGCTAAGCACATATACTTTAACGTTGTTTAGTTTAGAATCAAAAAATTTGAATTAAATTTATTCCCAGCCTGTTTTTAGTTTCGAAAAGAGTTAAATAATCGGGATTTGAAGGCTCAGCTCGATATTTCAATTTTTATTCAAGTTATAAGCAAAAATATGACGAGGCGGGCACCAAGACGTGTGCAGAAGGGTTAAACGAATGAACCGTTCCAAATTTTTCGAAGTAATACTTAACAAGAATTTTTTTGTAATAATCAAAGAAACAGCTGCCGATCTTAATTTCATTATTAACGTGATTCAGAAAGGTTACACGATCTCACATATATCCTCGAGCGAAACACAATAACGCGCGATACAACAGACCTACCACCTTTAAGAAATTACTACCACCCTATTCCATATGTAGTATATTTTTACTACTAATCTTATCTGCAAAATGACCTCCGGCGAAAATAAATTCTGATTACGATACTGATTTCTGACACTAGGTTTTTTCCAATGTGCTTTCTGCGTCACAATTAACGTGTACATCTCTATTGCCATCAATTATTTTCATTCTGGCCACATAGTGAGAAGCCCCATTCTTACTCTGATAAATACTTGAGCAAGTTGTATTCGTGCGACAAACGACTCCCTTTTTGTAACTGATCGATTTCACTTAATGCACTCCATGATGAATGAAGAACAATATAAATGAAAACGTATTAATTTCATCGGATTCCCTTGCTGTAATTAAAATCCAAATAAAATCGATGGCATCGTGTTAAATATCAGGAAGTTAGTGAGCAGACTGGGAAAGCAGAATAACACAACGTGGCAGTATTTAAATTGATACCGGCTAATGCGGGAATTTTTGAGAACGAGATGACAGATCAGAAAGCGAAAATAGGTCGAGTTCTTAAGAATAATAGAGAATTAAATTGGAGCAATATGTCGCACTGATCGAAGAAATTATATATGAAAATTAGAATAGGAAATAGGCATCCCCGTAAAAAACAAAAGAGGAAACGTATAGCTAAAAAATTCATACGAGACAGATCAGTGGTACACGCATTGCTGGATGGATTGTGTACAGTAAATATTTCCAATAGCCAAATGAACTGTATTTGTTCAGGCCAATAAAAAAAAAAATAAATATTTCCAGAGCAAGATACTGCTGCTTATTTGGCTTCCATCCTGGCCAAATGAGCAGCAATATCTTGCTCTGGAAATTTTTTTTTTTTTTTTTTATTGGCCTGAACAGATACAGTGTAGATGCCGAAGTTGTGATGCAGAAGGTAGAACAATTATTAGTGCGGCCAACGTCGGAAATACGAAAAAGAAAGAAGAATACTCGTCAGCAAATTATTATCTGATTTTTATGCTCTTTTCGAATGTGAATTCTGCCTTGACAATAGAATGTGTAAGCATGTTTATGAATTTAATAAGGAAAATAAAATATATATATATACAAAAAAGTAGCAAAAGAAGAAATCTGTTTTCGTGAAAGCTGGTCAAAAGGCTAAAGCCGGACCTTTAAAAAAAAAAATGCGGAAAAATTTCCATCGATGCGTATTATACTTTTTAATTTACTCCTCCTCATTGCTGACACCGATGGTCAGTTATTTTTAAAGTGTTTCTTTTGAGCTTGGTCAACTTATGTTGGTAGTAAGATTTTAACCTTGTTGTGGGGAAATGAATGCGAGAAAAGAGGCAACATTTGGAACTACCAGTAAGAAGACAACAAAATTAAAATGCAGACAACATGTAGGACATTACGTTCAGCGGAGAAAAGAGAACAATCAAATGAAATCGAGATCGTACGATCATTTGGATATAATGGGCAGTTTAGGAAGAGAACTGAAATCGAGAAGATTCGAGTATGGTTGAAAGGTAGACGATAAATAGTAGTTATGGTAAAGCGTTCGCAAGAAAGAGAGCAGAAGTACGAACGGGAGAATGGTTCAGGTTCGATTAAGATGTGAATTGGAATCGCGAGGAAGAAACAAGAATGTGCAGATGTGCGACCAAAGTCTTTCATGGTATTCACTTCATTCTTTTCAGATGGTCCTTGTCAATTGCCCTTTTGTTTTCTGCTCGCGGTCTGCAATTCATTTCATTTCGAGGTTTACAATTTTTTTATCCTTATCTGAGTTTACTTTATAAACAGCGTCTCGTCTACATAATGAATACACGCGCCTCTGGTTTCGTTAATAATCAACGTGTCATTGTCACGTAAACATAGAAAGTAATCAAATTCACGATGCAGCAGTGTGTCCGATCGATTTATTATACAATTCGAATATTTAATATTCCGAATTAATAGTTACATTGTAAATTTAGAATAGTATCAGGTTTAATTATAAAAGTAAAGTATGACAATGCGTATTTGCAATAATTGTACAAAGGGCATAGAGAAGTTATAAGAATAGGCTGCAATACAAATGGCCATGTCTATAATATAAAACAAAATATATTTTGTACCGGATTTGTGTTAAAAAAAATAAAAAATATTAAAAACAATATTGCGCTACTTTTTAAAATGACGCTATCGATATTTTTTAAGATTCGTAATGGGGCAGGTGCGTCACAATAAATTAGTCGAGATGTAAGGATTCCATTTCTAAATAATGCAGGATACCGTACCAGGCGGAAGTTTCTTCGGCAACTCTTTGTGCCTCGTAGCCATCATACGATAACACTGGTCACTATGGATTAATGCAAGTTGATTATTTAAAATTCAACCTCGATGATACGCGCGTTTAACATTTCTGACGTTTCTACATAAAATAGGGAGCGCAAAATGTAACAGACCTAAGATGAAATAGCAGATCGTGACAGATGTTTTAATCTTAGGCAACGGTCTAGCAAATAAAATTACGAAGGAATAACAAGAAAAGTCGTTGGAGCGTGCGATATTTAGACACGAAGTTAACTTTTAATAAGCGAATGGTATGTACCTGAAATATTTCTCTTCCAGAATGCATAGTTATTCGTAGATCGCCTGTTTCAAAAAAAAAAAAAAAATCTTTTAATCGTCAATGAATTAACACGTATTTTCTTTTTTCTTTTTTGCCGAAACGGCTCATTAACCAGGGATGATTTTTACCCAGAAAAACAATTAAAAAAGGAAGGAGTCAATTATATCTTGATACGGTCAGATATTGTTAAAAGGAAAGAGTCAATTATATCTTGATATGGTCAGATATTGTTAAAAGGAAGGAGTCAATTATATCTTGATACGGTCAGATATTGTTAAAAGGAAAGAGTCAATTATATCTTGATACAGTCAGATATTGTTAAAAGGAAGGAGTCAATTATATCTTGATACGGTCAGATATTGTTAAAAGGAAGGAGTCAATTATATCTTGATACGGTCAGATATTGTTAAAAGGAAGGAGTCAATTATATCTTGATACGGTCAGATATTGTCAAAAAGAAGGAGCAAATAGTGGGAACAAAAATGTGTGGAGAAGGAACAGACCGAATATAAAAGGCGCAATATGGAGTAGGAAGACCAAGTTTCAAATAAAAATGAAATAGAAAGCAGAACGCTTAATAGAAAAAGATAAACCACATGATCAGCATCGCAAACACGCTTTTCGTTCGAGTGGAAAGGATAATACGGAAAGGCAACCAATGAAAAACGAAAACGGGAGAAAGATAATAGACTATGGCTTAAGAACGCAAACGAATAACGGAAACACCAACAGAGCCACGAAGTGAAGGAAGCAAAGAGAACCCCATAGGTTAACAGAAAGACTAGGTTGAAGACTAGATAGTCGCGTCTACAAAATAATAAGTGTTCGGGTTTTTCAGTGTGCGGTGCACACAATAGTAAATCGTAAAATTTATGTACGGATAATTATTACAAAGTTTTACCTGTAGCTTTGTTTTCTTTTAATAATTATCTTTACTACTTATGTATTGTCGTTTTATTATTCGATAGAACTCCGGTGACGCATACTAACAGGATCAACTTCTGTAGGTGACTTAGATCGGTACAAAAAAAAAAAAAAAATTAGCAGCACTAAATTGGACTGGTTTTTCTTTGGTTTTGTTACCATGAAAAGTAGGCATAATTAAGTATTTTCTTCGAGGTAACACTTATTTTTGTCACTTTCTCCTTCTGCGACCAGCCATCATATCCGGTTGTGTAACATCGCCAGCCAATATTAAAATAATATTTTTGCCGACGAGTAATAGTTTAGACGTATCCAATTAAAACTAAGGATTACCATTTGCAATTCAATATGAATTTCAACTGTCAGCACATTAGTAATGAGTATTCGATAATGAATGATAGCGAAAAAATACTAACGCAAATGTTTCCTAAAACACTGACTTTATTTTATTTTTTTTCCGGCATGCAGCACGTCCAAGTGTTGCGAAGTCAATTCACTTTTGTGTTAGTATAATGCGTCACGCTTCCAGCAATACCAGAAACCGTTTTAAAAGTCGTTTCTAAGTAAATTACATATAAGAAGCCGTAATTTTCTTCTTTTCATCGTTATATCATGCGTATCTAAATCGCTTCATTTTTTTTCCCAAATAGTAGTTTTCTAAAAATGGCTAAAAAAATTCATGGAAAAGTTTCCGTTCCTCTTTCTCACTCTCCACTTTTACTTTTGTCCTGTATTTGGAGAATGGCCAAGGCTTTAAGTCCCCTCCATCCCAACATCCTTTTAATCGTAAGCGCTCTCTTGACGAATTAATCCATTTTATTAACTTTATCCTTACGTTTCCAATTTTAATGAATTATATTTCGTCATCGCACTTTTCGTTTTCTTCGTTTTTTATTTAGTTATTTATTTATGTTTTTAGTAGCTATTCCTAGCCTATTGGATATCAGTAGTTGGTATGGCAAATGATTGTGACGTGAAGGGTTCGTAGTCCGGTGACTAATCCCTGTATATTAGTAACTTGTATTTAAATAATTCTCATAAAGGTTTTTTTTGTTTTGTTTTTTTTTTTTTTGCTAAGTCAGGTCGTTTTATTCTTCTTAGTCTACGCACTTGCGTTTGTGGCGAATTATCCAGTAGGCCAATTGCAGTCCAGTTCGTGTGATTATATAACCGCTCCTGATGTTTTGTTGCCATCCTCTTGATAACATCAGCTACATAATCCATGCAAAGGTCATCATGTATGGTTTTGTTCCTTACGTATACCATGGGACGCCAACGATCGACCTTAAAGTAATATTTTGGTATCTTTGAATTTTCATAATATTGCTCTTTGCACTGCAACCCCACAATTCGCATCCATACTTCCATATCGGAGCGAATAGTTGGTTGTATAATAGCAGTTTATTTCCCAAGGACAGTTGGGACCGTTTTCCTAATAGCCAATGTCGTTTGTTAGTTTTGATTCTGAGTTCAGCCTTTTTCGTGTCAATGTGCTTACGCCATGTTAGCTTCTGATTGCCTAGGTATTTAACGTGTTTTTTGATTGGCACTATCTTGTTATCGATTTTTATATTTTCTGGCTCTATATGACGATTTGTAAATACTACATGTGCTAATTTACTTTCATTTATTTTAATTCGCCATTTCTTACACCATGACATAACTTTATAAATACTGCTCTTTGCAATTTATTGTTTGCTTTTGTGTTTGACTTAAATCAGAGCACAATAGTACGGTCTTATCTGCAAAAGTTGCCATTAAAGAATTGTCTTCAACTGGTATATTTGCTGTAAAAATAAAATAAAACACTTTCCTGTGGAATCCTGACTTAATTGGATATATGTTAGAAACTTCGTCTCCATACTTGATTTGGTAGTACCTTTCATCCAGATACGATGAAAACAACTCGTAATACTGTTTTGGGAAACTTTTTTCTTATTTTATGCAATAAGCCGAAATGCCATACTTTTTTAAAAGCCTGGCTTACATCCAGAAATACGGCATCGCAACTGGAAATAACTTTTTACTTAATTCTTCCAATTCCATTCCCGGAATAAATGGAACTTCCTTTCCCACTCTGGAAAAACTTTTTTAATTTTTCTCTTCGGTTCCCCTTCTATACCGTCGTCCCGCTTGTTGCCGATTTCTTCCGATATTTGGATGTCTTTCTGGACAACGGTCTTCCATTCCATTATCACATCAGCCGTTTGTACTTTTCATCCTTTTAAAAGGTTTAACCTGATGATTAAGTTCTTCTCCCTCACACTACTAGGGAAAGCGGCTCCTCGCATTTTGCTCTTGTATTTTACAAATCATTTATCCGTTCTATTCTTGATTACTTTGTTGTTTTTTTTTCTTTAATTTAAACTCGATCCTGGCCAAAACACCCGTCTTCGCCTTCGCCTTATGGTCTAATATAAACTACTCCGGATTTCTACTCATCATGCGGTTCATTCGACGGTTTTTTTTAGCTACTGTTTTCTTATTAAACGCATGCCTATTTTCCCATCCACCCCTGTTTCTCCGTACTCTCCTTTATTCGCTATAATCGACGCTTTTCCGACAATAAAACTCCAATATTAACGTTCATCTTTGGCCGGCTTCTTCAGTTTTTAACCCCATACGCTTTAACTTATGATCAGCCGTTTTACTTCTCCTTCAGCTTTTCTACGTTCTTTTATCCTATTAATTTACTTTTACAACTACCCCACCAGAACCTACCTCGCGACATATTTTTACACGATGCAGTTGGTACAGTTTTTATATCTGTTCTTCTATTAACTGAATCCTTCATACTTTCTTCCTCCCGTTCAATTTCCTAAGCCGAGTCTGCCGCTATTCTCCTTTTTATTCAATCTCCGATTCATAACTTTTCCTTTTGTCAGCCTATTCGAATTTACCACTTACGGTGACACTCTGGAATCAAAGGGATAACGACTCGGCGGATATGCCCGTTTATCTTCTTCTTCTTCTTCTTCCAGTAGATTTATTGTTAGTGTTTTTGAATCCCTTCATATTACATTTTTCTCCGCTACTGCTCATTCTGGATTACGGTACAACTTGTAGTATTCTTCATTCTCAAATTTTGACCCTTCCAATCTGCCTACTCACTCAGATTTTCATCTTTGGTTTCTCTGTATTTATCTTCCTTGTTGCGTTCATCAACTCTGCAATCTTTCGTCTACGATTTAGACACAGGTTACTTTCCTCATCGCTTTTCTACCTCTCACCTATACCTTTTCGATTCTGCCCTCTCTACCCTTCACATTTTATATATGACACTGATCGGGGGTCTAATTTAAGTGTTCTCTCTCGTTTTACTCTTCACTTTTATAAATGGATCTTATTATTCTCTACAGCGCGCCTTCGTCCTTTCTTTTGCTTCTCCTTCAGTCATACTGACCAATCTGTTCTGTCTGTTATTTATCTGACTGTCCTCCCTTTTCCTAGTTCTTAGGTTAATATCCTCCTTATCGACAATCCCCTTAAAAAAAGCAAAAAAACTACTACTTAATAATACCGTATTTCAACGTGTAAGACCTATTTTACTTACATATACTTACGGGTCTCTCACGGGGGGGGGTCTGAAGAAAGAATACTTTGCCAGTTGCTTTCTCGCAGGCACCTTAACATTCCTAGACCACTTTTCTGAGGTGTAAACCCAGAAGTGATTTAAGTTCGGAACGAGATAACTCTCTCTCTCTCGGAAACCAATGATATAAAACCTCAGTTTGATAGCTAAACATCTTAACTACGAGATTAAGCCATCGCATTTTTATGTAGCTTATTGAGTGAAAAATTTAATTTACTTATTTGATAAATCTTCCCGCGCCGTACAAAGTCTATGATAACTGTAAGTTTTCCTGTTGACACAAGGATGTGTCTTTGGGCTAGGATCATTCTAAACTTTGCGTGGACCTAGACAACTTCGCAATTCGCATAGCAATCAATAACTATTACGCTAAACTCAGAAACATGTCCATGATTTCAGTTTTCCCGAGCAACGGAGAAAATTCTAATTCACTTCCGCTTAGAAATATGACGTCATTATAATTTTGGCCCGCCGGTTCCTTTTGCGCAATTTCCCTTTAATTTCTACAAAGAACATAAACTACGTACTGAAATTTAGCAATAACTTTTTGAAACAAATTACAACCGGCCTGAGAAAGTTAACATCATCCGTAGTAAGAGATTTTTCAGTGTATTGTTGGAGGACACATTTTGACAGTTATCCAGAGGCTCTAAGAGGCGCAGCATAACACTGTATTATTTGGTAGCATCTGAAAAGTCAACAATATTTATCAGATTTCCGTACTACTAGAATTATAGCAAGTAGAGTTTTCGTAAAATGTATTATACTGAACGAGAAACTAAATTTAGTCCATGCAGTTCGCTTGCATTTCATAAAAATACGTGTCTATGTCACATAATAATAATAATAATAATAATAATAATAATAATAATAATACGAAGAAGAAGAAGAAAAAAAAGTCACTAAAAGCGATTGAAGAATAAACATAACAATGGAATGAAAAGATTAGTGACAGAAACGGCGGTCTCAATTGCATAAACATATTAACATTAGTCATCCGAAGTTCAAATCACGTGATAATCATCTACTGTCGGCTGATAACTTGTTATCTAAGATCGAACGAACAAACCATTTACAATTTCCGGTTAACAGTTATATAATCAACCTATTCAGCCGGTTAAATACTAATAGCATTTTACTCGGCTGGTGGCTTAGTTTTTCGTTGAAAATCCAAAGTTTTTTTTTTATTTCGTTACTAAATTTTACCACTATACAAGTCCGCAAGAAAGATTGGTCAATAACTTTATACTACTGTGCAAAACAGCTCAACTTATATCAATTCTTTATATTTAGCAGCCGTTTAATGCGTAATCCCGCGCCAATTTTTAAAAAATGGAACATTAACGCATATTGAAGGCACTTTTTTCAAGCACATCAGCCGCTTAAAAAACGATAAAATGGAAACTTTTAAATACTTAATCCAATATTTTCAAAAGGAAAATATTTAGATTTGTGATTTACCTCCTCTTAAAAAAAAAGAAACACAAAAAAAACTATTCAGTTCGTTTCACCGGCTGAATTTGATAAAAAAATAGCTGATATTATTGCTAGACGAACACGACTATTTTTAAGAAATCAAATTTTTTCATCTGTAATGTAGTTATTTCCATTTCCTCTTCAGGGAAAAATGACCATGGATTTTTGTCTCTTCATTTGTTATCTTTAGTGGTTCATTACATGCCCATACACAAATCATCTAACTGCATAAACATATAAATATATATGTATATAATTTTTTCCCCTGATTAATCCTTTTTTTTTTTTTTTTTTTTGGAGTATCAATTGTAAAATTACAATACGCTTCGTAGAAATCAAGCGTAAAATTTCAAAAAAAAAAAAAAAATCTTAACAGACACCACCTTTAAGTTACACACAACCGCTGTAGAAGGATGTCTCTGTCAATATATCGAGAAGAAATTGAAAATTAAGCGACTCACGGGACATTCAACTCAATTCCGGTATGACGAGGGTTTTAATTTCACTTTGGAACGACTCTTCGTTAACTTTTATTTCTTCCTTTTTTTACGAAATTATCAGCTCCGAACGACGTTGAATAACAGTAGAAAATGCAATTGGTAGACTGTGTCATAGTAAAAATATTCGATATGCCGATGATATTAGTAGTAAGTCAAATACTTCGTTGCTTCATGAACTCTACACAGTTAGACTTCCTAAAGTATACCAAATGCTAAAATAGTGAACAAACTAGTACGTGAGGTAGTAGCTACCTTCTATTGATCACGTTTATTTTCTCCGGTCCCTCTGCTATTCGATTTTCAATCGAGTAAATCTGGAACTCGATCAAGCTAGTGCAGAGAGAAAATGAATGGCGCTCCGTCAAAAATATAAATCTCTTTGAGTCACATTATAAATTCAAAAGGGTTCACTTGACGTTGAACTACCGTCAATAAAGATTTCTGTGAAAAGCCCCGGCAAGCTGTTTTGATCGAATAGGTAAAAACGCGAGATGAAATAATCCACAAACTGCTTCGTGTTATACATAGTCATATATTAGCACTGCTAACAAAAAACACTTCAAACTAGTTTGTACTTTAATCTTTCCACTAACAGGAACAAGAATCAAAATCTCGATTTCAGAACTGAGCCTAATCGGATTGATATTGTTTCATATGTTTTAATGGAAAGAATGAAATACTTGCATGTTACGTGTCAGAGGTGGTGCAACTTTATACAAACCTAGTCTTAATTATCACTAGATTGCTGGAAGCACGATAGATAAAAGTAGGATAAACACAAAGAGTTTAATTAGTTTGAATAATGGAATAATTCTTATAATTTAATCGCATCATACAACAATAATATTAAATAGAATATTCCAAAGTAAAAAAAAAAAAAAGTAATAAAAAGTAATAAATAAGAAATTAAAGAAATAAACATTCGATAAAATTGCGCATGTTAATCGGTTAATTATAATTACCAGCAACACAACATCTGAAGTAATTTCATAATTAATTAATTAACACGCCACTTACTGGCTTAGCTCTTACGTGGAGCGTTATTCGGATAATTGGTCGTTTATTAAATTTTCGCGCCGTCTGTAAAATACATTTCGTCATTTTCCTATTCCGATTTCTCATTTTTTGACAAAAACGTACAATGAATATCTTACTCAATAAACACAGTGAATAGTCGAAGAAGCCATCAGATAAATATTTCATCAAGTGCGTCTGTTTAGATAACCACGTATTTATTATTATTAAATGGTTCTGAAATGTGTCCGAGGAGTAGAAAAAAAAAGCTATCGAAATTATCGTTCTCTCACTCATTGAGAAAACGTTTTCAAACATAACGACATTTTGACAGAAATATATCTCTTAATACGATACAAATTTATTTATAAAACGCATTTTCTAATATAGGTTTTTACAATGTAAAATAGTTAACTTGGTATGTTCGAGTAAAAATTTGTAATTGCTTGTAATTTTATTTACCGTTTCTATCATTATTATTATTATTATTGTTATTGTTGTTGTTGTTGCGAAATACACGCAAACTATATTTTTTATTACTAAACTGACGAACTTGCTGTGTATGTACAAAACGAAAGTAAACAGAAGTAATTTTTGGAGAATTCTGTTTAATTTCATCATCGCTTTATACCATCCGAAATTCTGCAAACGATTTACATCTAAAATTAGTTAATTCGGACAACCAGTTTCATTATACATGTTTATGCCATATAACGAAAATTTAATTTTGGAGACACAGTGTTATTTAGTCTACCAGATGAAGAAATGTTAACTTCATTTAGAAACGAAATTTCAATTTCTAATAAAAATAACGGCGACAAGGAAAAACGTTTAAGGGATTTCATTTATTTAAAAAATTGATAAATAAAAATGTGAATCCACAAAAATCGGTTCAAATATAAAAACTTTTTTGTAACTAGTTTACGAAATAATAAAAACGCTTATTACCTATTTGTTGTATTCGAAGTAAGCTAAATTTGAAATAATCAGAGTTCAGGAATTTCAGAAACTGACCGAGGATATTGTTGCCAATAACATATACAATTTATTTATAGCTTGTTATGATCTTTTTTTCTTTTTTTCTTTTTTTTTTTTTTTAAAAAAGTTATTTGGAATCGTCAACTATGGGGTACAAGTGATAATGTTTAAAATTTTCAATTCTACTCGAACAAAACACCGCGGCCTAATCAACTACGTTATCGTAACCGTCTATAGCTTGTTGTAATCGGTCCCTCGCAGTATCATTTTTTTTTTTTTTTTATCTTGGGCGCGTCAATTCAGGACATTTACCCAGCACAAAGGACTAACAAATTATGAAACGTAGGGACTTGAAAGTTAAATCAGGAAGCGATTAGAAACAGAAGAAATAAAGATAGCCAATATAGGAACAACAGAAAGAGAAGGAAGAGCAAGGAATGTAGTGGGCACAGTAAGGGGTCGGGAGGCCAAGGCCAAGCAAATTAGAATAAAGGACTGCGCGTTCTGAGGAGATAGATGATCATTCGAATAGGAGGTGATTTACATCACAGGTCAAATTTAAGATAGGAGGATGGAAGGGACATAAGGGAGACTGAACAATATTAAAACGAAAGAGGGAATGTGATTAAAGCGGAGGCGAATTATGGAAGAAATAACAGAACGGCTGATGCAGGGAAAATTATTAAACCAGGAAGAAATAGGTGGAGAGGGAGTATCACTATTCTAGTCGATAGACAAATTATGTCGTTAGTACTAGAATTGTAACAATCGTCCACAGGTCCTTTACTTAGCGTAAATCTAAAGTTAACTACGCGGAATATTCATAATTTTAAAATTCCAATTGCATCATAAACCAATACTACGGTTCGGAACGACTGTGCATACAATTGAAAAGAACTGACTCTTCTATTTATAATATTTTATAAACTATATGCAGCTGGTCATGGACCGAACATGGGGTAATACTTTTTTTTCGTATTTCTTAACGTGAATATAATTTTCCCAGTTTTCACATTTCGTGGCTAAGCAAGAATATCAATAACTTAAACGCTTTGTACAGACATGACGGGGGGGTTACGGTTCACCCCCCTCCAAATGTCTGCGAAATAATAACTGCTTGAATTAAATGGACCGAAATTCAGAATAAATTTATTTCTTTTCAATTTTTGACAAAAGAAAGGAAAATCGAAATTTTTATGAATTATATGGAAACGACGGTTTTTTATTTGTTTTTATTGTAGTGTTCAAATATTGCATATAGAAAATTGACTATAAGGCTTTAGTGTACTTTTTATAAATAAATATATTTCATGATAATACACACACACACACACACACATAATATATATATATATATATATATATATATATATATATATATATATATATATATATATATATAAATATTTTCGTAATCCCTCCCAAAATTTTAGTCTAGATACGGCCCTGGGAATGACCGTGCTGTAACGATTTACGTTGCAATGTAAACAAGTTTTAATTTAATTAATTTCATAAGTTGAATTTTCATACGACTTCGTAATATAGAATTTATTAATATTCGTATAAATTTTTAATTTCTATTTTTGGTCGCCTATTTATCGGCATAAGAGAACACGCACAGTTCGTTCCGGACTATTTAATAATCAGACTCGCTTAGTTTAAAAGTTAAAATGTGACGAAGCGTACGTGATACATAAATAAATCGTAAACAATTCGCTTAAAAATTAATCAACCATTTATTTAAAAGATATTAAATAAGTAAATACTGCGCCGTCTATTCTCTTATCTATATCATAGAGCGATATTTTAGGAATGTGATGAAATTAGCGGCAAATTTTTTTAATAATACCAGACGTAAAGACACCGATTAAAAAGGTAACACATATTTTATACAAGATACACATATTCAACGCCGGCTCTTAAAACTCTTATTTCAAGTAATTAAAATTAGAGGGAAAATTAACAAAAACGAAACGTAAATATAAGTTACATATACATATATATACATAAAAATATATAAATATATATATATATACACATATTTGCATACATACATACATATATATATATATACATATTTCTTTAATCTCCGAAAAATGTATTACTTTGCAATAATAATTTAGTTATAGATACATCTAAGATGTCCACGTAAAAAGTTTTTATTTTAAACATATTATCACAGATAAAATTATTTGTCTGTTTAAAGGACTAATTTTTCATACAATATAAGGAAGAACACGATGCCGAGACCCTCGTTTATGTATCAAAAACCTTCGACGATCATCACGTTCCAAAATTTTGTTCGCAGTACGCATATTGCTTCAGAATTTTAATGAATTCATAAGGCGTTAACAGCCTGTAACTAGGTATCAATCTAAAAAAGGAAAATAATGAAAAATATTATTTTTCCAACAATTTCGTTAATGCATCTTATTTTAAAAGTAAATCTCCTTTATAGCAACAAACGATTTCGAAATTCATTTTATTAATAACTCGTAACTGTCTATTGATACAAACATCGTTTGAAAATCATCCGTGCAGAGAACACGATTAACGGAAGGTATGAAACGTTGGAAAACACTATTTTTACTGAAACTGAAAGGTAAAAACAAATAAAACATTCAGATATGTACAAGTAAAGTAAGTTCCATATATCCTTGATAAAGTGTAAATCATTGATTATGAAATTAAGCCCTTCACAACATTACTAAGTCTAATGAACCTATAGAGGATATTGAGGATCAGTTCGTTTCTCTTTGGGATTCGCCTCTACTTTTCCCCAATTTCTACGGTACCCAATTAAATTTCAGAGTAAATATACACTCGGGGGCGAGTTGAACGCGAAACTAGACAAGTACCAAACATTATTTTTCGTTTGGTAGTCGACCACCTTAATTAAATATTGTGCATTTACATGTATACTACAAAACATATATATATATATATATATATATATATATATATATATATATATATATATATATATATATATATATATATGCAGGTCATCGGTTATAACTAAAAACACTGAGTTTACGAAAAAACAACAAAGGCAACCTTTACTTTATTAACACTAACGTTTAAAATCAGACCGTGCAAAACGGTTATAACGACGTTGAAATGAATGAATAATATATCCGTTATTAAATTAAGTACTTAAACTTTTTAATGCTAATTCGAACATTTAACCGAATCATTCGTATGAACTTCCTGAAATATGTACAAAATAATAATTTTCACTAATTAAATTAATAATCTTATTTTGGTGTTTGATTTCAAAGGCAGGTATTTTTTTGTAAGGTATGCATAGATTTTTTCCATTGCTTTTTTTATAGCCTTTTATTTAACTCGCTTTATCAAGATGTCTGTCTGTCAGAGTGTCTGTCTTTCTGCGGGGAATCTTGCGAACGATTTTTCATCTACTTCCCAATGAATTAAAAAAGTGTCCTTTTGCAGAAATGCTTGTTGTAGATGACAATACAATATTATGCAACATCCGGGTTTCCAACTTCAAAATTAGACCCTCGGGGCGCCGAAATGGGGGAGAATTTTAAAAACGATTTTTCACCTACCTCCCGATGTATTAAAAAAATGTTCTTTTGCAGAAATGCTTGTTATAGATGGCAATATACAATAATATGCATCATCTGGGCTTCCAACTTTAAAATTAGACCCTCGGGGCGCCGAAAGCTCAAAATTTTGAAAAAAAATATATTTTTTTTCGGGCATGTAATATATTGTTGGAAAGATCGCCATTAGTCGAGAACAAAAACATATTTTATTTCTTTAAAGAAACTTTCGAAATTTACGAAAAGTTCAAAAAAGCGCAAGATCTAATACGTAGCTCCCTCTTTATGGCGCGAGTCTTATAGCTAAAACTTTTGAACAAGGTTGAAAATATGCACATGCGCGTATATTTCATTGGTTTGGAACATCTAGGTTTCCAACTTTAAAATTAGACTCTCGGGGTTTCGAAAGCTCGAATTTTTGGAAAAAAATATTTTTTTTTCCGGAGCATATGATATACTGTTGGAAAGAGCGCTATTTGTCGGGAGCAAAGTAGTATTTCATTTTCTTAACGAAACATTGGAAGTTTACTAAAAGTTTAAAAAAGCACAAAAAACGACATGTAGCTTCCGTTTGTGGCTCAACTTTATAGCTAAAAATTTTGAACAAGGTTAAAAAAATGCGCATTCTTGCGTATTTCTTTACTTTGGAACATTTGGGTTTCCAACTTTAAAACCGGACCCTAGGGGCGCCAAAAGCTCGAAAGTTTCAAAAAAATATTTTTTTTCTCGGTCATGTGATATATACAGGGTGCGGCAGCATAACTTCCTTTTTTAAAGTGCGCCACTTCTTTTTTACTAAATTTTTTAAAGAAATAATAACTGAAAATCGAAATAAAACTGCAAGGAAAGGAGCATACATATTGCCAATGGGATCTAGAGTATGTATTTCGATTTTCTGTTATTATTTCTCTAAAAAATGTAGTAGAAAAAAAATTGGCGCGTTTTAAAAAAGGAAGTTATGCTGCCGCACCCTATATTAATGGGAAGATCGCTATTAGTCAAACATTGTCTTTCATGTGCTGAGGATTCCGTATGTATTGTATGAAAAACAAAAGACAATATAATTGAAAGAATGCGATCCATTATTTAATAAAAATTTCTGTAAATGTCCTTTTTTGAAATAAATCACAACTACCCGTAAATTAAGTACGTGGATCATTGAGGACTTCTGATGTTTTTTACATAAGTACTCCTGTCGGCAGAGATATACGGTTTATACTTTTATGATAATTAAAAAAAAAAAAAAGAATGCAAAAAATAATTGTGAATTGCTCAGAGGCGGAACGTGTAACGTTCTGTAAATGCCAAATTTAAATTCGGCAATCGTCACCAATTTCATAAACAAAAGCTTCAATTAAACAACAATGATCGTAAGTTCGTAAGTACTTTCGTACCTGTGTGCATTGATGCGGATACACATTACTACTACTACTATTGGTACTATTATTAATTATTGGTCACATAATCTAGCACAACATTTTTATAAATGCATGATTAATGTAATAAAATTTGGACCATTTAAACGGAGTATCTCAAAAAGTGATTGTTTAGCCTTCAAAGTTGGAAAAAATTTGCTCGTGCGTTATTGTTTTAAAATACTCGAGCATCCTAATATGTTTATTACACCATCCTCTCGTCTGTCACTCAATTTCTCATTCCCCGCATATATAAATCGTGCAATTGGCCACAGATTTACCTAATTTACCTACTTACCATTCTCATTTTTGATACGTAATCTGGCCAATTCCGTTTCTGTTTCGCATGCAAAATTTTGGGCACACTTAAGTTGATTTAGCATTTCTAGTTTCATTTTTAAAGTTTAAACTAATATGGACAATTCTCTCCTTCGTTGTATTCAGCGTTACTTTAATGTTTTGAAGATAAATTTCACGTCCATGCCTGGAAACGATAAATTTAACTTTCTAATTTATTTTTGTAGCATTCTTGTATTTGAACTGTCGGTATTTTTACCGTTTTACCTCATCTTCTTTTTAAACTTTCTTATATTACCTACTATTACGTGAGTTATCCGTAACTAGTACGATTAAACACAGCTTTAAATGTAGGGTCAATAAGTTCTCTGACGCAATTAAAACAGCGAAAAAATAAACACTTTCAATTTAACTAGCGACGATTAAGATAGCATTGCTATAAGCGTTTCGACCTGGGTACTTACGCAAATTCGGTAAAACCTATATGCCACGGTGATAACCCAAAAGTGGTAAAACAATCGCCGCTGATGACTAATAAATCCGGATCTGGACTAGATTCCATCTTGTCCAACATTACTTTATCAATTGCCGCTGCAACCGATTTACTATTATCCAGATCCAAATCGGTATTCAGACTTAATTCTTTAATGCAATCGATTAAAAGTTGGCGGCCGTGTTTTGAGTTTAACACGTTTACTTGAAGGCGAGGTTTCGAACCGGTAACTAGACAGAAAGAAACCGATACAATAATCGAAGAAAACTGTAAATTAAATTAGTAAACCTGTATATTTAACATGTACGTTTTGTGCATGGTACTAGGAAATAATTACTGATGACAAGTATAACTCGATAAAATTCGAAAAGCGACATCGTACGGAATCGCTATTAATATAAATTTTTCGGCTTATCGTCCAATTATGTGACCCAGGGGGACTGCTTCATGTTCAACCAACGTTGATTTTTCCACGCACTTATACGTACAATCTGCTTGGTGCTCTTTTATACATGTACTAATATCCGTTTGTCCAACATAACAGTTACCACATTCACATGAAATCTTATAAACACCTAATACATAATTCAGGGTGAGATCATCTTTAACGCGGTTCAACAAATTATTAATTTTCACGCATGTCTCGAACACTGGTCTAATATTATTTTTCCTAAGGACTCTGCCAATCCTATCTGTCACTCCTTTAATGCAGGCTAAAAAACAAATTGAACCATCAATTCTTTGTTCCATCTTAATTTTTCCTTCTTTAATTCCGTGATTTTTGCTGAACTTCTTTATGTAGTACTCCGCCTCTTTTCTACTGTAACCATTGACCATCATCTCCTACATTAATTTTTCCAATTCCTTAGGTAGATCCTGTCTAGAAGACACACGATTGGCTCCAGTCACCAATGTTTTGAAATCTCCTAATTTTTGGCTCGGGCAGTGATGAGAAAATAACATTTACTCTAATGCGATGGTTTACGAAACACTGCAATGCTCAATCCTCCTCCATTATCTCTTTTAGCCAATTGTCCATCTTTTTCCCTTTCCACTGTGAATATAATATTCCGGTGAAAATTATTTAAGTCATTCTAAAATTCCTGCAACCGAACCTCCCCAAACTGCCACACAATAAACGTGTCATCCACATACCGAAACCAACATTTAGGTTTCCACCTGTTTAACACATACTTGTCAATCTCTTCCATAAAACTGTTCGCAAACACTGGAGCCAGCTTAAACCCCATAGTCATGCAGTCCTCTTGCTTGTACAGTTTACCATCAAATGAAAACATATTCGCTTTCGTAACTACCTCAATAAAACTGGATAATTCGTTACTAATAGCATATGTTTTAATAATTTTGACCATAATTTTTTATTTGGAACATTCGTAAACAATGAAACAACGTCAAAACTGACTATTAATTTTTTTTTCTGTGACAACCAATTGTTTCACCTTATTAACAAACTCTTCTGAATTTGATATATGCGAATCAATAGCACCAATCATAGTCTTTAACTGTTTGGCAATGTACCCGTCCAGGAAATAGTTTTGACTATTTATTGAACATACAATAGGCGTCATAGGGCACCCTCCCGTATGAATTTTCGGAAGACCATATAACCTCGGGATAGTCGGAACATGCGACACCAGACTCTATTTTAGAAACCCATCCAAATTCGAATGTTTAACCACTTCCTCAACATTTTTGCACATCCCTCTTAGCAGGTCTTTTCTTATCTCAATGTAAAGTCCTTTACTTAACAACATTATCATATTTTCTGTATACACCTCGCTTTCCATAATCACGGTTGGATTTTCCTTATCCGCTTTTAGAATATACACTTCTTTATTATTTTTAATTCCCTTTAAAGCCTTCATTTCTTTATATTTCATGTTCGGATGAGGAGGTCTACACGTTCTTGAAATTAATGAGTAATCTTGCCTGACAACCTCCGCAATTTCTTGTGACGTAAATTTCAAGCCAGCTTCAATACTACACAAAATCTCCTTAATCGGTACTTGCTTTGGGGCAACTGCAAACCCGTTATTTAGGGCCTGGACTAACTCCTCACTTAAATTGATATCCGTCAAATTGACCACCTTCGTACGACGTTCCACATCCGGACCATTCTTAGCATTATTGTAATTACAACTTTACCATAATTTGCCAAACTTCCTTATTTGTTTGTCTTTGGAAAACACAAATATATTCCTTGCTTGATTAGCCGTGATTCTATCCAATTAGACAAAGTATTCTTCAACAACAATTCCAAACCCAGTCGAGAATTATCTCATGGGAAAAAGTAAAAAAGCTTGGAATAAGAAAAGACATGAGGTGAAAAATTGGAGACTCAAGCTGCTATAGGAGAAAAGATCGAAATTTTATAAGGAGCAAAACGCCACTGGTTTTTAATACAAAGATAGAAGGTGATAGGATTAGACGGGGATCCAGAAAGACGTTAAATTAGAAAATTGCAATCAAGCTGCGATCTGCGAATAAAAAGTGGTTGCATCGCAGATTCAGAAAAGATAGCATGAATAGGAGAGGATTTTAACGCTCCAATGCACAGCCGAAGGCAGCAATATTGAACTCTGTCCAGTTTCCCGAGGAAAGATTTAGCAGAATTTCCATAGATGAAGGAGCAGTAATCAATCCTGGAACGAATTATAGCTTTATAAAGGATTAGGGGAATAGAAGAGTCACCACCCCATTTGGATAAAAATAGGTCTCTCAGGAGATTGAGTCTTTTAAGGAAGGAATCGTAGAGAAAGTTAATGTGTTCATGGAAAGTGAGTCGGCTGTTTAGAATAATATCGAGGTAGCAAAAGGAGCTCATGAGCGCGGAATCGTAATATTAGATGAAATAATACTTACTAAAGCTTGATCGTAGGGGCAGAGAGAAAACACCATAGAGAAAAATTTTGAAGGAAAGAGAGGTACTAAGGATAGACAAAGAGTTGTTGATCTCTTCGTTGACGGCGGTCAGATCACTACAGCTGAAGTAGATAAGGATATCATCTGCGAAAAAGAGAGAGGAGAAAATCATAGGGAGAGAAGCAATATTAAGAAGATAGATATTGAAAAGTGTGGGGCTGAAACAAGATCACTGGGGAGTCCGCGGGAGATGCATCTGGAAATGTCACGGAAGGGAGTAGAGAATCTATTTTGGAACAGGTTTAGAATAAGAAAGATGAAAGCAGATGAAATATTAAACACAAGAAGCTTGGCGCATAGAGTAGAAAGGTCGACATTATCAAACGCAGAAGAGAGACATCAACAAACGTAGCAACAGTGAATTTCCTTTCTAGGAAAGCTTTGTAGACTTCTGATAGGAAAAGACTGCTGCAGTCGACCGGACCCAACTCCGGGCGAAAACTAAACATATTAGAAGGTATCAGATCATTGTGTTCCAGCTGTCAAACTAGTCAGTTGTTCATCATACCTTCGAAGAGTTTATGAAAACAGGAAGCCAAAGAAATAGGTCGAAACGTGGATTGATTTCTTTTAGAAATACGGATGATAATAAAGTCATTTCAGGATTTAGGTGTGGATTCGGACAGTAAGAAGGAGTTAAAGATAATCAAAAGAGGGATGTGCAATGAAAGTGTAGAGAGATTTTTAAGTATAAGGAACGATATACCATCTAAACCTGGCGAGGAGTTGAAGGATTTATTAAAAATAGATAGTAGCTCATCGTAACGGAAAGGAAGAGATAAGAAGCGCGACTCGGAGTTGGGTGGAAGGATGGGAAGCGAGCTTTCCTCAAGAGAAGGATTGCAGGCGGGCACGATAGCATCCAGAAAGGAAATAAGTCGTTGCAGTGGGGGAGAGAAATGCACAGGAACCTTAGAGAGGGGAGATGTAAACGTCCTAGCAATCTTCCAAATCTGAGAAAAGGGCGTATCTTTAGAAAAATCGGAACAAAATTATTTCCATGAATTCTTCTTAGCATTTTTAAGAACGAACCGGGCCCTCGCATTGGCTTTCTTGTGTGCTAGAAAGTTGGACATCGAAGACTACGAACGAAATGATTTGAATGTGGCAGTACTTTGTTTGAAAGCCTGTTTACACTCTTCATTCCACCAGAGTGAGGAGAAAGGAGAGGCTTTTCGGTGATGATTTTTGGAAACGAGCAGAGCGAACGAAGAAAGGGCCGAATAAAAGGATTGTGTAAACAAATTGTATCGGGTTATAGGATCGGGATTCGCCGGAAGAAAATGGATAGTGTGCGTATGATAAGTCGCTCCTGATTAGGATGCAGCTTCACCATACCCACCCACACGATCAGCTCGAACTATGGAGAAACCTCTGAAGTGAATAGAGGAGAATGATTTCAGCCACGTTTCGGACAGAAAAACGGCATAAATGTTATAGAGATCAAGTAGACCCTCTAAAACTTGTTTGTTAGCTCGTAGGCTACGACAATTCCACTGTATAATGTTTAAGGAGGGGAACTGCGACATAGTATCTCATAATGATAGAAGAGAAAGGAGACACCTGAGCAGCAGTAAAGTAGGATACAATAAGTGGAATAAAATGCTTTAGAGGAAGGGGCGCGTGGTCGCACTTCCAAGGTGGAGGAAGGATAGTGAAGATTGGTAAACATAAAGGTGAGGAGGCCTACTTAAAATATGATATGGCCTCTTTTGAAAATACCTTTTTACTGATGGAAGAATCAGTTGGATGGAAATAACGATAGCAACTCTTTTAAAAGGGCAAAGAAAATATAATTTACAAAGTCGTAGTCGGCTGTAGCGAGTTAGATTTTAGTTTGGTTTCTGATGATGTACCGTGTAATCCGAAACGTTAATTAGCTCTATGTGTTAATGTTGACGTGGCGTTGTCTACCAAAAATTGTGTGATTTCGATGTTAATATGAACCTCGAAAACTCATTGAAGGGTTGTTATTATCCAGGTATTGGTTATGTTTCACTACTAGCATAGCTGATAAAGTTTCTATTCTAATTTACGTTCACTTCATCGATAATACTTTCACACTAGAAGATAGTGAAAATAATTGTTTTATCGATCTGTATATTTCAGCTTTCCTCTCTCACATGTTCGGCTCAAAATTTTCAAATCAACAGTGTACTCCTGAAATAAAAACTGTTCATTATAAATCTCCATTATCTACACAGTGTTTTTAAAGAATTCTTAGACCTTTTTAATGGTAGACACAGTCGAAGCTTTTTTATAAATAATCAATAAAGCAAGCGACAAGAATATTTAACAACTCAAACGTATCCTTCGTTACCTTTTTCTTTCCTTCTTTGTCTACCACTTAGATTTATGTCAATTATACACACCGTCCTCTCCTCCGTTTGTTGTTTTTATCAGGTTTTTTATATACATATATATATATATATTTTTTTTTTGTACAACTTACTCGATGACCTGTTTAAACTGAAAACTAAACTTTTTTCAACATCCGTAGGAAACTGCATATTTAAGTCTTCAGGAAGAACGCTTTCAATAACGTGCTATTTAGTCATTTAAATAATCAATTCCTGCAGCTCGCTGTTGTTATACGATTAGTTAAATCTGTTCATATTTTAAGTTTTCTCATAGCCTTTCTTTTTCCCTATGTTAAAATTCCCTTCTTCCACTACATCATCTTTATGTAGTTCAAATATGTAATTAATGCAATTTCCTTATGTTTCTTTTCTATTTCTACGGTAATTTCCGTATTCATTTTTAAAATTTATCTAAATTTTCGCTATCTTCTTTTTATGTTACTTCGTCACAGTTTTCATTTTATGCTGTATTTTACCTTTAGTTTTTTTTTCTTGTTAACATTTAATTGTTTTGATGCTTTTTCTCCAACTATTAAGTTATTCTCGTTGACAGTTGTTCATTTATAAACCCAGCACGTTCAACATTGTTTTCTTTCATTATATTTAACACTAGCTTTTACCCACAACTTTGCTCGTATATTAATAGCCGTCTAAATCTATCTGGAAATTAATACATTTTTTTTTTTTTTATTTGTTTTTATCTAAAATTTGCGTATATATTATAGTAAATTTTTTTTCTTTTTTAAATCTTCGTTTTATTTTATCTTACTTTTTTAAATATGTACATCCTTTACCAAATATATACGTGGTGTGTCCAGAAAGTCATGAAACACGTTTTTTTGTCGTGCTCCTCTCGCCTGCAGCGCGTTCGAACCGGTTTAGTTAGGTGGAGCTGACTCTCAGCTCCACAGCGCACCGCCGTTCAGTCTGTTCCGAGCATGGGTAACGTCAGCATCGGTGAATTAGTGCACCTCTGTTTGGAGATCTCCTCACGACGCATGAAGGCTGATTCATAGAACTCTGGCGCTTCGCTTCCGGGTCGTACTGGAACGTCCACGTTTCGTCACCAACGTTGTCCAAATAATCCAGTTCAATTTCCGTGCGTTTCGTCAGTTCACTCACGATCAGCACTCGACTGGCTTTGTGTTCGTCCGTCAGAAGTTTTGGGACCAACTTGGTGGACACCTTCCGCACGTGCAAATCGTCCGTAACAATGCTGAACACAAAACTTTTTGGAATGTTCAAGGTGTCAGCTAACAACCGAACACTCATTCAGCGGTCAGAATTCAACATTTCACGAACGCGGTACACATTTTCTTCCTTTTCTACTTGTTGTTGGTCTTCCAGAGCGAAGGTTATCGTCCACCCCTTCCTGGCCGTCCTTAAACTTTGTCACCCACCCCATAACTTGCCCCATAACTCATAGCAGACTCCCCGTAGGCTTGCTTAAGCATTGTGTAAGTTTCGGCAACTCTTTTGTCCAATTTTGTGCAAAACTTGATCGCCCAACGTTGTTCGATTGAATCAGCCATCGTGCGCCGTGACGAGGTCTCCAAACAGAGCTGCACTAATTCACCCCGATGCTGACGCTACCGGTACTCGGAACAGACTGAACTGCGGTGCGCTGTGAAACTGAGAGTCAGCTCCACCTAACTAAACCGGTTCGAGCGTGTTGTAGGCAAGAGGGGCGCGACAAAAAAACATATTTCATGACGTTCCGGACACACCATGTATTAACGTCAACTAAGTGCTATTTCCAAAGGTCCCATAGTTTTCATCATTGTAATCATTTGTTTTTTATTCCTTATTTACCGTTTTCATCATATCATTCGCTTATTCTATAAACGACTAATTTACTTTCACCGTCCGCTGACACGAAAAATAACGCTAATTTTGAGTGTTTTAGGAACGGGACAAAAAGATGGGCAAATGTTCAGTCAGACGCGTGTTTTTTTGTTGTTTTTTTTTTGCTAAAACACGATCGTAAAATCTAAGACAATTTTATCAATTTGTGAATTAACCTTAACATGTAGATATATGTTGTCGGACTTTTTTCACGGGTCTTTTTAATACTCGTGTATCTCCCATCATTAAGGCAACGTCCGTAAGAAACGCATTCGGTCGACCACTTATTCGTCGATTTACATTGCAAAATTGGTCTCCACGAGAAACCCTATTATTTTAAAGGGATAATATACAACCTATGTCTTTACCCTGAAGGTGGTCCACTCTAAATATTGGTGAAAGAATTTTTGAAATCAGATGAGTAGTTTCGGAGATTACTTCCTAAATCCAAACTTACACAAACTTTACCTTTTTATATTATTAGTGTAGATTTTTTCAATAATCTGTTTTTAAAGTTTCGCTGCGTAATATTTCCTTCCGTTTATTCAATGTCTTTTGTAAGATATTATTCTGTACAATTCTGTAGTCAAATCTGTTGTTTACAACTGATTTGAAATTTCTTTTTCACCTTTAAAACTTTCTGGTTGCAAAAATTCAACGTTGCCTCTTTCCTCCCGTTAATTTAAGGTTAAAAAAAATCTTAAAAAACAATTTAAATTTCACTGCAATCGCGATACGAATAATTATTATAAATACATCGTTTTCATTAATAGTATTTTCGAAAGCATTAATGTATCAAATAAAACGCTATTATTCACTTAAAGCACTTCAAGAAATAAAATAATGTAATACTTCTGATCTGAAAATTATTTATTTAGGAAGATCGAATGAAATATATAAAATTTATATATATATATATATATATATACATACATACATACATACATACATACATATATACATACATACATATATACATACATACATATATATATATATATATATATATAAAAACTCAGCCATTTTGGCCTCTCTTGTTTTCATTTCTGTCTCTTTCTCTTCCATACTTTGTATAAAATGATCAAAATTTACAACGTAATTCTTACTGGCATCAACACAAAAAATATAACATAATCACAAAAATCCTATCCTAACATTTAACTTTCATTATACAAATATAAAATTAAGACATTTTGTCATTACATTTTTCGTTAGATAAAATTGTGACATGTTTTAAATAACAATAACAAAAATCCTATAAAATATAACAAAAGATACATAAAATTGGGACATTCTGCGTTACATAAAATTGGGACATTTTTTCAAATGGGGGTAGCCTAAGAATTACGTTGTATTAATATATATAACGTAAAAAACTGATTAGAGAGAAATAACAAAAATACCGATTGCTCACGAGCAAATTCCACCGCCGAACGCGTATCGTGGATAACACAAATTTACAGATATCAAATACCTGTTGATAAAATTAATCAGTTATTCTTTTTAAAAACAAACTAATTTGCCTCAAAAATCGCTAGCCCAGTATATGTATGTTTTTTTTTAAATAAATTTTTTTCTCTTAAAAATATTGACTGAAAAACTATTCCCTTTTTTCTGCAAACACGCACATTTTTAATTTCGAGGTACTATTTAGATTAATAATTACGTACACAATATGATAAAAACATCTGAAAAAGCACGTTTATTTTTCTCATACATTACTTTTGACCTAACAGATAATTTGTTAATGATAAAGAAATTTGTGCAGCTTTAGAAAAGTAAATAGTCGCATTTAATAAAACTAAAATTTTAAGAATTTCTCAAACATTAAGAATTTCTACAATTTCTGTAATAAAAATGTTGTTACTAAATTTAAAAAAAAAAAAAAAAAAAAAAAAAAAGAAAAGGAAACATTGAAACACTTACATCCATTATTTGCGTAAACATTTTCTTTATACAATTTTTCATTGAACGAAACACCCCACTTTATGCACGATGAAATATCGCGATGATTTTTTACAAATAATTTGTACAACAGTTCTGCGTTAATTTCTATAAAAACAAACAACACGTTAAAAAATTATTCATTTTAATCGATAAATACGATTATGAAAATGTTAATTTTTCTAAATACAGGGTGGGCCAAAAAAAAACACCCGATTATGAAATGCTTACCAAATAAAAGCTATTCAAAATAGGGAAATGAAACCAACGCTAAAAATTCCAAAAAGTATATAATTTATTCTATTTCATTAGTTTTAAATAATACACCTAAATAAATAGTCACCATTTTTATTTTTACATTCCAGCAATCTTTTATAAAAATTCCCAATCACCTGTTTTAACGTTTCTTTTGTAATCATAGACTCTATATCCGTCGGTTTGTCTTTATCAACCTTATTCTTCAAATGGCCCCATAAATAAAAATTTAGGAGTTAAATCTGGGATTCGCGGTGGTCAAATGAAATCCGTATTCCTCGAAATTAAGCGGGTCTTAAATTTTTTCCTGAGCAGATTCCAAACATCCGTATACATATGCGTTGTCGCACCATCTTGTTGAAACCAGCCGTGTGAAATTGGAATTCGTTTCCGTTTTAATTTTGAAAAAAAAATACTCGTTTAGCATGATTAGGTATGGTCTGCGGTTCACTGTAACGATTTTGCACTCCTCTTCGAAGAAGTAAGGACCGATTATCGTCTTCGCTGATACTGCACACTAGACGGTTACACAAGAGAAATGTAAAAGTCTCTAGCATGCGTTAGTTGAGGGTTTTCGGCAACATAGTAACGCAGTCGAAGTGAGCCTCATCTCTAAAGAACACGTGTTCCAAATTAACCTCTTCATCGTTGATCATGTCTAAAAATTTATTGCAAAATTCAAACCTTTTTGCCCGATCAGCCGGCAGCAATTCCTGTGTTAGTTGCAATTTGTATGGGTGCATATTTAAATCCTCTTTGATTATTCTTCGAAGTGATGTGCGAGGATTCTTCAAGGCCGTAGCTTGGCGGCGCACAGATCTGTGTGGACTGTTGTCATGGTTGCGCGCACCTGTTTAGTGGTTTCAGGAATCCTTGAAGTCCGACGACGGCCCATTTGGTTACAAACTAGGGCTGTTAAAAACCGGGTAACCGGGTAACCGCGGTTACGGTTAAAAACCGATGATACGGGTGAAACCCGGTTTTACGGTTTTCACGGGTACGGTTAATTGTACGAAACGATATTCGTATTAATCGCAATGTTGATTAAATAATAATAGTAATAATAATAATCGTTTTTTTCGTTTCTTTTTGGATTGTTGTGTAATTAATATCATTGCGGGATTTAGTTAAAATAGTTCGTGTTTTGTTGTTATCGCTTTGTCATTTAATAACATCAATCGTAGTTTCAAAAAATTATTTATTTACGGGAAAACCGCAGCTCGGTGAGTTAAAACCTTTCTTCATAATCACTCGCGTACGCCCACTGCTCACGGGAGTGAGTCACTCAGCAATGCAGCAGATGCTATGCTACAAAAGACAGTCCGCTCCAACCAGCGCGATTTATTTACAATGCATTGGGAAAAAAAGTTGTATTAAGTGGTTGAAAGTTAGTTTTGTCGATTTATTTTCTTAAGCTATAGTTTTATTCTGATATCGTTTTCAATTCAAGATGCCAAAAATTTTATTGTACTTCCTATTGTAATTTAGATTATCGAACTTAGCTGCAGTTCAACATTTTTTCTGTGTATATTTTTTTTTGTAGTTTAGCTTATATTCTTTATCTTTACCTATCATATCCTTAAACGCATTGATTGGTTTCAAATTTTCCTGAATCGAATCTCTCTTATTCCTACTTTTAAACGAAAATTATTGTAAGTATAAAATGTTAAATATTACAGCAGCGATTCAATTAGTGGTTTGGATGATTCAATGTCTAGTCAAACATCAGTTAATCTTCGAAAATGAAAACGAAGGAATGATGACGTTGGTTGCAGTTCTGAAAGACAAGAGGCGATATGTGAAGGTATCGCACGATTGATTGCTACAACTTTATTGCCACTTTCTTTCGTTTCTTCCCATGGATTTCGAGAATTTATGGCTTTGGTGGAACCAGAATTCGAAGTACCTTGTGCGCAGACTATAAGTTCTCGATTACGTTTGATGAATGATTTAGTCAAAAATAAAATCAAGGCAGATCTGAAGGAAGTTTCAAGTGTATCATTAAGCATCGATGAATGGTCGTCTAGAGCTCAAGATCCGTACATTTCAGTAGAGGCCCATTACATTAACAAAGACTGCGAACTGAAGCATATAACGCTCTGTAATGAGTTCCTGGAAGGAAGACCAACTGCTAAGAACATTTCAGAAACTGTTCAATCAATTTTAGAGGACTGGAATTTAGATGGGAAAATCGAAGCACTTGTGCATGACAACGCAAGAGTAATGAATTCAGCTGGGCATTTAATGCCAGAAATACTATATAATTTAAAATGCAGTACTCATCTTTTGCAGCTGTGCGTAAAGGATGCTCTTAAAAAAGTTTTATATTACGAAGAACTTTGTACAAAAGGCCGCGCAATCGCAACCCATTTCCACAAATCGAATGTTCCTAGTCAAGCATTATCTCACAGACAGAGTCAGTTGAATATTAAAGAAGAACGACTTGTGCAAAGTTGTGAGACCCGATGGGATTCCAAATTATATATGTGTGAAAGTCTTCTGAAAAATAGGCAAGCCATTACTCTAGTCCTTGCTGATGCAGCTGTTATGCCGAAAAATGTTGCACAAAGGTTAGAAATGTCAGCAGTAGATTGGTCAACTATGGAAGAAATGGTTAATTTACTTAAACCATTTCAAGTAGCAACGACAGTATTGTGCAGTGAAAAGCAAGTCACTTTGTCGATGGTGAGACCGATAGTTTGTGGCATCATGCAAAAGCATATGGTAATTACTACATTTGATTGTGAAAATATAAAAATTTTCAAAACCACGGCATTATCTTCAATTCAACGTAGATTAGAAATCGAGCGAGCCGACGAAGAGCTTGTATCAGCTGCTCAAATTTCGTCATTTTTAGATCCCAGACATAAGAATTTAGATGCAGAATTATCGAGCCAGAGAGTAAAAATAATTGATCGTATTAAAAATTTATGTGAGGAACATGAAGCAACGGAGCTGGAAGTTGAAAACGAATCACCAAGTCAAGAAACAGCTCTAGATTTTCTTTTTCAACCAGAACATTTGTTCTCTACAAAAGAATCGCAATTTCAATTATATATTGCTGAAAATCAGATTGGGCACAACTCCGACCCTATGTTATGGTGGAAAAACAATAAAGAAAAATTTCCCATGGTTTTTGAATTAGCAAGAAAATATTTAGGGATTCCAGCTACTTCTGCTTCATCTGAAAGAACATTTTCTACAGCTGGAAATATTGTGACTTCCAAAAGAAGCTGTTTATCCAGTGAAAATATAAATTTATTAACATTTTTATACCGAAATAGAAAATTATTATAAATTAATTTATTTTTATTAATTTTGTTCAACGATTTTTTGTTATGATTCATATTATTTGCTATTTATATTAATCGTTATATTTACATAGTTGTACATTTTATTACAGTTGTTATGTTTTTATCTTGTTAATGAGTAATTTTAATTTACAACTTAAAAATATATTTGTTTATTTATAAAACGTGTTATCTATGATAATATTTCGATAACTGTAATTAATAATACAATGTTACAAAAGTTCTGAATACATAAAATTCAGAAATATACACCAAAAGGTCTAGCCGGTTAAAGGGGACAAAAGTGCCTTTGAACCAAACTTTATAAAAAAATATATAAATCTAGAGCATGAAAAAATTAGTTGAAGCTGAAAGTTTTAGACCTTCAGTCCCACAGGGAGCTGCTGTAGTCACCATTTCGTTATTTTCGGTTTTTTTACGCTATCTCAGCCATTTTTCAATTGATATAAAAAATTCTTGTTGGAGGTTAAAGATAATGGAAAGTTCTATAACGGTGAATTTTATCAGATTTTTAAAGGTGGTGGAAGAGATTCAAAAAAAAATTAAAACATGCATTTTTGGCTGAAAAACCTCTTGAAATTCAACTAATAACACCAAAATAGATATGTGTTACATACATATATTAAAATAAAATGTTTTTCTGAATTTTTTCGAACTTAAGGAACAGATGAAACAAATCCAAAAAAATGAAGACATGCATTTTTGTCGTAAGTTACATAATATGTCATTGTGTTACCTACTTTGCTATTATGGGAATTTTAAATTCGTGCAGAATCTCTATATTTTTTTATTCTACCAATCCGAAAAAATTCAGGAAGACATGTTATCTTCAAATACGTAACATATATCTACTTCGTTGTTATTAGTTGAATTTCAAGATGGTTTTCAGTCAAAAATGCATGTTTTTATTTTTTTTGAACCCCTCCGTCACTTTTAAAAATTTGAAAAAATTTGAAAAAGTAGTTTACACCACAAAACACGTTATATATTTTTTCCGTCGTAACTGAAATTTAAAATATTTTTTATGACATTTTAAAAATTTTGAACGTTTCTAAAAATTTGAATTTAGCATCTAAAAATTTTAAAAAATTCGCCATTATATAATTCTCCGTTATCTTTAACCTCCAACAAGAATTTTTAAAATCGATTGAAAAATGGCTAAGATATCGTAAAAAACCCGAAAATAACGAAATGGTGACTACACGAGCCCCCTGTAGGACTATGGGTCTGAAACTTCCAGTTTTAACTACTTTTTTTATGCCCTAGATTTATATATTTTTTTTATAAAATTTTGTTTAAAGGCACTCTTACACTCCTTAACCGGCCATACCCTCTAAAATAAAATTTTATAGTTTATTAAATAATCGTCTATACGAACAATTAAAAAATTATAGTTCTAACGATATATTTAAATTTTTTTTAAAATTTTATTATATAACTGTTAAAACGATTAACTGATTTATACGATTAACTGAAATCGCGATTAATACGGTTAACCGTACCCGTAAAAACCGCAAACATGGTTTTCACCCGAATGATCGGTTAAAACCGATACGGCGGTTAACCGGGTTATCCGTATACCCGTTAAAATCACCAGCCCTATTACAAACCACTACACTGCCTAATTTTCTAAAGTTATCGACCCATTTTAGGATAATTTTACGATCTGGGAGTTTATCATGACGTTTTAATTTGAATTATTTTTTAAACGCACGTTGCGCGGCTACTACACTATCACCACTTTTCAAATAACACTCGACAGTGAAAGCGCGTTGTTGCTTAGTCCACGGTGACACGATTACTAACCCACAATATCTACGTTAAATGGCATCGTTTTCGTCATCTAAGGGCGCTAGAATCGTCCTAACCCTAACAACTATTCTCTTTTTATGAAAATTTCATAATCGGGTGTTTTTTTTTTTTTGGCCCACCCTGTATTAACTACTGTACTAAATAGATGATGATGCTAAGTTACGCGGATAATATTTGTTTTTTAAAAACATAATACCCGTAATAATGTCAAACGGAAAATTAATGGTTATAAGGATACACCCCTAATGAAAGATTAAAACTATTTTATTAAAAATAACGTTAAAATAGCTATATTAAATCATTGGCAGAGAGAGGGGTGAAATGGGAATAACGAAATTGGTTTTATCACTAATGTAAAACTGAAATCTATTACCATATGCGTGATTAGAGAATTCACAAAAAGTATAAAAATTATAAAGGATAATATCTCACTATGTCGCTAATGAAATACTTCTTTAATTGATGTATTTATTATTTATACACATTGTTAACAATATAGTTATGACAAAAAATAAATTTCAACACTTATTAACAATTATATATATATGTGTATATATATATATATATATATATATATAATTCTAGATAAGTGTTGAAATTTATTTTTTATCATAACTACTTCTTTAATTACTGGTAAGGAAACAATCAACAAACAGGGTTTTAGATTAATCCCGTATTTTTTAGGTAAAAAAGTGAAATGCTCGAAAATTATTAACGATGAATACAAGTAATGATTTTTCATTCAGATTTTGTAGAAAATAATAATTTTTTAAGCGACTATACAATTACTAAAGTAACAGCAGATACAGTCAAACGTCTAATTTTTATTGCACGAAGAAAAATAGCGCTTAACGCCCAAGTGACTCTTAGTGCGGCTTAAATCATTTATTACAAATTAATTTTTTTTCTGTTTCTATACATTTTGAAGCACTGATTGTCAAATAGTAATTTATAATCAACCAAAGAAGTCATAATTTCCAAATACAAAATTAAACATTTTGCCAACAGCTATAATTCTATAATTTTTTATATAGACCATAAGATGTATTAGTGAATTTTTGAATTTATGCGTATCCCTTTATCAGAAACATAAAAAAAAAAAAAAAAAAAAAAAAAGATTATGCCGGGACATCAGATATTACCAGTAAAATTAAAAATTTTGTAATTATTACATTCAAAATTTAACCAAATTTTCTCTTTGTATGCGGTTTATTTAAAAAATAATTTTACAAAACAAAGGGATTCATGAGCCACAAACGAAGAAACAAATACGAGCAATAATATGATCACATTTATACAAAAGTTACATATAAACAGAAAAAGTAACTTTTTGTACCACATAGGAGTACTCTAATACAATACCTTTTAATTAACTGCACTAGCAGATTTTTTTTAAGGACGTTTTCTACATTTCAATTTTCGATATGTTTTTTTCTGGAGGTTCTAAAATTATATATATTAATCATCTCACCTTTTTGTAAAGTTTGTTTAAGGCAGTCAGTTTCAAAAAAAACTTATTGCACTATGTTTAATCAAAGGTTACTTTTGGTACATAACAATTTTTTGGGATCTCCAAAGATTTTTATTTAAACACGAATTTGCGATAGTTTTGTAATTCAGTTGATTACAAGTCAGAGTAGTCTTCTAAATTGTTCACTTTAGCTAGTCCTACACAATATATTCTTTTTTTTTTATCTAGTAATTTAAATTGTATACAAATTATAAATACCAGGCAGCTGAAATAATAAACTAAAAAACGTTAACAACCTAATGTAATTTTTATAATTTATAAAAATAATCACTAAATTAGTAACAGAACAATTTTCGGAAAATAATAATTTTGTATATATATATATATATACATTAACATTTATAAATCAATAAAGAAATCGTTTGCAGATTCTGTTCTTACTTTTTTGTATTAAATTAAAAACACATTGAAATTAAATAGTTTGATTAGTAAAAAGATTATTACCGAAAAATAAAAACAATCCATCGCAAATGTTCCAAAATTACTTATCTATAAAGTCACTATTTAGGAATCGAATAATTCGATAATGCAGTTATAATAAACCATTTAAATTTATTTTATACGCAACTATTAATTAAAATTGAATACTCCCGGCATTCAACCAAATACAGGTCTTGGAGTATTTTCCATTAATATCATATATGTAATTTTATTAATACGATCATATTTATTTGATGCAATTGCTTCTTGGTAAGCAATATACATAATTCTACCCATTCGAACCATATTTAAATCAGCGAGTTCACGCAAGACATACGCAATGAAAAGTAAATTAGCATATTTCTATAGATATCAAAACTTACAATAATTAATATGTTTAGTTTTTCGAAAGGACGTTAAAATTCATACTGCATATCAACCGCAAGGTATTAAAAAAAAAAAAAAAAAACCTAAACACAAAAATTAAACGATTATCTTATGTTTATCTTTATTTGGAGCACATTTGGAAATAGAAATCCTTCTACAATAACACAACGGCTTTAGTTGTTCTTATGATCGGGTCCTAATTTTTGCTCCTGGAAAAATAAGATTCTCGAAAAAATTCCGCTTAAATATACACCTTTTTCTTTTAAATTTTAATTTAACCGATTGCCAGCATTCTATTCTTTATTTTATTACAAAAAATAGTTTACTAAATTCATTACATGATCGGACTCTGAATAAAAGTCGAATATTTTGAAGTGATAAGATAATAAAATAAAATTATGAAAACTTAAAGTTACCATTTTTGTGATCGTAGAAGCTTAGAGTAGGTACGCCAGTAGGAATAGACCACAGTATTATCTGTATTATATCTTCATAATAAATATGTTCTTCACCAACAGCGAAAACAACATGCTTCGGAATTTTTGGATATAACTTGACAGTTCTTTCTATAAAGTCATTTTCTATTGTGTTTCTTGAATCATTATCGGTAAAATAAGCGTTGATATTATATAAAATTTTATTAGCAAAAGGCTTAAATAATTTTAATTTCAAGTAAACGAAATATATGGTATGCAGTACATTTAATAATAATTTATTAAAAATATTAACGACAGTGAGAAGCATATTACTGAAAGATTAATACCGGCAAATTTATGAATGAAAAGAGAAACAAATTTTTGGTTGTAAACTTATTAAATTGCAATACACGAATAATGTACAACGAACGCGAATTTTCAACATTTTACAACTGAATAACACCAAACTTCTTACATCATGCCTTAGAAGCCGAATTCAACAGATCTACATGTAAACCTTTAATTTTGTTTCGTACCGCCTATGAATAAACTTTAGATATAATGTATGTTTCACAGAACACGTACACATTAGAATGAACACTTACAAGACTGTGCCTACATTATTTACTTTTAATTTAAAATAGTTAAATAACAACGAAAAAGAAATGCAAAAAAATAAAATAAAATAACTAATATTATAAAATTAGCATACACTTTTTTGCCTTTATTCTATATGTTTTTAATCATTTTTAAAATACACTGAGTTACGTAAAAAGTTTGAATCTCGTAATGATTTTAGCTGCAAATTATAAAATAAATAATACCTATTTCTCGTGCTATTTCGCAAGTTCTAAGTAATAATAATGATTTTTCTTTTTAAAGTTTTAAATCACAAATTTTGAAGTGGAATTGCACCTTAAAGGGGAAATTATATGATTTTTTTTATATCAAAATATTTTTTTTTGTCGTTGGTTTTTTTGATTTTCATTATATATCTTAAATTTCACATTAAATGCGTTGTTTTTAATTTCATAGTACATGTTCTTGATATTTCTACTCTTTAATGTTTTTTTTATTTTCAGAAAAATATCGAAATCTTATTTTACAATATGTCTGCTAAAAAATATAAAAGCGGAGCTGAAAAACGAAAATTACATTTCGATCGAGAAAAAGAAAGAAATAAATGTGCAAAAATTGAAACTTTTTTAAAATTAGAACATAAAAACGCGAATGAAAAAGCTACAAATGCATTAACATGCGAAAAGGAAGGGATCTTATCTGAAGAGAATGTAACCAAAGGGAGCAGAAAATCGCAAAACTCGGGGAAAAAAAAATACAAGTGATGAAAAGGTGCGATATCTTGACTACCAGCAACTCTCTGTGAACGATACTGGTGTTTAGCAAGAGGACCGTAATACCGAGGCGGAAAGAAATTTAGAAAATATTAAGTTTGAGTTTGAGAAGTATGTTGACATGGGCTTGTAGCCGATATTGTTAAATAATGATTTTATTAATGACATCTTTTCACATGAAATAATTGACTTTCAAAATAAAGATCCGAAAAATAAATATTCAGCTTCAATAAAAAAATACAAAGACAAAACAGATCATTTTCAAATGGTTATTCACATTAAGAAAATGAAAAATGTTTAATTACTGGAAAGATCTTGGTTATGTTATTCAACCAGGGTTGGTACTGTTTTTTATTTGGCTTGAAAACTTTTTTCTAAAAGCCCTTCTCAATACACAACCGGATTTTCTGATTGTAAACACATAGGAACTTGTTTAGAAAATCACGAAAATTCTAATGAACATAAGAATTCAATGTTAGTGCGATTAACACGAAAAGAAAATAAGCCTGTTTTAGACAAGCAGCTTCAGGAGCAATTAAAAAAAGAAACAGAATATTATCGCAATGTCCTAAAACGGGTTATGGCAGTGGTAAAATTTTTGAGTATAAGTGGCTTAGCATTTAGAGGTTCCGAGGAAGTATTTGGTTCTCCATATAATGGTAATTTTATGGCTGCTCTGGAGCTACTGGCAGAATTCGATCCATTCGTTCGTGAATGTATTGAACAACAAGTGCTGCGATCAAAACCGATAATATTGTACTTATCAAAAACAGTATATGAGGAAGTAATCAGAGATTATGGGCAAACAGATAATTAAACAAATTATAACTCAAATAAATAACGACAACATAAAGTATTATTCAATTGTGATGGATTCAACCCCAGATTTGCCTAACAATGACTAACTTGCTATTGTATTACAATACTGTTTTTGGGGAAAAGTGTATAAAAGATTTGTATCGTTCATTGCAATTAGTAATCATACTATAGCTTACATTTATTTAATATTCTACAAGACTTTTTAGAAACAAATGGACCACTACTAGATAGTTGTGGGGGGCAGTCTTATGACAACGCTGATAATATGGCGGGTCACTACAATGAACAAAAAAATAAACCCATGGATTAGGCGCCGTGTGTTGCGCATTTCCTTTACCTAGTTAGTGAAGAATCTATTAAGGTTGCAACCAAAATTGTCATCTTTTTTGGAGTGGTGCAAAAAATATACGTTTTCTTTTCTGCTTGGACCGATCATAGGTGGGAACTGTTGAAATGTGAAACAAAACTAAAATTTATGTTAAAAAGTTTAAGCCAAACCAGAAGATGGTCTTGTCACTATGATGCTATTAAAGTTTTTAAAAGTAATTATGATGACATTATGAAAATTTTCAAAAATTTCAGTGAAAATGAGGTTGAGAAAATTGATTCCCGAAAAGAGGCAGCAATTTATTTAATAAACTGGCGAAACTCGATACCGCAATTTTGATTATTTTCTGGGAAGAAATTTTGGAGAGATTTAATATTTAGTTAATAAAAAAATACAGAGCCCAAGTTTAAACATTTGTGAAGGCAACAAGTTAATTGTGTCATTAAATGAGTTCCTGAACAACATACGGCATCAGTCAGATCAGAAGCTAAAGGAATACGAAGAGAAAGCTAAAATATTAAGCAACTACAGTGACATAAACCAGAGACGCATTACTTCAAAATTTTCAAATAAGTCTACAGATAAGTTTACAGATAAAGTCTCAATATACGACACAGAAAAATTTAAAAGAGACACGCTAAAGTGTACGTAACGTTATTGATTGATTATTATCCTAATGACGTAGACGAACATTTAGCGAATGAGTGCATCAGTTAAAATCGTATTTACTACAGTCTAAGCTGGAGTCTTACACTTCTTGCAGTGAAATTTTTATGCTAATTTATGAAAAGAAATTTGTTGATGTTTTCCCAAATTGCTATACCATCTTAAAGATTTTTTTAACGTTGCCAATTACTAGCTGTGAAGCCAAGCACTCTTTCTCCAGGATGTCATATATAGAAAACAAATATAGGACAACAATGTCAAACTATCGACTAAATCATTTATTAGTTCTTTCCATAAATTGTGATTTAATAAAGGACTTACAATGTGATGAGCAAATAAAGGAATTCGCAGCACAAAAATGCAGAAAGTTTGCTTGATAATTTATATAATATAATTACACATGAACTGTCAATTTCTTTTGCAATAATGTCGTACAGTTTCTGTTTGTATGTATAAACACTAAGTCATTAAATGAATAAAATATTTTATTGTTCTATTTGTTTCCTATACTGTATGCCTACATCACTATAGAAAACAGGTTTTTAATAAAATAGTAATTAGTTGAGTAATTAGGTAGGCCCTTAAGAAGCATTAGCCCAGGGCCCCACAAATTCACGATCCGCCCCTGTCGATAACTGTCAGTTCTTTACAAAATTTTTCAAGACAAACTTGAGTCTAAAATTTACTGCTAATCACACATTTCAAATAAAGACGTTCTGTTCTGTAGTCAATAGGAAAAAGACGAGCTTTATTTAGGCACTAACATCTTGTAATTTTGAGTGATCTAATAGGTAACGCTGTAAATTGCAAACTTCATACACACTGTTTTAAAAAGAATACTTAAGCTGATTATACAGCTTAATTTGGTTTTTGAAAAATGCAACTTATTAGGCTTTTAGCCTTATGAAAACTTCAATATAACTTTTGGCTTTTCGTTGGCTTACAAACAGTGATTGCTACTGCCGTAACGTAGCAATAGAACCAATTTTTATTATCAATACTCGGAATACAGACATTCATGTGTAATTGCTCAGTTACTATTTAAATATATCTTACTAAAATTTCGGATTTATTAATCTTTTTCATATAATAAAACTCATATTTACACAATGAAATTATTATAATCGTATAATTTTTACATATTGCACTATATAGAACAGTTATAAGAAAGCACTGTTATTTTTCTGTTAAATTATTGATTGATAGTATTATCTGTCACTTCTTTTTGACACCTACTAAATTTAAATCTCTAAACACTTCTCGGAAATTCAAAGTCCTGTTAATTTTCATTCAGTTTGATTAGGTTGATTAAAATTATATTAAAATAAATGCAGTGAATTTAATTCAATAATTTTTACATGCTTTTATAGTTTGTGATAATCGTGGTGAAGGACTAAAAATAATTTTTCTGTTTGTTTTACGTTAATATATTAAAATGAGTATGAAAAATTACTGGAGTTATTTTAGAAGGCGTAGTAAGTGTTTATATTGGAATAGTTAAATTTACGTTAATGTAGCTTTTTAATGTTTCACGTATTACTGATTAAGATAGTACGTAGTTTACAAAACTTCCTCTCTTAAATGTTGTGAATAAATTCGCTGTACATCTTTAATTACGGGAAAGTTAATTTTTTATTTTCGCCTGGACGTAAAATGACATTAACCTGTTAGATAATTTTATTTTATAAAATGAATTCAGCAGTATAAATATATTAACTTTTAATATGTCTTAATGAAATATCAATTTATGAATCAACCTATTAAAACATTTTTACTATGTGCTTACTTACTGGTTTTTTTTCCTTATTTAACTATGTGAAATTTAACTTATTATTATTGTAAATAAAGCTGATGTTTTTATTACATTTCATTAAGTGCGAAGTCCCTCTGTTTTGTAAAAAGTTTTAAAATTCTTCGTATAGCGATTTGAGTTTTAAATATTGTGATTTGTTAAAATAATAGCTAGAAATAAACATTTGAAATCTATTTCCGTATACCATGAATACGGGGCAGAATTATTTTATTTTTTTAAAATTGTAATCATGACGCTATTCAGACTGATTTTTCTCTATTATATAAAAAATGGTCAAGTATTAAAATATTAATTTCATGTAACGTGTTTTTAAATTTATATTTAGAACAGTTTTACAGATAATTTTTAATTGTCGATGCTATTTTGTGTTATTTTTGCTTTTACTTTTTTTTTTTTTTTTCGTAGCGGTAGTAATTAAAAAACTGAAATAGTGTTTCATTAAATATTATAATTCTACGTTTTCATTATGAAGATTGTTTTATTTTAAACAGGATACATTATGACTGGTGGAACTCCAATGTTCACTGTGTATGGCATCCTTAACGGATCTTTAATAGCAGAATTTTTTTATTACGACGGTTTTGAAGTACATCATAATAGGACTGGAATTGAACAAACTCAAGTTCTTGAAAGTACATTACGCAGAACCTGATGTTATGATGAGATTTGTGAAATGTAGTAAAATAAAGTTATTATTTAATTTTTAATTAGCCTAAATTAACTTGAATATTTTTTAATTTTTATTTCTTTTCGCGCTGTAAGAAAGTTAAATAATTATTTAAGAGTCATTATTTCGTTCAACTATAAACGACTCGCTTTGCTAAAATCATTATCGTTGAACTGCCTTTTAACAGTGCAGTGATTCGTGAACTAATATATTTATAGTTTTATAAAAAAATCGCAACATTTAGAATCTGTCGTTCTTTACGTGAACGACTTTTTTCGAATTTTAGTTTACCCGTTTCTCCAAATCTTTTGGATTTACTAAAAATTTTCCTATTCGTTTTCACATTGAAATTAAAGACTCTTTTCGAATTATTAAAACTCTTTGGCATTTTGTTAGTTTCCCATTTGTTGTGGCGAGCGTTAATACTCTATTCTTCATTTTCGCTTTCGGCTGTTTCTTCCTTGAAAGAATTTTTAAATTTTTTCTGCCGTATTGCAACTTGATTTTTGCGTGTTATTCGTTTATTTTATTCCTTCCTGGTTTTCAATAGCTGTTTCAGCTTTTATAAGCTACTATCTACTATCGCACTATTTTAATATGCTAAGAAGTGACGCTGAGTCGAATCTCGTTGTTAACGTAAGAAGAACAGAGAATCTAATTTTTAGAGTGCCATCGAAACATTTCCGAGGTTTTCCTGTTAATTATTATGCTTAAAATATCGATTAAAAATTAAAAATCTGTCGCTGATTTTTCTATCTTAAATTTACCATTTTCTAAGGCACTGGAGGTTTATTGCGAATTATTACTTAGTTTGGGCGTAATTTACATTTCTTTAATGCGAAAGTTTTTACACTTATTTTTATAGAACTTGAAGTTATCTAGTAGTATAGAACAGTAAAGGTATTCGATATTAATTGTACATCGCGTTGTGTAAATAATAAATATATTAAACATTACGAAATAATTAAATTTTTCTTCCGAGGTGTGTAGCCCAAATTTTACCTTTTTAACCTCCTTTTATAATAACTACTTTTTTCCATAATCTAAATGCAGTGTAAACGAAGAGAGAATCACTTCTCCATATATGGTAGGTAAACAAATTTTTAAACTCGTCATGATAATTCCTCGAGTTACTTCAAAAAACGAACAAAATAATTTTTCCCAACTTAATTCTAAGTAAACTTTTGGTGTATGAACTCAAAGTTATTACAAACGTAAAATATTACATTTTTTACGTAATAATAACACGATTGAAATAGTTGAGAGTTTTAAAATTATCTAATGAGAATGTAAAAAAAAAAAAACGACATCCCGACAATATTATAAAAATAAGACGCGGTCACGATTTATTAATATGCAGTAATTGCACGTGAAGTTTTATCAAACTATGAACGTAATAATTAAAAAGTCAAATAAACATATAAAAAACGGAAATATAAAATAAAAACAATTAAGATTTATTTGAAAATTGCCTTTTTCCCCTCCCCTTTTTAGATTCATTTTAGTGTAGGATTCTAGTGAAGTTAATTAGACACGCATCAGTTTCTCTGTTCAATTCGTCGTCACACATTTGTAACATAACGTATGTTCGAGCGAACGAATTATTTTGAACTCCAAAACGCGTAGTAAATTTGAAATTCCTCCTCTTTGGTTTAACTTTAAACGAAAAATTTTTAATTGTTAACATTTTAAAAAACACAATATATTCATTCAATTAATAGCGTAGGTATAAAAAATACAATATACCATGGTAATCGAAAAAGCAAATATAAAAAATATAAAACGCTGACTAGTTTCGAACTGTATCGTTCGTGATCTCAGTGCGTGTATATATTGTATGTTATGTTATTAAAAAATTTGATATGAAGGTGAATAAATAGTAATTTTTATAACAATTTAGTACCTCATTATGTGTATGGTGTTAATGAGATATAAATTGTACTATTTATTAACTTCTAATATACCGATTATCGACAAACCCCAAACAGAAACGTTTCACTCTTTACTCGTCCGTTTACTGATTGCAACCAACTCATTTAACAACCTTCGAATGATTAAATATTCTCCGTTTACTTGTAAGTCGTATTATTTACACTGAATGTTCATTTCTCTCCCTGATCGATAAGCATTATTCGAAAATTTTTATATACGATTCAGAAATGTAGCTCAATCAAGCGTGAAAAATGTTTTAAATTACACTTTTTAACAAACACTAAAAGATAAATGATTTGTGTCAGTTGATAAATTACGCAAAAATTTTTACCGGTAAATCGGTGAATAACTCCCGTCGATCGGCTGAATCGAAGGATATTAGTGAAAGACGAACGTTTCCATCGGTTCACAGTGTCCCGTTATAGTATATAATTAGGTTCTCGGAAAGGGCTCTCTAACCATTTTGATGAACAGCGGTTTTCAGGGTCTAGAAATGGAGACGGGTCAATTGCACGAAAAGAGCAACTGTAAAAAGGTGTATATGAGAGCATCGTATTTTTAAGGTTTATTAAAAAGTAAGTAAACTACTGCAGGTTTACTACCATGACAAAAAATGATACATTTATTTACAACGATAATCGAAAATAGATAGAGGCATCTTTGTTCCGCGATGAAACGTATTTGTTTATGCTTTTCACAACGGGGAATTAAATAAATCAATTCGGGTATTCTTCGCTTATGAATTTTGAATTTGATTTTATTTTTTGGCAACGCGAGAATGTTTAAAGATAAAACTGAATAATGAAAAAGTGCAGCTTTATGCTTACATTAGTGTGTTAAATATTTAACCGCTTTTGAAACTTATTAATCCATTGATTGATTTACAAATTCAAATCTGAGCAAAGCTCAGTTAATACGTATATCATTAAACGAGTAATTTTTAAATATACATATGCAATTAGTTCTGGAAATCGCTGTAACAATTTTAATGAAATTCATTAATTAGGCAGGGCGTTTAAGGTGTAGAAATTGATTGTTTTATAAGACGGAGGCAAACAGTGTTCGTGTTAGAAGTCAAAAATAATTCACTTGTTTACCATGTTAAATAGAAAATTGAAATTTCCCTTCGAATATACTTTGATCTGAAATTTGTAGATTCCGTTTTTAAATATTTGAACGTTGATTATTACTTTTATACGGTAGTAGCTTATAAAAATTCACATTATAAATACGTTTTATACATAAATATACAGTCGACTACTCGCGATTATTCGGATTAATTGGGCGGCCAGCCGGTCTGGATAGTAAAAAATCCGGATACGCCGAAGTTCAAGGTTAAATACTGCAAATTAAATGAAAAAATGAAAATTAACTTATCCCATAATGAAAAAGTAAGCATGAAAATTAACTTACGGTGGTGTACACATTAATTAGTTTTTAAAGAAGTCCATGAGTAAGGGGTCTGTGTGTCTTTCGCATGCTCTTCCTTGCCGATATACCACTTGCGTGTAAACAAATGGTATCAACCTCGGTGACGTTTCTTCCTGTTAAAGTACTTCAGCGCTACTTCGATCGCCTTCAGTCCTTTATCGTTTATGGTATAACACTTTGAAGGGGCTAGTTATATCCATATTTTATTTAACTGGATCCTCGTTGAGTACCATGATATCCTCATCTGCCGTTTCTTCGGTCTCGTTGCTGCCCATCCATTCGGTAACGTCATCCGTATTACTACTACCCGTTTCACATCCTGCAATATTTTTTATTAGAGAAACAAGCTCCTCGTTGTCTTTTGAACTGTCTACAAATCACATTGTTTGCCAATTTCATCCCATTTATCGCTGACTTTAAGATGTAATAATATGTTCCACGACTGTACTAATGCTATAGAACTAATCTCTTTCAATCCCTTAGATAATTCCAAGTGATGATAACATCAAGCATATCAACTGATTTTAAAGCAACCTGACAGTTCTCAATATTAGTCTGGCGAGTAGGCGGCGTCGATATTTTTTTTTTTTTTTTAAGGCCTCTAGGATTCCTTGATCCACAGCTTGACGACAAACCGATGTAACGTTTGCTGGAAGAAATATTGCCTTTGTATCATCATCTTGTAACTTCTCAGTTGCCGGATTGGAACATTGTCGAGAATAAGGATTGCTTTTTTCTGTTTGTCGGACAAATGTTTCGCAACTGCGGGTACAAACCCTTTGTGAAACCAAGTTTTAACAATTTCATAGCATCTTCATTAGCAGCGAATGTAAACAAATATTCAGATACGTACTGAAAATAGCTGTCGACTTTTTCTTCTTTATTTATGTATTTATTATTATTATTTTTTTTTTGAAAAATCGATCTCTATAATACGGAGTCCGGATAAACGCGAGTCGACTATATTTGTACCTTATTGATACAAATGAAAAATGGTTTTTGTGGTTGATGAAGTTATCCCCACAACACATCTAGTTTCGGTAGAAACCACGTTGAAAGGATCCGTATTAGACTAACGTTTTTCAAGTAAACTACACTGTTCATCATCAGAAAGATAACTATTTATATGTACATAAACAATGATTAAATATAAAGATAAAATTAAAAAGAAAACATAAGTACTGAACGTTTTAGATGTTATAAATAAATATCATTTTGTTTTATAAGTATGCAAACAAAAAAAAAAAAAAAAAAAAAAAAAAAAAAAAGAAATCCTATCAAACATGTAAAGAACACGTGAACTTTTTTCGTCTAGTCGTATCTGGAAATATAACCGTGAAGAGTAGAAATTATGTCAGTTGGTTACACGTTATTAGCAGTGTCTTGATAGCCGCAAAAAAAGCTATCGCGTAAACTGATAAATATGCTGACCGAACTCTGGACAAGTATTCAGAGGTGGTCCCCACACTGATCAGTTCTTCAGTGACAAAATACAGCTAATAACGTGTAGGCAATTGGGACAATTTTTACAGTTTACGCGTCAGGATTTTTTTTACATCAGTACTTTAGTAACAGGGTCAGTCATCTTCCGTTCAATTGACATATTACGTATCTTCACCAAAAGGCTCAACCTAATTAAGTTCTTACAAGTGTGAATTGGGCAGGTGTCCTTGCACATTCTGCTTAATTTTATAAATCCTGTATCTGCTTGATTCTGCATTATTGCTGTTTTACACTATATAGAGTAACTCTTGCAGCTCCGTGCTTTCCAAACATACACATGCCTTTGCTTTTGTCTTGAAGGTCGAAAATTTCCTATCGCCGTTGTTCAAGCTGAAACCTACATTATCCCGCTTTTTATTTGACGTTCATACTTAGGTTACCGTTTCTTCATTGATCGTTTGTCTATTTTCTCTTCCTCGCTTATTTCTTCTAATTCCTTCGACTTTTGTAATTGACGTTTTTCCACTAACAAAACGTCAGTTCTATCTCTTATCTGTTTGCCCATCTTCTGCAGTTAAATTTAAACCTACGCAAACTTTAAGTCTGGATGATATATCTCCGTTCTTTATAAAAAGATACACATGTACGTTTCACTGAAAAAGTTATATTTCAGTTGATCGACATGGTTTTATTGAAGATAGATCGGTTACAACTTAAAGACGTTTACCGATTACGTTTCTGACTTGCCAAATAAGTCTTTCCAAATGGACGTAATATACAGAAACCTTCATAAAGTCGATTACTCAGTTCTGTTGAGAAAGTTGAATAATTTTGGGATCTCTCGTGGGATTATTAAAACTTCGCGAGACTTATCTGCAGGATCGAGGGCAATATGTTCATAACTGTAGGTCTCCTTATTTTCTCTGCTCTTCAAGAGCACCTCCGGGTCCCGTTTTATGGCCTTTCTGTTTTTATTGTATATTAACGATTTTTATCGAATGTAATGCGGACTTTCAAGATATTATACGCGCTGATGATGCGAAATTATTCAAAGAAATAAGAAATATCGGGCAATTTCATATCTTGCAGTGTAACTAACTAACAACTTACCAGTGTGAATGCGTCTCGATAAAAACGAGCTGTGTCAGGGACCTCAGCATTTTATTAGATGCAAAATTTGCATTTAAAATTCACGAAATGCGTGAAATTGGTAAAACGAGAAAAATGTTAGCTTTAGTGATGCGAAATAGTACAAGTTTCAGACACAGCTTAGAACACATTTAATTTTATACACTGTATCAATCCGCTTATATTTGGAATTTGGTATACTAATTTGGAACACAACCTACGTTCAATGATCTAATTCACAGAACTGAAAATGAGCAAAAGTTTTTGAAGTAAAGGGTTATTAAATTAAGCGATGCGTACTCCAGAAATACTCCGACAGTTAAATGTGAATAGCCTAAAGGGGCGAAGAAAGCATATATAACCCTTAGCTTTTTGCGCAGTTTAATGCACGGTGGGTTAAACGGATTTGCACTCTGCTAGAGAAAGTTAATGTTAAAGTTCTAATTTCCGGTGTCCGCTCCTCAATTCGCACGCTGGCGATACGGTTTTCGTAAAAACTCAGAGGTACGCATACAACCCCCTCTACGTTCATTATTCCTATTGTCTGATAATTCGGAGGAGAAACATCGCGAATGGGGCATATTTCACAGTCGTTGCGATGAGTTTTTGTAAACTTTTACGAATTTAACGATACGAAGCTACGTTGTTCCGTCTTTTCCAAGTGGGAATATTCTACGCGCGCGCGCGTGTTATATGTACGCTTGCGATAGAAGGGTGCGCTTGCGTGTATTTATATTTATTCTTCTGTGCCTCTTAATCCTTTTCTAAACCATGTCGTTAGATCGGAATTTTCACAGAATCTAAACTCACTTTTCCGTAATCATTTTACTATTTTCACTGGCTGCCCCTACGGATCCTGTGGATTTGTCATAGCCTTTTTTTGACCTCTAAACCTACTTCCGTTCAATCTTCTGCGCCACAAGTTCACTGTTCACAATATCTTTAACCTGTCGGAATCTCAAAGCGTGCTGCAGCCTATCACATCTTTTCTTCCTACTTTACCGACTACGAAATCTTTCCTATATATGTTTCTTGATTCATTCTTTACTTTCTAATTTCCTTACATCATTAGAAATTGTCCGTTTATTTACTTGGCAGCTGATGCTCGCGAGTTCACTCGTGTATTAATACCCGTTTAATCTTTAATTTTTTTCCTCTTGTTGTAAGGTGAACTCCTTATTTCCGTTAAAGATTTATTATTTCCTCTATTCAGTTTTCATTTCTTTCGGGAATATTACTAATATAATAATTAAAGCAAACTTTAAGTACACTTCGCAAACAGCAAACCGCGGTAGTTGGGTAAGGGTTTAAATGTTCATAATATTTCTAGTAATAACAATTAAAGGTAACTTTATTGTTGCAAAATTTTTTATTAATTTAACTATAATTTTAATTTCTAAGATATTCTTTACTAATTCACGGCATAGTTACTATAATTGTGTACACAAATATTTAAAAAAAAAGTTATAAGGCGTTATTATAAACAATTATTTATAGTATAACGTTTATGCGTAATTAATACTCGCCATTATGCCATAGTTCAGTACAGTGTCTACGTTATAAAGTTGTTTCGGTCGACGTTACCTTTTTTTTTCTGAAATATTTGGAAAGTAAAGTAAAATAAAGTAAAGTAAGTCCTAAACTCTCTTGGTAAGGCGTCGGCGATTGTGAAATTAGAGTCAATTAGGCTTTATTTCCGAAAATCATTGCTTCCGTCACAATAAAACCATCTGTTTTCTGCTCCTTCTTGACCATTTTATTTTCCTCATACCATTCACTTACTCTGTAAATTGTCGATCCTCTTATCTGCTAGAATAATTTTACATATATATATATATATATATATATATATTTTTTTTTTGGTGTGTGTGTGTGGGTGGGGGGTTAATGAATATATTTCTGTAAAGATTTTCTCTTTTTTCGAGAAACGTGTTTATCATCATTCAACAAAAATGGTTCTCATGTTCAACTGAAGATACCCGTTTTTTTATTGCCGCAATGTAACGAAAAGTTTCATTCAACTGAAGGGGGGGGGGCAAACTCGCATAATTCTAAAAAGATACAAAATCAACAACTGACAAATAGTTGTTACCTGTTTACTTTACGCGCATAAAATTCCCCGTTATAAATTGATTGTGAGTTGGTCATACGACGATCTTCCATGATTACGTATTGATACGGATTCGGTATATATTTTGCTTTATTTCTTGATTATGATCGAATTAAAATCATTTTTCGGTCTAAAAAATTATTTTCGATCTCGTCGATTGTCATCCTTTGTTCTTGTTGTCGCTATATGGTAACGTCAAGGATGCTTACTTGGCCGAAACCAAAAAACCCCGTGCAAGTTTGTACGAACGGTGGCATCGCGCAGAGACTGAGTTGGGGTTTAAGTGACCAAACTGTCGACAGCTGAGACAGTAACATATGCCTACAGCAAAAGCGCACATCTGTACAATGTGTCAAGTAGCATTGATGAGTCGTGCGAAGATATTATGAATCCTGTTGAAATCAGGCAGGGTAGCTAGTGCCTGTGATGTACGTAGAAGTGTTCTAGAAATTTCTGCGTAGCCTTTGTTAATTTGTCTCGTGTGTTATACATAGTTAAAAGATGGAAAGTCGTTGTCTGCGTATATCTAGCTTACCGCCGTTACCGTTTTGAAGCTTAACATACACGGCTTTTCCCTTTTTTTTTTTTTAAGCTGTTTGCAATGTTTTTGTTCAACAACTGTATTCTAGTCGCAAGTGATTTCTAAAATACGCGTATCTGAATTTTGTATTACTTCGTTCAATAATAAAGAATTCGTGATAAGACGGAAAATATACGCTTACATCGTGTATTTTCGGAAATCTTTCTACTGAACACGCGTTTCGTAATTATGATGATTTTTCCCGTTCGGGGGAGAGTTGGTTCCGCGATGCAAGCGCAAATTCGCAGTTTTATTCCCTCTGATATTCAAGTCCCAAGACATTTTATTTTGTTGTTCGTGTGAATATATATTGATACGGTTTGTGCGGCCTCTAGCCGGTTTAAGAGTAAATTAATTTGTTTGTTTTGGTTGATCTTTTTAGATCGAGAGATGGCGCCAATTACCTGTTATTGATTATTGGGGTAGTTGCGCGTCGATAAAGGCTAGTGGTCAGCAGCATCGTAGTTATCTGCTCTTTCCGATGGGCGGAGCGGTGTGCGGTGCGCTCGTTGTCTATTCTTCGATAAAATGATAACGGAGGTATAGAGTATAGACAGCGAGCTAGCCGAAGATTATGTTCGTTCGCTCTCTCGTCGCATGCTGTAATTAGGCATTATTGTTAGCGGCCGCGTTAATTATGATTTTAGGTAGATATCGTCGTGTGATACTGCGCTGCAACGTGTTCACGTAGAATCATCGAAAAATTTGTCTGGTTGTTTATGTGCTTTTTGTAATAAAAGTTGATTTTAAAAGGAAAAATTATTAATTAAAAACGTTTTTAATTATCGCGTGGAGCGCATCTCCACTGGCGCCCGGAACAAGAAGGGAGAGGAGGAAAAGAACAGTTAAAATAAGAAAATTTCCTCCGTCAGGCAGGCTAAGTTCGTATCAATATATAAACTCTGACCCCTCTTGCTTTCATTTCTGTCTCTTTCTCTTCTATACTTTGTATAAAATGATCAAAATTTACAACGTTATTCTTACTGGCATCAACACACACAAAAAATAACATAACCACAAAAATCCTATTCTAACATTTAACTTTCATTACATAAAATTGGGACATTTTTTCGGATGAGGGGTAGCCTAAGAATTACGTTGTAATTAATATATACATATATATATATATATATATTTTATAAATTTTTCAACAGTTAGCGAATAATATTATTTCGTTTCTTGTCTGACTAGGAAAAATTTATTACATATGTAAATTTAATACCGATTCGGTGATTTGTCTATGATATTTTCTTAAGTCCTGCCACGTAAATCTCTAAAGAATATCAATTATTATTTATGATTTCGCGACCTTCCGACGACCACCTCCGCATACTGACTATCTTACGAAACAATTACTCGGCTTTATGTTGTTTGAACATAATCAATGGGATCTTAAGTAAAAACGTACTATGTCGGCTACATTGGATACCCGCTCGGCTTCCTCGAACCGTGACCGATCAATCGTTCACACTCTGGAGTCCTTTAACAGCGACGCCAGATGTTCTAGATGAGACGGATCGTCTTTCTTAGAGGACTTTTTATAGTGACGTACACATTGATTGTTCCAGATAATGATATTGATACGGATTCGGTATTTACGGCGCTATCTAGCGATGATGTCGAGCTAGAAATTATTCTCCGATTAAAATCATTAATTTTCGATCTCTCATCAATTCTATTATTCATCGTCGTCAGAGAATACGGCCGGGATATTTACACGACCGAATATGTAATTTCCGATTTTTGTCGAATTTCTTGGCTCGGGTAGTATTAAGAGGTTGTGTAAGTGTCCTGGTATATATGCGACAAGAGGATAGTGTCTGTCGGCCGCGTGAGATGAGTGTTGTAACGGCTATGTAGTATTAATTGATAGTGGAATAAATGTACCGTTAGTTACCGTTTAATTAGGTACGAAACGAGTCGGCATTCAACAACCGTTAACACTAGTCAAAAGTACGTTAAACTAGTCGCCGTATTGTAATTTTACGTGTGGGGCAATTTTGGCCGAATTTCTAATAAAACTCGTTTATTTTTCGGCTACGCGCGACCACGGTCATTTTTTTATGTGAATTTATGTTATTTTATCGAATATACGCGTTTTTGAGACAAGTTGCATTTAATTAAACGCGTGGTGTGGTACCACCGTAAGACCTCTCGTACGAGGGAGTAAATACACCCGTGGTGCGGGGGCAGATTCGTAATTATTTTGATAAGTTTCCTGTGTGTTTATCTTATATGAAGACCAAGTCCTCTCACAGAAGCAGAATCGTTTCAATAATAAGAATAATAAATAAGAGAAATTCATTTCAATATACAAAAGTATCTCTACGAAATCGCGCGACTTAAATCCGGCATCTTCTAAACAAGACATAAAAAAAAAACAGTTTGCGAAGGAAAGAAGAAAAAAAGTCACCGGAAAAACTTCTACGATATCTCCAAATGGTTCATATATTTATTTCTTTTAATGTAAACTTGGGCGAACAAAAGATTTTTCTTTCTCTTGGTATTTACGTTTAATTTGTTACATCCGGGGACACAATATTCGATTCGTTTGTAAATTATATTACTCTTGCGTCGATATTTCCACATTCGCAAAACGCATTGGGAACAATGCCTCAACTGGCGAGAATTATTTACATTAAAGTATTTTACAATTGTCAAATCCTGCATTTATGTTTTTTACTTTAGTTCTCCTTCTCCTTTTCTTAATTTTGGTTTTTGATTTTCTTTTTTCTGTTTACACGAGTAATATATCGGTAATTATTTATCCTAGTATATTTTAATGTTTTCTTTAATTTTATATAATGCTTACATCTTTTACTTTTTTCCCTTTGTTTTTCGACGATCTTTACCGTTATTTTTTGAATTTTTTATTTTATTCGTATAAGTTATTATCATTATGACTAATGTTACTATTACCATCTGCGATATCATCGTCATCATTAATATCTTCGTAATTATCATCATTATTAATATTACTGCAGTCAATAGCGCTTTATGTATATCCGAATTTTCAATCGCCAATGCAATATCATCAGCAAAAGCAAATACTTTCGCATATTAGATATACATCTATAGAGTGTATTTGTATACATATATCAGAAATAGTAAAGGTGCTAGTATTGTACGTTGCCCAACTCCCGCAGTTTTAAATTTCTCTCAGTATTAAGATTATCAGTTATTTTTACCCTTAACTTTCGATTTTTTAAGTAGTCTACAAAACACTTGTTTCGATCGTTAACAATATACCGATGTTTCAATGTTTTAAAATTGTTAATATATTATGCCTCTATAATGTTACTAAATATAATCATGTTATTTTGGTTTATAAAATTACATATTTGTTATCTATTTTTATTTATATAAAATTGTTCTGTACACATACAAATAATACGCAACAAAAAAAACGATACAGTTATTTAACGTCGGTTTTTCTATACATTTAATTTAGTTTAAAAAAATCTACAAAAAAATTGAGAAATCCCAAAAGAATCGAGAAACCCGAATAAATCACTGAATTCCCGTAAAACTCGGTAAGTCCCGATAGTCAAGAATCCCGAATAGTTTCATCCCGATTTAACCTTTCCCGTCCCGTCCCGAAATTTCGTGTTCTCGCACACCCCTAATAATTACCTTTTTAATTTCCTCCACTTTATCGACAAAAGTAACTCTCTTCGATCGGCTAAATCGTACCAGAAACTTACAAAAAGTAAACACTAAAAACTTCTGTGGGAATCAACGACACCGGTAGAAACCGAAATAAAATCAGTTCGGTAGTTCGTGATATTAGCGCGCACATACAGCCACTTTGCGATTTTTATTTATTTATATAGATTTTATTAATTTTTTTTCTTATTCTATCGAGTCTATTTTTTACCTTCCTATTTCCTCAACTGGCAGCGTGGTAGCCTAGTGATTAAGGTGCTTGGCTACCAAATTAGAGGTCATGGGTTCGAGACTTGTCTCGTTCCGGATCCGAATCGCTCTCAGGTTTATACCTAATCGGGAATTGAATTGAGTACCCGAGAAATCTGAGAAAGTAAAGGCTTATCCCCCTAAGCATTCTCCTTAGATCCATTAGGCTTGGTACATTGTGAACCTTAATTTCACAATCCCGACGCCCTATCGAGGGTATAGGATTTACTTTACTTTTACTTTTTCTCAACTTTATATTAACAGAAATCTTCATAGGTCGGCTAAACTACATCAAAGATTTATACATTATGTATGAAAAACTTCCTCTTGGTGAAAACCAGAATAGAATCGATTTGGTATTTCTTGAAATTAGCGCACACAGATAGAGACGCTAAAAACAGCTTTATTCTTTATATACATATGTTAGCAATGTGTTCAGTTTAGATTTTTTACTGCTTAAATGTAATGAAATTAATTTATGTTAGAAATTATGATTTTTTTCATGATATATTTCCTTTAGTATTTTGGTGCAAAGTACAGCGAAAAAAAGTATTACAATATACAGAAACTTAATTAAACATCAAGTAAAGGGGCAAACGTATTTATTACGTTTGCGTATGTTTAAAAAAAAAAGCAATAATCACAAACTACGGTTTTTTTGTTTAGCGAACTTGTTGAAATTGTAGAAGTTAATAAATAATTCGTCTTCAGAAATATAAGATAGCAAGAGTTTAAGAATATTTAGTAGTAAAATACATCCATGGAAAATGGTTTCCAATATAAGAAGCAACAAGCCGAAACGAAAAAATATTTTAAACAAAGGATTTTGGGGTTGGAATTGGAAAAATGTTGTAGCAGCGATGCACATGGTGTAAAGAAGTTATCACATAAAAGTCGTTTGTTTTTAAGCTCAGCGGTAAGCTGAAATTGTAAGTATTTCGACTGATTCTAAATGTCGTGTCAGGTACATAGTTTTCAAGTATAATCTGTGGCAAACAATTTGAATTTGAAAAGATTATGATGAACTCACTAGCAATTTCTCATTAATAAAACTGAACACAAACTTGACAAATGTCTGTATCATTTAAAAACCGTAATAACGGAAATTAGAAGTGTGCCATTTAATTTAACATTTCGTTTAAAGTAAGTTTTATCATGTTTGCCGAATAATTAAGTCTTTTAAGGACACTGATAGTGCGGGATTTGTTTTTAAAAATTTTTGCACAACATTTTCAAAATTTAAATGGTTAGGTGTAAAAACATGCGCGTGGAATGACTTGAGAGAACTCCCACCAAAATGTTTTGTGGTGTGTGTGTGTGCGACGTGAGAACGATATGATTTCCATGAGATAACCTATGCAAGTATCATGCTTTTCGTAATCAAATCGTGAATGCGGCTTCCTATTGTACCATTTGAGACCAAATTCAACGAAACGTTCAGGAATCAAAAATGTTTGAATATTCCATCACGATAACCCTCAACCATTGGCTCGAACTACTTAAGAATTTTTGGCCAAATGGGGAAGTACGGAATAACGAAGAGATCGTATAATGGCAGTGAAAATTTATTTCTTATTTTATTCTTTTCGTTGCGAATGGGGTGACTCGCTCGTTCAAATCTGATAAAATTTCGATATTTAGAAGTTGTGAATACAGGCACATCTAAAGCTTACGTGTGTGTACGTCAACTCCGAGCAGTGCTTGTAAATGTAAAAAAAAATGTGTACGAACGAAAAACGCAACAAGCGACAGCGAAATTATCTTTGTAATTCCCGGCAAGAAGCGGATTACAACGCGATAACGATAGTTATACTAAATTTTAATTTTTTCTTACAGACAGTTGTAATTAATCGGTCTCCAAAAGAATACGTCGTACGTAAACAAGTCGTCTAGACGTCGCAATTTGAAATCATGTATAAAAATTTTCTAAGCCCCGTAACCGTTGTGATCAAAACTGAAGCTTTCATAATTCAAACTTTGTAGAGATTTATTTAACTTTTTTTGTTTTTAAATCAAAATATGCACTCTTATTAAAATAATTATTTATTGACTTACGGTGAGAAATGATATTTAAACCGTCTTCACGGTGATGTAAAATTTTAATAATATCAAGTTTTTTTTTCTATAATATATATTAGCTCGTTAAGCAGTATGTGCTATAAAAAAAATTAAATATGTATAAAAAAATGTTTATAATAGTAAAGCCGCGAGTAGAATTATATTATTAAATAAAACATTAAAATGAGATTCGTAGTAAAAAATGTTCTTTGACTCCTTGAATACCTATTTTTTACTATAGCGAAACATGTTTTTGTTTTATTTTAATAGTATACTTCTGTTTGCGGTTTAATTAATTCGGTTGTATTTAATAACAGAAACGGTCAATAACGTAAATTGTTTTAATTTGAAAAAAAAAATTAATTGGCTGTAAGTTCGCTTTTTAGTTATACGAGTACACGCAGATTTGCATCGCTAAGCGGTGCTGTGCTCGATTATTTTTTAATATTAGAATTCCAGAAATTTGTTTAAACTAATTCTCTAGAACGAAGAACACAATCATTGTAATTATCGGTAAAAGTGAATTTATTTCATTAGCGAAACAGGGGCCAATTTTAAGAATTATATATATATATACATATATATATATATACACACACACACAAACACACGCATATATATATATATATATTATATATATACACATAATCGTGCTTGTATATTTATGTACGTATACCTAATTAAAATAAATAATGAAAATATTTTGAAAAATTACTACAATGTTCATTTATAACTGATATCTTCCTAGAAAAATGCTGAAAAATGAATTACAGAAAAAATTCGCTATAAATCACTTAAGTTTATAATTTCATAGAGCTATACTATAAATACGGCTTATGAATTATGGGTTGACTTTAATACAACACTATACAAAATACAGTTACAAAATATAACTGAACTATCGATGATGTAAGGCTTGGTTGTAAATTTTTCACATTCGAGAATACAAGCTGAGAACAGTTGTTCGTAAAATTTACCGCACGATTTGTAGCGTATTGTTGCAGTTCTATTCGTCGTGTTCCGCCTTTAACAGCCGTTTAAATAGTTCCAAAATTATTCACGTTAACCTCTACAAACCCATTCCTTTACAGTGAACTGAAAAATAAATGATCATATGTTGCATATATCAAGCATATAAGACACTAAATAAAAACTGAATTAATGGATTAACACATCTTAAAGGTCATTTTACTTGGCAATAATTTATAACAATTTTTTATTTTTTTTTTAAATTATAAAACATACATACAATCAGAAAGGGATAAATAAAATTATCCTGTTCGGAATTAAATAAAAACAGATATCATATCGAACGAGGAGAACGTATTTTTTGAAAAAGAGGCACTTTATTAAAAATGAATTAATAAAAATAATAAAATTTAAAAAAATAATAGCAAACATTAAATATATAAAAATGAATATTGTATTAATTTTTTTGGGGAATCTTATATCTTCAGCTGCGAATTAGCAAAAAATATATATATATTAATGAAGATAGATTTAGTATATATGATGGAATCTGAGGGAGATCCCGACAAAATATACCAAACCCACATTTTTACTAATATACATATTTTTATTTTCTCTTTTCTAGCCAGAGATAGGATATTCTCCAAAAATGTTTCCAGAATATCCATTTATGTTATTATAATTTTCATCATTTTTATTAACTAATTAACAAACGGGACGTATAAATACACTACAGATAATTAAATTTCCATCTGGATATCTAGTTCATAAATGATAAGTTTTGCACGAGAGATAAAGTGTTCTAATTAAATTACTTAAAAAAAAATAAAATAAAACGTTATTTCAGAAATTTTTTTCCGTTGAATCCCTTAAACTAATTTACAGGCAGAAAATTATACTTACATTTTACATAATACATCAAGAGAAATTGTTATAAATTATAAAAATTCTACAGTATAATTTCGACGGGATATTTTTAATTGCGTGTTTGGTATAATTTTATTTCATTCCACGTAGAATAATTTATTTTTTTATAAAAAAGAACATAAATATTACCGATAAATTCAGAAACAGGATCATTATCGCCGTCGCCGCAGCGCATAGTTCCGGTAACTTCGTCGTTTTCAACTATCGGCAAAAATAAAGAAGCGAATTCTCTCGAATACGGCGGTGATATCGTTTCTAATACCTAATATATATATATTAAAATTTTTTTCATTATTAGTTCTTTTAAAGTATTTCGTAAGAAACTGTAGATCACAAATCTAAAAAAATTAATTTAAAACTCACTTCCGTTACGAAATAACGGATTAGGGAAATATCTGTATTCGTTTTTTTCCAACATTCTTCGATATACTTAACAACTGGAACTACGCAGCCGTGACACAATAAATTTACCATCCTATCGATCAGCATTTTTTTTATTTCCAACTAAAAATGAAGAAAAAAAGAATAATTTAAATCAGTGTATAAGTATAGTAAATTTTTTTTAGTTTACAGTTATATTTGACTGGTGTAAATTTATCAAAATAACTCAATTATACGTATATCGATGGTGTATAATTGTTTTCTAATTTTGTTGAAACATTAATCGTGCTTTATAACGACGAAAAGGGAAAAGCGTAGTGCAATGTGAATAAAAATAAAAGAATTAGCAGAATGAACTAAAGGAGTTCCTGATAAATACTTTGGGATTTGAGTCAATTTACACGTGTTTAAAAAAATTAAATCCAAACAAAAGAACAATGAAACCATCGAACAGCCAAAATTAAAGGAAGACGAAAAAATGCCGAAGCCTGAGGATATATGTTACTAAGTTGACAAACTGAAAGGTAATAATGTGTAATAGCGTAGCGAGGAGAGCAGAGGTAGAATGCCGAACGAACCAAGAAATATCTTTGACAAAAAAATCGAAAAAGATTTGCAAACGAAATCCAAAAATCATGAACCTGTCTAGCCCGTAAAAGCTATATAACTAACTTCGCTGTTGCTCCGATCCAGCTTACTAATGTATCTGCGAAAATTTATTCAGGTTTACGTATTCGGTCTAAAATCGTCTTTGAACCATCCGGAAATTTGAAGGACGAAAAGAGAACTTTTATCGATACCGTATTTATTTACTACCGTTAGATGTCGATTATTTACGAACTAGTAAAGATACATCTCGCGCTCTGGTTGCTATTTTCTCTTTTAAACGTATTATCGCTATTGTTTCTCCCTTTGTAAATACTTAGAGTAACTTCGAATTTTACATTCGTTAATTAATTAGAATCTTGAATTTTTATTTTCACACACACACACACACACACGCGTCGGTAGTACATGTGGCTATTTTTTTATTCTTCGGAAAAAATATCGAATTATGAACTTGTACATTTCAATTTCAAAGGATAAATTCGTTAAATCATAAAATACGGCTATGACTTATTTGTTTATTTTTTTTTTTTTTTTTTTTTGGAAAAAATTATTTATATTTTTGGTTTTCTTGTATACATTATTATGTTCTATTTTTTGGAAATTATGAACGATGATTCCGTGTTACCAAAATAATTATAAATAAGCTAGCATTTCTTTTTGAAAGAAATAATAAAAAAAGAAAAACTTTTAACGTCTTAGATATACATATATGGAGAAAGTATTACAATTGGGAACGATTTTTCTGCCTATTGAAGTTTTTTCAAGCCATTATAAAACACGTTTCCTTAGTCATATTTGCAATGGTTATTGAGGTGTAAGTATAATTATTTGGTAGCGTGAATGCTGTTTTTTGGTTTTAAAGAATTTCATTATTCTTGTATTCTTACATTGACGTTGATCAAAAGTAGTACGTCAATAAAACGACATTTCCACCGGCGTAGGCAACCAGAGGCAACATAAATGTGCACGAAACGTTCGATTGCCTCTTCGTAATTACATTGCGTCTCGTGTATTCCTTGTTTTTTCACTAGATAATCACTTTCCCTCTTTTTCCGTCGTAGCAACTTCTACTCGGTGTTTATCGGGTACGTAAAGTAATCCCTTAACATTCTCGAGAGTGATTTTCTCTTATAATAAATATTCCAAACAAGTTGTTATAAAACGATATTAATACGAATAGGCTTATTAGCGCAAAAACGAACATATCATTTATGTAAAATAAACTGTCTAATCAGCTAAACTGTATATGTTTAAGACAAAATTATTATTATTATTATTATTTTTTTTTTTAAAAAAAAAAGGTCATAATTTGACGTTAATAAATATTAGAAAGACTCGAACTGCAATGTACATAAATGTTTTTTAAATTGTAAACTTTCTTGGATTCTACACCTATATTTCATTCAGTTTAATTTTTTAAAAACAGTTTTCTCTGCACCGACCAAATGTTTACTACTGCTTCATTCAACTATCTATTTTGAGAAAAGTTTCTCACTATCCTTAACCAGACGTGTACAATACTGCCGATGATTTCAAAAAACCTTTCGCATCAGTAGCAATAGTATGAGATTGGAAAAACTTATCGCAAACGCAGATTGTTAAGGCATAAGAATTGTATTTAACGATAGCAGATGGCACAATGCATCGAAAAACAACTATAGGCGTTGGAAAATTTACGTGTTACAAGTTACTACATGTACCTACTTAGAATATTACCCTAAACAATAAAAAATGTTCTGCAGTTACGCGTTTAGCATCCGAAGTGGTCACCGAAAGTCATTTTACATATGTGTAGCATCAAATATTATAATAAGTTGTCGGAGAGGTACCTAACGATTTCCAACGTCATCTTACAAGGAGACCATAAGGCCTCGGGGAAACGAATTTCAATGATTTTTGGTGTAGCGATAGTATATCACGTGTAAAATATTAGGGTGCAATATTCAAATATAATCGAGAAAAATGTTTATGTATAGGTTATATATAAGTTCTAGAACGTTTCGCTTGAAATTGCCGTGGTCTAAGTGGTAGCGTTCGTGACGGGTACACTCGATACGCGATTTCGAATCTTGTTGTATGCATCTATTTTTATTCCTTTAAATATATATATATATATATATATATATATATATATATATATATGTATATTTACTCATTCATTTAATTTCTACTATTCCAATAGAGGTTAAACTTGAATAAATACTAAAAGAGCACCGAAAAAATCAATAAGTAATAAAAAAATAAATGAATGAATGAATAAATAAATAAATTATCAAAAATTTACGTGTAAATAAAAAAAAGTGTTCACAGCTAGATCAGTCTTTAACTATCATAAATAATATTTAAATTACAAAAATTGTTTTATTATATTCAAATAGTAATAACTTTAATAAAAAGTAAAATTATAAAACTATTAGACGTGGAATAGTAGAATGAAATTTATAATAAAAAATCACTGAAAAAATATAAATGAATGAGTAAATAAATAAATAATTTATTTACTTATCTGATAGAAAAATTAATTATAAGTTTTATATATATATTAAAAAAAAATAAAAAAAATGCGCACAGCTAGATTCAAACCCGCGTATCGAGTGTACACATCACGAACGTTACCACTTAGGCTACGACAATTTCAAACGAAACATTCTATAACTTGTATATAATTTATACATAAAGTGTGGAGAAATTTTAAATTCATTTTTCTCGATTATATTCGAGTATTGCACCTTAATATTTTACACATAGTATACTACCACTACACCAAAAATTATTGAAATTCGTTTCCCCAAGGCCGCAGGCTCTTTTTGTTAATATATTTGTAACTTTTTAACCCTTAAGAATGTAGTCAATACTTGTACGTGGCGGTTAATTAGATGTAGTGTTTAAAAAAAAAAAAAAAAAAAACAAAAAAAAAAACAACTAAAATTGAAAATTACCTATTATGTTTTTATAAGCAACATACAGATCAAGCACGTTAACATACTGCTACTTGTGCGTAAATTAATATCATTTTTAATTTATTGAATGACGATTGTATTGATTTTAAATATTTATAAGATCGATTTATCATAGAATTTAGTACGGAAATAATTTTTACCTGTACTAAAACGTCCAAGTCGGAATGCTTCGTTTCAAACAGCGTTATGAATATCTGTAAAACCATGCTATGCAACAAAAAATTCGTCGACACAATCTCATCGAGTAAGACTAGATGAGTCGGAGTATGTTCCGTGCACAATTTGAAATAGCTCGGCTCAGTAACGGTGTGTTCAATCCAACGTATAATTCCAATAGCAACGACCGGAAATCTAGCAGAAATCGGTAACGGATATTTGTTAAAAGAAAACATTTATTTCAGTTATTATTTTAGGACACGCTAGAGCAACGGTTATTAATCATTCCCATTTCACGGACTCCTCGGTACCATTGTCATTTTAAATTCTACAATTCATAACGCGTTTGTTTTTTTTTTTTGTTGTTGTTGTGTACAAGCATCTATAAAACAACGATTGTTAAAGTTCAATTTTATTAACACGTAATACAACTTAAACATTTCGAAAATTGAGACGATTATCAAAACCTCAAGTTTGAGCAGAGACGGATCGCTCTGATCGCTCAAGTCGTTCTTGGCCTACTGAGCTTGGAATAAAATTTGATTATATATATATATATAAAAATGGTTTCTTGTCTCTCAATTATTATATTGTCAATTTTCATAATTTTCAACTCTGTATTAGGCGCTTGCGAATTGTTTTGTTTTACTTATCACGCTTGTGTCACTATTTAAAAAGTATCCAAGTTAATATCGAGGCGATACTTCTTTTTAATTACCATGAAAGATGAGAATGCTTTTTCGCGCAAACAAAATTAAAATTCCGTTAGTTCGTATATCAACACTGAATATTGAAAAGTTACAATGAAATATAATTTTACTGCCGGATGGTAGATCAATCAAGGTGTCTTCTTTTTAGGTTGGAAATAGACGACAGCATGTTTTCATGCCTGTTTTTTTTTCTTATTTATAGATATAGTCGAAAGATTTGTCGAGTAAAAGCGCTGTCAAACAATAGTTATTAGTCGCTTAGACATATTTTTTTTATTACACACTGAAGATTTCAAATCGTTTGCGAATTTTTTCAGCCAACTGTGTACATGATTTTCTTTTAAAATACATCTACTTTGTCCGGCAGTGTGAATGTGCTTGTAATTTTTTCTTGCAAGGATGTCGTTAATTCTTTTAGTAGGAGTGCAACAATATCAGCTCGGTGTGCGTGAATTTGACTAGGCAACCGTCGTTGAACGAGAGTTATAGGAATTTTGAATAATTTTCACGCACGAAAGAAAAAGATCGATAAACGATTAAAAATTCGATTAGATCCGAAACAGAAAATGTCGGTGAAACTTACTTGATATATTTAAATAACGTGCCCAGTTCGTATATTAATTCTGTCGAACCTTTGTTAGTAATGCAGATAGTGTGTACATCATCGATAGCTTGCATAGTTTGTTTTAATTCGTCTTTATTCAGAAACCGTCTGCTTCCAGTTTTCTTGCATCCTACAACTTCGTAAACGCTGCAAGCGAAAGCTAGTACGTATATGTACTTCGATTTATGCTCCGGATTCAGTTTCGCGGTCGGTTTAAATAAACTCTCGATCAGTAATTCTGTAATTTCAATTACCATCATTAATCATTTTTCGTTTTCTATATACTTTTATTATTTTCCACACGTACTTCTATATACTTTTATTCGGTCTTTAATTGCAAAAAAATGAAAAAGAAAAAGCAGTTACACAGCGTACGATATTACCGAAAACACTTTGAATAACTGAGTTTGAAATGAAAATACAACAGCAGAGCTATTCAGAAAAGCTGCGATATTACGGACGAAGTAAGAATATGCAAAAAGTGCTTTACAAGTAAATGTAAAATGCCGAGAAGAAATAACTTCGGCGAATATGTAGAGTTACGAGAAAATGCTTTATTCCGTAGGCCGTTAATTGCGGGTGCCTCTGCGAAAGCTAGGCGCCAGTGGTCGTTGAAGTATGTTTTTTACTTAAATAAAACTGTTTTCTTCCACGTGATAACCGGATGGAATAAAATAAAGTAGATTACGCGAGGGAAAAAAAGACGATATTTTTGTATCGATATTTATTTATAAAAGAAACAATAAAAAAGGAGGTACTATACAAACCTATATGATAATGAAAGTTTTGACTGCCCCACCGCTTAAGTACCATTCAAACTGATACGATAATTATATTTTATAATTCACACATTAAAAATTTATTCGAGTACGTTTTCGGAATGCACCTTCGTATTTGAATAAAAATAGCCAAGGTTTCATTTTTTACATTTAACATGTACACTTCAAGAAACATATGTGTCGTCACCTGTACATTAATAAATTTCAAAGTTTCAACACTATTTGTCTCTTTTTAATTTTGATGAAGTTTCGAATTCTACCGTGAAAATATTCGTAAATATTTTTTTCGTTTACTCGTCAAGTTTCATAATTACCAGGGAGAAGAAGAAACGGATTCAAAGTTATTGAATTTTAAACGGTCTTTCCGTCTATGATATTCGTATACACGAAACACAACTTTTATAAAACTCTTATGTTACTAATTTTGAGTTATCTGTGCAAAACAAAAAACAAAAAAAAACAAACAAAAAAATATTTACTTTGTAATACTGTATTATTCGTATCTGGTTTATGATTTACAAACTTAAACACTGTCGCTAAAGAACTATATATGCAGGTATCAGAGACAGTTGGTCGTCTTAAAATTTGAATTCGCCCCCCCCCCCCCTATGTACTGGCAAGAACCATAAACAGTGCTCGTGACCTCTCTTCCTTATATTTATTAACCATGTAAATAGAATTGCAATAGGAATAAGCATGTTTTATAAAACCAGCGGGGTAACATGGTAACCTATACAGTGAACTATGGCCCATAGAGTCTCGTCAATACTATAGGAAGAATTTAAGAATATTAAGTTATTAAACGCCAGCTATATGAGATTTATACACACGACTTCCCAGAAAATAATGATACAACCACACAGCTATGTTTTCTGATGACACGGCTATTTTATCAACTCACCGAGATAATATCATAGCCACTGAACAGTTCTAAAATCATCTGCTATGTGTGGAGAAATGGCTTAAACAATGGAGAGTTGCAGTTAACGAATTAAAGTCAAAACAGGTTTTGTTTACCTTAAACAAAGGGCAAAATTTGCCGATCCAGCTGAATGGGCAGACAATTCCCAACTCATGTGCTGTGAAATATTTCGGGTTACATCTTGATTAACGGCTCACCTTCAAGAATCATATTATTGCAAAATGAAAGCAATTAGAAATCAAATACCGCAACATGTATCGTTTAATGAACAAAAATTCATCTTTATCGGTTGAAAATAAAGTGCTACTCTATACAGGGCAATCTTAGAACCCGTGTGGACATACGGTATTCAAATCTGGGGAACGACGAGCATTTCAAATCTTAAAATTATACAAAGATTTCAGTCTAAATTCCTACGAGATATTTTGGCGGTACCGTGGTTTATCCGTAATGATGATATACACAAAGACCTCTGCATTCCAACGGTTAAAGAAGAAATTACGACCTTTGCTAGAAGATACTTTCATCGACTTGGAAACCACATCAATCCGCTAGCAGCTAATCTTTCGCAGAATAGCGTACGATTCAAACGATTCAAACGACACAGCCAAATTGAACTGGAATTTCGTTTGTAGACATTAATTTGTATAGCTCAACATAATCCAATAATTAACGTACATAAAAATAAGGAATAGCGACCACTGGGAAGAGTTCCACCATGGTTTACATAAAATAACATTGCTTCTTATTGTTCAACTGAACAGATTGTATGCAAATAAAAACGGGGAAATATATATATATATATATATATATATGAATTATTCATTTAGCAGTAATTGTGCTTATGTTATTGGTAAGGCGTGTTTCATAGAATCAGCAGGATAACACGGCAACCTATATAGTGAAGTATGGCCTATGGAATCCTGCCAGTACTGCAAAGAGGATATTAACAGTATTTTAACGCCCGCTATAATATTGGCATATAGCGTTATAAAATTATATTTTAACAACTAGACGGTAAAAACTTCTGATTAAACATGTTCAAAGTTGAACGTAAAAAAAGGACCGATTTCTTTTTTATTTTAAATATAAAAAAAACTTCGAGACAATCTACGATTTATTTATTTTATTTTTTTGCTCATTAGAATATACTTGTCATTTTACGATCGTGTTATTTCTGAGAACTGTAAAATATTTAATCGCTACTTATTAAGATTTCTGTATTCAATTTCCTTTACGATAAAATAGTTCTTGTTATATTTTTTGTACTTCATCTAGTTGTCTGTGGTTATTATGTACTTTATGTACTTACCTTTTACGACTGGTTTATTTCTAATGTTCCCATTTTTGCAGTTAGATCATTAGTTTTCCTCGTTTTGAGATATGATTGTAAACTAATTATTCGAAAAATATTTCGCTATACTCTATACGTTTTTATCTACTTTCGATAATACATTTCAACGAAAAAATTCGCATGCGTGTTAATAATTTTATCGTCGACAGCAACACTGTCTGCGCTACGCTAATATGTATTATTTTCAATATACATACCGAGAAGTTGAGGATTTCTGATGAGATCTATAGGCGGAGTTTCCGGCGAGGAGTATTGGCGGTACAAAACCGAAATATCGGCCGGATTTAACGTATTTCTGGACAACATTGATGATAATGCCTGCGCTGTTTGCGGATACTTAGCAGCTCCGTTTAAAGCCATTTCGATAGCAGTTACATCGTTCCTGGATAAATAGATACCGGAATAAATATTGTCTAATGTTGACAATGATAATAATAAAACCACCGAAATTATGCGGAGCTTGCTTCTGATGATGGCCAGTGTAATCTGGTCGAAACGTTAAGCGAATAAATATCTTGATAATAAATAAATAATTTTCGGAAACAACTGTGTTTTTAAAAAGATATTTATTCGCTTAACGTTTCGACCAGCTTACACTTTTGAATAAATATCTTTTAAAACACAGTTGTTTCCGAAAATTATTTATTATCAGTCCTTATTTCTCTATATAAATCTATCATCCGCTCAAATGTTCATTTCTCTATGGTTGTGCCTCTAAGTCCCGACTCTCTAAATTGGATGTAGTTCAAAACTCTTGCCTTCGTCTATGCCTTGGTGCTCTTAAATCCTCTCTAGTTCCAGCAGTCCTTGCCGAATCTAATACACCACCCCTTTCTATTCGCAGATGGACTATCGTTTTCTTACTAAGCGTCTCCCATTCACGTCCTCTACTCTTATCCATTCATATCTTTCCATTTCTAGGAACTGGTGTTTCGTACCTAGGAAAACCCCTATCCTATCTCCCATCTCCCTTCGGCTCAGTTCGTTTTGTCCTTACATAATGTCCTTTGTCAATCTCCTTCTTTTCACTTTTAATTTCGCCGATCTCTGCCATCCTCCAAATATGTTTACTGTTCCTACGCTCTCTAAGTTTCTTCCGCAGACTCTAATCAGACAGGAATTCCACAGTTTTATCAATTCTTAATTTCTTTCGCATGTAACCGTGTTTATAGATGATTCGAAGAGGCCGGGTGGTGTTGGTGCCTCTTTTATCTTCCCAGATTTTGGCTTTTCAGAATCTTTTCCTCTGCCTCCTTTCTGTTCTACATTCATAAACGTATTAATGACTATCCTACGTTCCATTATTTTCATTTCCTCCAATCACCTTTCCTCTAAATTCTTGATTATACCGCCTTTTAATTCATTCTCCCCTACCTGATCATTCCTGTGATTTTATCATACTCCGCATACGGTCACTTATCTATGTTTTTTCTTCCCTCCTTTGCATTTATATTGTGATATTTACTGTGGGTCTCGAGTCATTCGGGCATCTTCGATAATGAAGCAGCGGACTCCTTGGCTCGGATTGCTGCCTCTTCTAACCTCTTCTTTAAAAAAGTAAGTCTCATCGTCTAATTTCCTTCGGCCGTGTAAAAGTTTTCATCTCAGATTATGGTATCGGATTATGTACGTTTCCTCTTTCTCTAACAATCGTTCTTTCTATCTGTCTGTCCAACCTAGTGTCTTTCTGTTAACCTATGGTTCTCTTTGTTTCCTTCACTTCGTCGTTCTGTTGTTGTCTCGTTATCCGTCTGCGCTCTTAAGCTATACTTTATTATCTTTCTCGAGTTTTTGTTTTTCGTTAGTTGCCTCTCCATATTGTCCTTTCCAATGAAACGAAGAGCATGTTTGCGATGCGGACTATGTGTTTATTAAGTGTTCATCTCTTTCTGCTGAGTGTTCTGCTGTCTACTTCAGTTTGCTGCGACTATGTCCTATCTTTTCCCTTTCCACAGATTGCTCCTATTATGTGTTCTTTTCTTCTAACAATATCTGATCGTATCAAGATATAATTGATTCCTTCTTATTCTAATTGCTTCTGGCGGACCAAAAAAAAAAAAAAAAACTTTTTTTCAGCTGCCTGATTAGGTTTAATTTAGGGCTTCTATACATGTAATTTGTGAACATAACGTATAAAGAACAGGTTCAGTACAGCGATACTTTCACTGCTCCGATAAAATCGGTTTTAATAATTATATCTGAGGTTGAAAATTTTTTATCAGATATATTTCTTTACAATTTCCTTAAGCCTGCAACGGGCTAAAAGCCCAATAACAGCAAGGCATAACATACAATATATATATATATATATATATATATATGCGTGATAAGTTAGTTAAATATAATCTTATTAAACGATTAAACTGAACGAACAATACCGAATTATTAAAGAAGTAAAATAAGACAGATAATAGCATGGAGAAATAACATTAGTGCAACTGCCGCTATAATTTATTGTAGATGTATTTATTAATGATTGATAAATGTTTTTTTTTTTAAATAAAAGCCTTATTGAAGTGTAAGTCTAGTTTGGAAAATCTAAAAATGAAACAAAATTATATGTTTTCATAGCTGACCTTAAGACTGAAAATTCACTAATATTAATTCTTTCTCGATATAAATAAAATAATCTTCTATTCCTAATCTTTTTAAGTAGCATTAAGAAACTAATTTTAGCCAATAAATCGAGTTATTTTATTATATAATTACATTGTAGTGGTAAGTAAGTCCCATACTCTTAAAAGGATGTCAGGGATCGTGAAATTAAAGTTCACAGCGTACTAAGCCCAACGGTGTTAATGCAAGTAGGGGGGACAATTGCTTTTTCTAATTTCAAATTAGGTAAATATCTGGGAGCGATTTGAATCCGGAACGAGACAAGATTCGATAAACTGTGTGACATCTCTGGTTTATAATACCTAAAAATACCTTAATCACTAGGCTACCACGCTACCTATATAATTACATACGTCATGTGAAAAAATAGTAATTTAACAACTACGATCTTCACTGATCGCATTAAATATCAAATAATCGTACACAAATGTTACAAATTTAATATCATTTGGTCTAATCCAATCTAAAAACCTTTATTTTAAATTTAAAATAAGCTAGTTTTTCTCAAATTAAATTAAGGCCTGATAGAAATGAAATGCGTCAGTAAAGTATTAATTTAGTAGTATTAATTGTTGCCTAAAGCCTCATCCACCCCAAAAATAGAATAAAATAAAAAATAGAAATTTCAATTCTAAAAAATGGAATTTACAGCACCAGAACGGAACTTTCATTAGAATGAAAGATTATAATGTATTATAAAACGATTTCACTGACTTTAATTCGTTAGCATGTGTTGTTTATAATGATGCCGTTTATTTGTTTATTTATTTTTTTAAATTATCACTATATTTTTAAATAATACCCAATATAATCGTGAAAAATGAAACGTAAGCGACAGCTTTGTGAAGTTAGTAATAAATGGCTGGTTATTTCGATAACGAAGTAACGACGACTACAGCAAAATTATAAAATTTTTTAAAGCTTATTTCCAAGTATAACTGGAATTTTGTCAATTTAATAGTAACTTATTATTTATTAGTGCTCCTGAATAAAGACAACATAAACACATAAACCGTTACATTACATGTTCATTTAAGAAGGTTTATTAAAGAGATCACAGTTAAGGGGAAATTTCTAACATCGTGATTTGTTCGACAGGTAACGCTGTTTACGTTTTAGCATCAATTAGTACAGTTGAATTCAATTAATTTCCCCGATCAAAGTATTTCCGGGTCAAAAAATTATCTCTAACATTTAGAAACGAAAATATTAAGAAATCATTTGTATATCACGATATTGACGTAAAACTATTGCACGTTGTTTTTTGAAAGCTACCTCTTTAATTAACTTACTTTTGTCTGGCTACTTTGGTAATTTCTTGATGTAATCTTTTTATACAACTTGCAGATCGGCCTTCTTGCGATATTATGTTAAACAGCATCGAACTATACACATATGTGTGTTGTCCGTGAGTAGCCATTCTCTGTGAAATCAGCAAATTAATGAAAAGTTATATATATTCGTATAAGTTGAACAAAATTACTTATGCAATTCTAAAAAAATACCGAGTTTTAAGCATTTTTATTTAACTGCGATATGAATGTTTGTCCAAATCAGTCAAATCGTGCAATTTAAATTAAAGTCATTTTACCATAAGATAGAAGCAATAATATGGTAATTATTATTTTTTTTTCAATCGATTGTCGGCCGAACAATAATAAAATCAGTTTTTAAATTTTCAACAACTAAACGCGTTATTTTATATATCTTATTTCTGTGTGTCACTATGACAGTTTATACGGATAGGCCGGTTAAAATCAAATTAAAAACGTTTATTGAGGATTATGTAACTTCATTTACATTTATCAAGAGGATTTTCTATACTTAAAAATATTTTCTTGGTCCGAATTGAGCAAAAGCGATCAACGCTACTCTATAAAATTTTTTATTACTTAAAAAATAATTAATATCGCCCTTGTTTTCTTTTATATCGGTGAAAGATATCACAAAATGTAGATTTGTAAGTGCATCAATTGTTTTTTAATTTCAATTTTTATCTTTTTATATGTTGTATATCATATCTTTATCATGTTTTACTTTACATTTTACGTTTGTGAAACTTTACACAATCTAACAAAATAGAAACACCTTTTGAGGATAATAGAAGTTGTATTTCATATATTTTTATTATACTTTTTTTCAAGGTATCTTTTAAAACCTAATATTTTTATTTATAAAAACTGTTCAAATTTCTGTGTTTACTTTTTCCAGAATTATAAATGCGCGTATTTTATAAGCTTTTTTTATCGGTTTTAAGCGATCGTTAAACATAATTTTCCGTACTTCTGTGATATTGTGTACTATTACGATTACGACTGAATGTATAGGAAATTTTTATAGCACTTTAACTTTTATAGTAAATAAAAAAGCTCTGTGCGGAAGAAAAGTTGGTAGAACATTTTTATGAGTAGCACTGAATATTTTCGTTTAGCGACTCCGAGATATTCAATAATAATATACAGTTGAAAAAAAAACTATGTAGCGAACAATTCTGAACGATGTAGAACACATTGATGTGACACTAAAGGCCGTAGTTAACCCAGCGTACTATTTTTCGATAATAAATAATCATGAGTCATCGAGAGTGCCCAGGACCAAATATGCTCGAGTGGCTAGGTACCCACAGCAAATCAATATTAATTGAATGGGAGGGGAAAGATTATGAATAAGTGAACGTATACGGAGGATGACAAAGTCGCACGAATGAACAGGAAGGGGAGAGGATATCGCCTGAAGGGCACTCAAGGAGTCCAAGATAATTAAAAAATTGGAGAAAAGGCGGTTCGAGGAAATGAAAATAATAGAACGTAGGATGGTCAATGATTCGTTTATGAATATGGAACAGAAATAAGGAAGACAAAAAGATTCTGATAGGTTAAAATCATGAAGGAAGCACCAACACCACCAGGCCTCCTCGAACATCCGTATAAATGGTAACATGAGAGGGAAATAGGGAACTGATAGTGCTGTAGAATACCTGTTTAATTACGGCTTGTGGGAGATTTTTAGAAAATGAGGGAAGAATAAATACATTAGGAGGGTGACAGAGATTAGTGAAGTTAAAGGAAAAATAGGGGAGATTATTGAAGGAGATAATGTACGGCCAAAATGAACTAAGACGATGTGAAATAAATGCCAGAATAGAGGTTTTGCTAGGAGTAAAGCGTCAGCTATTATAAATCGAAAGGAAGGACCAAGCGACGGAATCAACAAAAGGAAAAAGGCTATCATCAGGAATGCTGAAGTTGGAAGGGCGAGGAGAGGATGGGAATTTAAAGGCTTTGTCAATTTTCCAAATCTGCGCAAGAGGATTGCGGATTTTAATATAAACCTAGCTCTCGCGTTAGCCTGTTTGTGAGCCAGAAAATTTTCAGCCGTAGTATTAGAACGGAAGGTTCTAAAGGTGGCGCGACTGTGATTAAAAGCGGTGTCACATTCCTCATTTCACCAAAGTGATGAGGCCTTATTGCGATGAACAGATGATGACGGATGACGGGAAGGAGGAGATAAAGAAAGAGCAGAAGTTAAGGAATATGTAAAAAGGAATTATTATAGAGATATCGGATCATAATCCGGAAGAATGAGAGAAAGAGACAAGTCGACCAGAGATCGGAATAGAGGTCAGCTAGTTCTGGGAAGATTCCAACCAGGAGAATCAGTATGCTTGGAATCAGGTGGAGGAGGAAAATTGACAGGAGTTATTAGGATATGAACATAGTCACTACCGTAAGAGCCCATAATGGTCTTCCAATTACAATTAAGGCCAGTAGACGGAGAGGAGAAGGTCAGATCGAAGGAACTAGAAATGAAGGCATTCCTGAAATATGTGGGGGAAAGATCGTTGAGGAGTATTGGGTTATCAGAAAGGATGGCATTCTTAAGGATGGAACCGTTGGTATTTTAGGATGCACAGCTCCATAAAGGAGAGTGCGTATTCCAGTCACCACCCATGATAAAAGAATGCGGAATAGAAAAAAAAAAAAAAAGAAAAAGGAAGGTGGGAATCGACGAAGGTCGAAACTAGCCGGAACATAGATGGAAACAATGTTAATAGGCATGCAGCGGAAGATTAAGGGAGACATTGTACGCGTAAAATGGGATGTCACTTCTAACCAGGATTACAGAACCGCAATAACCGTCATCTCGATCGCATCTAACTGCCCTGAAGCCTTTAACATTAAAATTTATGCCCGACCGGAGCCACGTTTCGGAGAGAAGAGCAACACTGACATTGAGTACGGTTTAAGAAAGGAAAAATTATTTAAAACAGATATTATTAGTCAGGAAACAAAAAAGAGAGTCAACAAAGGATGAAGAAGGAGAAAATATTGTTTGAAGAAGGTAGCTTGATGATGGCCACTGAAATATCTTTAATTAAGGATGAAGAAGTTGCGAAAGAGGAATTAGGAGTAACCAAAGAGACAGGAGTGTCACTAGCAGGATTGGAAGGAAGATAATTATTTGAAGAGAAGGATTTTTTTAAGAGCCCAACCATTAGAGAATGATGAGAAACGACTGGACGGAAGAGGGAGAAATTGAGGAAAAGAATTATGGAAAGGTTTTGCATTACGAATTTTGTGAAAAGTAAGAGATTTGGCTGGGAAATGAGAGGGAGCAGTCGACGGAGGATTAGAAGAAATATTGTTGGAGGAGATGGAAGTTGAGGCTCGGTCGGCATATGAAAAGGCCTGAGAAACTAAATTGCTCTTTTTGAATTGTGAAGCCTCTTAGAAGGAGATATTTTCGAATGCCGTAATACGTTTGATTTTTTTTTTTTTGTTTAAGCCATTCAGGACAAGATCGATCATTGGCACAGTGTGCGCCTTTACAATTACGGCAAGTGGGAGGAACCTGTAGGTTGCTGCATTCCGAGATTGGGTACCTGGAAGCACAGTGAGAACAGATGATAGAGGAACCACGGCAGCACTTCGTGATTTGTCCAAAAAGAAAACATTTAGAACACTGCATAGGTAGGCTAACACTAGGGAAACGGGGAATCGAATTTTGAATATCGTAACGTGCTCAGGGAGAGCAGTGCTATGAAATCTGATTTCAACAGAACCAGTCGGAATTTCATTATCACCAGAAGAACGATGTATGCGGCGAATAGAGGCGACAGGAATGGTGGATTCGATCCCTTCCTAGATTTCATCTTCAGAAAAAGACGGATGGATACCGGAAATAACGCCCATTCTGAATAACACAGAGTTTGGAATATAAGCTTTGATATTATGCGACGGGAAAAAGTTTGGATGAGATAGAAAGGAATCAGCGAAGAAGACGGAGGGAAACTTGACTGAGACACGACCCCTACCTTGTGGGACAATGCTTGTGGGGGAAGAGGAAACGGAATTAATCAACTTGGCAAGTGCTAAGGGATGGATGTTGCCTAAATTTTTATCTATGGAGCAACTTTCGACGTGAATGGTGATAGGTCCTGGATGGTCGGCCGAGAACAATAAAATATCATTACTCTTATTATAATTATTTATATTACTGTTGTTATTGTTATTACTATTACTATTATTATTATTATTATTATTATTGGTAGTAGTAGTAGCAGAAGTAGAAGAAGTATTAGTAAGAGAAGGAGTAGTAGCAATTGGAAATAGAAATATTACTACTCCTCTCGTTATAATTATCATTATTGTTGCAATTATCAATATTATTATTATTACTTGTATTATTACCATTGTTATTATTGTCATTATTATTACTGTTGCTGTTGGGATCGGGACCGAAAGACGGAGGCGGTAAAGTGAGATCGGCCTGAGAAAGCCTGATTTCCTTTGGTAGAGTGGAGGAAATCGGCGAAAGGAAATCAGCCGATTTACTTTCAGGGTTGGGATCTACGTCTATGCTTACCGGAAAGTTGGACGGGAGTTTAATCGATTTGGCTGAGCGGTCTCCTTTAGCTACGTTCATTTAACAAACGGAAGAAAAAGAAGAAGAAAAAAAGGGGTGAGGGGAATAATAATAATAATAATAATAATAAATAAAAATAAACAGAAGCGAATAAATAAGTGAATAAAATCGAAATAATAAAACGAAACTGAAACAGGCGGCGATAGATGAAACTAAGAGATACATAGGAACGATCTCGTCGGTGGTTTTATCGGCTGCGATGAAATTGATTAAGTCAAAGACGCCGCAGTCGGAACACAATTGTTAATTGATAGAAAACACCGTTATCAAACTTTTTTAATAATGAAAAATAGAAAATAAAATGATTTTTTTTTTTTTTTTAAATCGCTTTTACTTAACGTTTATGGTATTCGTTTTTCTACGAAAAAAACCCTTATTTTTTTTATAATAAACTACAGCCGAACTGAAGAAATATTTTTAAAGAAACGTATTTCTTAAATGTTCTAAAAAATAAAAAATGATTTTTCTTAAGTAATTTAAAAAAAAGTTTTATATTTATATGTTAAACGCCCCAACGTTTGCATAGTTATCATTCGAGAAAAGTTATGTTTTTATTTTTTAGGGTTTTTAAAATATGTATGTTTTGAAAGGTATTTCTTTTGTTTAATTACAGTTTATTAATTATTAAACCGTAACTTGTTTTTTCGTAAGTAAATAAATAATATTATAAAGAGCAGTTTATTTTTTTTTTTTTTTTAGTTTTAATTTTATTTATGCGTAAATTTTAAAATAAATGCAGCGTAAAGGAGAATATATTGAAATTTTTTGTTTAATAAAGAAAGGGGGATTGATTATTTTTGTATTATTTCAACGATAGTGATTCATTTTTTTTACTATTAATTTTAATCGTGTTAATGTTTTGCTTATTCAGAAGTTAAATTTTCGCAAATATTTATTTTAATCTCTGTATCGATTACTTATTTTATACTATTATTACGTTGATAATTTTGAAATATTTTAATTTTTCCACTTTTCAATAGGCCAGTTAAGCAGCATTTCCAATGTATTGTACTTATTATTTTTGTAACGCAATAATATTAATACATATACAGACATAAATGTGTAGTTACCGTTTCTTACATTTAGCGCAACTGAAATTATAGTTTTATTCTTAATTTAAACATAAATGTAACATATTGAAATGTTAATTTTTTTCAAATGATCCATTTATACTACTGTATAATTTCATTTGAACAGTTTTCTTCATGTCAGTATTACATTAGTGTCATTATTAGATTTGTAATTACGTTGCAATAAATTTCGTTTTACAATATCAGCACTATTTTTTACCCCTAAAATGGCATATCTTAAATTCTTCGAAAGCACCGATAGAAAGTAATTTTTACAGTTTGTTGTTTCAATATTTACGGCCACTAAGTATAATAGGAAACACTAAAATTTACAGCGCAATCAGCAATATGCCTTGCTTGTTCTTCACCGGTAGCGTTTAAAAATTTTCCAATTGCCGTTTTCAATACGCTAGAAAAAACCTCCATCTGCTGCGCGGCTGTAGATATGCTTGTTATTTCTGCTTGATAACCGGCATCGGAAATTAACTGATAAGAAAAGAAATAAATGTAGTGAACGTTAAAAATTCACAATATAAAAATATTTCGACAAAACCATTATAATTTAAAATTACATTTACTATATTACATATAGCCGGTGTTCCTTATCAGTATGATAGAGACGATGATACGCGTTCGTTGCTAGTTATTTTTAATCTAGTGTAATAAAATTCCCTGTCAATAATTTTGGAATCTAAAACTGTTTTTTTCGGTTGTATCACGCTTTATATATATACCATTTGACATATTATTATATAAGATAGATGGAAATTTTAAGCAAGTTTAAAAGGTTTATAAAGAGATTAATAGATTATCGGGGGGGGGGGGGGGGGATTTACATAAAAAAATGCCGGAGAACATAAATGGAACGATTTAGAATAATATTCACGGAAAGATAACGTTCTAATAAATGTCATTCTTTATGATGAAAATGAAAACCTAAAGGAAACGAGGTAATAAAGATTCCAAACGATAAATTATTCGATTATGTTGTAAAGATCGCTCATAGATTTAAAACAGTCAATGTCAATTGTTAAAGATAAGAATTAAAAATCAAAAAATTAATGAAAAACTTTAGGACCGATGCGAATTTAACTAAATATATAAGAAACCAGTTAAAAATGTCTTGCACACAGAGAATGCAACTTCTGCTTGGCGCAAAGGTGGAAAATGTTTTATTGAGATAACAGAATTTAGTGTAACTATCGGAATAACGAATGAGAGCAAACTCCAACAAACGGTCTGCAATATAAAGAAACTATCTTGACAAAAATTACATAAAGAAAATCCGGAAATCAGCACGCGAACAAAATAACATTAACGTTAAATCCGGGAATTCTTACAAAATACAATTAATTTTAGTTTAGTCATCGAAAGTTCAACGCACTGATACTGTAGCAATAACTTATCAGAAATGAAGTATCCATATAGCTGATACTAAACTCAGTCGAGCTGGTCGGTTACAGCGTACTAAACTGAATCCATCCATGAAGAATTCAAAGATCAGAATAAAAGATGTATTCATTAAAAATAATAAAGGAAGTGTAATCATGAAAAAAAAAAAAAAAAAAAAATTGGACGAGGCGATATTAAAAATTATTTAAGTTCTACATTTTGTCATAAAGTAATTCAAAACCAGTTTAAACGGCAGCTATTGAGGGAGAACCGAAGCCAAATGTAAACGAGCTAATACGTTTATTTTTTAATACATGGCAATGTGTATATATGCGCACGTGCACTGTGGAAAAATATATTACAATAATACCAATAGCGTAATGTAAAAACAGTTGTAATTGAAAGCTAATAAGTATAATCCATCATTAGTTAAAATATATTATTAATGATAATTTATGGGATACATATAAATTAAAAAAATACCTTTATTGTAAAATTTAACATTAAGCAATCCGGATATTCTTCGGCCAGCTTATAAATGAGAGTTCTCCACGTGTGATGCTTAATCATTGCAGGTAACCACGCCGGAGTCTATTTCAAAATAAAATAAAATTTGTACGGTATTACATGTGCCCAATAGTACCTAAATCAAAAAATTATTACTTTACAAGAATTTTTTTAAATTCGATTTATTTATTATTTACAAATATTAGGGTAAAAATAATTTATTGTTATAAATTATTTTTACCCTTATGTTTGTTTGTTATTAAAGTTGGTTTTTATTACATAGTTTATAACAAACATGCATGTATTCAGCTACATTTATTCATTTATATTAAATCGTTAAAATATCACACAACATTTCTTAGATCTACTTAATTGTGTTGCCTTCATTTTTAATTTAATATAGTTAAATTATTATTAATAAATTTAATAACTATAATAATTATTATAGCTATAATTACAGAATGGTAAAATGTAAGTAAAAATAAACTGAAATAAAAGAAATAACGAAAGTGTAAAATTAAATACATAAATAGCATTTAATTATATTATTGTTATAACTTTACAGCATATATATGTTACCGAATACGTTAGACAATTTGAATTTAAGATAACTAATAGGTAAATATATATATGCCTAAATTTTATATTATTACGCAACATATTATTACAGAAATCATGTTGTTACAACTCACTACAAGTGTTGAATTATACAATTATTTTTTAGATATAGAGCTAACTGTTACAATTGCATGTCTCATATATTTTCAGATATATATTCACAAAAATTTCTACTAAATCTCCAATAAAAAAAATGATATTCATTTTTATTTATCCTATATGAATTCTAAAATAATCTTGAGGGATTATTGAAATTAAAGTAATCTTGTATATGAAATGCCGATATTATAAATTTCTGCGTGCCATTTATTACCGTTAAATCTTGTAGCACTTTAATAAATAAATCGACATAACCTTGATTTTATTATCAGTTGTATCGGTGAGTAAAATATTAAAATCTTTATAAATATATTTTTCGTTATTTATAAATTTTAGAACAATGCACTTTATTTTTATATCTGCATAATCCTAAACCGAAACATAATAAATAAAATTCTCATTGGTAAGCTGTATTAGTCGTTTCCAAAAATTTCAAATTTACATTCCATATATCTTTAAACAATCATTTCTAACACTAGCTTGAATATTTCTTGATCATTTATTGTATTACATTTATCAATAAGTATGTTTTCATGATTTTATAAATAATTTTTGAGATACATATTCACTAATTTCATTTGTGTGGAATAAATGTAATATACAACAGAAGTGAATAAATATTTTAAATTCATACAAATATTAATTAGATAATAATTAGATAAAATGATTAAAATATTACTTTGTAATCTTATATATTATTTTCATAATTCTACTTCGTTTATATAAAAAAATTTTAAAATACTTAAAATTGTTTGAAACAATTAAGAAGCAATTCATAAGCATCTCATTAAAATGATTATACTTGTTACAAAAATACGTTATCATGTCAATTGTAATTATTATGGACTTATTATTTTTTTTCTAAAATGCAGAACCACAACCAATAATATTTGTGATGTATGAAATAAACTCAAACGGTTATTAGCTTCTGATCTGTATTTATTTTTTCTTTCCTATTTAGCGGACCGAATATTTATTTTAAAAATTGATAACATAAAATCCAGCGAGAGGAAAATTTTAGCATCAGTTCCATAGGCTAGTCTCCTCGGCGCAATTTTATATTCAATTTATATCGCTGATCTACCTATTTCGAATCAAACTGTTTTAGTTTCCTTTGTGACGTTATAGCTATACTCGCTGATGATGCTAATCCCATTTATGTAAACCTCGCTGTTCAGCAACATATAAGCAGGATCCAAATATGGGCGGATAACTGGGAAATCAGACGGACGTGTCAACATGTTCCTTTTACTAATAGATTCATAACATGTCTTAGGCTAAAAATAAGTATGACAATCGGATTCCGTGAGGTATTTGGGAATGTGTCTAGATCGGCGACTTTACCTGGCGTGTTCATGTTGCTCGGACTTGTCAAAAAATGGCTACACGTGTTAGACTGTTGTCCCTTTTACTAGGGAAAAAATCAATTTTAAGTCTTAGCTTAGAAAGATCTACCTACCAAACTATCATCGCAACAATTTGGAGTTATATAGAACTACGTGTAGGAATAGCCTATTACAAATTTAAGGAAAACAATTAAGTATTTTCCGCATAATTACAGCAGCCTTAAAATATGTTTGAAACATGATCCTGCGTAATGATTTAAATATTCCCTTCGTCAAAGACGTTCATGAAAATTCTATGTGAAATTGGGTACAAATTTAAATCCTTATATTAATAAAATGTACATTAAAACACCGTCAGGTAACCCTAAGTGGAGATTAAAACGTAACAAATGCTGCTACGACGACGCTCTTCCAATAACATAATATAAGTAGTTTTTGATTTAAGCATATTACATTGATCTAAATGCACACTGTATCTTTCTAGTACTATTAGCAGGAATCTGTGGGCTATACTTGACTGTATCGGTTGCCATGACACTTTTGCTATTAGAAATATTATATTTCATGAAAGTTTAGTAGGGTTTCATAAGCCATACTCAGCAGTATCGGTTACCATGTTATTCTTCCTGTATTATATATTACATATCGGGATAATCACCCTATAGTTAAAGTAGAATCTTCCCTAATAGATTTTGGTAAGGTTTCATAGGCCGTCCTTAATTGTATCGGTTTCCATGATAACCTTGCTGCTCTATATAATCAATTAATATCATCGACTTAGTCCCTCATTGGATGAATGAGTTAGCTCCTAGGTTATTATAATATATCCTTAGCTTAGTAATATATAATTAACATACGATTGAGGTCACAAACATCGTTTATGGCTCTACCGGTACGGTAAAAAAAAAGGAAAAAATAGTATAGAACTTCTGTTATTAATTTTATTTTTTTTAATGATAAGAAAAGTTTATATTATAATTTCTAAGTATACGATTTAACGAATTTATTTTAGTAATGCTCTTGAAGCTACAGTTTATCCCTCTTATAATCCGGCTCTTTATTATTTACTAAATATCTTTGATTTGCAAGTTTTACAATATTGCTAAATTCAACATTATATCTAGTGCTATTTTTGATTTAAATAAATTAATTCTCTCTTTATTTTCAAATTCTAAAGATAATAACTTGACACTAACATAGTATCTTTTACAATTTATACATCTATATAACTTATTGTCAAATTTTATATTTTTACGAAAATATCTTATTAATTGTATAAATTTCTTGTATAAAAATATAGTATCATTACAAGTAAATTCTGCATATTTTATTTAATATTAATATTTTATATAAAATGATTCCTTTATTATACGTGTTAATATTTATATTATTAAAGAGTTTAGTTAAAATACTTAAAAAAGACAATAGTACTATTAAAATTATCTTTTATATTCTTATAAAAAATTAAATCTTTATTAAAAATAACTCTTCAATATTCCAAAGCTGTTACACTAATTAATTGCATATTTCAATAATTTGCTGTTTTGATTTTTTTTTATACATATATTAAGTTCTAAACCGTTTTCTAATAAAAATCTTTTAATCCTGCGACGAAACATACACTTTTTTTTGTAATATCCCTGATAGTTTTTTATCGGCTATTATTACAATTATGTCATCCATAAACGTTACAGGTTTAACTTTCTATGCGTAATAAATCGCCTGTAATTTGTAAAATAATATAGTTTATTACACTGGCGGGGAAAATAACCGAATCTTGTAATAATCAGTTATCTTTTTTCGTTGTGTCGTAATTTTTAAATTTTACATAAACCATCCTAGCCATAAAAGAATATCAAGATATTAATTCAATTTTTATCAAAGTCTAATGACTTTAAAAGTTCAATATATTTTACAATATTAAGGTTATTACTGTCAGACGTACGGGCCCCGGCCAACCGGAATCTGCTATCCCCTCTTGACACCAGCCAAAACTCTGTCATCCATCCGCATTAACACGGGTGCCTTTTATTCTGGTCCTGCTGTCAGTCCGAATAGTGAATCTGGTCTCTTTCCTTTTCACTATAGAAGACTATAGTCTTATCATCCAACTTTCTTGCCTCCATTCTGTGCATTTCTAATCTCCCACTTTTCAGTATTCTATTCCAAAACAATCCCCCTGCTTCACCTCCCCCCCCCCAATACACGAATCATCTCAAAACTAATCTTGAATCTTTGTTTTCTCAATTCTCCTGACGACTCCCTTAATTATGCCAGTCTTTGCTAATCCTCCTCCATGGTTTCTATCCCTTATAGAGATATAAATTTCAATTTACCTAATTTTTCCAAAACCATCTACCCTTCCCATATCATCCGCCAAAATTACTTCTTTGAAATTTAAAAATATCCTAATCTCTTATCTGTCGTTTCACTGACGGTTCAAAATCTGATGATCGTGTAGGATGTGCTTTGTCAGTCTTCAACTCCATACTAAAATTTCGTCTTCCCAAACACTGTTCTATATTTACTGCTGAACTCTTCGCCATCCTAAAATGCCTCGAATTTTTAACTTCTTTTGATCCTCATTCCAGATATCTCATAAATTCTGACTCTCTCAGTAGTCTCCTAGCACTACAGAGTCCACATGCTTCCCATCCTAGCGTACAACGCATTTCCCTTCTACTTAACTGCCTCCTCAGACTTGCTAAAATCCTGATCAATTTCATATTGATCCCTAGTCATGTAGGAATCTTTGAAAACGAAATCATTGATGAAGCAGCCAGGGACGCTTCCTACCTTCCTGAAATTACCTCTCTGTCTACTTCTTTCGATATCAGATCCTCCTATATGAAGTATCTGATTTCCCAATCTTGGCAACAATTTCGGTTATCTCAACCATCTAATCAACTCTTAACGATTAAACCTGATGCCTTAGTCCCTGTTTCCAGTCGATCTCGATCCAAAAAGAAGAGCACCACCCTCCCCGACTCAGCATCATCCATACAGCCCTCACTCATTCTCACTTAATCCAACGTCTTGATCTTCCCACTTGCTCCTTCTGTCAAAACCACCTTCTCAACATATCGTACATCTCCTTATCGTGTTCTTCACTTTAACCTCAAAGATCCTCTCTTAATTTTCCGTACTTAAAATTCTTTTTAAAGACTTAACTCACCTTGACAACCTTTTCCTCTTTTTGAAAAACCTTAAACTTCTACACCTAATCTAATACCTTTCATAGTCTCCGGCTGCATATGGCTCGGTGAGTAGCCGAAAGCGTCGTTTTTTGTTTTGTTTCTTTTTCTTTTTTAAATAATAAATAAAGGCTTTTATAACCAAAATAATAGTTGTTAGTTACCTTTATATGTATTATTTAAATTAATTTAAAAATTGTCAAGTCCGATGATTTCGATTTCAAATGCTTACACTGATAGAAATGAATTAGTTTCTTATTTTTAATAACTTCAATTTTTCCCCAGCTTAATGGTATATGAAATGGTGTATAACTAATAAATGTTTCTCTAGGTGTAGTTACTTTTTGTATTCTTATTTGTCAAAAACTGCTTGAAAAATAATTAAATTTAAATAACCTATTTATAAACTTCAACGAAATTCCTTTATGATATTCATCAAATAATTTAAGAGAAAGTCTTATCACCATTTATTATTACCTTTTAATTTTCCTAAGTTATTAATTAAATCAGTAAATTTATTGCGATCAAAACTATACATGTTTCTTGAAAACTTGTAATTCATTATCTATTCTTCAGAATCGAGCAACATTATATTTAATAAGAAGTTAGTATTATATTTTTCAGTCAATATTGATTAAAACCGGTAAACGTTTTTTGCGGTTTTCGTTTTGCTTCTACAATAACGTTTGAACTTTGCTTCGTAAATTATATTATATCCAAAAACAATTTTTTCCAGTTCATCTTTTTGCTTTGCTAATTTTTGTTTTATATATTTTTAAGATTGATTCCATAACATACGTATAAAGTAATTGATCAAGTACGATTCTTATTTTTTTTTATAAATTTAAATCATTTTCATTTCTTTATATAATTAGCTAATTTATTAGTCTACCGTATTACCTCATTTTCTTCAAAACATTTACACTCATTGCCGATAACTGTTGCTGCTATATTTCGAAAAACTTGACAATAATTCGTCCATAAGTGGTAAGGTTTTTGAAATCCATTTCAATATCAATTATAGGAGGAATATTTAGAAATTATATTTCGCCATGCTTTGATCTAACAATTTATTCTAAATCGTATTATTAAAATATACAATTAACCTTAAAATGCATATGATTACTACATGCATGTTCCTTATTAGCTTTCCGTGTAACTATCGCATTTAATATTTTATCGTTAGAAAATTTTGAAATCAATTATAACTCAGTTTACATTAAATTAAGTTTCTGAATATTACCATGCATTGAATTTCAAAATTAGTCAATATTTCAATAAAATTCAACATATTACTTTTCCCTCTTCTGTAAAAATTGTATCCGCTTTTTTAGGATCAAAATTTTTGCATATCATCTCCTTTAAATGATTTTCAACTAAACCTTGAACTTCTGCAATGGATGATCCTAAAACCCAAAAAAATAATTTTACAAAATAAAACCGCAAGAGAAAATATGATTTTCTTCATTAATTTATAATTAACAATTGCCACTAACAATTTTCCAGAATTTTTGTGAAAAATCGCATTGTATATTAAATTATTATGACTATTTTGAGTGATATAACCATTTTTTATACTTCTTATATTGAATATTTAAACATTTTTTAACTTCATCATAAAATTTATATTTTAAATAAAACACTAATGGTTCTTATTTTTGAATATTTAATTACAATTATTTATATTTTTTCTTCTTTTTACGCTTGTTCGTGTTACGGAATGGACCGCGTTCGATATTATTCTCTCCAAGTCGACTTATTTTGTAGTGCTAAGAATGACTCGTGTGCGATTAGATTCAATTAATGGATATTATTGGTTTTTCCAATATGTTAAATGTCTCCCCTTCAGACCTGCCTCCCTTTTTTATACATTTTCAAATAAAATAGTACGTTATAAGGGATCTGTACCACGTGATAGGTAGTTGAAAAACTTGAAAGATTTTATTTTGTTTCAGTTTATTAGCGGATTTGAACACCCAGCTGATCAGGAATAGAGACGCGCGTTCTTTCGTCAACCCTCTTATTCTTGGCATTTTTCGGTACTCTCAAGTTTCGAAAACATTTATGCTTTAGGTAAATTGAGTGCCTAGATTTTCTCAGAATACGTGGCATTTGAAAAAAAATAATTTTAGTTTTGAATTTTGCAAAATAACACGTTGGTACAAAATTTTATTGTTTTTACATATATAAAAAAAAAAAAAAAAAAAAAAAAAAGAATTGCAGTCGGATATAAATAGACATGTGTTCTGCGGAACATACATTGTAACTAGAGTCACCCTCTTCAGTAAGAGTCACTTGACCATCATATTACCATTAACATTCTATTGCGCTATAACAGCAAACTGCTAGCAACTCGTTTGTGATTATTTGGCCCTATCGAATTGATAAATATAAATACAAAAGGAGTTAACAGAAAATCCAACGGAAAACAGGTGGCAACTACTGTCGTATATGAACTCTTTTATTCTGGGGTATTTCTTAAATGAGGAGAGGGTGTTCAGAATACCTTCGTCGAAAGCTATGGCGACTGAAAAAATACAAATTTTCAATAACAAAGCAGGAAAACTAGTAGATAACGCAATTGAAGAAATGAAAATGACTAAATATTGATGTTTTAGGTTTAAGCGAAGTAAAATGTAAATAAGCGAAAATGGATGACTGATGAAATTCTCGATATGATGGAAAAAAGGGCACCTAGTTAAAAATAACGTAATTGAATGTAAAAAAATGAATTCGGAAACTTTGTATAAAAGCTAAAGAAAAATTCTGAAATGTTAAATGCAAACAAATCGGAGAACTTCAGCAGAAGCGTGACTTTTTTAATCTATATAAAAAAAGTGAAAGAAGTAGCGGGTGTATACAAGAAAGTAAATAAAAGTTTACTAAGTGATACGAATGGAAAAATTATTACGGGAATGGAAGCAAAATTAAACACATGGAATGTGTATATTTAACAACTATTCAGAGATAATAGAAACTCTACTACAGCAAATGGGTACTTACAATATTATGAAGAGGGGCCAACAATAACGAAAGATGAGCTAGCACATGTCATCAAATATCAACGTAACTGCAAAGCAGTTGGTTTAGATAAGATTCACCATGGGTTCTGAAATTTATAGCAGAAGAAAATGGAACAAGACTCGAACTGCTTACACAAGAGTTTAACAATATGTATCGTTTAAGGGACTTCCCGAATGACTGATTGAAGTCAACTTTTACACCGTTGCCACAAAGTGTAATGATTATCGTATGATTAGTCTTACGTCATATGTTCTCAACTCTTTCTTATTGTTAGAATTATACATAAAAGAATAGATAAAAAATGCGAAGCGAATATTAATAACACGCAGTTTGGCTTTCCAAATGTCTTCGGTATTCGTGAAGCTTCCTATTTGCAGTTCGGTCTCTCACACAGCACAGACGGGATATGAATTATAATGTAGTATATGTGCTTTTTGAATTATCAAAAATCTTTTGTGACTACACTCAAAACGATAAATTAATGAAAATATTAACAAAGCAGAGCATAGATAAAAGGGATTTTTACATTTTTGGTCAGCTATATTGAAAACAGATAGCTGAAATCATAGTAGAAGGTTGAACTTCTGAAGAAGAAGTAGTAATAATATAAAAGGATGCTCGACAAGGGTGTTTTTCTGTCTCCCTTCTTTTTAATTTATATGCAGAGGCAATATATAACGAAGCGCCAAAGAAAACACTGGAGTCAGAATAAATAATTCAGTAAATAATAAATCCTTCTCTCACACCAGTTTCTATCCTCAAGAGCGAAGAACATGTAATTTTCCTTATATAGTTGTTTAATAAGATACGTGAAGTGTTTAGAAACTTCTATATTTTTTTTAATATACGCTTCATAAGGTACTCAAATTGAATGAATCGAATATTATATAGAAGTAAAAGTTTACATGGGACTATTATATTCGTAAGGTTTTTATATTAATTAATGAAGATCACTTATTCTCCACTATTTCTACTGGGTATAAAACGGCCTGTTCTTAAGAAATTAGTTTTATTAAATTTAGTTTCAATCTGACATGCTCAATTAGTAACACAACTTTGCTCAAATGAGAGCGTAATTAGTCTCCAGTTACTGCATTATGCGAACAAATGTTTCTCATACTAGATTGACACTAACCGTCAGATTATTTATCACTTTCCCGTATCTGGTAACATAAATTATGCAGAATATCAACAGTTCTTTTTCCCGTGATTTTTATAATTTTTGCTATTATGTAATCTATAACTCTACTGTTGTGTTGTTCTTTTTTAAAGCTTTCTCCAACTTTTTTAGTCAAGCAGTATAGCTAACAACAAAAGTACTTCATCAGCATAAGCAATACATTAACCTGGAAATTTCCTGTCATGGAAGAGAGGGGATACAATTGTTAGAAGAACGCTACGACAAGTCAAGGGGGTAGTTCGGAGAATCGTTTTTATTACATTTATTAGAAATACCACACTTCATAAAAAATTTAATCTGTTAGTGGTTTTTAATTTATCAAAACATACTGTCTAGGCAAAGTTTTTTGATGATGGAATTGTTAATTTCATTGATCAGCTCTTTATGTTTCCAGTTTATCAGCGTTGAAATATTAGGTACATCAATTACAAGTACGCAATTGCTCGAAATTTATTTAAATTGAATTTCGATAGAATTTGAAATTTTACAAATTAATGAACAGGGACCGGAAAGAATAAAGTTAATTTCAAATAATTCACAATTCTTGAGGGTTTCAGGCATGCGTAGTAATATTTCAAATATATCTTTGCAAATGGTTGTAATTACTATTATTAGAACGACTTGTTAGGGTGCGTAAATTCTTAAAAAAATTATTTCTTCTAAGTTTCTTGATGTAGAAAAATTATAAATCTAAAGCTTGTTTACGATAAGTTGGAGTTTATACATCTTTCTCCGGATAATATGTATGATTTTATAGATTGGGACCCTTTGTATAATGTTGGACGATTGGTGGAAAATACGACCGTCCTAGTCAAAATAAACATTCGGTTTCTTGTTTCCAGGACGCAGATAATGTGTATGATAAAGTTTTTTTTTTTCTTACTATGCAAAAGTTCGTTAACATCAGATTTTTCGAAGTATATCATACCTGTTTTATAACGACTACATACATTTTGACCTTTTCTGACACTCTGCCGCAAACTATTTATTGCGGGACCGATGCGTTATTTCTATGTTTATGCTACCTAATAAATGCGTGATCAATGTACTTTAAGTTTCAAAATAGCTTTTACTTTTTTACAGATGATCTAGTTAGGTGAACTGAATAGGTGTTAACTTCTAGCAGATGTAACCAGATGAACTGGGGCTTGTGTAGTGTCAAGAGGGAATTTTAACTTTTTTATCTGTTCCTGAATACTAATAAATATTTGGCTATGATGTTTATTTTCAGACTTCACAGTGTGAAACCGATGCCTATGGGTCATCATAATTAGTTTTTATAATTACCGTCGCAGTCAAATATTTGGAAATTACGATAGATTCGAAGTTTACTTTGAAGACACATATTAATCGAATTATATTAGTTGTTAACTAACGTTTTTAAATGCACTTAAAAAAACATAAGTTACGGAAGAAACCCGAATATAATTCGATTAATATTTTAATAATTTTTAATACGATCTATAATTGTTTTTTATAGATTAATGCTAGCATGTTTGAACCGGATAAGTTAGATCATTTACAGAGCGCAGATTTAAAATATATTTTAAAATACCACAGAAGTAAATATAACGTGATGTTGAAATATTTCAAGCGCGGCACAGTTAAGCAATACATGCGTGATTATGAATTGATTTGTTGCTGAATGAAAAATAAAAGCATTCATTATTAAGATTTATGTTAACTATTAGAAAAAAGCAATTCAAGGAAAAATATTTGATAAAAGAATTGTCGTTTAAAAAAAGAAATATATAGATAGTTTTATGTTTAATAATTTAAAAGACCTAGTTAAGCGGCTGGAAAAATAAAATGGTTTAACATGCTAAAAAGTTATACTGTGCATAATGAGAAGTAACTGAATGGAGTGAAGATTAATCTTGTTCTTTAATATCAAAGTTAATACATATATATATATATATATATTAAAAGAAAAGATATTTGTTTATGTTCTTTAATTTTCTGGTTTAATTTATTACATATAAACTTTAAATATTATGATAATGATTAAGAAAAAGTATTATTTCATGAAATATATCGGATTTATGTCTTCTATGACGTTAAAAAAGAGATAACAACAGGCTGTGCTATGAAGCTGTTTTTTGTCAGGAAAAGTGTATAAAAATTAAAAACAAAGTATGTGAAAATGAAAGACAAACTATTCTTGTCAAGTGAAATAGTTCCCTACTAATTTTTCCAAGTTTGCGAAATCAGTATAAAGCACGTTAGATTAATAATACAACTCGATCTTTCGGACCTTCCATGGGAATATTGACACTCCCAAATAATAGTTTTTTTTTCAATTTTTTTGGAAGAGTCTGTTTTAACTACGCTTTCGCAACTTACGGTTTACATAAAAAATGTTATCATCTGTTCGCGCTTTACACCACAACACGCGAATTGCATTAATAGTTTCTTTAAGTATACATTGTTGTTACATAAAAATGTTACATTTAAGCAATACAAAAATGTTACATAATTTTTTATATTACCCGAGGGGCTAAAGACCCGGTTATTAATATATCTATCTACTATTACCAACCTGCTATAATTAACCAGTCAGCAATTAAATTAACCATCTGAGCAATAGCAACATAATTATTAGATAATAAATGTATCACCTGTTCTGGATTACCACCAGCTTGAAAGTACCTGAGAAATACGATAAAAATGTACCACATTAAAACCATTTACAGCTAACCATTAACTTTATTGATTCTTTTAAGATGAAATTAGAAAAGAACCTTTTAAGTTGTACAAATATCCCAGGCTCCATAATATAATCGGGAGATCGAAATTTTTCCATACATTCGTACATAACCGTTTGAAGATTGTCTTCTCCGCCATCTGACGACTAAAGAATATCAATAAAACAAAATTCAAAATTAAAATAATTTCAATAAGTAATGTACATATTTTCAATAATATATTATGCTTTGGATTCTTTGTATAAATATGTCGTTAATTATAAAATTATAGTATAAGATTATAACTTACATCATCGGCATCGAAAGTATCATCCCACTGGTTTTCATAGTTACTATAATTGAAATTCATCGTAAATTATTAAATTTAAAAATGTTTACATTTGTTTATATTTTATAATTGAAGTTTGTATGTTTTTTTTTGGAATTTATACAACACCGGTTGCAGCGACCTAACGTGAATTTTCAGGTTGACTTCACCGCTGTAGTTAAATTCGATGATTATCAGAAGTATTATAAATTGTAAATAATTAGTGTAAATAATTGTAATTTTATTAAAAACCAAAAAACTATGAATAATTATGAAATATTCACTATGAAAGTAGCTTATTTATAAAAGAATCTCAAAGTTTATTTAGATATTTACTTTTAATAAATTTCAAAACAGTTTAATCTTTTCTAAAATATTAAATACTTTGATTTTCTTAAATCCAAATTTTTGGCATATCAGAATATATGATAAGCAATAAAATTGTAAATGGTTATTTTTATTTAATTGAAATTTCAAATACAGTATTTAAACTCACAACACATCAATAATTGTTTTGCATATTGTATATTGTTCATATTTATTTTTACGGAATGTTAGAATTTATTTATTTGTCGGAAAATATTCGTCTACCGTCAAATAATAATTTCAGGAAATTTAATTAAATCAATTATTCCATACAAATAGATACAGTTCAGACCAAAGATCATTTATAATAAGAGGTCAACGCAAAATTCTTTGTTGAGCGTAAACGTGGTTTATATTCTACAATCCGCACTGTGTAACAGAAATTTTTACACCGCCTGGGATAATCCAACCGTTTTTGGTTTTCATATATTTCGAAGTAAGTAATCATCCTAAATTTTTTTTTTGAATCGGTATCTTAAATTTTTTTTACAAACGTTTTGAATTTATTTAAATTTAGTGAAGTGTAGTTTTACGTTACACGTGCGAAGAGTTTTGTATTTTATACTTTTACGGTGTATCAAGTTAACAGTTACTATACATGTATAATTTACATTTATTTTATTAGTATTTGCATATAAAATTTTTAGCCATTTATGGAATAAATTTAATTTTTTGTGAACTAATTTATTAATTTTAAATAATAAAATTTCAGTTCTGTTGAAATTTCAAATATGGCTGATATTGAGGACACCCATTTTGAGACTGGAGATTCCGGGGCATCTACGACATATCCTATGCAATGTTCCGCATTACGGAAAAACGGTTTTGTTATGTTAAAAGTAATTTATTAGTATACAAGTATATACCAATATTTAAAATCAATATTTTAATTATAGTATACATTTAAGTGCCGGATGCGGTTTATTCTGTTACGCACGTCTTTTAATTTGTTGCGTTTTAGGCATTTTTCTACATAGACTGTTTTTAGTGTGTTTAACACGAAATATCGGAAATTTTTAACTTAAAAATTGCTATTTTATGTTAATCCAATGTTTAACTATAATTTTTTAAAACAATAATTATAGGTTCATTTTGAAATGCAAAATGCGTTTTCACGAATATTTGAATTACGATTTATGATTTTATTATGTAAAAAATACTGAAAAACAAATTTTGTTAGTTTCTCGCAGTTGGTAATTGGCTGATACTACCTAATTTCTTTTAGTAAGTCCTGTTTTAGTTTTTATGCATTATTCGTCACTGGATACGAAAGTTTCTCGTGTTTATTATTTAATTAAACTGATATATATTCTGGTAAAATTGAGTGATTCCTTTGTATACTATTTGCATTGTAAATACTGCTGAAAAAACAATAAATATACGAAGCAAAAAATTTTATCAAAAAGTTATTTCTGTTTAAGTAATGAAAGTGAAAACTAAAAAACATTAAGTATAATAATTATTAAATGTTTACTAAAAATCTAAATAAAATCAAGTCTATATAACGATTATGAATTTTCTATTTATAAATCAAATGATCGTTTAGCAACCGATAATTTATTAAAACTATTTTCACTCTGTTAATATTGTACGTCAGGTGGGGTAAAACTTAATTTCGTTTTTTAACAGTATTGTATATTTTGTATATTTTAAATATTAAAATTGTAGATTCGCGGGAGGATCAATAAGTAAGTTACACTCGCGAGTAGTTTACCTAAATTAACGTACAACCTCCCGATTTGGCTTAAACGAAACCGGTTTTCATTCTCTATCCCTTTCAGAAAGAATGAAACTGGTCTCTGGTTAAATTCGTTTACAGTGTCTACTTGAAATGCAGCGTCATGTGAATCGGTCGTCTAACATTGGGAGGCGAAGTGTAGTGCGGTTTTTTGAAGGCAAAAATCATAATCCCACTGAAATTCATCGAGAAATATGTGAAGTGTACGGTAATAAAGAAATTTCCAGGCCCACATGGTGTGTTATGTTGGATGAAGGGCGAGATTATGTGGAAGATGAAGCATACAGCAGTCAGCCGTTAACTTCAGATGCAAACGTTAAGCGCGTTGAAACTCATTCTTTTGGGTGATTTCCCATGTGTTCGGCCCGTTGAAAGCAGTCGTGGGAGGAGAGCGTTTCGCGAACGACGAAGAAGTGAAGAATTTCGTCATGAATTGGTTAGCCGAAGTTGGACGGATGTTTTTCATAGAACTCGTCGAAAAATTGGTACCACGTTACGACAAGTGCTTGAATATTTCAGGTGAATACGTCAAAAAATAGAGAAAGGATTGCAGATTTCAAAAATATATTTACATATTTTTTACGATTTTTTTTTTTTTTTTTTCGCGAAGTGTAACTTACTTATGTAATTGATAATTTGTATTATGAAACATTTGCAATGGTACTATTTTTAATTCACTACGTAGAAAAATATATATATAAAAAGAAAAACAAATGATTTTTATAAATGTGAGTATATACGAAATACAGCATTTTCTTTTTTTTAGGATTCTGTACGTATATAATGTACGGAATCCTAAAATAAATGGTTTAGAAACGACAAAAATATATAACTCGCAAACAGTTTCATTTACAAACTTCGAAATTGGATCATAAATTACAGCTAAAATTTTCTTTAAGACAATCTATAACTTCAAGTTAACCGGTTAACTGAGCGGCAAAAAAAAAGTCAAAAATGTATAATTTGGAATTTAAAACGACCTCAAAAATCACTTCATAACTCATTACCAAGCACCTCCTGTTAAAGCGAAATTCAAAATATAAAAACATACGTAGAAGCTGTTTCATAAGCTCAGAAAATTACGGTTAAAAATTAGTTAACCCTCTTCCCCTCCGCTTTTCGTCCAAAACGCAAAAGAAAAAAAGATGTTCATGTAATTAATGGTCCGGGTAAAAGAGTTAACAAAACGTATCACAAACATGTATAAAGGGCCGCTTTATAGAAAAACTGTAGCTGAGAATTTTATATTTAGGCTTTTACGGCACCGACAGCTCAAAATTTTTGAAAATATTTTTTTTCCCCCCGGACATGTGATATATTGTTAGAAAGAAAATTGTTTCATTTCCTTGACCAAAGTTTTGGAAGTGGCGAAAAGTTCAAAATAGCGCGAGAAATGACGTATTTCTCCCTCTTTATGGGACGACAAACCACAGATTTCTTTGTTTTGAATTTAATATTATGTAAATGTAAATTATAGTTATCTTTAACTTAATATACAGAATTCTCAGCGTATGAAAAAATCATGCGTAATTTTACTTGTTTTATTATAAAGCATTTTTTTCAAAAATAAGCAGTTTTTGGATAGTCAGATATTTATAGTATCTAAATATAAGTAAAGTGTTGTCGAATTGTGAGAGTGTAGTGTAACAGTGTACATACAGATCAGTTAATGTGACACAATGGTCAATTTAATATATCATTTATAATCGTAGCATTTATCGCGTGTTTAGATTTATAAAAAAGAAGTGATTATTCTCTGTTTTTTGTAGAATGTTTTTCGATAAACATAAATGCACATCAGATACTCAGCTACCGGATTCTCGTTTATATGTCACACACGAAACCTATTATTTAAAATCTCCTTTGGTGAGGTTAGAATTTTATGTTAATGGAGATAATTAATATTTAAGCCAGAATTAAAGAATTAGCTGATAAATATATTGTTCTCTTTATGAAACAAACAAATTTGTGCATTCTAAAATTCAGTAATAAAGAAATCATGTAATTCTGTTGCTGAAAAGTTTTTCATTTAAGGTATATATATGATTTTATTCTTTGCTGTTTGTTTCTGTCCTTATATTTCTGCTAAAGATACGCACTACTCTTAGTAGAGTATACTTCTGTGTTTATTTCTGCGAATCATTTAACTATGGTTTCTTTGTAGTGATATAATTAAAAGAGATGTTAAACGAGCCAACATTTTATAGTGTTTTGAGATTTATTAGCTAGCAGTGGAATATCTGATGTATGTGAGTATTTCTCAAAATGTTAGATATACAGCCTAAAAATAGTTTTACGTAATATGAAATAAAGCAGTAAAGACAAAACTACATTGATAATAAATAAATTTTAATATTTTGCGAATGAATGGAAAGCCAATGTTCAAAATCAAGCCACGTTGTCATTTCTGCAGTTTATTAGGTGAAATAATCTTCTTCTTCTTCGTTAGCCATTATCAATCCACTGTCAATTTTTTCAAACTCTACGATCTTGCGCTTTTTCCTGCCAATTTGCTTTGAATTTTTGAATTTCATCTGCCCGTCGTATCCTCGGTCGTCCTAAGGGTCATTTGCCATCAGATTTCCATGATGTTGACACACTTATTTAGCGGTTTTCGTCTCTAGCCACATGTCCCCACCATCTCCACTTGTTATTTTTAATGATATGTACTAGATCTGTCACTTTCGTTGTTGTTTGAATACACTTTTTCGTCCATTTGTCCTTCAGAGTAATCTCCAACATAGACCTTTCCATTTTTCGTTCATCAACTCTTATTTTTTGTTCCATTTTTTTTGTTTTATCACTATGTATTAATTAGTAGTTCGTAGAAAAAGATCTTGGGATAAATATAACTTTATTTATATATATATAATATATACATACACACATATAGGAATATATAAATTGCATTATTTTTTTAACACCAATTTAGTTAACAAAGCTGTTTAGTAAATTTGGAATAAACTATGTATCTGATAATTCAGGTTGTATATATATATACACACACGCACACGTACATACATACATATACATACTTTTTCTCTTTGTAGGGTTTATAATTACCCTTAAAATGAATTCAAGAAATGTATTATTCAACTTTAAACTTTGAGGATAAAGAGGATATTTATGTTTATCTTCTTGAATATGTATACTTTTGAAATTTTTATTCTTTTATTCACTCTCTTTGTTCTTTCGGATTACTAGTAATTTCTTCACTTTACTTTATTAAAATTATTTTAAAGTATGTTATATACATTGAGAATTTCCGTACTTCAATAAAACTGTTATTTCGTATTAAATATTTTCTTTTCATCTTCTTTATGTTTTAATTTTATATCGTTATTATCACTTATTTATGAATAAAATGTCTTATGTAGGGATGACATATTCCTTTCGGCTTATATTTTAGGATACGTTGTTTGTAATAGGTAAAAATAATTCAAAACATAGTCGACAATTCTGCTAAATATTTTTTATTCTGAGAAATTAAATTTTTTTTGTAACACTAACAAATTTTGAGGTGAAAAGTATATTTTTTGTGCACTGTTTTATTGATATTTTTAAAATGATAAAAAATGTTTTTAAATATTTGGCTTATTAAACCGTTTACCGGATTATATTCCATTTAGAAATTTATTCTCTACGACTCGGTCAATTATGGTAGAATAATAGGTAAATTCTCTGAAATAATCGACATCGTTTTTAAAACAATTTTGGTCAATTTAGTATTGAAAGATGGTAGTTATTGAAAGTATTTTTTGTTTTTTTTTGGCTGTGAGGGTAAAATGAACTAATAGAAAAGAAAAAAGAAGAAGAATATGTAAGTTTGAAGAAAAACGGGAGTAGTTGCCTGGGAAAGATAAAGGTTGAGATAGACGAGGGAAGGGAGAGCTAGTATTTATATGTGTTATGCGTTGGTATTAACTGATTTGTATGCGGATGTGGTGATTATATACTAATAGTGAAACACATTCGATAACACTTTGTATTTATGTGCGCATTTATATCTATATATATAAGCTGAAAACCCGTTATTTTTTCCTTTTAACTAACTGGTTTTAATTAAATAAAAATCATTTCAACCAATAAAGTTTTACTTATTCGATGATTGCTAATATATCGTGTGGTTTTTGATTTTTAGTCTCGGCCTTGTAAAATTGTGGATATGTCAACTTCGAAAACTGGAAAACATGGTCACGCTAAAGTTCATTTAGTTGGTTTAGATATTTTCTCCGGAAAGAAATATGAAGATATTTGTCCTTCTACTCATAACATGGATGTACCTCACGTAAAACGTGAGGATTACCAGGTATTCTTAATTGCATATTTGTTGCTTGAAGTCTATTAACGTGATTTATTGAAAATGTAATACTAGTAATGGGGTAATAGCATTATTAGTATTCAGGAATTTCGGTTCCCTTTGTTTTTTACCTTCGTTTTTTTGCTTTGTTAGATGCTGTTCTATTTAAGTAAGGAGGGGCTTGTATTTTATTTTCCATACTATGTTCATAAAATAATATTACCTATATTCGCTAAATGGAGTATGTATTCTTCTTCTTCATCCGCCGTCTCTATTTTGAAGATTAGCGATCCACAATTGGAATTTCTTTCTGTCAACGGCTGATCGGAAAAGTTCTGTTGAGGAACAGTTGAAACAGTTGCTAAGATTGTCCATCCATGAAATTTGACGTCTTCCTTTCGATCTCTTCCCGGCAATTTTACCCTCAAGTAGTATTTTTAGAATGGTATGCCTCGATCCTCTTATGATGTGTCCCAAATTTTGTAGCTTCCGTTTTTTGATGGTTTGTAGGAGTTTAAATATTCTTTCCCAGTCTGTTAAGTACTTCAATATTCTTCACTTTTTGAGTCCATGATATTTTCAGGATACGTCGGTAGCAGTACATCTCAAAAGCGCCGATCTTTTTTCATAATGTTGAGTCTAGTGTTCAATGTAGCACCTCAGGAGTCTGATTCTCAGTTCAATTTTCAATTCTTGATGCGTGAATAGATTCTTCATTCTTATTAGTACTCTTCTCGCTTGCTTAATCCTGCTACGTATCTCAGGTCTGGAAGTATCATTTTCTTCGAGTATACTTCCCAAATACTTGATGCGTGGGACTTGTTCAATTTTTTCACCGTTTATTTTGATTGATCATTTAATTGGCTTCTTTGAGAATACAATTACTTTTGTCTTTTAACCCGTATGCAGCACTTTTTTCTACAATCTTATCTAAAATGCCCGAAGTTCTTTATTGCTGGGTGCCAAGATTAAGCTGTCATCAGCATATCGAAGGTTGTTCAAGATAACACCGTTTATTTTCAGTTCCCCGTCATTATTTTCAAGTGCCTCATTGAATATAGCCTCCGCATATATATTAAAAAGAAGGGGAAACATGACACAGCCTTGACGTACTCCTTTCTTAATGGCTGTTTTTGCTGATAATGCTTTATCTACACGGATTTCAACTGCTTGATTCCAGTACAGACTACTAATTATCCTGAGATCATTCTTGTCAGTAGGTATGTTCTTCAGAACTTTCATCAATTTATCATGGTTCACAGAATTGAACGCTTTCTGACAATCAATAGCACATGCATAGACATCAACGTTCCTATCTCGATGGCGCTGTGTTAGTGTACGTATTGCAAATAAGGCTTCACAAGTGCTCATTCCATTTCTAAAGCCAAATTTTGGTTTTTGCAACGTTTATATATTCGTGTATGAATTATCTGGAGGAAAATTTTCAGGGCGTGTGACATTAAGCTAATTAAACGGTAATCATCACGTCTGCTCGCATTACTCTTTTTGGGGATGGTCACAAAAGTTTATTTTATTCATTCTGTTGGTATACATTCTGTACTGTAGATCTTGTTAAAAGCTTCCGTCATTCTCTGTATACCACTTTCACTATAATTAGCTATTACTTTCAGCATTTCTGCACGGGGTCCGACTGCTTTTCCATTTTTCTGTCTTAATGACATACAGTATCTCTTCTTTAGTGACAGGTGGTCCCTCATCACAATAATCATGGTATTCTTACGGAGGTAGATTGTTTCTATTATTACCTAAAAGATTTTCGGCATATTGATTCCAGACTTCTAGCTTATCTTCTGTACCAATAACAGGTTTTGCATTCAGGCCTAGCAAGATACCTATATTTTTTTGCAATGGGTAACTTTAACTTCTTTGACCAGCTTGTGAACATTAAATAAGTCATGTTTATTCTGGTAACCTTCAATTTCAGTGCACTTTCTATTCCAGTACTCTTCTTTTGCTTCTCGACGAAACTTCCCGATTAATTTGTTCAAACTGGTATTCATTTAGATTATTCTTAACACTTCTTCGCTTCTCCATCAGTTTCAGAATTTCATCTGTCATCCATTTCTGCTTTTTCATGTTCTTAACATAGCCAATATTTTCCTTCTGAATATCTAATATCATTTTGCTGATGTCATCCCAGCTGCTCATGCTGTTTCCCTTTTGGAGTTCAATTTTCTCGTTCATTATGTCTCCTATTTCAGATTTGAATGTTTTACTCTTTAGTTTATTCACGTCTATTCTTCCTTTCCACTCCTTCATTATCTTGACGAATTTCCGCTCCATTTATAGCTTCATGACGACTGGGTTATGATCAGAATTAATGTAAATTCCGGGATATGTTTTAATTGAATGCACGTATCTCCAGAATGGACGATGTAGAAGAATATAATCGATTTGATTGCATGCAGTATTATGCTCAGAATCGGCTGGAGATTTCCACGTGTACAGTCTTAGGGGATGGTGTTTTACAAAGATGTTGGTAATCATTAATTCTGTTTTGGTACAGAATTGCGATAAATGGACTCTTCTTTTATTTCTGTTACCAAGACCATATTTTCCAACAAATTCTCCTTCTCCTTCACCGATTTTGATATTAAAATCTCCCATGACTATTGCAATTTCACCAGATTTGGTTACTTCTAAATCAGCTTGTAGGTTGCTATGAAAATGTTCAATTTCGTCATTTGGCTTATCCGCTGTTGGGGCATAAACTTGAATGATGTTTATCCGGCGGTACGATGTTTCCAAGATAAGAACAGCAATACGGTTGGTGATTGGTAAAAAATCGACAACAGACTTTGCTATTTTTTCTGGGACCAGAACTGCAACCCCATTTTTGCTTGCACCATCGGCACTCCCAGGGTAGTACATTTAACACGTTCTGATTTTAGGACTCCAGATTCTGGCAATCTGGCTTCACTGATGCCAAGTATATCGATTTTCAGCCTCTTCATTTCACTGGCCGCGTTTGCAAATTTTCCCGCTTGTAATAGGCTGTGGACATTCCACGTTGCAATTTGAACTGAGTTACGGAACAGATTTAAGCCATCATGATGTTGTTTCTTGACTACGCTGGGAAGCCGCGGAGATATTCTTAGCACCCTCGCCTCACTCAAGGGGTGCCCCAGACTGAGAGCGGTTGATCTATTCTTGCTTTCCATTGTAGATATTTGAGAAGAATACAGCGGTGGTTTCTCCTTGCCTTCCGACGGCCAAGCCCAGTTTGAGGCGCTGGACACTCGCCTATCCACTCCAAGTGATGAAACTTGCCTGGGGCCCAGGATTATGAGTGGATTGCTAGTGGTCTACCGTTCTTATGCAGTCTGAATACGAGAGGTGGTATTTAATGAGAGCTGTATTTGGCAAATACAGTTCCGCCACCTAAACTACTAGCTGGAGAGCCATGCTTTAGCTCCTTTAATCAATGCCAAGATTGTCGAACAAGAAATTACCACTCCGCACGACGTGGACGCGGAGGACTTCTCTGGTTGTCTAATTAGTGTCCTACCATCATAAGTGAGATTGACACTGATGATAAGAGTGACTACTTACTAGAAAATTTACTCTAGCTAGACAGCCATTTGCCCCGCGGGGCGGAGCATGTATTACAAAAATTAAATACATTTTGTTGAACACTTAGTTTTCATTTTCTTTGAAGTTTATATGAATTTTGTATTGCTTGATATTATTTTGTTTAATTAATTTTAAATTTAGAAAGAAAGTAAATACTGAAAAATACTACTTGAATTAAAATTTTATGGACGGAAATGTATTAATCTTCACTTTTTCTTCAATTCACTACCAACAAGCAGAGTTGAAGTAAACCTTTATAAAAAGTAAAATGAGATTTTATATTCCTTTTTTGTATTACACAATAAACATATACTTAATTATGACAATAAAATATTATTCTTTCCATCTATTGGAGAAATAATGTTTTTTACGTTTCACAGCACCCCTCATAGTGTATTTAAAATAATTATTGAATTGAAATATATATGCATAAAAACGAAGCTGCAAATTACATTGTTTATTTTTTCATACCGTTTGTATGCGATAACACAATTTTTATACTTATCTAATAAACGCTGTCATCATGTATCACTGTGATTCTAGTCTATTATCGCTATGTTGAAAAAGATCTTGATGCATAAAAAACGATGTAACCATAGTGGCATATGCCTTACTATTTGTTTTATCTAATTTTTTCCAAAAAATATATAAACATTTTATATACATACAAAAGTGACCAAATTAAGAAAAATGTTTTTTTTTTTACAGTAATGTAATGAATGGGATATGTTTTATTAAAAACCTTTTTTTAAAAATCATATTACTAAAACTGTTGCTCGGCTTACATCTGAACTGTTTTTAATATTTCTAAAATTAGGGAGTATTATTATATCGATGCTACCTCTTTAATCGTTTTAGTTACCATCAATTTTTGATACTTGTAATAACGGGTGTCGAAGTTCTAATTGAAAAATTTAAAAGTAACTTCATTTCTTCATGATTTGGTATTTAGTTTATATTTATGGATTTTATAACTAAATGGTTCAAAGATATTAAAAGCGTACATAAAGATAATCGTGCATTAAGTCATAATTTGTGTCCTTATAAAATTCATTATTTATTTCACCAAAACTCGTTTAATTTTGAAAAATTTCAAATAGGCCACTTGGCTACGTTGTATCATCGGTCTGTACTTTATGCTTATGGATTTTGTAAGTAGAGTTATTAAAAATGCAAGTAAAAGTTGTGTATCATACGTTAGATTTTTTCCACTTTAACAATTTTTGTAAGTCGAAACAATTAATGTTCTGGTTTTAAATAAAATTCTAATTAATAAACCCATACAGAAATATATTATTAAATTAAAAACCCAAAATGTTTCTTAGTAATGAGCTGCATATTTATTGTGAGACATGTAGTTCATTACTACGAAATATGTTTTAGGGTATTTTAATTTAATAATATATTTCTCTTTGTGCTTGTTATTAATTAGAATTTAATAGGGGTTTTTTTTTTTTAATAGTTTATAAATTAGAAGGTTATAAGTGTGCAAAATTTTTGTTTAGTTGACCTGTATCTCTGATGACGGCTACCTCAGCTTGATGTCTGATAATGGTGAAATGCGTGAAGATTTAAAAGTTCCGGATGGTGACCTCGGCGCTCAGTTGAAATTTGAATATGATGCTGGCAAGGAATTATTGGTTCGTTTCATTAATTTATCTTTCCTATTTGATTAATGAAATTTCCGTTTACCGATTGCAAGTTGATTATAATTTTTAAATTTATTATTTTAGTTGAATGTGTTTCAAAAATTCGTACATTTATTTGAAGACATTTTTAGTAATTTAAAAATAGTATTTTGATTTTTGAAAGAAGCGCTTTAAAATTATTATTATGTAAAATTTAAACTTTTGCTATACATTTAGTCAACTTCTGTAAATAAGCAAACTCTGATTGTCTTTTATTTCAGAATAAGAAAAAGAAATGATACAAAAAGAACAGCTACCAAAAACTTAAGTAATAGATTATATAACAATTTTTTTTTAATTATCAAACTGTAACGAAATTTGAATTTTTTTTAGCAAAGAAACTATATTATTTTATTAAATAAAATACAAAAAATACAAAAAATACACCGTGTGTTTTGTAGAATATAGTTTTCTATTAAGTGTTTTAAAAGCTATATAATTGAAATATGTTTAGGGTAGGGTGAATCTAAAATATCTTTCGTATTAACGAAAATTCTGATCCAAACTTGACTATTAGTAAGCGTTAAATATACACATTTTAAGAGAGTCATAAATTCAGCCTTGTGAATAAATTGCTGCAGACTATTCTAAAAACATGTTTTACTTACGTATGATGTCAGATTTTATAGGAGATCCAGCGTACTTTTTATAAGAATAACATTGAATAACGATGTATATTTTTAAACAAAATTAGTAATATTAATTAAAGACATAGATTTGACTAATTTTTGTTTAATTTCATTGAAATTTTGTCAAAATTTTATGAATTTCAGATATTATTAAAAATAAAATTGTTTAATTTTTTAATCTTGAATTATATTTACGAAAGTTACAGAAATCCACGGATTTTGCTTCATTTAAAGTTCTTTAAATTTGAATTGAGTCAGATGCATTAGAAAAAAAAACATAATAGTCTATATAGATAGAAATAATTATTAGGCTCAAAATTGTGAAAATACGTGTGACAAGATGTATTCTAATCATATGATTACAAAATTGTTTAACTATTAAAAAAATGCTTTTCAGTTCCTGAAGCTATTTTGGAGTTACTTGTTACCTATAAAAAACGTTTTTAGTATATTTTTGAAAACTTCGATATCCGAGTTTAACTGAACAACGAATCTCGCATAACATCGTGATCGTTATTTCTTACTACTCTTTTTCCCTTTGACGCGGATATCAGGAACTATCAGTATAATCACGTTATAATAATGATTTTTTACGGTGAATAGCGCGGTAAACGACTGTGAAATATTGATCTAGAACGATGTTCCGTTATTATTTTTTGAGTTAAAATAAAATTTCATGTGTATATATTAATTTCCGTAATTTATAAAAAAAACGTTATGGAAATTCATTATTTCAATTTTAAACCAGAATAAACGTTTCGTATTAGCTATTTTCTATTATTTTCTTATTAAAATAAATGTCAATTACCGTACGATATTTTTTCGTTTTTACGAACATTTCGTAATGTTTACACGGTAAATGTATTTGCATGGTTGAATCAAATTTAGCTGATCGATAACCAGCGACCTAATTAATTGTCTAGAATGTGGTCGTCTGTTTGATCAGCTTTTTGTTTACGGTATAATGGTACATTATTGATTTGTTCGCTTAAATGTTAATGTAAGTCTATTGCGTTTACATTTCAGTGCACCGTATTAAAATCGTGTGGCGAAGAATGCGTAATTGCTATCAAAACAAACACCGCATTAGACAAATAACAAGTTTTGTCCTGGAGGAATGACGAAAATTCGCAACAAACGGGAGCTCTGAAAATATACGTAATACACAAAAATAAAAAAAAAAAAAAACAGTCGGTATATACTCTGTGTACTTTACGTGTGTTGTATAATATATGTAAATTTTCTAACCAATGCCTAATTTATATGTACATACATTTATATATATAATATATATATATAATTATATATAATTATATATATACGCGTATGTGTATAAAATATGTGGAATACAAAGGTATTATTTCGTATCTGTGCACACCTGCACACACACATACTCGTCGCTAATTGTATTTTTTAATATGTATACTAGAATAATTAACTGTTTCGTCATTCCTTTCGTTTACTTTTAAGCCTTACTTTGCGGAATATAAATTGAAGTTCATATCTTTTTTAATATTTTCCCCTCTCCCAGTTGTTCGATTATCTTAATACTTATTAATATTTCTATACATTAACGTGTATTTTTATTCATTTGTAATAATTTAGCTCTTGGTTGAAAATAATAGATTTTTTTTTTTTTTTTTTTTTTTTTATATATATATCGATTTGGTACTACTATTTAATTAAATGGAACAATTTAAAATGTCATCCGATGTGTGGTTGGAATGCGTAATTAAATTGTACGAACATTTTATAAATATTTGTGTTTAATCGAAAATAAAGAAGAAAAATATAAAGAATTTTATACGCTATTATTGTGTTTATTATGATTAGCCAGTTTTGTATCAACGATGCAGAATTTAATTATCTTGTATATTATTAAACATTTATGGAAGATTGTTATGATTGAGAGGGGAGCAGTTCTTCTGTGAATAATGGGTGTATCAATCTGCGAATATCATAAATAGTACGTCCGTGGTTTATTGTTGGAGGGAAGATGCGAGCCCTTTAGGATAAGTGATAGCAGCGAATGTTAAGATGTGCTGTTGACCGAGATGGTTGTGGTAATTATGAAACTGGAATATGGCAGATTGTTTGTATTTGTACTTTGTGGAGAATGGTGAAGTACAAGGGATTACTGGAATAGAAAAAGTTTTAATGGTTTTTCGTGTTATTTAAATGCGCTTTGGGGTGGTCTACGACGAAAATATAAAATGAAAAGAGAAATATTGAGAAAAAGCAAGGAGATAATAGAGAAGAGTAATAATCGGTTCCATAAAGTGTATCGTAATCAGAGGATCTGGATGTTTTTCCGAAGACTGTCGGTTTAACGAGAGAAATATTTCTCCGTGCAGGATTTTTTTTTCTTTTTTCTAGTGTGCATTGCATTAAATTCGTGTTTTCACTCGTTGCCAAATTTTTCCTTTATTCGGCAGCTGGATGAGGCTGTAAGTGCTGTTGGAATAGACGGCGCTGACCAGCATCTGATCGTTTTATTGACGAGAGAACGTTAAATTTTCTGTGTGTATTATTATTTTGTTTCAAGGTACGGTGTAAAATAGGAAGGAACATTCCGGATTTATACTAATTTTTGGCGTAGCTGAAATTATCGTTGTAAAAAATCAGCAGATAATGCGAAAAAAAATTATTAAAGTCGTTGATATTTACATAAATGGGGTTGCTTGGTGTAAGGATAGTTCAAACAACGAGAAGAAAAGTGAAGCTATTCTGTAAAAGGATGATGAAGGGCATGAGAAATAGTTTTTACTTTATTATGAAAACTAGCTGGAATGCGGCGTATTCTAATTTATATTTAATAGATACAGAGAAATTCATTTGGAATGAAGACTTTCGATGGGATGAAACGTTTATAAAAATGCAAGTCTTTAAGCAAAAGAAAGAGCGGATGGTGTTCTTTTTTTTTTTTTTTTTTTTACTTCTAGATTGGTTAAATTTGAATCCATCTTGTTAGTAGGAAAACGGATTCATTTTTATGCATAGAGAATATTAATGTTCTCACCAGTGCGCAACTCTTCAATTATTTACTGTGACTGAGCGTTCACATTATTGATATTACTTATTGGGATAAGGAGCGACAGTACTGGACTGTCGGGAAGAAAACAAAAAGCAGAACTGTGAACAGCAAAAGTTCCGATATATATTTCTGAGCTAAATGGAATTCCATACATCTAATATTGACGTGTTCGTGTGATCTCTTTCAAATGTGTTTTGTATATATTGTTTCATTACCGTAGTTTTATAGCTTTGTTTTTTGTGTAATGATTTCTGTAAATTATAGATTACTCTGAGTCATTTGTCTATAAATTTAATTTTCACCGTTTCTTGTTTTTTTTTTATTTCATTTTTGCTCATTCGTTGCTAGGATTTCGCGTATATTCAGCCTGTCTAAAGATTGTAAACGGAATAATATATACGGATGTATACATATTTTTTAGTTTTGATTTATTTTTCGGATTTTGGAATTTACGGAAAATCCAGCTTTTAAATTTGAATCACGTGCAGGCTATTCCTGTTGTTTATACTTAAATTACCAAAATGTAAATACCCCCCCCCCCCCATTACATGTAGGAGTTTTCAATCAAATGAAGTACGTTTTACATTTAGTTTCTTTTCGGAGCGTAATATGTGCCGCGATTTTCTTTTTTTTTTTTTTTTTTTTCTGTAGAAAATTATTGACATTTTTATGGTGGTTGCGTAAATTAATACTGAACCTTCATTGCCTGTTAAATTTCAAATAAATACGTTCCAGTTGATGGTATTCAGTAAAATCGGATTACCTTTAAATATTTACAAATCTCCGTTTTAACTTTTTGACAGATATTTGTGTGCCATTTCTTTGTCGACAATTTACACAAGCGGATTATTGCTTTTGGTAAGTAATTTTTATCGTTTAAGGGTAATGTATGTTAATCCGTATAAATTTATATAAGAACTTGTAAACGTTTATTTTACGCTTCTTGTTCTTTTAGGTAAACGGAAATCGTGTACCGTTGTGCTATGCTGTGGTCTATGTTTAATCGTTTCGTCCAAGTTCGTGCCTTGTCTGTGTCATTAAATAGCTATTTCGTTTAAGAGTAATTTAACAATTAATACATTTTTTCCTCCATTTATGGTGTAATTCTTTTCTGTTGTTTTTTTAATTGATGATATTATTTTTTTTTTACATTTTCGATGGAAAAAAGCTAAAAATAATTCGAGTAACTGCGAGCTCTCTTATAGCGTATGCAACACGTTTTTAGAATATTTAAATCCCTCAAACCTTAATATAACTTGCACACTCGGCTATAGTAATTTTACGAAGCGTTTTATTTATATTCAATTTTTAATAAATTTTTTGTTGTCCCTTCGGACTTATCGAAATTCTCTATGGGAACAAATTACGTCATTAAGATATGGTACATGTTAACGATTAAAAAGTTTTTAAGGCTCACTGCATATTGAATCTGTTCTTCGTATAATTTTCTGTCTTGTATGTTGAATTATGCAAAGAAAGCAGTTTCTGTGAATCGTGGATTGTGTTTCGGATGCATCATAACGAATTCAAAATGCGTGGTTGGTATTTGTAAATATTGTATTTGACCGCTTCTCCATTTTCATAGGATGATGACAGAAATGGAAATTAAATCACTAAAAGATAGAACAGTAACATAAATTATCTTTAGTCTACGTAAATCTCGAATTTAAATTGTCGATATTTCCGCCCCTTTTGAGATGATTTTCCAAATATATTTTTGTTTTTCATCGGCGAAAATAAACGCGTCAGTTTCCAAAGTTCCATTTGTTTTTAAGGCTAGCCGTATTATAGCGAATGCGAATTCGGACGAACGATGGTTCTGATGTGTTCGTTAGAACATTCAAATACAATGAATGTTGCGGGAGTGATTACGGTCGTTTTAATTACTTCGGAGAAACTACCTGTGTAACATTTATTGTATTTGATTGTTTTGTGGTTCGTCAGAGTTCAGTGTAGTCATAGTGTCTAATATGCACTAAAACAGGACAGTTCTATCTTGTAATGTTTTCCATAATACTTGTTCATTTCTTATCTTTTCTGTCTATTAATTTTGTTCAATCTTATTAATCGTTCACGTTTCGAACGAATTGATTTTTTTGTCCGTTCTCTTTGACATTACATGTTTATCTTGCTCTACAGTCCAGATATAACAACGACGGCTATTTTCAGTTTTATAATTTCTATTTTTCGATCTATTCTTTTCAGGTTATTGAAGACATTTCTATCTACATTAAGCGGAACTTGAATCTTTTCATCAAATTACGTCTAATATTTATACCTATTGACCTGTTCGAGCGTTATGCCGTTCGATTTTTGTACGTGAAGATCCGACGTATCTTTAACACTTAAATGATTGCATTTTTTTCGTTCAGTTTTCATTAATCTTTATTCCATATAGTTTTCTTTTGTTTGTAGTTGCTTTGTCGTTTCAATAAAACGATCGTTTCTATAGCTAATACTGTTTATATTATTTTTCATCAATTTTAATGTTTTTACATAGAGATACTGCTATCTCGTTATTTCGTCCTTGAAAATGTTGAAGAGCTTTGGTGACTATGGAAAGTCTAGCCACGAGTACTTTTCTTGATTGTACACTTGTGCTCCTTGATTATTATCTGTTGTACTGTTGGTTTTCTACTGCAAGTGTAGGTTGCGTGTAAATTTTATGTAGCGGTAGCTTTTTAGCGATTTTAGGATTTCATCGTGCCGATTGTATAATTTTGTACTTTTTCGCGCGTTAACTGAGTTATATACGGCAGAGTTGATTAACAGTTTTACCTTCTACCTTTCGATTTATTATTAATAACGACGGTTATAGTGCGAGGCTCATAAATGAAATCACGCAACATTTGGAGCGCTTTTGTACAGTTTTGTTCTTTAGCTACAGAAATTCGGAATTTAACACATTTTTGGATTAATTGAATTTTGTACGCTTTACTACATACGTTAATAAATTTCTGTTATCTACTGTAACGTAAGATTCGATTTCCTTTTAAAAATTTTTTTATCGTTATTGTATAAATCTTAAATTTTTTATTTTTAAATGTCACCTGCTAGCAAGCAGCTTAGGCTTTTTGTTTAATAGTGTGCTAATAGCGCGATCTGAGATGCTGATATTATATTAGTAGTTCATGTTTTATTTATATAATAATGACCCCAGAGCTCGGAAGTTGTAGCCCTAAAAAGTCATAGAAAAAAAGCATAAAAAACTTCAAAAAAGCACGAAAAACCTTAAAAACGCAAAAAAAAAAGCTTATAAAATTTAAAGTATTAAAAAGCTGTAAAATTTTAAAGAAATAGTATAATAAGTTTTTTAATGGCACATTTTATTACAATAAATTAATATGATTTTCCTTAAATTATCTAACGTAAAAGAACGCCGATTATCTGTTCATTTTTGTACATTGAAAAATTTCGTTCTACATCAACAGATGTAATCGTTGCATACTTAAAATTCGGTAAATCACTAATACTGAAATTCCTAAATTCCCTAAATTTAACTCGTCATTTTCCCCGTTTAATATATTAGAAATTATTTTTATGCATGAAAATCCCTTATTTTTATTGAGAACATACTTTAGTTTTTCATATACTTCTGATCCTTCTTAATTTACTAAAATTAATTCCTATTCAATTGTATATATTGGCTTAATTTTAAATTTTTGGTTTGCAATTCGCATATTGTTGAAATTAATATCTTAAAATTACTTACAATATGGACTTAAGTTGTTTGAATATCATTCTGTTGCAATAACTATTTACATATTCCTATAGGAGATGTTTCATTGATATCAAGAATATCTATAAAACTTTTAACAATATCGAAATTGTTACAATAATAATGTACACATGATTCCAGCCACGTACCCCATCTTGTCATAGCCGGCTACGAAAGAAGTGTGATATCTGATGCCATTTCCTTAAATAAATTTATTCTTTCCAGAAACTTTAAAAATATTTTTTTTACAGTTTGCGAACAAACGATCTACACTTGAAAAATGATTCCTTATTTGCTTTGCAAAACACGGTGGTGAAGTCCGTGTACGGCACATGTTAGATGTAACATTTTTGAATATAATCCGTGGATTGATTTAGCTGCTTCTATAATATATAGGGGATTGCATCTGTTAAAAGAAGTAGGTCATTATTATATTTTACATCATCCGGCCAAAGTAACAGTAAAGATGAATTCAACATCTTACAAACTGTTGAAAGATTAACTGATCCTCAGGACTTACGTAGTCAGTAAAGAACTTTCACCTATGAAATGAACAAATTTATTGAACCTAGTTGCGATTAATTTCTTGTTTTAATATGTGTAAAACAAATGCAGTCTATTAATAAATTTTGGCTTGAAGTAATGCAGCATAAAAAACGGTAAAATATTACATAAGCCCTCTGTTTATTTCAAACAATGTATCCTGACGCTTATTTTTTACAGATAAACTTTACATTTAAAAATGTATTAGTTAAAATATATTCTTACTAGGCGCATCTTGGAGTAATGTTCCAATTAATATCGGCAACGCAGCTACCATATCTACATCTGTTGTTTCGTCTATTAAAACCTATATATTTTATGTTCACTGACCCGATTTTTGATCACAATTAACGTATGTTCGTATACCTGATCCGAGTAAGTTTTGCGTAAAGTTGATTCATCCGGGAACTTTTTTCCTGTGGTAGTTTCCAGAATATTACGTAGGTTTTCACCATTTAATTCATGGAATGGTGTATTGGCACGTGCCTGTACTTTGCACAGTTCTCTAAAAAATGGCGACTTTTATGTATCTATGGTATACATTTAACCACACGCTTACAGCCGCTCTATCTTATATCGCGTAGAAGAAAATGCTAAATCAATTCTTGGAAAAATGCTTAATCTTTTTCATATTTGTGTCTGAGAGTTCAACAACACCGAAACCATTGAGAAGTATATGGAAATCGATAAGGATATGTTTTCTTTTGTTAGAGTTTAATAAGTCAAATTAAAAAAAAAAGCAAAAAGCATTAAAAACTAGCAAAATACTTGAAAAGAGCAATTAAAGTAGACAATTTTCTGAACTTTGACCAAAAAAAGCACAATATTGCTAAAAAATGAATAACAAAACCAGGAAAAGGAACAGGAAAAAACACTATAAGTGCAAAAAAAAACTCTTAAACACCGAAAAAATCGAAATAAAATTTGGTATTTAGATCCAGGATGTTACAAAATAGATTTGTAGCTAGTCTATGTCCTTTCAAGATGCCCCCCTCCCCCCCAAAAAAAAGATTGCTACAACTACCGGGCCTTGGTGATGACTAAGTTATTTTTACGCCGCACTGTGGGGTATTTAACCATAAAAGCTGGCCAAAATTTCAATTCGCAAAACAGATAATCTTTGAGAAAGAACAATTACCGGAGGTACATGAAGGGTAGGCGAAACAAATATGGCACAGTTGAGTTTTACCTAAGCTCTGCATTATTGTCGCTAGGTCATTTCAAAGTTACCGTTTGCTAACAGTGGTCGTGTAATTTGTTGATGTACTACAGAATCGTTTTCATTAAAAGTGCCGTAGTTTAGTTTTGTGCATAAGTTTACGAACTTCGTAATATAGATTCTTCAGAACCGTGTATGTTTATCAATTTTCATGATACTTTTAATAAAAATAATATTTTATTTATGTAATATTGATCACATAATTGAGGTGATAAAATTTTGCTATTTCAGGCATTGGCAATGCAAAACTTAATTTTTTTTTTCCCCATCACAACTGACCAACTTTAATGATCATTTAGCGATTAATTTATTGCGATAAAGAATGTTTTGTGGAGGGGTAGTACTCAGTAGTACTCCCTCTGAACTTTATAATGGCTGGACAAAGTCTAAAGGCTTGTTTCGCCACAGTCTGCGCATTTCACCGGAGTTATCCAGCAAATTGTTAGCAAGTGGGTTCATATGAATGCTAAGTCGGGCGACATGTTTATTTGCTTGTTTTTTGATTTCATCCTCCACAGACATGACATTCAAGTCATTATAGAGGGTATAATTTGAGACGTACCAGGGGACTGCAGTAATGGTTCTCTCAGTACCCTATTTTGATATCGCTGTATTTTCTGTGAGTTCGATGTTTTTGTGTAGCCCCACAGCTGTATACCGTACAGCCAGATCGGTTTTAGAGCTACATATTTTATGTAATAGAGTTTTATTGTCTAACGATAAGCCCCCGATCTCTTAGCTAACAGCCACGATATGGTTCTAGTTTTAAACCTCAAATGCTCCATTTTTTTCCGAATGTGAGTACCCCGGGTGAGCCTAACGTCCCCAAGTGCATGCTTAAATATTTTACGTTATTGGCATTTTTTGTGTTTTATGAATTTTTTCCTGTATATCATTAATATTATTTTAATATATAGAAAATGGTATTATTTTAGTTTTTCTTTTGTAGGCTCCTGTATATCGCAAAAAGATTTATACACTATAATTAAAGAATCAGACGGGTCAACTTTTGAGAAAAAAGTCGAATTTATGGCTAAACATATTGTACAGAAGTATTGTAAAAGTGCAGATCATCAAAAGGAGTTCAAGCACAAATTATCTTTAATAAAGAGTATCAGTTTAAATCAAAGTAGAAGGCAACACAAAATAACAGAATGACAGGCAAGGTTACAAGCTCACAAAGATACAGTCGAAAAAAGAAAACAAGAAATACAGGACAAATTCAGAAATGAGATGAGTCTTATAGTTGATGTTTCCAAAGCTGGATTCGGAAATACAAATTTTTAACAACCATCAGTTGTCTTTTAAGATAACCGGAGTTAATCCAAATTTAATATAGAGATTAAAAATTATTTTAGAAGTTCTATCAAGTGGACACAAAATTAATTCCAAAACATTTGAAGGATATACAAAAGAAATAGCAGAACTTTATGATGTTCGATTATATCCATGGTATCCGATGTGTCTGACCATGCACAAAATGTTTAAAACATGGTCCACATATTATTAATAGCTTCCTTCTCTGCCTATAGAACAGCTGTCTGCAGAAGCAAGGAATAAACATTTTCGGTCGTACAGACTAAATTATGCAAGGAAATGTTCTCGAGAAGCATGCAACTTGGATATTATAAATAGGTTGCTTCTCACTTCTGACCCTTTAGTTATGGGCATGAGACAAAAAATATAAGAGTAGTAAGGTGCGTTGTTTTTTCAAGGAAACAATCGAATTACTCTTACCCGGTGAAAGCGGAAGTCTCGAAGAACTTGAACCTGTCGAGGAAAGTAGTGAAGAGGAGTAATTTATAATAATGTTCTGTAAATTTTTTTAAAAAATAAAAAAAATTATTTTATTAAAATTTAACAAAATTTTGTTTAATTTTCAATAAATATTGATAGAATCACAGAAATATCCTTTTTATACTAAAAAATAATTTTGGCAAGCTTTTTGGGTCAAATACCCCCCCTATAGTGCGCCGTGGGTAATAAAAGTGTCAAGAAATTTTGTATCGGAAGTGATGTCATTTTATTTCAAAAAAAAAAAAAGTAAAAAAGTCAGACAGTTTTCTTTGGAGGCAATGGAAGAAACAGAGGTAGTCAAAATACGGCACTTTAATGTTACTTTACTGTAAAAATTCATTGAATTTATACATTTATATGAGCGGCGAAAATTTCCAATATTTAATTATCTGAAAAAAGCTGTGGAGTAGTAATGTTCAGTTGCAAAACTTTTAAGTTCCCGTTAGAATGAAATAAATCACTTTCTCATCAATTCTTCAAAATGTTGTAAACGTTTTTTCAAAGGAAGGGAGAATTAAATTACATTGATTTCTTTTAGAGTGCACATGACAAGTTGACTAAAAATATGCATTAAAATGAATTTAAAACGTTCACATTCATTTGTAAAACGGTAGCCTATCACTTTTTTTATTCCATTGTTACAGAAAGCTTAAGACGCCGATTAAATGTTTTTGATCATTGAATTAATCGAAGGTAAATCGAGAATTTTAAATATTTATTTACATGTTCTGTATTAAAAAGCGTTGAATTTCAATGTAGATTTTACCAAACCAACCAGATGCCGCACATATTCAGCGTTTTATACTTCACAATTATTAAAACCGGTCATTATTTTACTGGGTTTATTGCGTACATATTGGTGATGTGTGGGTTAAACTGACGTTTGTGTTGTAATACACCGAAGTATATTGAATTTACACTTGTGCTGCAATGCATGAAAGTATTGTAGTCGACCTGAAAAGTATCCATTGGCACTGAACATAAATTACCTAATCCTGTGACAACAAATGAGGCAGGAAGAAAAATGTGACTTGGTAAGTTAAGTGTAATCGGTTCTGTTCATTACTGTTACTTAACCTGATTTATGCACTATTCCTGGGAAAGCGGTGGAACAAAAGAAACAATTCAAATACTTAGGGGGCAAATAATAACAGAAGATACTAATCTCATTCATCAATGCTATATTTATATTCATTCTGTTTGTACAGCATTCTTTTTCATCGTGCCGCGTACTTAGCCTGAGACAAGTTACTTCCTTTTTTACTCTAAACTAGGATAATTCGTCCCGTTCATTTTTATAATTCAATTTTAAATCAAAATAGGTTCAACTATCTGTAAACAATCTGAAGATGCAGGAAACGAAAGGAAACATGTAGAAATAAATAGGGTGGTAATGCTTTTGGTTTATTTTTAAGAAATTTAAAAAAAGATAAAACAAAACCGCTTAAACAGGTTAAGTAAATTTATTTAAAAAAAAGAAAAAGAATAAATATGAGTGGTCAGTAGTTCTGATAAGGACTGTTTTTACATGGATAGAACGATAAAAAAAATGAAATCATGGAAATAAATGACGATAACAAAACATGAGACTCTGAATGGAACATAAATGAAGTATAAAAATTGAACAATAAAAGTAAACAATGGAATAATTGCAGAATTAAAACTAGTCAGTCGATCCGTTGCAGTCTAGATAGGAGTAGAAAATTGGAATTCAAACAATACTGGAAAAAAGCGAGAACAGGATATATCAGTAGAACACCATGAGAATGGATGCATTATATTACCATGATACTGCTAAGGTCACTAGTATGATTTGATTAAACTATTGTTCGGTGGATCGATATAATTGCTATGAAGAGACAGGAAAAAGTGTATTAATTAAAATACTTTGTATTGACGAGAACTGGTATAGTTTTGATTAAAAAGTGTACTTGAACGCGCGAAATAAAATTCTGTAATGAAATTGTAAAAAAGCTTCATATTTCATCGAATAAAGCACCAAATAATTGAAAGAATAGTAGCTTTGAGAAGTCCTATTTCTAGAATGGATCTGAGTACCAGTTGGAAACAGGAAATTAATGAAGGAAAACAATGAATGCGACAGAAGTAAATGCTGTGGAGGAATATTATAAATTGATTCGAATCAGGGCTAGTGGTGCGATCTTTCGCCGGCGTTCTAATAAATTAACGGTTCGATTTTTAGTATTACTTTTGTTTGCCGAACGTTAACGATTATTGGCACCGGTCAATGCCTCCTTTGTGTACAGTCTGATGGTATCTCTGCGTGCGCGCCGATTGCGGCACGTGCCGAAACATGGTACTACATCGAGCGGTGATAAGAGATAAAGCCAGCTAAGGTAATTCGGTTCGTATTGTTTTCTTTCGGCGATTGATCTAGTGAGATAATCGGGCTCGGTAGGCCCATTGTTAAATAGAGTAATTAATAGATCACGTTCTTTTTCTTCGTTCTTTGCGCAAATGAACTATTTTGATTTTTTCTCATTTTTCGAATATATATATATATATGTATATATATATATATATATATATATATATATATATATATAAAACCTAATGCTCTTGACGATGGCTAGAAATCAGAGGTTATCCGCGGTATATTTGTTGATGTATTTTTCTTGTTCATTTTTTTTGTTTTTCTCGTCATTTTTTTCTTTGCTTGGCTACGCTCAAAAAATGCGTATTCGTAACAAAATAAAATAGTAGAAGAATTTTATTAATACGAACGGAAACAGAAGAAATAACAAAATAAACGGGATATATATAATGAATCGCGGAAACGAATTATTGTAATAACAACAGCCGTTACTAACGAACTTTATCAAATATAGATAAAGTTGATCTTATATGATAGCTACAAAAGCTAATTATTGAATTCACGTATATTAAATAACACAATCAAAATAAGATGACAAAAACCCGACGCTTTAAGTAAAACAAAATAAAATAAATCGAATTTAATTTGAGAATAAACAAAATTAAATACAATTCTGAACAAACAGAGAATTACGAAAAAATAAAATAATTCGGACAGAAGTAACACTAATAGCACCCCCTCCGGATGGTCATTTAGGTTCACTAGAAGGAAAAGGCGCCACTGATGATCTCAGTAATTACCTTACCTTCTGTAAATATGCGAACTGTTCGAACATTATTCGACATGTCCGGGAGAATTTTTTGTTTTTTTTTTATGTCACATCCTTAGATAATTGCAAGTTGTCAGAAGGAAATGTTAAATTTTGCACCAAATTAATGATGGCTACATTGGCGATCTGGAAATCCTTGAAATCTTTTTCGTTGAGTGTGGTAAGCTCTTGTTTCGATTTGAATGGAGCTCTGATTGAGTCTGCCTCTAGTTTCGAACGAATCCTTAAAACACGATTTACAAAGTGTGGAAGGGGACGGACGTAGAAAATCTTTCTACAATAGACACATGCGAAACAATGATCGCGATTCCACTAAACACTTTCACTTTTTTCATTTCCAGCTTTCATTGGAAACTTCTTCGACTAGATATTTAAGTTCTCGTTGCGGACCAAAGTCCGATCATTAAGCCACATATTATATTTGACGATAGAACGTGTTCCTCGAGGTATTAGATTCGCTGGAATTTTCCTTACGTCTAAAGTGTATAAAACCATCTCTGGATCGGAATTGAACTATTTTATGGACCCGGTTCGAAGCGGACGTCTTCAGTGTTTCCCTGGAGGTTTAGAAAGCTACTAGATACTACTGGCGAATCGAAATAGATGTAAGCCGAATTCACATTAACTACTCTGCAAGTTTTCGAAATTACCACGGTGACTAATAGAGCGGCTTGAAGCTCAAGTGGGGGATGGTAAAACTTTTTATGGGAGAAACGCGAGTTTTAGGAGGCATAAAAAAAGAAAAAAAAAACGATATTCTGCCGGTTCTGTTAACGTATCGCTGATATATCATGCAACCATGCGCTTTTTTGAAACACCCGTGTGATTGTTACGAAATAACGTCTGTCAATTTCCCATGTATTTACGCTGAGTTTTAAATTTTGTGATTAACTTCGAATTATATTCGCAGTGTCCGGACTATTCCAAATGATTAGAAACGGGGTCGTTCCATTTTATTTGCTCCTTCCGTAACTGTTGCAAAAATGTTTCAGCTCGAGTAGTAGTCACAGGAGCAACGAACCCTAGAGGATGGAAAACTTCCACGATGCGAGACAACAAAATTCTCTATCATAACCGGAAGTGAAAAGCACGATTCTTGCAGGTCACTGAAAAAAGATCTTTTTTTTTTTTTGGTACCTAAGCCCGTTTTAGAATCGTTATTTTCTTATCCTCAAAGCTAATCAACTTGCCTTTTCTTAATAACTCGGCATCAATCGTTTCCAACGACTCTGACAAATTAGACCGGTATTTATTAAATGGAAATCGAATGGTTTTTTTTTTTTTTTTCTGATCATTTCAGCTATGCTGTCGAATCCTGTGAGCTAATCATTTAAATAAACTTTGGCTGAATCAGAATGAGCCGCGCTTGGCAACGATGTTTTGACGGATTTCGTGACAATCTCGAGATATTTGGTATCGAAAAAGGAAGCTGGTTTTGTTCCACGGGTACTGTGCCGTATTTAATGAATAGTCACTAATTTCATTGGATGCGGTATCGTGCCATACAGTTGTCAGCGTCGATCGAATGGATGACTCCAAATACGGCCATATATATTTTTTCAATATCAGCCTAGAACATCACGTTACGAGACTGAAACCGCAGCGCATAGAATATCGAGCAAATCAGGTTGTAAAACCGGAATCTCAGCGTATTGTTTCAAGAAATCCCATTGCTAGTTTTATCGAAAGTATTAGAATTACACGCGAAGTTTAGTTAGTTGTTGAACGATATAGTCGAAGAATGTGGAATATAATAAGCATTCGAAAATACATCGGCCGTAGTGACATGTCTCCACCAAGGATTTTGTATTCATTCAGAAAGAAGTCGTCGTATAAACTTTGAATTATTTTATCCCCTCGCCAGCCTTTTTTTTTCCAAATCGCACTGGATCGAACCAAGAGCATTTACTTTCCCAGTGGATCAACCTTAAACGGTAAGTGAACGCAAAATTTTCCATTCAAATCACGAATAAAGAAATTCTCGAAATGGTTGTGGCGTCAATTTTTTTTTTTTTTTTGCACTTTGCGAGAACATGTGCTTTTTCCACTGGCCAGGTCAATCTCACCTGAAGGAACACTGCATGACGCGAAACACTGGTTATTTAAATCGATCGGCACTTTATTAGACAGTTTACAGTACCATCCATCCGAAGTGAGTGCTTCGCACCATCAGTTTATCGAGTCCAACGTTCTGCCAAGAATAAAAATTCCATAATATTCGGCGTCCAGTAATATATCTATTCCTGGAACATTTATCGCCTCAAGATGTTTTGGAAATTGAATGTTATTTTTCATTTTTACATTATCAGCACTCTGCGAACGATGGTAGACGAAGGAACGATAACGGCAACAATGTGCAGTTTAATAAAAGGCAACAAGCGCTAAGATAAGTTCAACTGTGGCGATGAAATGCTACCGCCAACTCCGGTTGTTATTGCGTGATGAACACAATTAACTTATCAAACGATAGCTTAAATTTGCGCACCAACGAATCAGAAATTAGCCCTTGGTTGGGAGCAGCCATCTCACAAAATTCTAGCAAATCCATGTGTATTAGCGTATTCGGATTTTACTATACAGCAGATGGAAGTAGAACCGTCTTGCTCGCAGTCGGCATTGAACACAATAAGCTCGAAGTCGTAACCGTTGACTCCTTAACCGTTTCACCTGAACGCTCTGATAATTCGAAATGATTATTTAAATGGAGCCCCAGGTATGATCTGATTTATCGAAACTACGGCATGACGTTGAGACACAATTAATAACGGAATATATCTTACTTGTTGTTTTTTAAATTCTAGTTTATCCGACGTTTTATATATACTTTAAAGTTTTGCCAACGTTGGCCACACAGAGAATAATGATATTCAGCTTATTTCTAACGAAAAAAGATTTCCTATTGAGGTTTTTTTCTTTATAGCCACCTGCCTGCGCCCGCTTCAATACTGGATGATCGAACTGAGGATTTTTTTTTTTTTTTTTTACGGTATTATCGGTTAAGAAATTCTCAAAAGTATTTTTTTCGTTTGATCATCTGAACGCGTAAAAACGAAATAAGTTATCATCGTGCTTCAGTTTATTCGCGCCACAGATTTTTAACTCTTTTAAAGATAGATCTCTACACGATCATGTAAATTCAACAAATTGAATTCTGAATTAATTCTCTTAATTTTCTTAATTCAGAATAAATTACGTAAATGCGTAAGAATTACGGGTCGTCTATTATTACTCGCGTACCTGTCCCTTATCGTCATATGACTTTTCCGATAACTCATTGTTACAAATAATTAATACGTATTTCTTAAGGCTTGTTTCAGATAATAAAACTTTCGTATCTTTCAGAATGTAGTATTCGTGATGAACTAAATTTTCATCAAATAGTACTCTGAAGATCGAAAGTTTACATACGTTGTCATCAAATTTCGGAATAAAGATTTTCGGTAGTTCGAGGGATTTGAATTTCGTGCAAAACTGTTCACAGTTGAAGATCTTAACAAGGCAGTGTGCGTACTTTTAAAATTCTTACTTTTTACTATTGTATCTGCAATCATATCGTGTTATTTACCAATGTTTTCTCATTAAACTACTTTTTTTCTTCTTCTTCTTTCTACCCTCCAACTTGTTTATTTATTGGAGAATTAAATCGCAAAATTTTGTATCTTCTTCGATGAGCTTACCGATCATCAAATCCAACTTTTCTAAACTTTCTGTTTTAATATCGCTAGAAATAACTTTCCGAATAGTTTCCGCAAGACAAATAATTCCGCAACGCGAAAAATGCGAATTTCTTTTTAAATCCGATTTGGGAATACTTTAAATGAAATTGTCACGAACGACATCGATGAACGAACAACAATTAAATTACGTTACCTTATTAATTACATCAATTATTTGCAAACAAACTGCATCAAATTTTTTTTTTTTATTTTTACATCCCCTAACGGGTATGTATTAACATTACACAACCTAATAGACTAATCAGTAATTGAATGCTAACTTAACATAATACTTATACTATTATACTACTAAGCACATAACCACTGCGGTCGCTTAGTCTACGATAATTAATATGAATTAAATAATGAGTTTCTTTATTATACTAGCTCAAATGGTTTCATCCTTTTCAATCTTCTAACCGAATCCGAGTGGTCCAAAAGCTGCGCTGCTTCAGCATTAATATGTTTGCGTAATCTTTCTTCGTGTTTTTTTGCAAACTTTTTAACGACATCTTTTACTGGCTCAATATTTAAATCTCTGTGGAGATTGTTATTCCTGATGTATCATGGAGCATTAACAATATTTCTAAGTACTTTATTTTGGAACCGTTGTATAATCTGTATGTTAGAATTTTTGGTACACGGCCATAACTGGATTCCATAGCTCCATACAGGTTTTAGCACTTGATTATAAAGTAATAATTTATTTTGTACTGTTAATTCGGAATTCCTTCCTAATAACAAATACATGCCTTTATATCTGATGCCCGGTTCTTCCCTTTTTTTTTTTTTAACATGCGTTTTCCAACTTAATTTAGCATCCAATGTCATTCCTAAATACTTAGCTAAGTCGTTCAATTGCACTCTACCTGACCGTTTATAAATACTGGAATTGGAGTAATTTTTCTGTTTGTATAAACAACAAGAATTGACTTACTTTCATTTTGAATTCTCCATTTTTTTGTCCAGTGTTGTACCTTGTCGATGGCTGCTTGTAGTTTAAATGTTGCTTCTTCATTATTATTGCTTACCGTTAGTATCGCCGTGTCATCAGCAAACGTAGCTGTGACTGCATTACTTTCAGCTATCGGTAAGTCAAAGGTATATAGAAGGTACAGTAGTGGCCCCAGTACACTTCCCCGCGGCACATGAGCTTTTATTTATCGTATTTCAGTATGTATGTCTTCTTGTTTAACTCGAAAGTATCTATTTGATATATTATATGATTCGATAATGTTAGTGAATTGGCAAGGCAACATTGTTTTAAGCTTCCAAATGAGCCCATTATGCCACACTTTATCAAACGCTTGTGCAAGATCTAAAAATATTGCCGAACATACCTTCTTTTCTTCAAGCGTTTTTTCTATTACATCGATTACTCTATGTAACTGGTCGATAATAGAACGTTTTCTCCTAAAACCAAATTGATGTTGTGGTATCAAATTGTTCACTTCTATTATTGATTGGTTGCAGCCTTTTCGATAACAATTTTTCAAACAATTTCGACATGATGGGTAATAATGAAATTGGCCTGTAGGACGTCACTTCATTTGGTGATTTCCCTAGTTCTGGTATTATTATTACCTCAGTTACCTTCGATAGGCTGGGTACATATTTTAATTTGAAAGTTGCGTTGATAATATTTGTTAACTATAGCTTTCTTTGGTAGCTGCTTTAATAAGGTCATATCCGGGTGCTTTTCTGGAGTTAATATTATTCTTGATTTCAATCTGCTGGTGTTATTAGTTTTATTATTTCCTTTTTGTGTTTAACTTCAATGGAAGATTTACCATGTTGTTCACTTTTTATTTTTGGCTTTACTTCACTAAGCGTGTCATCACTTTGTTCCATATTAAGTTGAAAAATACCTTCTAAATACCGAACAAATGGTAAAGCTTTTTAATTTTCCATCTATGTCCTTTATAGGTGAATTCTGTATAATCGGTCTTTTAACCCTTTTAGTAGTTTTCCAAAATGAGTTAATCCGCTTAGATATGTTTTTATAGTCTGATTCTTAATTTCTTTGATTTCTCTTTTTAGTTATTGACTTAATCTATTTAATTTATTTTTATCTCTTGGGTCTCTCGTCATATGCCATTTGTTTCGTTGCTTTCTTTTTTCAGCCAAAAGTTTCACCATCTTTTTTGGGTATTTATTACCGCTAATTCTTTTCTTAATCACAGGAGTACATTCCCAAGCTGCATATTGTATGTCTTTAACAAATTTTTCTAGATCAATTTCTAACTCTTCCGGGCTTCGTAATGATACCGTTAAATTAATTTCTTCCCCTAATTTAATTTTGAAACTTTCTCAGTCTGTATGCTGATTAACCAAAGCTGGGTTGTCAGCTTTATTTATTACCTTATCGCTTATTATTAATAAAACTGGAAAATGGTCTGAACATAGATCTAATCCTTCTGCTCCACATGAATATAATTTGAAGAGATACTTTTGACGATATAAAAATCAATTAGTCTGGGATTTTACTGTGGGTTTTCCTGTTGATGCCACTTCGCAGCCATATTCATTAACTGCATTCAGTAGCTCTTTACCTTTACTTGTAGTAAGACGAGAACCCCAATAAGTATTTTTAGCATTGAAGTCATGGCCAATGATAAACCTACTTCCAACCCGATGAAACAGTTCAATATATTGTGTTCCATTTTAATCGTATGTTTCGGTGGACTATATATCGCTGCTATCTTAATTTGCCTACCAAATCGATTAATACCTTATTAATTACACCAATTATTTGCAAACAAACTGCATCAAATGCTGGGGAATAAACTGTACCAAAAAATCCATGCCGTATGTATGCCTCATAAAGTGTAAGAGGTGTGCTCTTGCAGCATTCAGTGCATGACGTTACCAAGAATTTCCATTTATCGTCGCAATAGACCAGCTATACAATTTTAAAATTAAAATTCACGTCGAAAATTAAAACGCGCATTTGCACGGACCGTCATCAGAAATAATACTAACGCCGTCGAGTCCTTTTTTCGATTTGTGCTAGAATTTCGTAGCAGCCTAATTGGGCAAAAGTTTATTTCTATCGACGTAACTGTTTAATGTTTTCCGAAAAGTTTTGTGGGCCACTCCGTATTATGAGCGGAGGTCCCTTTATTTTTTCAACTTTTTCGTTGTCTCTTTTCCCTCTTTATCATCGGTCGTCGAATTAAATTTATTTTTACCCTGGCGGTTCGTCTGTTAAAATTATCGTTAATTTTAATTTTAAATGAGTCAGTTTCTAAATCGAATTCTCTGTTTACACTGAAAATATGATGATCGAACCATTTGCTGATGTCAAAACCGTTTTCTCTGTGCCTTTTTACACGTATAATCTACTTCATGTTCGTTAATTCGACGGTTCCTCCACTCTGCATAATTCTAATAATCGGTACAAACACACACACACATATGCGCACAATTTTAAACATTCCTCTTATGTGATATGGTAATGAGCTGTTTTACTCGCCATTTAATGTGTTTTTAAGTTTTTGCACGCGCCGAAAACCGGGTTTTAATTATTTTCTCTTAATCTGATTATGTCTGTTCGCTTATTTTATTTATTTATTTTTTTGGGGGCTGTAAGATACGTTCTATAATTATATACATATACATATATATATATATAAAACTCAGACCTTCGGGCCCTGCTAGAAGGAAACCCGCTGACCACTAATCTTTTTTCTTCTAAAAATTCTTTTAGAAAAATCGTTTTCAATTGACTGCGTTCTTACCGGTGTTTCATTAAAAACTAATAATTGTATAACCTAGCATTCAATGTTTGTTCATTAACTGAACATAATAATGGGGGGAAAAATGTAGTGCATGCCGGGCTAAGAATGACGTATTCATTAATATACACATATATGTATACACACTGCTTGTGTATGTTTCCTGTAATATTGCAATTATTCTCTTTAAAGCTGGATTATTATATGTTGTTTGTTTTTATTGCATTCCCTAAAGGGATGGCGGTAGAGGAGTTTAGAACGCCCTTTTAAAATTCTTAAAGAGAGCTTTTAACATCATTTGTCGGAAATATTAATTGTAATAGTTTTTTAATAAAATCATTGTAGACATTAATAATAATTCTATAAAGTACACCCCGCTTACGCATCTTCATATTTCATCATTTTGATCCGGTCGTCGATTAGAAGTAATCATAGGTGGATTTAAGAATGGTGGCTGTTAACGTTGAAAAATGTCGGCTTAACGGAAAAATAAAAAAATAATTCTCATAATACTGAAAGCAACGTATGCAGATCTGCCGATTTTGCCCTTTGCGAATGTTGGAGAAATTCATTCCTGATTCTGTTCGAATAGCGCAAAAGTTACTAAATTTCTGGAGTTAATTTTGCACTATCGTTTTCGGGATCGACATGTAAGGATTTCTTAAATAGATACGTGTGTGAAGAATTTTAAACATCGCGATTGTTCTAAAGGGAGCCCCAATGCTAATGTTAAGGAATTTGTACTTTTAATTAGTTTGCATAGCGATAAAGCTTGTGCCGCAGTATGCTGATAATTATTTTAGTTGGTTTCGCCCCCCCCCTCCGATTAAACAGCGGTAAGTGAAGAATAATTTGATATGTTTCGAGAAGAATACGTTTACATCCGAAAAATTTGAACGTCTACGGTTAATACAATAAGTGTGGGGTATATAGTGGAAATATGTATTGACAGTTTCTATTTACTGGAGTGATAGTGCTGAAGCAGAATATAATTTCGCACTGGAACTGAACAATAGACAGTACTCGGGCCTAACAGGTTTCCGCATTTTGAGTTGATAATGGGCTAGGCCCGAAAACATTTCTTCGTATAAGTATCATATATTATACACCGTTCCTATTTGTTCGCTATTTTCCTTAATTGTATTTAATGTTTTATCAAATTCTCCAGCAAACAAGTTAATATAATTCTGTATAATTATAATTATTTACGCGGAGAAGGTAATTTAATCTTAAATTCGAACAAAATAAAACTAATTGATAACTTCTTCTGCGATAAAACATGCACGAAGAGTCGTCCTCATTCTGGTGTTTGAATAAAAATTAAAGAGATATAAAAACTTTCTTAAATAACGAGGCTGTTGGTGTCTAAATAGACAAGGAAACGACAAAAATGGATTTCTTAAGTAATTAAAATACAAACAATGAATAAAAGTTATGATAAATAAATAAAAATGACATTTTCTTTTAAAAACTTCTATGAATTCCCCCACTTTTTATTTTGAATGCTCCTCTTTATTATTTGAAAGGGCAGCCCTATACGTGGAGCTGCTCTCACATGATGTTCCAACTCCATATTGCATGTCCTTTATTCTCTCTCTACAGTCAACGTTGATCATCCCAATTGTAGCAAAATTCCTATCTTGTATACTTCATCATATTAAGATCTTCACTCTGACGACGAAGCCATATATGATCTTGACCATGTCCTCTTTGAATGTCCATCCCGCGTGAACGAACGCACTTCTTTGTACTCCAATCTGCTATCACTTAAACTCCCTACTCCTTATTATGCTTCGTATATCTTATCATTTCCGTCGATCTCCGTTGTTCCTATCCTCAGTTCTTTTATCTTATCAATATTTGACACCGACTTTACATTTAACTGATCCTTATCCTTCGTTTCGTTTCTGGGCGAAGATCCTTTGTTGACATGCCCAAAGGGGGGTTAAAAAAATATAAAAAAATATTAAGATCTAACCCCTTTAGTAGTTTTTTTTTTTTTTTTTTTGAAAATATATACAATATTTATCAATATTTACACATTTCCTCGCCAAGCTAGTGTCGACGAGTTTTCTTACATCTAAATATGTCTACACTATACTACTTAGATACTATACAATCTTATTGTTGCGCAAATCATTTTATTACAAATTTATCCTATTTTTCCTTATTTTTAACTTAGCTATAACTAATCTATTATTTATTTTATAAATATATATATATATATATTTATTTTATTTTATTTTATTTATTTATTTTGTTCTGTCCCTTTTCCTTTCACTTTTTTTCACTTTTGTTTATCACTATTTCCGTACCCTCTTCTCTTATTTAATGCTTATTATTGTTCCTATATTTCCCTCTTTCTGTAAACATTCCTTTATTTTCTTTTTTTTACCCCAATTTTTTCCTCCTCTATTATTTCTTTGAGCATTTTATTTAACAACTGAGTTATTATAATGTATTTGTCTGTTTGCTCCCCCATCTTTGTTTTAGCTAACGGCAGTTTGTACAGATAGTTTTCCCTCAGCATTTTGTTCTTCTTCTTCTTTCCTCCAGTTCTATTTCCCTATCTGGCATCACGTATTCGCATAACTTTATGAATAAATACATTCCTCTAACGCTCAGTACGTCTTCGTTTTGTATTATTTCACTTTCGGCTATCGTGATTTGTGATCCGATATTAATTTCAATCATTCTATTTGCAGTTTACTCATTTTCCCCACGTGTGTTTTCCTAGCCATTCCCCATGCCTGAATTTCATATCTGATTCTCCATTAAATTAGCGCATGATACACCATTTTTAATGTTTCATTTGTTGCATATTTCTTTAAAGTATATAATGCTGGTAATGTTGCCCTAATTTTCTTTGCAATGTATTCTTTTTTTCCGTCCCACCTTAAGTGTTGGTTCACCATTACCCCCAAATATTTATATTGGGTTACTATTTCTATCTTCAGGAAATTTATCTTCTCACATTTATTTCTTTCGTCCCACTCATGCACACTTTCACTTTGGCATTCCTATCTTATCGTGTCCAGTTACTTTTAATGAACGCCTCTCTGAACGAAGAGCATGTACTGATGTTGTAGTTACAGTTACAAATATACATAGCTCGCATTGCGGCCCTAATGTTCGATAGTGAACTCCTTGTCAGACGGCACCGTGGGCGCCGTTTTTGCAGTGTGGCCATAGTGTTGGGCGTAAATTCTATTCGTTCTTTTTAACAGGATGATGGGCGCTGTTTTCGCAGTCGTCGCCATAATTATTATTAATTTTTCATAATTAAGAATTATAAACTTTGCTTTATAGTGGTGTTTCGGATCACTCTTTACAGCACGCTAACTGCTGTGTTCTATATAGCTTTGGTGCTTGATGGCTCTAACTACTTTTCAAACATCCCGTGTTTCTTTTTCTTCCTTAATTGTAGGTTGATTCCTTTGTCCGTCGGTACTGTGGGCCCTGTAATTGCAGATGTGGTCATAGTATGGGATACCTAACTCCTTTTGTTTTTACCTTTGGCAATGTCATTTCCTCTCTTTTTAGGATGCATATGTTTTGCATTTATCGACGTTGATTGCCATTGTTTCTCCATCCTTGGTATAGGGTTCTTAGTTAGATTCCATTCCTTGTAACTTCTAGTTGCTACTATTTACACGTGTTGATGGGCAATCGACCGTTGCTGACAAGCCCAGCGGAAAACCAAAACAAGGAAAAAAAACTTTTCTTCTTTGAAATTTGTTCTTTAAATTTGATCTATTGTCACCCGTTAGAAACTCCCAGCTATCCGAATCTGATTTCATTGTATGGTTTTAGCTGATGATGGACTAGGCCCGAAAATATTGGATATTATTACATGTGTACTGTTTCTGTTTGTTCGCTATCTATGTAGTTATTTCATTTTTTAAGATTTCTAATCTTTAATAATTCTACAAAAACAAGTTAATGGAATTCTCTGTAATTATAATAAAGAAGTTTATATAATTGTAAAAAAAAGAAAAAAATGAAAAAAAATAAAACGTTTTTGTTGAAATTGACTTTATATTTTTGATGTGAAAAATAAGATTAAACACATCGAGTAAATGAAAATATAAGTAATAAGCAAATAAGAAAGCTATAAAGTAGACACGCTAATGGGACATCCAAGTTTTGTAGTCACGGAAAATAAAGAGGGAGGTTTTAATTTTTCTTTCTTTGTACTACATTCTGAGTCGTTGAACTGTAAGATAAACAACCGGATTAATTTACTAATTTTAGTACAAACATCGTTAATATGTCCGAATCGTCGCGGTTTGTGCCTCTTTCATTCATTACATTCCATTACACTACTCCCCGAAATCATTTCCCACTGTAGAGAGAATTTTGTGACACGTTTGTGCATGAACATACGTTGTTGTCTATTTCCAGTTTATGTTACTCAAAATCATAGTCATTCAATCACGGAAAGATTTGTCTAAGGGTTTTTTTTTCTAATAAATTCAAGAAACTATTTTAAAAAAAATAATTCAATGTTTCCATAAAGCTGAAGAGAAGTGAATGAATTAATTTAAAAAAAAATAAATAAAAAAGGGTCCTCCTACGTTGTACAGGTGTCTGCACTGTGATATGATGCATTTTCAGCGTACATCGAATTTAATGACACATATATATATACATGTAAGAACTCAATACTTCGGACTTCACCATGGGAACACTCCTTGGACTTCCAAATGATAGTTTTCTATAATTCTTGTAGAGGAGTTGGCTTCAATTGACTACGATTAAACGTTACAGACCTTGTTACAGAAAATTAGATACGTTACATGATTTTTCGGGCTTAAAAGTGACAGAATCAATAATACATACTATATATAAAAATTGAATAGTTATTTACCGGCACGGTATTTATGTTATTTCATTATTCAAAGTTTTTATAATACTTATCGGATCATTGCATAAGCTTCACTTTATATATAAAATAGCTAATGTCCTTTCATCTTTTTTGCTGTAATTTTTTCAAACTTTCATAAATAGGTGTGTATTATTTTTTTGCCTTTCATCGTATTTAACTTTTTTCATTTACATGATCTGTGAATTTTATCTTCTACTAGTTTAGGCCTTAGCATTTTGTTTTATGAGGTTTTCATCTGAAAAGTCGATGTGTGCTCGGCTGAGTTGATCTACATTATAAAGCTTCATGCATTTCAAGACACTTTGCACTCTTCATTGGCTACATTATATTTTATTTCTGTCATATGTACAATTGTTTTAGATATAGCTGAATACTTCGTTCATGGATTTTACTTCAGCTTTGAAGTATTCCTCGTAGTCCCATTTCAAAATATTCTTATATTCTTTAAAGAGTACAGGCTAATGCATTTTTTAAACTATATTATTGCAAGAGGTAAAGAAGAAGAAAAAATAAAAACTCTCTCTCACTCTATGTGTATGTATAAGCTTAATTCTTTTCAGACTTCGTCATGAAGCTTAAATCCGCAGATGATAGTGTTATATATCTTTTATAGAAGAGCCAGTTTCAATTGACTATGTTATTTTTCGAAAACAATAACGTTTCTATTAAAACTTCCATAACGTAAAAATGTTACTCGATTTCTAAATAAAAAAAACAAAACGTATTAGACTTAATACTCCCTGCGTAAGAATAATATATTAAATATATACATAAATACATATTTCACTTTTGCCCTGCGGGTAATAACAAAAATCATGCCATTTTTATATGTAACGTTTTTCTTTCAAATACTCATCAATTCAACACATACTTTCGTGGGATATTAGCGAATCTACATATCAAAGCGATCACTATCCTCAAATAATGACGCTAAACAACTGTACTCGAAGCATTATCACCAGACACCCTTCATGGATAATAAAAAAAGCAGATTGGGTAAATTTTGAGAAAGAACTCAACGTTGAAAAAAATTTTTCAAACGATGAAATTGATTTATTAAACAGCCAAATCACATCCCATATCATTAAAATTGCAGAAAAAACCATGCCAAAAATGAAAATGAATCCAGGAAAATCAAATCTGCCTCGGTGAAATGATAAATGTTCCGAAGTAATAAAAATCAAAAATCGAACACTAGCAAAAAGTAAAAGACAGCCTTCAACTGAAAATCGATTACTGTTTTAAAAAGCTAGAGCAATAGTAAGAACAATGATAAGAAGAGCGAAAGCAAACTACTCATGGATAAACTTTATTACTCGTATTACGTCAATAAATAGAAATACTCCTACCGCCGATTTTTGGAAAAAAATTAAACAGATTACTCAGTCAAATTAAAGCATTAAAAAAGATCAGGGTAATGTAATAACGAAACAACAAGAAGTACGTGAAGAAATTTCCAATTTATTCTATACTAGTACCTGTCAAACCAACCTTTCAAAAAAATTACTAATCTTCAAAAAATTGATCTCAAATTTGATGAAGAACACGAAGAATATAATGAACCATTTACGATTCAAGAACTTACATCCTTCTTTGTCTAAAATTCACTCTTTCTTGGACTCTATTGTTCGTCCATATATACCGACTTTCGAGGAATCGAACATTCCTTCACTCCCGAATTCTTCAGAACCTTATTTCCTATCTTCTCCTTTTCGCTATGAGGAACTCTTGTCCGTCCGGCCTTTCTTTCTCTATTCTTAAAAAACTCTCTCTTTCCTCGCTGTTCTCCCAACTGAATATTTTCAACTCTTCCCTACTCTATGGTTCTACTCCTGAGTCTTGGAACGACTTCATCGTAATTCCAATTCCTAAAAAAAATCAGTGTTCTTTCCGTCCTATCTCCCTAACCTCATGTCTGCGCAAACTTTGAAGGTTTAATAAACAACCGTCTCGTTTGGTGGATTGAGCATAATAATCTAGTTCCTTCTAATATGTTCGGTTTTCGCCCCGGGATTGTCCCGGTAGATTGCATCAGTTATTTCCTTGCAGATATCTATAAATCCTTCCTATCAGAGAAATTTACCGTCGCTTCTTCTGTCGATGTCTGCTCTGCATTCGATAATGTGTATCTTCCTTCTCTGGGCTCCAAACTCCTCTCTTTTAATCTTCCTCCGGTTTTTATCACTCTTATACTCAACCTCTTTCAACATAGAACTTTTTATCTATCTTCTCCTTCTCTTTCCACCTTCAGATGCGTCTATCGTGGGCTTTCCCAGGGTTTCTGCCTTAACCGCACTCTTTTTAATATCTACTCTTTCGATATTGCTTCTCTTCCTATTCCCTCTTTTTCTCTCCTTTTTGCTGATGACATTTTAGTTTATTCCAACTCAGATGATCTGTACTCCGCTACCAACGAGCTAAATCATTCATTGTCCCTTTTTAGCAATGCTCTCTCTACTCCCCACCTCTCTCTTTCCCCTTCCAAGTCTTCCTGTATAATTTTTGCTCTCCGCCCCTTTAACCGTGCTTTTATAAACATCAGCGTATCTGGTACACCTATTCCCACTGCTAATTCCACATGTTACCTAGGTCTTTTCTTAAATAGTCGCCTTACATTTCAGGAACATATTAATTATATCTATAATTCCTCGATCAGAAGACTTAACCTTCTCAAATCTTTATTTCCGCTCAGATGGGGTGGCGACCCGTGCATTCTTTTAATTCTATATAAATCACGGTCCAAACTCGACTATTGTTCCTTCATTTATGGCAATGCCTCCAAGTGTCTCCTTTCTAAACTTGACGCAATTCAGAATTCCGGCCTTCGCCTATGCATTGACGCTTTAAGATCTTCTCCTATTCCTGC